>CM054807.1:13421859-14049692 GCA_028984105.1 Lavandula angustifolia
ATTCATACCTTGTTCCATCATTTGATCTAACCACGATACAACAATCTCAACTACAAGTTCTAATTAATCGAAAAATTCAAGTTAAAATTATATAAATATCTTCACAATACCTAGTGTTCAATCACCGGCCCTAGCGCAAGCCAAAAACACTTCGTTGTACACACAGAATGCACAAACCCTCAAACTAAGAAGAAAATAACATTGGCTACAAATTAACAAATTTAAAAACGAATCCGACTCCAATCGAGTTACCACTAGAAAAATTCACTCTAACCAAGAATAGGCGACCTGCATCACACATACGCATAATCAGAAATTAGACAGGAAATACGAAGTAACAATTAAATCTTTATCGAAGCGAACAGTAAATCCCTAAATCCAATTAAACCCCATTGAAGAAATTAGCAAGAGTTTAAGTAGAAATGCATCAAGAAACATGAAAGGCTCGAACAGATTTATGTCCAATACAAAAATGAAAAGATTCTACCACATCCACGAGAGTGGAAAAAAAAAAAAGAGTTGATAAAAGGGGCAAAGGTGAGACAAAAACAGCTTCAAATTTTGAAAATAAACGATTTTGGTGTGGTTTTACTAGAGCCCAGATCAGAGTCTTCCGTTCAAAACACAAAGATAAGGCAAAGATCTTGAACTGGAGAAAGAAATTACCCCGGGGGTGGAGAGTGATTCCATTTCTCCAGTGGGGTTTTCTTGTTTCATTTCAAATGTAATTAAATCGCTGTTTAGTGTGTGCGCTCTGTAGCAATAGTATTTTTATTTAAGCATGGTATTGCTGTAATACAAAAAGGTAAATACTACTCCTCCGTCAATTTAACGTTGCGTATTTCTTTCTGGCATTTAATAAAATAAAGATAGAAAAAATAAATGAGTTTGTAGAAAATAAATAATAAATTATGCAGAGAAAAAATAATAAAGTAAGATTAATAAATAAAAAATAGGAAAAAGAAATAAAAAAGTAAAAGATAATTTATTAATATTTTTTTAAATTATTCCTTTTAAGAAAAGTGTCATTTTTAAATGGTATGTCCAAAGAAAAAAAAAAAAGTGTCATTTTAAATTGGACACATAGAGAATATATATGTATAATATCGAAACAACACTAATTATTAATTGACACATTCATGAAATGGTGTGACATTAATTATCATTAGTATGCTATAGATTTCCCAAATAATAAATACTCCGACAAGTTTCAAGGTGATTACACTTTTTTTTATAGGTTATGAAGGAGAGCCTTCAGTTATGGCCCTATAAAAATAGGTAGGTCTTATAAATGGAGAATTATTAATTCTAAAGAGGAAAATTGTCATTTTTGAAATGAAATAAATCAAAAAAAAAAAAGTGAATCATAATAAATGGGATTGAGGAAAAGACTTTTTCAATGGGTAAATATACCGAAAAATGAGTATACCGTACATAAAGTAACCGAAAATATTCGAAGATATCGACTTTATCGGTATATTAGGTTGGTCCGTAGACGAGGTCGTGTAGAGGGGGTGAATACATCTCGAGTTCAAGTTCTTTTTTTCAAACGCGAAGGACACTTACTGAGGCTAGGTCTATCGATGAACAGTGTCAAATAGTAACCTTCGATCGCGGTCGTAGTAAGTCGGCCATCGAGTCTCTCCTACCGACTTTTATCGCACCCGATTCTCGGCGGAGACTTTCGTGCGGATAAGTGTGTAGGGCCAGTGATTTCGCCTCTCCGCTTGAAAACGTGTTTTTCGTAAACCAAATTATTTTGGCTAGTGCACTTTCCGAATACGTTTTGGCAAAGTATGGGTTTGTAAGAGATTTGCATGCAGCAGCATAAAAACAAGAACGACACAAGCAATTTTTAACGTGGTTCGTATACGCAAGATCATACGTCCACGGCCCCGGCCGAACAGGAGGTCTTGTTGATTTATCTCGAGCAGCCTCAACAAGGCGATTCGCGGACCTTGTGACGTAACTCTTCTAAGTTATAGTCCTTAGCGACTTTACGCTTCAAACCTAAGTTTGAAAGGGAGGGAATTTTCTCCAACTATGAAGGAGTTCTTACAATAAGAACAATACAAAATGTGAACTCCTTCCGAAGGTTCTAAGCTATAGATATGAACGATCGAGCTTAGATAGAGAAGAGGGATCTAAAGAAAGAAACTCTGTGAGAGAAGAACTAAAAGTATTCTCGCTAAGCAAGTTCTTTCTCGGATCTTCTGAAAGCGCTAGAGTGTTTCGAAAGCATGAGCGTATTGTCCCTTTTGATATCCCGTGCGTGGAGCTCGAAAATGCTTCTCTATTTATAGTTGTGACCCGACATTTGCCCGTTGGAGAGAGACGATGCCACGTGTCACAAGCGTCCAAGGAAAACGGCCATATGTTCGAATTGTTGCAGCGAGTTGTTGATTACCGTGCATGAGGGCAACTTTAGTAGGTCGAGTAGGTAGAGCTTGACGGCTTCTCATCGGTCGAGTTTATGGTAGGTGAGATCTATCGACATCGGTCTTCATCTGAGTCGACTCTCACTTATCCTCGTATGATCTTCCGCCGACTTTCGAATGATGTTAAAAGGCTGGGTCGTTTCCGTCGGATACGAAAGAGATCCGATAAGGTCTCTGTCTTCTTCGTCTGAGTCTGCTGATAGTGGATATTCTACTGAGCATAGTCAGCTGATGACTCTGAAGGTACTGAGCTTGAATATAGAGTTCTTCTACTGATGTCGATCAGCTGATGAGATGTCTTCTACGGAGTGATGGTCAGCTGATGACTTGAGAACACAAGCTCTTACACTGATGACGTGGGGTTCTCGAAAGTAAACTTCCTACTCGAAGATCAATCCAACATTTACCCCGCATGCAGACATGACAAGAACGATAATGAAAACTATAATCCTGCCTAAATTTATTACATTATCTAGTCCTATCAACACTACACAAAGAATATAAGCCGGGTTTTGAGATCTTCAATTCCATAGCAAGAAACACTATGATTTCCCCCATTACCGATAAACGTTTTTAATGTAAATTCAGTTGAGTTAGAAAATGTGTAGGCCCAAATTCGATTAAGTTAGAAAACGTTTTTAAGAAAAAACAGTTGGCCAGATATTAGTGCGATCGATTAAGCTTTGCCGAAACTCGCTGAACGATTTTAGAAATATTTTCGGTATGAACGATAATCAATGCAAACGGTAAAAGGACATAACACAAGCAATTTTAAAGTGGTTCGGATCCAACAATCCTACGTCCACTGTCCCGAAAGATCGTGAATCTATTTATTATACCGAGATAGTCTCGGCCGGCTTTGTACACCGGACAAACACTGGTCTTAAGATTTATACTCGAAGCAAGTCTCGCTTTACAAGGTATCAAACTAGAGTGTTTGACAAACTCTCCAACTATGAAGGAGTCCTTTACAATAAGGATCGGTTCGTATATGAACTTCTTCGTCTAAGCTATGGATAAGTTCTCACTGAGCTTAGGTTAGAGGGATAGGGAATGAGAAAATGGCTTTTGTGAGCGACGAACGGTTAAGTATGGACTTGGGTTCGTATTCGCCGCTCGGATAATAAAGGTTTTATAATCCGGTTCAAGCATGGTTCCCTATGAGCAAGTATGTCGCCTTTCACGGAGATTACTCTTTGAAGTTCTCGCGGAAAGCTTAAGTCGCTTCGAAGTTGCTCGTGAATGCTCTTGTGTTCTAGGTGAGCTTCAATTTGAAATCATCTCTCTATTTATGGAGCAAAGACATGGATAGATCCGTTGGAGACGACGATCCATGTGTCTCTCTCTTTTGGGTAGCTAACTGCTCTTTCAAAGATGGTGGCGTAGTCCTTTTCCTCCATTTCTCGGAAAGTTGTTGACTTCCAGACCTTTAATCGTAAAGTGCAACCGGCCGGCCGCTCGTCATTGGGGTCTAGGCCAAGAAAGTAGGTGAGACAAAACAAACTTCAAGGTGGATCCAAGCCGACTTCTCTATACCTCGTATGACTCCGCCGATTTGACTTAATAAATCCTGACGGTTAGAAAAGACTGTTCGCCGTTCTTGCCGAAGTCTCGATCTATATTCGCAGCATACTCCCGCCCGAGTCGCCTCTTACCGAAGATCAACTCGAGTTCAGCTGAACTACTCCCGCCGAAGTTCGGGCCTCATTGACTCCTTTCGCATATAGCTCCCGCCGAGTCCAAGATACTGAGTCTTCTTCTTCTAGTACGGAGGCCGATAGTCCGCCGAATAGCCGCCGACGTAACCGAGCACCCCGAACCAAAATGTAGAGTGTCTACCGAGTCCGAAACCTCGGAGACGTAACAACAAATTACAATGGAATGGTTCATCGACCAAAGTAGGGCTTTGGGATCTTCAAATCTTCGAGCACCAAAGCTACTGAGTTGTCTCGCAATAATTTGTGGAGGGGCCGAATCATCTCCCAACATCCTATATAACAAATTTTAAAATACTTTCATTACTATAATATTTTTTTTTAAGTAATAAGACTTTGTTGTACTAAATTTGTGAATAGGTTTTATAAGCGCTTTCTAGCTATTTATGATAAATTTGCTTAAAGTTCATTTTAACAAAAGTTGTTAAGTGTTTGCTAATATATATATATATATATATATATATATATATATATATATATATATATAGATCATATTTTATAGTATCATTTTAACAAAAGTTATTATTGTTTCGCCAAATATATATATTTTTGGTGATTAATTATGTAGAGATGCTGTACCGATTTTCTATTTTTAAATTTATGTTCAACTTCCTTTATATTTATCAGTTTTTTATATTTAGATAAATTGCATAATTAATTATTTTGTAGAACACAATTTAGATAATAAAATTTGCACTTTTCATTTATTTGCGAATATGGTGCTATTTTATGCACACTTCAAATGTGAATGTGCACACTTATGAATTATTTTATGCATTTTTTTTCAATTTTAATTGCACGGCTTCAAAATAATTTTCCGCGAGGGATGACATGCTTATGTTAACACATTGCACATTTATGAGACATATGGAAACTTTCCAAAGGTGAATTGTCAAGCTCTTGGGCGATAGGGTTGCGAAAGAATGCGAAGAAGAGAGTTGCCTTATGCTTGATAATTAAATATTGTGCATAGATTCTTCAAAGTGATATAAACTTGCATAAGAATGAAGTTGCTATAAATGCGTACTCACTACTTTAAAATATTTTTTTGCCTAGTAAAATAAATGTTGAGCGTTTCTCACTAGAATAATCTTTACATGTCTTTAGAATTTTATAGTTTTGAACGATCTGACACGTTTCATATAACAGCTTGTTTATTTTATTTTATGGTTATTTTTTCGAGTGGTGTACAATAAGTAATGAAATGGTGCATTTTAATAAAAGATAAGCGTTCATTTCATAAAAGTTAAATAAATGTATAGTTTAATTTTTTTATAGCATAATAATTTGAACAATTAAGTATTAAAAAATACACATCTACTATGTATAAATTTGCACTTTAAAAAAAATATTAAAATAGTGTTGGTCCCGAGAGTAACGCTCGTGTGTAGAGGGGGGGTGAATACACCCGAAAACCGATTTCTCAACTTAAAACGCGAACGGTCCTTTTCGGAGAGCGACGTGCGAACGAGTTCAAGCAGCTGGATAAGTTGTTCCCAATCGCGTGGGGGAGGACCGACTTTACCGAGGCCTGCTAGGCCGACTCAGAGTCGACTCCAGTACCGTTCGAATAAAGTTCAAGCAGTGCGAAAATGTGTAGGCCTAAGTTCGCCTGAAGTTAGGAAAAAACGCTTTTATCAAAATAGTTTCGGGATATAATTGCAACGATTAAGCTTGCCCAAACTCACTTGAATGATTTTAAAGATATTTTCGCATGTACACAAGAAATCAATGCAACAAGAAATAAAGAACACATAACACATGCGATTTTTAAGGTGGTTCTGATTCAACAATACTACGTCCCACCGTCCCGAAAGATCGGAAGCTATGTATTATACCGAGATAGTCTCGCCGGTTTGTACACCGGACAAACATTGGTCTTGATATTTATACCGAGCAAGTCTCGCTTTACGTGGTATCAAATAAGTGTTTGAAAAACTCTCCAACAAAGTGAAGGAGTCATTTACAATGAGGATCGGCTCGACTATGAACTCCTTCGTCTAAGCTATAGATATGAACAGTTGAGCTTAGGTTAGAGGGATAGGGAACGAGAATGTGGCTTCTGGAGCGACGAACCGCTAAGTATAAACTTTGGGTTCGTGTTCAGTCGCTTGGATACTAGAGGCTGTATAATTCTGATTTAGCTTGGTTCCTGTTGGTCCGGAGACGATAGTGAGGTGTAGAGGGATAGCTGAGCTGTAGGTTGCAACCGATGAACAGTTGCCAGATAGTAACCTTCGATCACGGGTCGAGTGTGCCAACCATCGAGCTCTCCTACCGACTTTTGTCAAGCATTTCTTGAAACTCGCCAAAGACGTTGTGCGGATAAGACTGTAGGGCCCGGAGATTCGTCTTAGTTTGAAAACATGTTTTCGCAAGTTAAAGTCTTTTAGTTGGTGCGCTTTTTTAAAATACGTTTTATGCAAAGATATGATTTTTAATCAGTTGTATGCAATGCAATAAAACAGTAAATAACACAAGCAATTTAACGTGGTTCGGATACGCAAGATCCTACGTCCACCCGGGCCCCGACAAGGCAGAGAACTTGTTATTTATCCGAGCAAGCCTCAGCCAAGGAATCTCGTACCGGATGCACCCTTCTAAGTTATAGTCCTTAGCGACTTTACAATTCAAACCTAAGTTCGAAAGGGAGGGGAAGATCTCCAACTAACAAGGAGTTCTTACAATAAGAACAATTCACAGAAAGTGAACTCCTTCGAAATTTCTAAGCTATAAATTTGGCAATGAGCTTAGCTAGAGAAGAAGGGATCTAAAGAACTCTGGAGAGAAGAACTAGAAATATTCTATGAAGGCAAGTTCTTCGTTGGATGATCTTTCAAGTTTGCTAGAGTTTGTTCTTGAGCTTGAGCGTTTTTCCCTTATTTTTCCCGTGCGTGGAGCTCGGTTTTCTTCTCTATTTATAGTTGTGAGCAGTGCATATGTCCGTTGGAGAAGACGATGTCACGTGTCACAAGCTTCCAAAGAAAATGGCCATATTTTTCGAATTGTTGCAAAGCAGGCGCTTCGACACCGTACATGAGAGCAGACCTTTAGTTGGTCGGCAGCGGTAAAGCGTTGTCGGCTTCTCATTGGTCGAGGTTTGTGGTAGGTGAGAATGTGTCGTTGTTCGTAGTTGACTATTCCATAACCTCGTATGATCTTCTCGTAACTTCGAAATGACTTGAGCGATCGGGTCGTTTTCCGGACACGCAGACTTAGGACGCAGCCTGTCTTCTTCGACCGAGTCGGCCGACAAGCCGATAAAGCTTTGGTAGGTCGGCCGATGACTTCGAAGGTACCGAAGCTTTGCATTAAGTTCTTCCGTTGATATCTACCACCTGATGAAGAATCTTCTACCGAGGACGTATTCACCGAAGACGTAAGAATGCAAGCGATTACACCGACGACGTGGGGTTCGGAAAGTAACTTCGTCGAAGATCACCAACAGCTTTACCCCGTACGTGACTTAGACAAAAAGATAAACTATCACAAAAAGTCTAACCTATACATCATCTAATCCTATCGAGACACTACACTACCGATATCACCGGGTTTTGGGATCTTCAATTCTATAGTACTACTATGATTTCCCCCTAATATTATTTTAGCCGCTAATCACCGAATACCATCTACCGACTCATAACCCAACAATTTCCCCCTAATTGATGATGTCAAAACCTCTACTTCTATAAAAACAAAGACAGAATGCTAAACTACCGACTTAGAAAGACTTCAAGCAAACCGAAATGTATAACTTCAAGAAATTCAGCAGGTGAGAGATAGGCAAAATCGTGAGAAACTGCTATGTGTGAGTGTGTGTCGATCACTTAAGTGATCGGTTGTGTAAGAAATAAAACACAACAAAAGCCATGAGACAATGAGTAATTGTCGGCAAGCAATAGAAACCGATATATATGATCGCAGGATTACAAGGTTTCTATTACTATTACATCAAACCGAGATAAGAAGATCAAGGCTGAAGTCTGAATCTCTGTGTTCGGCTCTTGAAGTATGCAGACACTGTCACCGGAGGATCCAGATAATAAAACTTGTAGATTCTTGTCCGCAGAGTCTGGATTTCCTCGAGATCCTCGGTCGATCGTAGCCGAGATTGTGATGATAAGCAACGCCTCGATCTCATCTTCTATCTCTTTTGTGCAAAGCACGCCGCGAGCAACATGGGCGGAGGGATTCTTCCTCAAGGCCGGAGCTCGACGGGTATCTTCTCTTTCTCCATGATCGGGCCAAGTTGTTCTCGAGCGGGGAAAGTTATGATGAAGACATTCTTCGAATAGTTGATCGCAGGTATCCCGTGCATGGATAGAAGTCCCATACATGATATCCCTTGATGAAAGATTCTTTGAGTTCCTCCCATAGCTCGTTAAGTTCGGCCGGTACCCATTTGTCTAAGTGAGGAGTAGGTGCCTTCTTAACATAAGGTGCCTGGGTGCTCTCCCCTGTAATATTTTTGAAGCTCGGGTATCCGCCTTTTCAAGTCACCGGCTTGTCGGATAGACTAATCATTTTAGCCATGTCGGCCCAATCTTTTCTTCTCTCGAGGGCCGCCGATCTAAAGATCTCCCTCTCCCGAGACTAAGTCCCTTCGCCGTTGCCTCCCTGTAGCTCGTCCCCGGCCTCCCCGCTCGGTGTAAGAGTTGAAGTGTAGTAACTCCGAGCCGTTGGCCGGACTTCGCAATTAGAGCTTGGCTAGCTCCTCTTGAGCTTTCTTCTTCGCTTCCTCCTCGATTTTCTTAGCCTTACCTTTGGCGCCTTTGCCAATAACTTTCTTAGGCTTCTTGGCCTCTTCTAGCTGATGCTCTTGATCCAACTTGTCTTGTAGCCGTTGAGCAATTTGTAGATCATAGGCTTCCCGCCTCCGCTTTAGTTTTGAATTTGGGCGTCTGGGAAGACGGAGGAGTGGTTCCAGTTGTAATCTCCTTCCCGGGTCTTTGCGGTGGCAGTTGCTGAGGCTCTTCTTCATCCTCCTGATCGAGGAAACTAGCTACGTCCTCGATGTGCTGAGCAGATGAGATAGGTGTTGGCTCAGTTACAGTGTGTTGCAGCTGGGACATACTCTAGGAGGAGTATAGCCGAACCGGTTCCACCGAGCAAACAAACCTTCTCCTTGAGGTACTGAGCTGGTCGCTTCCCCCTGATTTCCTCCCTCAATAACTTCAACATCAGCCTGTTCCGCCTTAGTTTCTTCTTTCACTGCTCCTTCCCCCTTTTTGGCATCATCAGCCCGGGAGAGGGCGAGGCGGGCCATTCACGTCCTTTTCCAAGTTATGGACGTAATCTTTGATTTGAGTAGTAGTTGCTTCAAAATCCTTGACTAGGTCGCACATCGCTCCCAGCCCTTCTCCCGACGCCCCGAATGTTTTCGGTTGAGTAGCCGACTCCTGCCTGAGTTTCAGCAGAGACGATCGTGAGATTCTCATCTCCTTCTATATGGGCTTTCAGTGCCTCGTCTGTTGCGTAATAGCCGATTGAAGGCTAGTGGTGGCCAATTTATTTCTCTCGTCCATGGTGGCTCGGACTGTCGCGAGAGTCTCGAGTCACCGCTCGTAGAAAGATTTCTTCCCGAGATAGTAGGAGCCGCCACTCGAGCGGCTAAGTCCGCCTTCCGAGCCGAAAGGGCCGCCCCAACGATCTCCCGAACGCTTATCTCGAGGAGTAGGAGCTTCGAGGCCTTCTCGACCCCTTCGCTAGTCGGCCGACGCTTCGGCCTGGGCCTTGTGTATCGAGCCCATTTGATATGTACGCCTTTGGCGAGGAGACGATTCTTGTCCCCTTGGCGCCCGATAGCTTTGTTTATGGACTTAGAGGTCACGGAACCTATTGGGTTTTATCTCGATAAGAACTGGTCCCGAGCCTCCGTTTAGATTTTGATAGTTGTTGCGCCGACTCGACTTCGAGGCAACTTGAGCTTCACCGCATTTGGAGGGTGGTGGTGATTGGCCCTTTTCGCGGGGAGTGGAACCCTCGGCCAGTAACCTCCCACCCCGCATCCTCGGGTGGTGCCTCGTTCCATCTCGTCATCATCCTTGTCATCACCATGATGAGATGGAGGCGAAGCGGTCGTCGCCGGGACCGAGGAGCGCAGCTTAGAAGATATAGCATCGCCGCCCTCAAGTCCTCAAAAGAAGCGAGGTCACCGGTTCCCCGAACCCAATGGCCGATCAGAATCCCGCTCCTCGGTAAGTAAGGACGGAGCCGACCGGGTCCTTATAAGATCCTCGAGAATATCCCACCGAGGAACCTCGGCAAAGATTTGTGTCCTTGCCACCCTTATGGCTATCTCCACTAAGTCCGGGTGCTCAAAGATCCGAGGATCCGAGCATGTACTTCTCCCCGTAGCTCTGAGATGAGTGGAGTGTAGGGTGGTCCACTCGGAGGATGTTTCCTCGCCCGGCACCCCGATGTCCGACCGAGTCTCCTCAAAACCGATGCACCGAACTTTGTCCTTTATCGTGGCACCCTCAATGCCGGTGTCGAATCTAGGATCTGTTCTTCTTGAGCGGGCCGAGGAGAGGCTTGTTGAGCCTGTACTCACCGAGACCTCGACGGTCTAGTCTTAGTAAGCCTCTTCTTCTTGGGCGGGTCGGCGCGAGGGGGGCAAATCGAGACCGCTTCTCTCTTCGGCTCAGCGGCCCTCGCCCGATTGATTTCTCGCAGCCGGCTCTCGTCTTAAATTTGATGAGCTTGTTATCGAAATACCCGGAGTCGCAAAAAGCCGAACTCCTCGAGAGTGATTGCTCGATAAGTATGGACATCTTCGTCCCATACAACAGCTTCCCCACACTTATAAGTCTTCTCACCCCGCTGGGCGAGGCCGTGAACTTCCGAGCCCGAGCCTTCACCGCTATATAATAGTCTGGTCCAATTAACTTGGACTCCATCATCTATAGCCATCATCACCGGATGTGTAGCTTAGACAACCGATCATATGAACCCGTGTAACTCGTGAGTATATGAGAGACAACGTATGCGAGTCCTCAGTATTACGGTAGCATAAGGTTCTTCGGCAACGTTGTCTTGAAGGTGATATCCTTCCTTCCACGTAACTTCTGAACATATGAAGTTCATCTCCTTCTCCTTATAGCCTATAGGAGAGATTCCGACGCCGGAAGATCAAAGATTAACTCCGAGCGTCCTCGGATGTTGATGATATGCCGACTAGCATCCCATGAAGTTGGGTACTACTTCCTTCATAAAGGCAAACGATGATTCCTCAACCCCCGAATCTGGGGTTCTCCAGCTTGTAGTACACTTCCGCCACTTGTCCGGCGTAAACGCCGGGGTTGCTTGGAGACGAGCGCTTCTAGTCCGTAACTTTCAATAGTCGTGGAATACGGGCTCCGTGATATGGAAGATCAACTTGATGAAGCGCCATAGTGGGTTCGAACCGGATGCGAAGTTTTGATGATCTCGCAATATCGGTGGGTGACCGGATCTGTCGCCATGAGAATCTCGCAAAATAACTCGTTAGCACTTGAAAATAGAGTAAGTTAGTATGAGTTTTAAGCAAGATTTAATACATTACCGAGTGATTTAGAGCTTGGAGATACTAAAAATGCAAAGCAGTCTTAAGATTTTGGAAGAAAACTGAATCGCGGAGAGAAAGCTCTAAAATTTCGGAAATGGCGATAAGTGAGGAGAAGGTAGAAGATGAAAGATTTTGTAAGATCATCGTGAAAAACCGTTTAGATCGAACGATTGTGATTTAATCTCTCATTGTTATTTGCGGCTGAGATTAGATGTTATAAAAGGAATGATTACTAAGCCGCCTCTACCATAGACCCACGTAGGATGATGCGCAGTTTAAAGTAAGTGAAAAGACATGCATTAAATGTGCTGCAGGCAGCATTAAAGACTAAGTCATTTTTAAATGAGAATGGTTTCCTACTGACTTATCCTTAAAAATTAATGGCGGGAAATAAATGCTCATTGACTACTGAGTGCAAGCGACTGAGATAATAAATGCGAGCATGCTTCTGAAAAATTTTAAGTAAATAATACTATGCAAACCTCTTTAGCTGAACTTTTACGATCACCGGTTACCGTTAAGACTAAGGAGGATGGTCGACGTGCCGATGACCACGTTCCCCCATTACGTGCACAGCGGTGATTCTCCCGACTGAATCAATGTACTGAGTCTTCTGACCTGTCATACTGGTTCCTTACACTTGATACCAATTGTTGGTATATTAGTGGTTGGCTTCTACTGATACCAATTGATACCAACCAATTGTTGTGTTTTACTGACACGATTCAAGCAGGATCCAAAGAGACCTAGCTCAACCGATAATTCTCCGAATTGCTCTCGCCTAGTGGTTTGGTCGGTATATCCGCCTTTGCTTGTTAGTATGGGATTTTCTCCATTCTCGATATCCTTTTTCTCGACATGGTCTCCGATGAAGTGGTGTCGAATATCCACATGCTTGCATCTCGTATGGAGAACTGGATTCTCGAGTAATTGGAATAAGCACCGGTGGAGTCACGGTAGATGGGCACTTCATCCCGAATTATACCATAGTCTCTCGCTATTGTCGAAGCCAAAGGATCCGGGTACAAAGAACTTCCAACGAGCCATGTATTCGGCTTCGAGAGCGGACGCTGCTACCGAATGCCGCTTCTTTGAAAACCAAGATATTAGCTTGCCGCCCAGAAACCGACACGTCCTGTAAGTTGACTTTCGATCTATCCCGCATCCCGCATAATCGCATCGAATAACCCGTCAATATTAGATTATCATCAGCAGGATACCATAACCCTGCGTCAGGTGTTCCTCTTAGATATCGCAAAATCTTCTTTGCTGAGTCTAGATGACTTCGCTTAGGATCCGCTTGAAATCTTACACATACACCTACAACATAAGTTATATCAGTCGGCTAGTCATGTTAAGTATAATAAAGAACCAATAATAGCTCTATAATCGGAGAGTTAACGTAAGCTCCCTCTCTTTGTCTAGATCGATTTTGAAATTTGTATTCATGGGGATCTTGACTGGTTTGCTTGAATCGCAGCCAAATCTTTTGAGAAGATCTCGAGTGTATTTGGCTTGATTGATGAAAATTTCTTCAGGTGATTACTTCACTTGAAATTCAAGGAAATAGTTCTTCTCTCCCATCATAGACATCTCGAATTTCTCCTTCATCATTTTCTCGAATTGCTAACATATGGTTACGTTTCTGCAGCCGAAAATGATGTCGTCACACGTAGATTTGCACCAATAGGATGTCATCTCCTGACTTTATGTTGAACAAGGTGCGATCTACTGTCCCCTTCTGAAAACCTTTCTGAAGTAGAAAGTCTGATAGGGTATCGTACCAAGCCCTGGGTGCTTGTTTTAACCCATACAGAGCTTTCCGAAGTCTGTACACCTGATGTCCCTGCTGAAAGTCAGGCGGTTATTCCACGTAGACTTCTTCCTTCAGTACGCCGTTCAGAAAAGCTGACTTTACATCCATCTCATATACTTTGAAACCTTGATGTGTTGCATAAGCTAGGAATAGACGAATGGCTTCCAATCTTGCGACTGGAGCGAATGTTTCATCAAAGTCGATTCCCTCTGCTTGACAGTAACCCTTGGCAACTAGTCATGCTTTATTTCTGACGATGATGTTGTTTTCATCACGCTTGTTTTTGAAGACCCACTTAGTGTCAATAACGTGCTGATGTCTGTGTCCCGTCAACAAGCTCCCAAACTTCGCTTTCGACGAACTAGTTCGAACTTTTCCCGGACGGCGATGATCCGGGCCCAAGATCATTGAGTGCGTCCTCTATTGGACCGAGGTTCTTCTTAGACAAGAAACAAGAATAAAGTGAGCTTTCTCCTTGACTTAATCTAGATCTTGTTCTTATCGTTGCCGACGGATCTCCTATAATGAGATCTCAAGAATGAGCGCCAAGCCACGAACGTCCCGAGTCCGGCTTCTTCTTCCGATACTACTTCGCACGCCGCAGGTGTATTAAGCAACTCAAGAGTAATGTTTTGTGATTGCAAAGTAGTTCAAGCAAGAAGGTTAGGATCTACCGAGCTTCTGTGTTCGGGGCATTTAGCTCAGAACAATTTGTGTTCCCCCGAGTTTATATTCTCGCAGAGGTCTCGCTACCACCTGGGGCTTCCTTATCGACCGTTGTTACCCGTTGTTGATTCTCGCTCAGCAGAATCAACCGGGTCGCTACATCGCCCGTTGGCCGAGTCCGAATTTCTTCATCGTCCGACTCATCATCCCAACAATGCCGGATCTTTTCGCCTTTATCGCTAGTGCGAGATCCCGTAGCTTGCCGCCGACATTTTCGCATTTTGTCTCGTAGTTTTCCCCGTTCTCGCAACAAACTCATCAAAAACAACATGGGGGCTTTCCTCCACGCAAAGGGTCCGATAGTTAAAGACTCGGAGGCTTTATCGACTCGGGAGTATCCTAAGAATACTCCTTGATCGATTTGCTATCAAAGACCTTCAACCGATCTTTCCCATTATCGTGGATAAAGCAAGGACAGACCCAAAATATGAAAATGAGAAATAGAAGGAATTCTCCCTTTCCATAGTTCGTATGGTGTCTTCATGTGTTGCCGTGTAAGTAGTGAGCGATTCCCGAGTGTAGCGGCGGTGTGCGCAGCATCCGCCCCGTAACTTTGAGGGTAGTCCGGAGTCCGCTAGGAGCATTCTTGCCGCTTCTTTGAGTGTTCCGCTTTTGCGCTTAGCAAGCCCGTTCGCCGAGGGGTGCGAGCAAACGATGTCTCGTGCTTAATTCCCTCCTTTTCGCAAGACTCTTTAACTACCGAGTTGAGAAATTATGTTCCTCCGTCTCGAGCGAATTCTCTCGTATCTTGATGTCCTTTTCCACACCGAGCTTTTTCAGCGCTTTAGGCAACTCGCCATGACATCGGATTTGTCGGCGAAGAAGATGACCCATGTATATCTCGAGTAGTCGCCAATAACGATGAGGGCATACTTCTTGCCTCTTATAGTCACCGGAGAGACCGACCCGAATAAGTCCATGTGCAAGCACCGAAGGATTCCATCGCTGGAAGGTGAAGGAATAGGTGGATTGCTACTCTTTGTCTGCTTTTCCCTTCAAGCACGCTTCACAATTTCTCGCCTTTGATAAACGATTCGTTGGGCGCCCTCCGACTTTAGAGTTCCTAGCGAGCTTGTTCATAGCCTTGAAGTTCAAAGTGGCCGAGTCTCTTGTGCCACGAGCCCATCCCGACTTGTCACTTGATTTCATCCGTGCTAGTAAGCAAGCCTCGTGTTCCCATAGCTTTCCCCCGTTTCGCAACGTAGATATTCTTTCTCCGCGTGCCCGATAACACCGTTTTCCCCGTAGATTTATCAATAATATCACGTAAAACCAAGCCAAAGATAACTCGTTAAGATTGTCACGCAATGACCGACAGAAAGGAGATTATGTTGAAGTCCTTCAACATATGTTACTCTTGGAACCGAAGGCCCCAATGTTCAGCGTTCCATATCCCCTTGAATAGCCTTTTCGAGTTGTCACCGAACTCACCCTAGGACCATCTTCTTGTACGTAGTTGGTCGCCAGGCTCTTCCGGTATGTCATGTGTCTCGAGCACCGCCGTCCACAATCCAAGGGTCCTTGGGCACCCGCAAAACAAGCATTTTTAGGTACCCTTTGGTTCACTGGGTCCTTACATGTTAGCGGGTGATTTCGGAACCCGGATTCGCTTAGGGACCTTAGAAGTCCGAGACTTCTTCTTCTGAACCTTGTCAGTTTTCTTCTCCACATGACCTGGAGATACTGACTTTCTGATGATTTTGGGTTCAGGAGCTTTCTTCTTCTGAGTCTTTGCGCTTCTCCTGACCCTGGCTCATAGTAGTACGAGCCATACTGAGCCGGGTGCTCATACAGTGGCTCATTATATTGTTCTGCCCACCTGACCTTCTTGGTTCCCCCTGAGTTTGATCGTGGTGTCCTGGGGCTGGAACCTTTGGTCAGCTGCTTCTTGTTGCTCGGCTGAGGTGCAACTATCTTCTGTTTATTCTTCGTCTGAGGTGTGGTGTCAGCATCTTGCACCTTTCCTCTGACGAACCTATCAGCCAGCAATTCTGAGCCTTTTGAAGTGGAAGCCTCGTGAGTATAGCCAAGTCCTTCTTTCATGACTGTTGGCCTTTGTGCTCTAAGCATACTTTCCAGCTTCTCCTTAGCTTCCGATATCGTTCACCATCGCCCTCGTCGACCTCGTCACTTCTTCCCCGAGCGAGTCATAATCTTTTTCTACGCTTGTGAGCTTCCGACCGAGTCGGGCTATTTCAGCCCTCTTTCTCGAACTGTCCTTAGTCAACCGACATCCGAGTCTCTTGAAGCCGAGACTTAGTCATAAGAGATTCGATCTCTTCCTCGAGTCTCGCTACCGCATTCTCTCGACTCGAGAGAGACCCGACAATCGAAGAAAGTCTCCGATTCTCGCCCTTTACCTCTTCCAATTCCCGAATAGTTCCGTTGAACTCTCTCGCCACCGAATCCGCTCCTCTAGTAGATCGTCGTAGGCTTGTACCACATCTAGAGGCTCATCTCGTGACCAAGCATGTGTCGTGTGTGCTATGTGAAGAAGAGGTTATGTTAAGTTTAGAATATACCTCACCTCTTCTCCTACCATTAGACAATATTCAATCGTATCTTCGTGAACCGTCTCTCCGATCTCAACCGCGACGAATGCAGCTTCGTCCTCGTAGGAATATATAAATGTATCATCCTCGATTAAGTTGTCTGATATCTCTCTCGGTTATGTAGGCCCCGCCTTCTTTGGGCAAATTTTTCTCGTCTGCTCGCCGTTCCGCTCGCTGAGCGCTTGAGAGTTCGGGACGCCTGTACCGATAATGTCCCTCCTTCTGGCTTATAGCGGATGATCTGCCGCTTTTTCCAAACCGAGTCCTTCGATGGACTTGCAAAGCAAGTTCTCGAAGTTCTTGCAATCGCAGAAGGTTTAGATTCTTCCCTTTCTCGATAGTCTTTCTTACCCGAGGGAGAATCTCTGTTGTATTTCCTCGCCTTTCGACTCTCTCTTTTTCTCTCTCGATATTTGAGAGCCATTAGTGCGAGTTGGCGGCTCCCGAAGTCTCGTAGGACTTTGCTTCTATCGTGGCCACGCCTTGATGGAGGAAATAGGTTTGGCTCCGCTTTGCCGATCGTCGTTTGAAGGCATGGTCAATCTGAGTGTCACCGGAGCACCGGAACATCTTTGGGGTAAGCCGTGCTCAAATTCCTCTATTTTTAATTCCGAAAAGATAACATCGGGAGTTAGAGCGTTAAGATCGTAGCGCCGTAAATAAGTAGCAAATGGAAGCCACTTCGCCGAGGTAGCGCTCTCAAGATCTTGGTGTTCATCTCTTTGTTGGTGAACATCCTCCCCACTCGCTGATAACATTGACTTAATTTGTAAATCCGACGCTTAGCTCGCCAACGGTTTCACCGGGCTCCATTGCAAAGGCATCGAACTTCCGTAGCTCTAACTCGAGCTTATTTTCCTTAATCTGCGGGGTTCCTTGGCTCGCATGCCTAGGGCATCCTGTGGTTCTTTTGCCGCTTTGCGCTCATGCACCCTCCCGAGGTGAGAGTCACCGAGCGTTGCCAGGCATTGCATTTCGCGCAACTCGATCGAGGTTGTGCAGCCTTTTTATCTTCCGGTGTGAAGGCAGTTTTTCTTTGGGGATCTTTGCACGCCCGTGCTCCTACACCTCCCACGCGCAAACCGAACGCCGCCAATCATGGGAACGATAGGTCCTGCTTTCAAGGACGCCCGTCATGCTGCCATGCAACGATGTCGTGTGCCTCCATTCTCACACGCCATACCGTATAGTTCTCTATAGAGAACATCGGCACCATCCGAATACCCGACATAGCGTAGACATATTGAACGAGTATAAGGATGATAGAAGAGATGCTTGTGCAGTGAAAATGTTTTCAAGATCTCGTTCGAGAAGACCAAGAGTACGTAACCGGCGATCAAAAGAACACCGTGCGCCCCGATACCAATTGTTGGTCCGGAGACAATAGTCGTGTGTAGAGGGGGGTGAATACACCTCGATCACAATTTCTTTTCTCGTAACGTGAAGGACAAACTGAGCCAGTAGGTTGCAACCGATGAACAAGGCGCGTATAGTAACCTTCGATCACGGGTCGAGTGTGCCAACTAATGAGCTCTCCTACCGACTTTTGTCAAGATTTCTGAAAATCAGTCGAAGACATTGTGCGGATAAAAGTGTAAGGCCCGGAGATTCATCTTAGTTTGAAAACGTGTTTTCGCAAGTTAAAGTCTTTTGGCTGGTGCGCTTTTTTAAAATATGTTTTATGCAAAGATATGATTTTTAATCAGTTGTATGTAATGCAATAAAAACAAGAAATAACACAAGCAATTTAACGTGGTTCGGATACGCAAGATCCTACGTCCACTGGTCCCGACAAGGCAGGAGAACTTGTTGATTTATCTGAGCAAGCCTCAGCAAGGAATCTGTGCACTGACAGACCCTACTAAGTTATAGTCCTTAGCGACTTTACAATTCAAACCTAAGTTCGAAAGGGAGGGGATGATCTCCAACTAAGAACGAGTTCTTACAATAAGAACAATTCACAGAAAGTGAACTCCTTCGAAATTTCTAAGCTATAAATTTGGCAATGAGCTTAGCTAGAGAAGAAGGGATCTAAAGAACTCTAGAGAGAAGAACTAGAAATATTCTATGAAGGCAAGTTCTTCGCTGGATGATCTTTCAGGTTTGCTAGAGTTTGTTCTTGAGCTTGAGCATTTTTCCCTTGTTTTTCCCATGCGTGGAGCTCCGGTTTTCTTCTCTATTTATAGTTGTGAGCGTGCATATCTACGTTGGAGAAGACGATGCCACGTGGTCACAAGCTTCCAAAGAAAACGGCCATATTTTTCGAATTGTTGCAGCAGGGCGCTGACACCGTACATGAGAGCAGCCTTTAGTTGGTCGAGCGGGTAAAGCGTTGTCGTCTTCTCATTGGGTCGAGGTTTGTGGTAGGTGAGAATGTGTCAGTGTTCAGAGTTGACTATTCCACAACCTCGTATGATCTTCTGATGAACTTCGAAATGACTTGAGCGACTGGGTCATTTTCTCGTCTGGACACGTAGACTTAGGGACAGCTCTCTATCTTCTTCGACCGAGCCGGCCGACAAGCCGATAAGGCTTTGGTAGGTCACCGATGACTTCGAAGGTACCGAGCTTGCATTAAGTTCTTCCGCCGATGTCTACCGGCCGATGAAGAATCTTCTATCGAGGACGCATTCAGCCGAAGACGTAAGAATGCAAGCGATTACACCGACGACGTGGGGTTCTCGGAAAGTAACTTCGTCGAAGATCACCCAACAGCTTTACCCCCGTACGTGACTTAGACAAAAAGATAAACTATCACGAAAAGTCTAACCTATACATCATCTAATCCTATCGAGACACTACACTACCGATATCAACTCGGGTTTTGGGATCTTCAATTCCATAGTACTACTATGATTTCCCCCAATATTATTTTAACCGCTAATCACCGAATACCATCTACCGACTCATAACCCAACAGCTTCCCTATGAGCGTAAATGTAGTCTTTCACGGAGATTATCTCTTTGAACTTCTTGCGGAAGACTTAAGGTGTTTATGAGTTGTTATTTAAATGCTCGAAGTTCGTTGGTTCTCTCGTTTTCTCGTGTGCGAAAGTGAGCTTCAATTCCGATTTTTTCCCTCTATTTATGGAGCGTAGATTAGGATAGATTCGTTGGAGACGACAATCCTTTGTCTCTCTCTTTTGGGTAGCTAACGGCTCTTTCAAAGTATGGTTGCAAAGTGTCCTTTCCCTCTATTTATGGAAAGTTGTTGACTTGTAGCTTTAGCGAGATATGGGATAGGTGGCCGCTTGTCATTGGGTCGAGGTACATGAAAGTAGGTGAGACGAGCAATGTACTTCAAGGAGATCTCGAAGCTAACTTCTCTCTTCCTCGTATTGACTCCGCCGATTTGACTTTTTAGAGAATCTCGACGGTCGAAGACCCGTCCACCATTGTTGAAGTCTCGATCTCTTATTCGCAGCATGCTCCCGCCGAGTCCGGCTTCTACAAGAGATCGCCTCCGAGTTCGAAAACTACTCCACCGAGTTCGCTTCAACCGACTCCTTCGCATATCGCTCCCGCCGAGTCCAAGATTACGAGTCTTCTACTGCCCGGTACTGAGGCAGGTAATCTACTGAGCGCCTGAACCAGATGCAGAGTGGCTACTGAGTATGAAACCTCAGAGACAGACCAAAACAGGTTACAACTGAATGGTTCATCAACCAAGATAGGGTTTTGGGATCTTCAAATCTTCGCAAGTATTCAGCCGCACAGGCAACCGAAGTTATGTCTCAACTGATTGTGAGAATACTGAATCATCTCCCAACAAGTAGGTACTAAAAAAATAACCTTCGACATCCGAAACTTTGTACTAGATTAAAAAACCATTAGTACACAATAAAAGTACTAAAAATATGAAATTACTAATAAAATTCATTAATATATGGGGATTAAAAACTACACAGTACGATAAAACATAATAAATAATTATAAAATATAAATTGGTGATCATAGAACAAGAACTAGTTAAAAACAATAAATTATTAGAAAAGCTTTAGATCATTCCCGCAAATTGATCACAATTTCGGGAGTCATGATTCCCCATTTGTTTACATTTGCTATACTTTCTCTTTGGTTTCTTTGCATCCAAAGCGGCCCTTTCCCTTCTCGACTTAATTCGACTTCCGCTACCTTTGGTTTTAACCGACTAGGAGAAAAAACCGAAATAGATTCTCGGGATCGGTCCACCATAAAACACTTCAAACGCCTCGCTTCTTTTGTATGCAACCTCCATTTTTGCAAGACTTATTAGAATATTTTTCTGATAACATCTTCAAGTCCTCTAACAAATCGCACATTAATTCATCATTGTCATAAACAACACTCGGGGCATCATTGCCATCAACAACGCCGAGACATGAATAAGCATAAAGTGAACTATAAATGTGCATAAAAAACTCACTATATAGTGCATAAATTAACACCAAAATAAAATTAAAAAAAAAAAAGAACAAAACAAACAAATTGATAAACAATTGATTCAAATATTCTTCCAAAAAAATTTCAAATGATCAAAAGAAAAATTAGGTTTCCAATTGATTATTCAAAACTAAGAAAAATAATCCAAAAATTATAGAATCCTATAACATGATTTGATGCACGTATACGAAGAAATTAAGAAAAGAAAAGAGGTTGAAATCGAATATGATTTTTTTTTATTCAATCAGACATTGAATCAAAACAAGATAATGGAATCAAACATGAGATTTACGTGGAAACAAGCAAATAAACAACGAACCTTGTGTAGACATTATCATAAAATGTTGATAATCAAAATTGAAAAACTCTGTATTTCTCACTATCTGCGTCGATGTGAAGAAAAATGAACTAGAGAACGATTTATAAGACATAAATTAGGTTACAAGATAAAATAGAAACAGAATTTTACAAAAAAGACCTTAGTGCAAACTTTTTGCCTTTATGGTGCATTTCGGGATTTTAAGTGATGACAAGATCTGGAGCGTCGAATTACTTGAACAAACGATTATAAATTGTTCATATTCTCACTCTAAGGGGTGTTCTCATATAATCTCCCCTCTATATATATATATATATATTGGGATCATATTTTATAGTAATATGTTTGATAACTTGTGTCACTAGGCTATAAAATATGATCCAAAAAAAAATATATAACAACTTTGGCAAAACTAACAACTTTTGTTAAAATAAACTTTAAGTAAATTTGTGCATAAGTAGCTAGAAATTTCTTATAAAATCAATTCAGACAATTTTAGCATAACAAAGACTTATTACTTAAAAAAATATTATATTAATGAAAGTATTTTAAAATTCGTTATGTAGGAAAAACTAATAGTTAATCATGAAAAACAAAATTAAAATACTTATGTTGTATTTGGAGAAAAAGTACCTATGATTTTCATTGATATAATATTTTATTTTTATCTTCATGATGAAGTATTAGTTGGAGAAAAAGTATTGTAATTGTTGTATTTGACTCTTAAAAAATAAAATTACTAAAATATCCTTTGATTTTTGACAAGTTAAAATTTTTTAAGTACAAAAGATTTTGGCCAAATTGATCCTCAATGTTAGATAAGCTGGATGTTTTGGTGCTCGTTAAAATTATCCCGAAAATGCCCTTTTATTTTATTTTATTTTTCTTAAAAAAATTTGACTAACGGTCGACTAAATGAAATTTTAACTAAGGATCAAATTGACCAAAATTTCATAGTTTGGAAACCAAATAACTAAAAAATAAATAGGGGATCAAATTGGCCAAAAGACCATAGTTTGGGGACTAAAAATCCAATTTGCCTTTTCACTATGACAACAAAGATGAATGTTCACATATCAAGATATACCGATCCATAACGAGTGGTACAAAAGTTAGTATTTTTATTATATGTAGTAGTATTAAATATTTCTAAACTTTATTATTTTTTTATAATAAGTTATATATTATCTAATATTTTACATTAATAACTGACCATAATTATGTTAAAAAGTTATTAAAATTATAAATGAAAATATAAATAGTATTACACACAAATTATATATCTATTTATTTAAATATGAAATATATATTAAGTATATTTATATCTAATGATATTCACACATATTATATATTTATAGATTAAATATATATGGATGTATTTTTAAATAAATAGTATTGGCATATACCTTAAATTTCGGTATCCCATAATATATCGATATACCATTAAGATTCAATATATCATAAATATTTTAGTATACCGTATTTTAGGGTATACCAAAGATGGGTACAAAGATACCGAGCGCACTGTAAGGTATACGGTTTGATCAATTTTAATATCATATATTCGGTATATCAAGCATTGGTATACCGACACTACGGTACGAACGTACGATAACGGTATGAAAAATCTTTATACTGCTATTTCTAGTACGATATACGTTATGAGGAATAAAGTTCGATATACCGTACCCATCCATCCCTACTTTTCATGTAGCCACGTCTATTATTTATAAAAAAGTAAATCACATAAATAAATTATAGGTAAAAGACTTATACATAAGTATCAATAGATTTTATTATTATTTCAAGGGGACACGTACATATACACTGATATTTGAATTACTCTCTACCCCAAATGTTTTGTTGTATAGGAGTATTCCATAAATATTTTCCATTCATATTTATTTATACCCTACTAGTCACGGTACAAAATTAATCTGGATGTGCAAAAGCCCACCACACGATGCTTTGATTTGTGCAAGAATATTTATTAGTTATATGCACTGGACTTGTAATTGGGCTTCGGTCCAAGGCTTGGCCTATAAATGTCAATCTAGGATTATATATATATATATATATATATATATATATATATATATAGAGTAGGGATCTTTTGAAAACACCCCCTTAATGGGAGAAATAAGAACAAAGTCGGGCCATCCATTTTCGTGATATGTGGTTGAGATTGAGTGTTGATTAATCAATCTTTTAATAGAAAAAGAGGTCATTAAGGGTAATATTGTCATTTTTCTTTCATGTGTTTTGAAATGTAAAAACCTTTTGTCTCTCTCTTCCTCCAAAGATACCCATTTCGAGTGCCCTCTCTTTTCTTCACTTGCGCAACTTCGACACTTGTTTCAAAGATTGTTTTCCCTTGTTTTCACCATTGTTTTCGCCGTGCACATACGTACATTTTGATTCGCCATTGTCGAAATATGGGTAAGCTTTAATTTTCTGAAATCGCCATTGTCATCTTTCAATCTTTTAATTCGCTTATTGAATTTTTTTTTGCCGAAATTGTAGTGTTTTTGCGCATTGTAAGCCTATTTACAAAATCAATACACAAAGATAGTATATTAAGCAACCACCCATTCAAAAAATACAGAAATGTGCGTATATTATTCCCGCATGTGAATATATAATTTCGTAAATGTGCAGATATTATAAGTGCATGTGCATATAAAATATAGGCAATGTGCATATAATTTATATTAAATGTGCTCATATATTACCCGCATTAATTTAGTTTTGTTTCATTATTTACCACCGATTTAACCGATTTTGAAGATTCTATTATGGATATTAAACGACAATTGAAGATGAATGAACAATTGTAATTCCCGCAATATGACATTTTAAATGTATTTGTGGAGAATTTGTAGCTCATTTAAATTAATCGCGTTGGTTTCGACTTTTACAAAATTTGTTGTTTGAAAACATATTGATAATATTAGCTTTTCTCGGTTAATGTGCATAAAAATGTCGTTAAATTTGCATAAGAAATACCGTTTATGTGCATAATAAATACAAATTGCAGTAATTAAAAACATGAAATGTGCATAACAAAGTCGAGAAATGTGCATAACAATTTAGCGAAATGTGCATAACAAAAATGCTGCTTTGTCCAAGTCTTTCAAATCACATGAAAATGTCCTAACTTGTACTACTATCAACCGAATTCCAAACATCCGCAACAACCATCACAAACATCAACCGAGTAACTTTTTGAGAACGTCTATACTTCTTCCCCGCAATCATCTTCTCAAAGTGTTCTTCTCCGCTTTAACACCGCTCACTTATCCTATTATGGGGCCATGTCAACAGAAGCAAAGGCAAGCAATCTTCAACTTCTACCGCTTCAACCTTACTTTTTTTAGTCTACCCCCATCTATCGCTGCTCCTCCTCCTTTTCTCTTCCCACCCATTGTAAGCCTATATACAATGCAAAGAACCCATTCATAAATGCATGAAATGTGCGGATAGTATTAGTGCATGTGCATATATAATATAGGAAATGTGCGGAGATTATTACCGTATGTGCACATGTTATACACGCAATGTGCATATATATAGTATTACATGTGCATAATTTTCTAGGTAATGTGCAGTTCATATAACTAGCACTACATGTGCTTCTCTTTAAACCCTCATTCATAAACTAATCTAACAAATAAAACCCAGAACACACATAAGAAGACAATCTATCAAACTCATGAAATGTGCATAATCAAACATGCAAATGTGCATAAATCGAACAAAAACCCAAATTTCCTAATTCATAAACTAATCGAACACACAGATAAGACAAAGCCTAGCAAACCCTAATTCATAAACCTATTGAACAAAAAACCCAACACCCAGCCGTGAAAACATACCTTTACGCAGTATTTCTTCAAACTTAAAACACCTTCAAGACCTTCGACACTTCGTGGACAACGAACAATAAACTCTTCAAGATCCAAATACTAATTGAAACCGCGAGAAATTCACACCCTAGCAATCGCTTTCTTTAATAAGAAATGCCTTCGAATAAAATGCATTCATACCTTAAAAATGGCGTCGTATCATTGAATCCGAAGGGAGACCAATGCACCGGACGCGATGATACAAGAAATCGGGCCGTAGCGTCTGGCTCGAGGTGTTCGAAAGAGAAAGAGTTCCCGGTTTTTGCGCAATTGGAAGGGAGGAATGGGAGCGAAAGCCTAAATTTGAAATGGGCGTAAATTTCTGCAATACCTAGTACATATTTTTGAAGATTTTCTACCCAAAATACCCTTATTGTGACACCTATCTATTAAAAAAAATGGTAAATAAAATAAACTTCCCTCTAATCTACACCATCCATCACTCTTCATCTATGGTCCATAAGTGTTCTTATTTCTCTATATAGGAGGTGTTCTCAATAGAACTCTCCCCTATATATATATATATATATATATATATATATATATATATATATATATATATATATATATATAGGAAATGAGAAGCCTCCTTAAAATAAGAAATAAGAAGGAATCTACACCCTTGATTTCATTTTTTGATGGTTTAGATTGAATATGCTCTTGAATATTCATTTTGCATATTCCTTATATGTTTTATGCATAAGGGCAAAAATGTAAAAAATACAAGATGTATGCATAAAAAAATAAAGAATATGCATAAAATATATAAGGAATATGCATACTTCTCACCTTCCTACATAACTATGTCTTCCCACCGGATCCATACCCTATATATATATATATATATATATATATATATATATATATATATATATATATATATATATATTTTTTTAATTTTCATCCTACGTGTTATGTCAATTAAATATCGATTACAAACATAAGTTTAACATTTAAAAGTTTTTATGTTATTATAAATTAATAAAAAATAAGTTAAGCGTGTTATATATCCGAGGAATTTGAAAATATAAATCCTATAATTTCCTAAAAGTCTTAACTATTTTCTTGGTCATATATTAATTAATTGGGAGTTTTCTTTAATCCACTAGCTAATGGAGAACCTAATTAGAGTATATGCTAATCTTACAAGTAATTCTCATGAAAATTCAATAATACAATATAATTCTCATATCTTAATTATCCGCTAAATTTTATTGGTATAATAAACCTAACTAGAGAAATATTTAGTTAAATTTACTGATGTTCGTATGAAATAGCGAATACGGATTTTGATTCTAATACAGAAAATGTGTACTTTTCCTGAAAAATAGCACGTCCCAATCTCGTTAGACTTTATGCAATAATTACGTACTTCTCGTTGAAAGTTTAGGTGCCCTTTGAACTTGCCTTCTTTTGAAGGATCTTGGTGGGAGAGTCAAATGTCTTAAGAATTCCAAAGGGATACATAAAAGTCATAACTCGTCTGTTTTTCAATTCTATTTTGGTATAACGAGAAAAGTTTACATTCACTAGTTGTTCGGACAAATTCAGAAGTCATAGTTAGAGCTCGAAACTTTTTCTATAACGAGAAAATTAAATTAAACCTATAATTTTTTAGGCTATAAAATAAATTTCCTAAAAATATCAAGAAATGGTCTCGCGTCCTCTAGATCTACTTATAGTTACTTGAAAGTTGAAACGCACAAGGAATAAATATTATTCCTTCTGTCTTTTGAGCTTAACTCATTTCTTTTAAATGCAGTTATTAATGAGAGCTGGAGTCCAAAAAAGAATGTTATTAATTGTGAGTAGAAAATTTTATTTTTTGAATGAAGCAACTAAAAAAAAAGTGATAGAAATACTCAGTATTAGAGCTATTCGGATTGCTTTATTTTTTTCCCTTGTGAAATCGAATAAATGGTGACGTCATGATAGGGTAAGCATGACGAAGAATGGACAACAGCCAAATAATAATGGAGTGATAGCAACATATTATTACAATCAATGACGAGGACAAAGCCAATGCCACACGTCACTGCTTACAGAAACCGCAATTGGTTCTAGGTCAACAACCTCCCCCACTAATAAACACTCCTCACACCCAGTTTTCATATATATATATATATATATATATATATACTTCCTACATCTCATAGAAAGTGTATTATTTTTTTTTCTTTTGATTGTCCCATATAAAATATTATATTTCTAAAAAAAATAAAGAATATGTAGATCAAAATTAACTACCAAAAACTTAAAACAATATACACCACAATATAAATTTCTTAATCCCCATGCCCCATAAAAAGGGGACACTTTCTATAAGGCGAATCCAAATTTTATTTGAAAATAATAATAATAAGGTTTAAAATCTCAAAAGAGAAAGGGGTGTCACATTAGTTTGCAGTGAAAATCATCTATCAATTTTATGTCTCTTCCTATGTCTTACCAGTACTATGATAATATTTTTTTAAATTAGTACACACATTAGTTTGAATTTATTGCCCTACGTGTAAATATTATATTAAATAAATAAACAAGTGTCATTATTCTACTATTTTAATTTCATAATTATTGTCTCATTTCTTTTGGACACCTTAGTTTAGTTTATGATAGTTGATTGTGAGGAAAGATGATGGAACCTCAAAAAAGTACATTTCACCGTCTCATAAAAAGTGTAAATGCTTTTTCTTTTCAAAAGTCCCATATAAAATTTATTTTTTCTGAAAAAGGAAGTGGATCATCCCACACATTTACCAACTCAAATCAATTCAAAATAATATCTACATCACAAATCAATTTTAAATAATTAATTAGTTGTATAGGTCTCACACCTTTAGCAACTAAAATCAACTCTCCTAGAACTTCGTGTCCCATGTAAAACAAAGATACTTTTTATGGGACAAGGGAAATATTTGTAATTTTAGGAAATGAAATAAGAATTATGGGACAACTAAAAGAAAAAAAGTGTACAAGAATTACGAGACGGAGAAATTACTAATAAATTAGAAAGGAAATGAGATAAGATCATCCGAGACAACAAGGATCCACGATTTATTGTTGGGGGGCGAAATTTACGGGTTGAGTTGTATTTATCTTGGGGTTCGGGGGCGGAGCCCCCGAGAAATTTTTTGGGGGTGTTTTTGGGCTAAATATACTTACTAATTAAGGATTAGCGATATTATATTTTCTTTTACGAATAGCCGTTATATTTTGTTTGTAATTTATTCGAAAAATATAAGACAAAATCCTATTTTGACGACGCCTAAATTTAGTTGGAGGATATTACGAAGAATAACAATTTCTAACTTATAAATTAATCAAGTATTTGAAAGATATAATTTTTTATGCTTCAAATGTTGCTAATTTTATTTAAAGGACAATCAAATATAAAAAAAAATGAAAACACAAACATAACATATAATTGCATAAAGATATATGTTATATTATATATGTAACTCTATCAAAATAGATATCCAAAACTTCAAATTTTAGACCTTCACTAAAATTAAAATTAGTGACACGTAACATATATTTTTCAATATTTGTCTAAATTAATAGTCACACTCACACTAATTCTTGATTTTTTACTTTGGTGTAAGTTGACAAATTGAAAAATCATGGTGAAGGGGGGAATCAAAAAAATTAAATTGGACAAATGTATAAATAGACAATTCGTAATATTACACGAAAGTCCGGGGGACGGTTGCACCCACCCGCCCCTTTTGAATCCGCCTCTGATCTGAGACATGGCATTCGACTACCATGAAGAAACATTGAAACAATAGCTCGACAAGTTTTAGAAAGAGAATTTCGAGGGTGTATGAATTCAACGGTGTGAAGTCCCAAATATGCAAACAACCTCCATCGTTCCCTTCAATGGATAAGAGTCAACAATTGATAGGCGCCGTCCGATGAACCGTTGGGAGGATCGGACGGCGTTGATAAGGCAATTATTGAGTTCACACTTACACCTCGCTACATTTTATATTGTAGTTCAATAATTAGTGGGATTGAATTTATCGCCTGGTCAGTTTTACCCCGGGAAATTGTGGAAGGAATTACGCTTAAACCTCGATAAAGAATAATCCTATCGAAAAAAAATATATTCATTTAATGGCGTTATTACTTTATTAAATATTATTTTATCGAAAAAATTATTATCTTAACGGCATTATTATTTTATCAATATTATTTTATCGGCATTTAATTGTAGCTATCTAGGTGAATTGGAAAAGGACATTAGAGTACATCTGGGTACTACACTAATTTATTGGCCCCTACATACTCACACTGTCAAAAATGGGTGAACATTAAAGTTAGTCGAGTCGAGCTTGAGCTAGTTCCATAATATGAGATACATTAGGCTTGTGAGTCTTATCGAGCTAAGATGTTTTTATCACAATAAAAATCATGCAATTTATCGATAGAATTATTGACGGTACAATTTCAATTGCAAATTTAATATCGATGAAATTTCAAAAAAACATTACCAATGATTTTAGCGACGTATAGTAATATCCACCACTAAATTTGATGTTTAGAAATACTACATCATCACGTCGAATTACTATCCCGCCTGTTATACACGGGCCTTCATAGGCCACTGGTCATCCGCTCAACATGCGGCAGCGGCTATCCGCCTTCATCGATGCAATTACTAAAAGTCGACTATAGATTTAGGGACCAAGCCGGATCTTCCTGGCCCAAAATCGTGCCCTATTCGACTCCCACCAATCATGCTACGCCACGCGCGCACGCGACCATATTAAAGAATAAAAAAATATTTTAATTTTAAAAAGCGTAGGCCATCAATACACGCGCTGACGAGGGCGATTGGTGGCGCCCACCGAATCGCCACCATTTTTGGGGCCAAATGATCTTCTGGGTTTAGGGACAGGATTTGGTGACAGAGCTCAAAATAGACCAGTAATATATTGCTGACGATCAATATGTCGACGGTCGTATTGAATTTACCGAGGAAATTATTAATATTACCAACAAAAAATTAAAGTAGTAAATATCACCATTTTATAGTGTATTCTAACTTCTTGTTACATTATTATATTCTAACAAAAAATACTTAAGAAACTTAAAAACAAATATTAATTGATCCTTAATAATAAAATCATATGGTTCTTATCTACATCGTATAGCAGTCAATGATTAATCTTCCATGGTCCTAGTGGTAGAAGAGTGACTAATAACAAGATTTTGTTAACCCTAGCTTATCTCCATAATCACATATAAATTATAATACTCTAAAGTTTCTAGACACATGAGTAAATAATTTAATAACGTATATATGTGGTCAATTATTAACACATAAATAATTTTTTGGGCAAATAACGCATCGATCCAGACATTCACGGGTTCTCGTCAACTTCAAAATTAATTAATTATTTATTTATTTATATATCGGAGGAAATTGGAAGATGGAGACCCAAGTCAACCAAAATGCTGTCACCTAACGTGGTGGAATAATATATTCTGGCTTCTGATAATTCTTTTGACTTCAGCAAACATTTGATGTAGTATATTGTATTTCTTAATTATTAATTTGAGATTTAAAAATTAGGATTAGAACTTGAATTGACTCTCTATGGTAGTGAGTAGTGACAATAATTAATGCAAAAATCAAACGTAGAATAAGTCGTTGTAGTCTAAAGAATATTAGGATTGAGATCAAGATTTGATAGGATATTTCAATACGTAACTAGTAACGTGAGTTCTATTAGGAAACAAAATACAATAATTATTTGCTTTTAGTCTTGCAAAAGAATTGAAAGTTTGAGGTTTTGAGGTCCAAGATATTTAACAAAAATCTGTTGGTCACAATCAAACGTTCAGGTGTCGAGAGGGTGAATACACCTGAAAACCTTTTTCAAATCTGTTGCTCACAATCAAACGTTTAGGTGTCGAGGAGGGTGAATACACCTGAAAACCTTTTTCAAACTCAAATGCGAGTAGTCTGATAGACGGAAGATGTCTACTGAATGAATTCAGCAGAGCAAGTTGTTCTTGATCCCGTGGACAGAGTGACTGAAGGTGCTGAGCTCTGCTAGCTAGCTTACCGTCGTAATTCCAGCAGCGTTCAAAGGTTCGCAGCGTGCGGAAGTATAGGCCCCATAAAGTTTGTTTGAAAACGTTTGTTAATCAAGACCGGCCAAGAGATTAGTGCACATTTTAAGCTTGTACTGAAAATGTTGTTGTATTATTTGTAAATATATTTTCAGTTATGAACAGTTAATCAATGCAACAGTTAATGACACATCAATTTTTAAAGTGATTCGGATACGCAAGATCCTACTTCCAATGTCCTGAACAAGGCATAAAACTATTTTATTATACTGAGTTTGTAACGCCCCAATTTTCATAACTTTTAAGGGAACGTCACCTCGTGCATAACATTTTATTTTCTCAATTTAATTTTCAAAAAATAATAGATTTATAAAAATAAAAAGGTTTTAATGCATTTCATAAAAGCGGAAGTCTTAAATAAAAAACATGTGCAACTTCAAGTTCAGTGAATTAAATAGAGACAAAATGCATAGTTCAATATGAAAATTGTTGGATATGAGTCAGTAGATGATACTCAGCTGTTGTTCGGTTAAAAGAAAATTGGGGGAAATCATAGTAGTACTATGGAATTGAAGATCCCAAAACCTAGCCGATATCGCAGATTAGCGTGTCGTTAGGATTAGCCGATGTATAGGTTAGACTTGTTGTAATCGTTTTTATATTCTTGTCTAAGTCCCGTACGGGGTAATTGTCGAACCGATCTTCCGTCGAAGATACTTTTCGTAACCCCACGTCATCGTGTAATCGCCATGCTTCTTCACCATCAACCGAGTAAACCTCGCAGAAGCCAACCCAAAGAACCGATAAGCCATCGCCAGAAGAACTCATGCAAGCCCAAGCACCTTCGCAGTCACCACCGACCTACTCAAGACGCCTTGTCACCGACTCACCAAGAAGACAGAGACTTTTCGCCCATCGTATCCGACTGAAAGCGACCCAACTATTCAAGTCTTTTCGAGAAGTTCAAAGAAGACATACGAGGTTGTTGAACGGCCAACTCGACATTCTCACCAACTACAAACCTTGACCAATGAGAAGCCGACAACGCTTACCTACTCTACACAAGAAAGCCGCTCTCATGAACAGCTGCATTAACCGCCCCGCCGCAACAAGTTCGAATTACGGCCGCTTTCCCCGGAAGCTTGTGACACGTGGCATCGTCGTCTCCAACGGACATACGCCATAACTCACAACTATAAATAGAGAAGTTTTTGAAGCTCCGAGTGACGGAATTTCGAAGGGACAAGCTCAAGTTCACAAACGCTCTAGAACACTCAAAGATCATCCAGTAGGAAAACTTGCATACTTAGAAGATTTCTCGCTTTTCTCTCTAGAGTTCTTAGATCCCTTTCTTCTCTGCACTAAGCTCATCTGTCATATTTATAGCTTAGATTCGAAGGAGTTCACATTTAGTGAATTGTTCGTACTTAGGTTCGATTGTAAAGTCGCTAAGGACTATAACTTAGTAGGGAACCGTCCAAAGGCACAGCATCCCCGCCGAGGCTTACTCGTAATAATCAACAAGTTCTCCCGCTTTGTTCAGACCGTGGACGTAGGATCTTGCGTATCCGAACCACGTTAAATCGCTTGGTTCTTTATTTCGTTTTATCGCATAGCATTCAACCGACTTGAAAATCATAAGCTTGCATAAAACGTATTTTATAAAGCGCACGTACCAAAAGATCTAATTTGCTAAAACGCGTTTCCAAAAAAGAGACAATCTCCCGGCCCCACACTTTCCGTACAACAGCCTCCGACCGATTCTCGAGCACCGACAACAAATAGGGGAGAAAGCTCGCAGGCCGACTCACTCGTCCCCGCGATCGAAGGCTTATTCGCACTCGTTCATCGCTTGCAATCAACACCACCGACCTTCATTGAGAAAAAGAAACCGAGCTCAGTGTATTCACCCCCCCTCTACACCCGACTTATCGCCTCCGACCAACAATTGGTATCGTGAGCACACGGTGTTCAACCGATCGCCGGCTCGAAATACCGGTCCTCTCGAACCGATCCCGAAAACCGCTTTCACCGCATAAGCATCTTTTCAAGCATCCTTATACTCTTACTCTTACGATGTCCGATATGTCGTGATTAGGATGGTTCCGATGTTCTCAATAGAGAACTACACGGCATGGCATGTACGTATGGAGGCACACCTAACGCCACCCACGACATCATGTCGATGTCCTAGAGTCGGACCGATCATTCCCATGATCGACAGCCGTAGTATTTGCCGCCGGAGGAGGCGTGGGAGCACAAACTGGTGCTAAGGTTCCCAAAGATAAATCCGCCTTCACGCCCGAAGAAAAGAAGTCGCACAACCTCGACCGAGCCGCACGTAATGCCATACCGACTACGCCGCCGACTCACACCTCTAAGGGTACAAGATTGCAAAACGGCGAAAGAGCTATGGGACGCCTTGGCGTACCGAGCCATGGAACCCCTCGTATCAAAGAAAACAAGCTCGAGCTAGAGCTTCGTGTTCGACGCTTGCAATGGAGCCTACCGAAACCATCGACGAGTTGAGTGTCGATTCACCAATCAAGTCAATGTCATCAATCGGCCGGGGAGGTCGTTCACCAACAAGGAGATGAACACCAAGATCTTAAGAGCGTTGCCCCGACGTAAGTGGTTTCCTTTTGCTACTTATTTACGTCGCTCCGATCTAAATGCTCTAACTCCCGATGTTATATTTTCGTAATTAAAATTGGAGGAATTCGAGCATAGCCTACCCCAAAAGTGCTTAAGCGCTCCAACTGACACACGCTCGACTATGCCTTCAAGGCAACAAAGAACACAGAGCCAAGCCTATTTCCTCAAGCAAAGTTGTGGCCACATCGCAGCAAAGTCTTCCGAGACTCCAGCCCCGATCGCCTAGCACCGATGGCTCTCAAATATCGTAGGGAAAAGGAGAAAGTCGAAAGCCGAGGAAATACAACCGAGATTCTTCTTCGTAAGAAAGACTATCATAAGAAAGAAGAATCTAATCCTTCTACCGAATGCAGAAATCGGAGTTCCGCCGCCACCGTCTAAAGACTCAACCGGTAAGAGCAAGCAGAACATCCACCGCTACAACCGCAAGAAGGAGGGACACTATCGCATGATTGTCCCGAACCTCACCGCTCAAAGAGCGTAACGGCAAAGCCGAAGAGAAAAATTTGCCAAGCGAAGGCAGCCTACATAGCCGGAGAGATATCCGACAACTCAATTGAAGAGGATACATTCATATATTCTTCTCAAGATGAAGCCGCATTCGTAGCCGTTGAAGTCTGAGAGAAGGTTCCCGAGGAATCACCGAACAGGTCCGATGGCCTGAGAAGAGGCCGAGGTAAATTCTAAACTTAATATTACCTCTTCTTCACACAAAGACACACGACACGTGCTCGGCCTCGATGATCCTCTAGATGTGGTACAAGCCTACGACGATCTACTAGAGGAACAGTATTCACTGAGCAGAGAGTTCATCGTAACCATCCAGAACTAGAACAGTAAAGCGCCGAGAATCGTAGACTTTCTTCCGATTGTCGTCTCTACCGAGTCGAGAATCTAGTTGCGAGACTCAAGAAAGAGATTGAATCTCTTATGACTAAGTCTCGCCTTCAAGAGACTCCGATCTCGCCTCCCGACTAAGGACAATTATGAGAAAGAGACTCGAAATAGCCAAACTCAACTAAACTCTCGACGTACGTATGACTATGATTCTCTCAGGAGAAGTGATGAGGTCCGGAGAGGACCGATGACCGAACAAGCACTGGGAGCTAAGGAGAAGCTAGAAAGCATGCTCGGAGCACAACGGCCAACTACCGTAAAAGAAGGCCTTGGTTATATTCACGAAGCTTCCACTTCTAAAAGCTCGAATCGCCGGCCGATAGGTTCGTCGTGGGGAAAGTGCAACCGCCGACACTACACCTCGTGCGAAGAACAAACAAAAAATAATCGCACCTCACCCGAGTAATCATAAGAAACAACCGACAAACGGTTCCCCGCCCCAGACACCGCGATCAAATTCGTGGGGAACCAAGAAGGTCGATGGGCGTAACAAAGACAGCAGAGCCATTATATGAGCATCCGGCCAGCACGGCTCGTACTACTATGAGCCTGTGGTCGGGAGAAGCGCTAAGACTCAAGAAGAAAGCGCCCGAGCCCAAAATCATCGCAGTAAAGTCAGCATCTCCAAGTCCTCGTGGAGAAGAAAGCCGACAAGGTTCGAAGAAGAAGTCTCGTACTTCTAAGGTTCCTGGACGGATCCGGGTTCCGAAATCACCCACTAACCAAGAAGGGACCCAACCGAACCAAAGGGTACCTAAAAATGCATATGTTTTGCAGTGCATAAGGACCCCTGATAGTGGACAGCGACCGCCGAGACACACGACTTACCGTAAGAGCTCGCCGACCAACTACGTACAAGAAGATGGTCCTGCACTGAATTCGGTGACAACTCCAAAGGCATACAAGGGGATACGGAACGCCGACAATCGGGACCGCCACGCCTCCAAGAGTAACACATGTTGAAGGACTTCAACATAATCTCCTTTCGTGAAAATAATGTTATCGTGTTCGCGGAGGAAAAACATCTATGTTGCGGATCGGAAAACCGCAGTAACCCGAGGCTTGCTTACTAGCACGCATAAAATCGGTGACAAGTCGGATGGCTATGGCACAAGAGACTCACCCACCCGAACTTCAAGACCATGAACAAGCTAGCCAAGAACTCCAAAGTCGAGGACCGCCCAACGAATCGTTCGTTAAAGACATAAATTGTGAAGCATGTCCTCAAGGGAAAGCAAACAAAGAGTAGCAATCCACCTATTCCGTCACCTTCCACCGATGGAATCCTTCACCGCCGCACACGGACCTATTCGCCGCCTCTCCAAAGACTATAAAGAGGCAAGAAGTACGCCCTCGTCGTTATCGACGACTACTCGAGATACACTCGGGGTCATCTTCATCGCCAATAAATCCGATGTTCAAACCGAGCCGCCCAATCAAGAAGAAACTCAAAGGTGGAAAAGGACAACAAGATTCAAAGAATTCGCTTCTGACAGAGGAACAGAGTTTCTAAACTCGCAGTTAAGACATACTGCGATAAAGAGGGAATTAAGCACGAGACATCAACCGCACGCACCCTCGCCAGAACGGACTTGCCGAACGAAAGAACAGTAACACTCAAAGAAGCAAAGCAAGAACGCTCCTCGCAGCATTCTCCGACTACCCCGGTTCCCGGGCCGATGCTACCGACACCGCCCGCTATACTCATAATCGCTCACTACTCACTCAACAACACATGAAGACACCATATGAATTATGGAAAGGGAGAATTCCTTCTATTTCTCATTTTCATATTTTCGGCCCTCGCTTTATCCACAATAACGGGAAAGATCATCCGAAGGTCTTTGATAGCAAATCTGATCAAGGAGTTTTCTTAGGTTACTCTCGAGTCAAGAAAGCCTTCGTAGTCTTTAACTATCTGGACTCTTTGTGTGGAGGAAAGCCCTCATGTTGTTTTTGATGAATTTGTTACCGAGAACAAGAAAGAAACAGAGTCAAATACCGATGATGTCAAGCAGCAAACTATAGGATCTCTGACTTACCGATAAAGCCGAAAAGATCCAAAGATTGCTGGGATGATGAGTCGACGATGAACAAACTCGCACTCAACCAACAATGATGAAGCCGACCTAGTTGATTCTATCGAACGTAATCAACAACAGTAACATCGGTCGACGAGGAAGCCCCAAGCTGGTAATCGAGACCTCTACCGAGAATATAAACTCGTGGGGAACGATTAATGTTCCCGAGCTAAATGCCCCCGAACCCGGAAACTCGGTAGATCCTAACCTTCTTACCGAATTGCTACAACCACGCAACGCACTACTCGAAATGCCTAACACTCCTACCGACCGTGCGTAAGTAGTATCGAAGAAGAAGCCCGACTCAGCGCTCGTGGCTCGATGCTCATTCTTCGATCTTATCATTGGAGATCCATCAAGCAACTATAAGGACGAGATCAAGATTAAGTCAAGGAGAAAGCTCACTTTACTCTTGTTTTCTCGTCTACGTAAGAACCTCGCCGATAGAGGACGCACTTAAAGATGCCGACCGGGTCATTGCTATGCAAGAAGAGCCGAACCAGCTCGTCGAAATGAAGTATGGGAGCTTGTTGACGCACCTGGACATCAGCACGTGATTGGTACTAAGTGGGTCTTCAAAAACAAGCGAGATGAAAACAACGCCATTGTCGTAAATAAAGCAAGACTAGTTGCAAAGGGATACAACAAAGTGTAAGGAATTGACTTTGATGAAACGTTCGCTCCGGGCCGCTAGGATTAGAAGCCATTCGCCTATTCCTAGCTTATGCAACACATCAAGGCTTCAAAGTCTATCGATGGATGTAAAGTTAGCTTTTCCGAACGGCGCATCAAGGAAGAAGTCTACGTGAACAACCGCCCGGCTTCCAAATAGGACATCGTGTGTACATACTTAGGAAAGCTCAGATGGGTTAACACAAGCACCCGTGGCTTGGTATGATACCCTATCGTACTTTCTACTTCGTAAAGGTTTTCGTAAGGGGACAAGATCGCACCCTATTCAACATAAAGTCGAGATGACATCCTACCGGTGCAAATCTACGTGGACGACATCATTTTCGGCCGCGTAAATGAGACCATATGCCGCCAGCTCGAGAAGATGATGAAAGAGAAATTCGAGATGTCCATGATGGGAGAGATGAATTATTTCCTTGGATTTCAAGTGAAGCAATCACCCGAAGGAATCTTCATCAATCAAGCCAAATACACTAGAGACCTTCTCAAAAGATTCACCGCGACTCCAAAGAAGCCACCAAAATCCCCATGAACACGAACTTTAAAATCGATCTGGACAAAGAGGGAGCTTCGTTAACTCTACCGACTATAGAGCTATTATATGCTCTTTACTTTATTTAACAACCTAGCCGTCCCGACATAACTTATGCCGTAGGTGTATGCGCAAGATTCCAAGCGTATCTCAAGCGAAGTCATTTAGACTCGCCAAGAAGATTCTCGCGCTATTTAAGAGGAACACCCGATGCCGGGTTATGGTATCCCGCCGATGATAACTTAATACCGACAAAGTTATTCTCGATGCCGATTATGCAGATGCGGATAGATCGAAAGTCAACTTCCTGAACTTGTCGGGCCTAGGCAAGCAAGCCGATTTCTTGGTTTTCAAAGAAGCAAAGATTCGCAGCAACGTCCACTACCGAAGCCGAGTACATGGCCGCAGGAAGTTGCCGTGCCCAAATCCTTTGGCTTCGACAACAACTTAGAGATTATGGTATAACTCAGGATGAAGTGCCCATCTACCGCGACTCCACAAGTGCAATCGCCATAACTCGTAACCCGGCTTCTACATACCGTATGCAAGCACGTGGATATCCGACACCACTTCATCGTAGAGACCATGTCGAGAAGAAGGATATCGGGATGGAGAAGATCCATACCGACAAGCAAAGGGCGTATATACCGACCAAACCACTAGCCGAGAACAAGTTCGTGAGAACTATCACCGAGCTAGGTCTACCGGATCCCACCGAGACGCGTCGCAGATGCCAACTACCGAGAACATCATCGCCCAACAATTGGTAACAACCGGTATCAACATAAGGAATCAATACGACAGTCGTATAACTAAGTACAGTGACTCGCTTGGGAAAGTCACACCGCACACGCTAGGGGGGAACATAGTCATCGCATGACAACCATTCTCCTTATACATAACGGCAACTACCGATAAGTTCACCAAGAGGTTTGCGTAATTTTGTGTATTTTTTTTTGAAGCATGCTCGCATTTATCGCATCGCCACTCACACTCGCAGTTAATGTGCATTCATTTCCCGCCATTAATAGTTTAAGGAAAGATCGAGAGGGAAACCTTAACCCGAGTAATTAATGCCGTCTCGTCGCGCATTTAACGCATGCCTTCTCACTTACCTTTATTACGTAGATCTATGTTTTAGGCGGCTTTGGTAATCATCCTTTTTTTTAACATTAAATCTTAGCCGTCCATAGTTATGAAAGATTAAAACTCACCGCTAGGATTAAAACGTGCAATCAAGCCAATATATATAAAATCTTTCATCTTCTATCATTCCTTACTTTTCGCCATTTTCATATCTTACGAGCTTTTCTCGCAACGCTTACTTCTTATAACCGCCTTGCCCGTGCATCTTTCAAGCTCTAATACTGGTAATGTATTAAAATCACCGATAACTACTAACTTACTCTATTTTCAAGTGCTAACAAGTTGTTTTGCAGATTTCTACGGCGATCGTACGTACTCCCGAACTTATAGTGGAGATCATGACCATCCGGATTCGCTCAAACCCACAACGGCTTTCCGCCAAAGTGGATATCCCATATCCGGAACCGATGTTCGATGCTCCCGGAGAGGTCCGGGTTGGAGACCCTCGTGACCAAGCATCCCCGCGCGCTCCGCCGAGGCAAGTGGCGGAGGCATATTTCAACCGGAATTCAGCTGCCGCCGAAGGAGAAGAAGCCTCGTTTTCTTACATGGAGGAGACTAATCCGAACAAGTGGAAGGCGTCTCGTAAGACCTTCAACATCCGAGAGGCTCGGTCCTCGCATTTCAGCCTTCCTAATTCTCGAATCTCCCCATCGGATATAAGGAGAGGGAGATCAACGCTATGTACAAAAGTTCTCATGGACGCAGTGATCTCGACGTTCAAGACAGCCTCTCCCGAGGAATCTCTTGCTACCTCAAGATGCAGGTTTAGCGTATGTGGTCTCGCACATACCGACAAGCTCACCGGGATCGTACGATCAACTCCGTCCAAGCCAAGGATTCAACTGATGATGGCTATAGATGATGGAGTAGAAGTGAACTGGCCGACTATTATACAACTCGATGAAAGCCCAAGCCCGTAAGTTCACTACGCTACCCACCGGGGAGAGGAGGTCGGCCAAGGTGGGGTAAGCTTCTATTCGGGACCAAGATGTCGCCCCCTAATAGAGAGTGTTGTACAGAGGAACTCAGCCTTTTGAAGACTCAAAGCCGTACAAAACTAAGCCGATAAAGTTTCGTACTAAAGAAGCGACTGAGAAGTCGATCGGGCAAAGGGCCACCCGAGCAAAAGAGAGTCGCTTCGGATTGCCATCTCCCGCCGACGTGCCCAAGAGGAGGAGGCTTAATAGGCCACGACCACCGAGGTCACTACGGCTCACCCGATAACCATCTTAGCACAGCTCCTCCTCCACAACAAGATGAGCTTATCTTGGACTCCAACACATGGATCGAAGGAGCAACCCTCAAGGAGAAAGCTCAAGCCATCAGCTCCGATGACACACACGGACGTTAGGGAACCGACCGAGGAGAATACGACCGAGTGGACAGCTATTTACACCACTCGTCTCCGTGCCACAACCGAAGTACACGATCATATTCCCCGAGATCGCCGGGCACTCGTACTTAGTCGACATAGCCATCGTGGCTGTGGTTCAAATGCTTCTAAGATTTCCGAGTCGGGATATTCTAGAAGACATAATCAAAACCCACTCGCTCTCTACCCGCACGATGAGGAGCGTAAGCTACAAGAAGTAATAGGGTACGGAGAACCACCGACTTAGCTACTCTTGAAGATCTCGTGAGCCGCAACGCTTTACCTTCTAAGCTTGCGAGAGTCGGGCCCCCGGCAACACTCCTCCACCCCCATCTCCTCCCCGCCGATGATAAGAAAGATGATGATGATAACAATCGAGGAAGGATCGTACACCCAAGGATACGTAGTTGGGAGGCTCGCCGAGGGCTCAACTCCCCGTGAGAAGAGCAATTCACCACATCCCGATACATCGTGATGCTCAAGGTTCTCCGGAGCACGTAGGGGAGCAACTTCTCACATTTTCCGAGTAGAGGCTCTGAACCAGCCATACCGTATACAACCTATCGGCTCCGTGTCCTCAAAGTCCGTAAATAAAGCCATTCGACGTCAAGGAGAGAAAAAAGTACTTTGCTAAGGACGTCCATCCGAAGTGGACAAAGTATACCAAGGCTCGTACACGTAGCTTAGACGTAATAGCCGCCGACATCTCAAAGACTCCAAGCATCTACTCCTCAACCCAACTTTCAGGAGATTATCGAGGCACCTTTAGCACCGTAAAGTCGATCTAGAAGCTCGTAGTCGCTAGCTGCTCCGTAACCGCAGAAGATATTTTCGTAGAGCAAATGACTCAAGCTCTCACAACCGTTAAGCTCGAAATCGATGAACGGAATAAGATTGCCACCTCTAGCCTTCGTAAATCTATTACCCAACAGCAGGAGGCTCTAAAACTTATTCAAAGAAGAAATGACAGTAATCGCAGGATCGTGCTCGCCGAAACTCCGTCCTGAGTCACCGCACGGACCTTAAAACATTTAGAGCCGATCAAGAAAAAGACTGGGAATTATATTGCGATCTCGTCAAGGACTTCGAATCCGCAAAGAACTCGGATTAAGGATTCACCCACAATGTGGAAAGAGACATTCAAGCCATCCGCACCCAACTCTCCAAGGCGTATGATGCCAAAAAGGGGGAGGTAGTATGAAGGATGAACCCGATACTGATATGGCCGATGTCCAAATAGTAGAGGGTGGTCATGAGGAAGGACCCTCTAGTGCTCGACTGGGGGGAAGATATTCAAGCGAACAACCCTCAACCGCCGTGCTCAATCCTCGCCCGCCAGCCGAAGATACTTCGTGGGTTCCCGCCGCTAGAATTTCCTCTAGAACCTCCACCCATCTCATCTTCTCGCTCACATAGAAGATGTTGCTCACTTCGTTGAGCAAGAGTCTCGAAGGAGAACAGACTCCTCCGCAGAGGCCGGGGAAGGAGATTGCTACGCTTATTACTCCTCCTTCCTCCCCCGGTCCGAAAATTCAAATCTAAAGCTGAGCAAGAGGCTTATGACCTCAATATTGCCCAACAATGCAAGATAAGCTGGACCGAGAGCGCGCCTTGAAGAAGCAAAAGAGAAAGCAAAGAAAGAAGGCCAAGGGCAAAGCCGTTAGGGGCAAAGGCAAGAAAAAGGTCGAATCGCCGAAGAGCGTAAGGAGAAAGCCCAAGCGGATTTTGCTAAGTGCTCTTCCGACCGAGATCCCAAACCTACTACTGTAGCATTCCCACTCCTACTCTTACACCCGAGCAGATAGTGGAAGATCAAGCGACCCGGGAGGCGACGCCGTAAGGCCTAAATATCGATGAGGGGACCGTAGGGCGCGCGCTCTCCGAGAAAAGAAAAGAATGGGCCGATACGGCTAAGATGATAAGCCTATCCAAGAAGCCAAAGACTGATCCCGTAAGACAAATCCCAAGAGGATCAAGGAAGAGAACACCTCTCGCCAAGAAGGACTCGCTTGTTCATGTCGATCGACGGGTTCCGACCGAGGTTAATGATCAATGGGAAGAACTTAAAGAGCAATTTATCAAAGGCTACTATGTTTGGGGGATTCTATCCTCGAGAGCAACCTATCGATCAAGCCTTTGATGAGTTCATGTTTCCAGACAATCCGGAGCCGAGGGAACAGCTCAAGGAGATCATGAAGAGACGTAATATTCCGTTTAGAGCTCCAGCCTTTCAGCGCATCCCACCTCCTAGAATCAGGCTGGGAGTTCTATGTACGAAGGACATAGAAGATGAGGTTAGTGCCGCAAAGATTCCGCTTCAACCGGAGTGTCCACCTTGTCCGAAGACGACGAGGATATCCGCACTCGAGGAAGAGAATCTATTTATACTATCGTCTGGAACCTCCCATGGACAGATCTGCAGGATTCAGGGAACGCACTCAAGCCTTCAGGCGTCTGTAGTCTTTCTCTTCTCTATCTTTTGTAATAGCGATAGGAACCTGTACTTCATTGATTATATATATCGTCCTTATTGCTTGTCGACAATTACTCATTTGTCTTTCGCCTCTTTGCATTGTGTTTTCACGACCGATCACTAAGTGATCCGACACACACTCGCGCCGGCTCCCGATTTTGCCTATCTCCCACCTACCGAAGTATTGAAATTCCTTTATTTTTTTTCTTTCCCTCAGAATGTTGAAAGGGGGAAATTGTTGTCAGTAGGATATCATCTTTTATAGACTTAAGAAGTTTAAGAGGTAGAGGTAGAGGTTTTGGCATCATCAATTAGGGGGAAATTGTTGGATATGAGTCAAGAGATGATACTCACCGTTGTTTGGTTAAAAGAAAATCGGGGGAAATCATAGTAGTACTATGGAATTGAAGATCCCAAAACCTAGCCGATATCGCAGAGATTAGTGTGTCGTTAGGATTAGCCGATGTATAGGTTAGACTTGTTGTAATCGCTTTTTATATTCTTGTCTAAGTCCCGTGCGGGGTAATTGTTGAACCGATCTTCTCGTCGAAGATACTTTTCGTAACCCCACGTCATCGCTGTAATCGCTGCTTCTTCGCCATCACCGAGTAAACCTCGCAGAAGCCAACCTTAACCGATAAGCCATCGCCAGTAAGAACTCATGCAAGCCCAAGACCTTCGCAGCCGTCACCGACCTACTCGAGATGCCTTGTCACCGACTCACCGAAGAAGACAGAGACTTTTCGCCCATCAGATCCGACTGAAAGCGACCCAACCTATTCAAGTCTTTTCGAGAAGTTCGAAGAAGACATACGAGGTTGTTGAACGGTCAACTCGACATTCTCACCAACTACAAACCTCGACCAATGAGAAGCCGACAACGCTTACTTACTCTACACAAGAAAGCCGCTCTCATGAACAGCGCATTAACCGCCCCCGCCGCAACAAGTTCGAATTATGGCCGTTTTCCTCGGAAGCTTGTGACACGTGGCATCGTCGTCTCCAACTGACATACGCCATAACTCACAACTATAAATAGAGAAGTTTTTGAAGCTCCGAGTGACGGAATTTCGAAGGGACAAGCTCAAGTTCACAAACGCTCTAGAACACTCAAAGATCATCCGTGAGGAAAACTTGCATACTTAGAAGATTTCTCGCTTTTCTCTCTGGAGTTCTTAGATCCCTTTCTTCTCTAGACTAAGCTCATTGTCATATTTATAGCTTAGATTCGAAGGAGTTCACATTTAGTGAATTGTTCTTATTGTAAGAACTCCTTCTCGCTTGGAGAATATTCCCTTCCCTTTCGTACTTAGGTTTGGATTGTAAAGTCTCTAAGGACTATAACTTAGAGGGAACCGTCCAAAGGCGACAAGATCCCCGCCGAGGCTTGCTCGTAATAATCAACAAGTTCTCCCGCTTTGTTCAGACCGTGGACGTAGGATCTTGCGTATCCGAACCACGTTAAATCGCTTGTGTTGTTTTACTGTTTTATTGCATAGCATTCAACTGACTTGAAAATCATAAGCTTGCATAAAACGTATTTTATAAAGCGCACAGCCAAAAGATTTAATTTGCTAAAACGCGTTTTCAAAAAGAGACAAACTCCGGGCCCCACACTTTCCGCACAATAGTCTCCGACTGATTCTCAAGTACTGACAACATTCAGTAGGAGAAAGCTCAGTAGCTGACTCACTCTGTCCCACGATCGAAGGCTTATTTGTCACTGTTCATCAGTTGCGATCAACAGCTCAGCTGACCTTCATTGAGAAAAAGAAACTGAGCTCAGGTGTATTCACCCCCCCCTCTACACCTGACTTATCGTCTCTGGACCAACAAAAACTAATTAATGCGTTGAAAAAATGTCTTAGATCCTTTCATGTATGTGACCATCACCATCCGCCACTTCAAGCACCTGCCGGACCATGATTTGAAAAGGTGAAAATATAAAGGGGTGAGTACGACTACTCACTGGGGTCAACATTATCCAAACTATAAACTATAAAGGATTTAACATGAGAAATTAGACATGCAAGCCCGGAGGCTTAACCCGAAGGTTTTATCGCGCGTGAATCGCCCGAAGGCTAACCCGAAGGTTTTATCACGTGAACCGCCCGAGGCTAACCCAAAGGTTTTTCTGCTATGAATTGCCCGAAGGCTAACCCGAAGGTTTTTCTGCTATGAATTGCCCGAAGGCTAACCCGAAGGTTTTACTGCCGTGAATTGCCCGAAGGCTCTGCATGTACTGAATAACGCATGAGAAAAACAATATAGTATATTGTTGGATATGAGTCAGTAGATGATACTCAGCTGTTCGTGGTTAAAAGAAAATTGGGGGAAATCATAGTAGTACTATGGAATTGAAGATCCCAAAACCGAGCTGATATCAGTAGTTCAATGTGTCGTTAGGATTAGCTGATGTATAGGTTAGACTTGTTGTAATCGTTTTTATATTCTTGTCTAAGTCCTGTACGGGGTAATTGTTGAACTGATCTTCTGTCGAAGAGACTTTTCAGAACCCCACGTCATCGTGTAATCGCTATGCTTCTTCGCCATCACCGAGTAGACCTCGCAGAAGCCAATCCAAAGAACTGATAAGTCATCGCCAGAAGAACTCATGCAAGCCCAAGACCTTCGCTAGCCGCCACCGACTTACTCGTGGAAGTTACATTCCTTGTCAGCCGACTCAATCGAAGAAGACAAAGACTTTGCAGTCTACTGTATCCGACAGAAAGTGACCCAACTACTTATGTCTTTTCGAAAGTTCAGCAGAAGATCATACGAGGTTGTTTGAACGGTCAACTCTGACATTCTCACCAACCACAAACCTCGACCAATGAGAAGCCGACAACGCCTTACCTGCTCCAAACAGTAAAGTTGCTCTCATGTACAGTAATTAACTACCCTGCTGCAACAAGTTCGAATTAATGGCCGTTTTCTTTGGAAGCATGTGACACGTGGCATCGTCGTCTCCAACGGACATATGCCATATCTCACAGCTATAAATAGAGAAGATTTCGAAGCTCCACAAGCGCGAAGCACGAAATTAAAAAGGGAAATTGCTCAAGCTCTCAAACACTCTAGCAACTCAATCGTAACATCCAAATAAGAATCCGCATTTACTAGAATATTTTTGTGGTTCTTCTCTCGTAGTCTTTAGATCCCTTTCTTCTCTACCTAAGCTCATTGTCTCGATTTATAGCTTAGATTCGAAGGAGTTCATTTTTAGTGAACTGCTTTTATTGTAAGAACTCCTTCATTAGTTGGAGAACCGTTTTCGCTCCCCTTTCGAACTTAGGTTTGAATTGTAAAGTCGCTAAAGACTATAACTCGTAAGGATCCGTCATGTGCACAGCTTCCTTTGCCGAGACTTGCTCGTACTCAATCAACAAGTTATCCTCGCTCCGTTCGACCGTGGACGTAGGATCTTGCGTATCCGAACCACGTTAAACCGATTGTGTTCTTTATCGTTTTATTGCATACAAACCTTTGAAAATCATAAGTTTGCATAAAACGTATTTCTAAAATCGCACACCAAAAGAATTTAATCTCGCAAAAACACGTTTTCAAAAAGAGACAAACTCCGGGCCCCACACTTATCCGCACACTTAAGTCTCCGACCGAGTTTCAAGTACCGACAAAAGTCAATAGGAGAGCTCGCAGGGCCGACTCACTCGTCCCGTGATCGAAGGTTTATTTGGCAATCGTTCATCGCTTGCAACCACCGCTTTAGCCGACCTTCACCGAGAAAAAGAAACGGTACTCGTGTGTATTCACCCCCCCTCTACATCTCGATATTTGTCTCCTGACCAACAATTGGTATCGTAGCGCACGGTGTTCAACCGACCACCCGTTCAAATACCGGTCTTCTCGAACCGATCCTTGAAAACGTTTTCTCTCGCACAAGCATCTCTTCATTCATCATTATACTCGTACACATAATGTCTGACATGTCAGGTATCAGGATGGTGCCGATGTTCTCAATAGAGAACTTCACGGTATGGCGTGTAAGAATGGAGGCACACCTTACGTCGCTACACGACAGCATGACTGACGTACTGGAGACCGGACCCATCATTCCAATGATGGACGCTGTTCGGCCGAAGTGGAAGGTGAAGGTGCTCGTGTCGGTCCGAAGGTTCCCAAGGACAAATCTGCCTTCACGCCTGAAGAGAAAAAGCTGCATAACCTCGACCGAGTCGCACGAAATGCTATACTGACAACGCTCAATGACTCACACCTCGGGATGGTGCAGGACTGCAAAACGGCGAAAGAACTTTGGGACGCTCTGGCTGTACTGAGCCAAGGAACTCCTCAGATTAAAGAAAACAAGCTCGAATTAGAGCTTCAAAAGTTCGAAGCCTTTGCGATGGAGCCCAGTGAAACCATTGACGAGCTGAGCATCAGATTTACAGATCAAGTCAATGTGATAAACGGGCTGGGAAAGGTGTTCTCAAACAAAGAGATGAACACAAAGATTATTAGAGCGCTACCCCGACAGAAGTGGCTTCCCTTTGCTACTTATTTACGTCGCTCTGATCTTAATGCTCTAACTCCTGATGTTATATTTTCGTAATTAAAGACGGAGGAATTTGAGCATAGTCTACCTCGTAAGTGTTCCAAAGTCTCCAACCGACACTCAAGTCGATCATGCCTTCAAGGCAACAACAAGAAAACCGGAGGCAAAAAGATTTCTTCCAAAGAAGGCAAGAGATGCCGCAGTATACAAAGACATCTCGAAATGTCTCCGTACCGACCAGCCTTGCACCGATGGCTCTCAAATACCAAAGAGAAAAGGAGAGAGTCGAAAGTTGAAGAAATATCACGTAGATTCTCCCCCCCGGTAAGAAAGAATATTCAAAAAGGGAAGAATCTAACACTTCTACCGAATGCAGAACACGGAGCTCCGTTGCTAGTCCACCAAAAGTTTCAAATGAAAAAACCAAGCAGTAACATCCACGTGTTACAACCGCAAGAAGGAGGGACACTATCGCACGGGCCGTCCCGAACTCTCACCGCTCAAAGAGCGTAACGGCAGCCGAAGAGATAAATTCGCCCGTAAGAGGCAGTGCCTACATAGCCGAGAGAGATATCCGACTACTCAATTGAAGAGGATACATTCATGTACTCTTCTGAGGATGAAGCTGCATTCGTAGCTATTGAAGTCGGAGAGAAGGTTCCTGAGGAATCAGCTGAACAGTGTCTGATGGCCGGAGAAAAGGCTGAGGTAAATTCTAAACTTAATATAACCTCCTCTTCACACAACACACACGACACTTGCTCGGTCTCAAATGACCTTATGGACATAGTACAAGCATATGACGACCTGCTAGAGGAACAAGTTCAGCTGAGCAGAGAGTTCAATAGAACCATCCAGGAACTAGAACAGGTAAAGGCTGAGAATCAGAGACTTTCTTCTGATTGTCAGGTCTCTATTGAGTCAGTGGATCTAGTTGCGAGACTCAAGAAAGAGATCGAATCTCTTATGACTAAGTCTCAACTTCAAGAGACTCAGATCTCAGTCCTGACCAAGGACAATTTGGAGAAAGAGACTGAAATAGCCCAACCCGCCCGAAACTCTCGACGTATGTAAGGACTATGATTCTCTCAGGAGAAGTGATGAGGTCTGGAGAGAACTGATGACTGAACAATATCTGGGAGCAAAGGAGAAACTAGAAAGCATGCTCAGAGCACAACGGCCAACTGCTGTGAAAGAAGGCCTTGGCTACACCCATAAAGCTTCTACCTCCAAAAGCTCAGAAGCACTGGCTGATAGGTTCGTCAGAGGAAAGGTGCAAGCTGCTGACACCATACCTCAGGCGAAGAACAAACAGAAAATAATCGCACCTCAGCCGAGTAGCAACAAACAACTGACCAAAGGTTCCAGCCCAGGACACTGAGATTGAACTCAAGGGGAACCAAGAAGGTCAGATGGGCAGAACAGTACAAGGAGCCACTGTTTGAGCATCCGGCTCAGTACGGTTCGTACTACTATGAGCCTAGGGTCAGGAGAAGCGCTAAGACTCAGAAGAAGAAAGCGCCTGAACCCAAAATCATCGCCAAAAGTCAGCATCTCCAAGTCCCGTGGAGAAGAAAGCCGACAAGGTTCGAAGAAGAAGTCTCGACTTCTAAGGTCCCGAGACAGATTTGGGTTCCGAAATCACCCACTAACCAAGAAGGACCCAACCGAACCAAAGGGTACCTAAAGATGCTTCGTTTTGCAGGTGCATAAGGACCCACGGATAGTGGACAATGGCCGCTCAAGACACATGACATATCGAAGAGCTCGCTAACCAACTATGTACAAGAAGATGGTCCTGCACTGAGTTTGGAGACAACTCTAAAGGCTACACAAGGGGATACGGAACGCCGAACATTGGGACCGCTTCGGCCTCAGAGTAACATATGTTGAAGGACTTCAACATAATCTCCTTTCTCGTCACCAATTCTCGTGGATAATCTTAACAGAGTTATCTTTGACGCCGGTTTCGTGATGTTGTTGATAAATCTACAGGGAAAACAAAGGTTATCGTGGATCGCGAGGAAAAACATCTATGTTGCGATCGGAAAACCGCAGTAACCCGAGGCTTGCTTACTAGCACGCACAAAATCGGTGACAAGTCGGGATGGCTATGGCACAAGAGACTCACCACCCGAACTTCAAGACCATGAACAAGCTAGCCAAGAACTCCAAAGTCGAGGACTCGCCCAACGAATCGTTCGTTAAAGACATAAATTGTGAAGCATGCCCGAAGGGAAAGCAAACAAAGAGTAGCAATCCACCTATTCCGTCACCTTCCACCGATGGAATCCTTCACCGCCGCACATGGACCTATTCGGGCCGCTCTCCAGCCGACTATAAGAGGTAAGAAGTATGCCCTCGTTGTTATTGACGACTACTTGAGATATACTTGGGTCATCTTCATCGCCAATAAATCTGATGTTCAAACTGAGTTGCCTAATCTGCTGAAGAAGCTCAGTGTGGAAAAGGACATCAAGATTCAAAGAATTCGCTCGGACAGAGGAACAGAGTTTCTAAACTCAGTAGTTAAGACATACTGCGATAAAGAGGGAATTAAACACGAGACATCAGCTGCTCGCACCCCTCAGCAGAACGGACTTGCTGAACGAAAGAACAAAACACTCAAAGAAGCAGCAAGAACTCTCCTCGCAGATTCTGGACTACCCTCAATGTTCTGGGCTGATGCTACTGACACCGCCTGCTACACTCAGAATCGCTCACTACTCACTCAGCAACACATGAAGACACCATATGAACTATGGAAAGGGAGAATTCCTTCTATTTCTCATTTTCATATTTTTGGTCCGTCCTCGCTTTATCCACAATAATGGGAAAGATCACCGAAGGTTTTTGATAGCAAATCTGATCAAGGAGTTTTCTTAGGATACTCTCGACTCAAGAAACCTTCGTAGTCTTTAACTATCGGACTCTTTGTGTGGAGGAAAGCCCTCATGTTGTTTTTGATGAATTTGTTACCGAGAACAAGGAAGATACACGCTAAATATCGATGATGTCAGCAAGAAGCTACGGGATCTCTGAGTTACCGATAAAGCCGAAAAGATCCAAAGATTGTTGGGATGATGAGTCGACAATGAACAAACTCGTACTCAACCAACAATCGACGTAGCCGACCTAGTTGATTCTCCCGAACGTAATCAACAACAGTAACATCGGTCGATGAGGAAGCCCTAAAGGTAACCGAGACCTCTACCGAGAATATAAACTCGGGGGGAACGATTAATGTTCCCGAGCTAAATGCCCCCGAACCCGGAAACTCAAGTGGATCCTAACCTTCTTACCGAAATATTGCAATCTCGCAACGCACTACCGAAATGCCTAACACTCCTACCGATTCTCGCAGGTTGTATCGAAGAAGAAGCCGACTGCACGATTATGGCTAGATGCTCATTCTTCGTATCTTATCATTGGAGATCCATCAAGCAACGATAAGAACAAGATCTATATTTAATCAAGGCGAAAGCTCACTATATTCTTGTTTCTTGTCTATCAAGAACCTCGCCGATAGAGGACGCACTTAATGATGCCGACCGGATCATCGCCATGCAAGAAGAGCCGAACCGCTCGTTCGAAACGAAGTTTGGGAGCTTGTAGACAGTACCTGGACATCGCATGTCATTGGTACCAAGTGGGTCTTCAAAAACAAGCGAGATGAAAACAACGTCATTGTCGAAATAAAGCACGACTAGTTGCAAAGGGATACAAATGTAAAAGGAATTGACTTTGATGAAACATTTGCTCCGGGGCCGCTAGATTGAAGCCATTCGTCTATTCCTAGCTTATGCAACACATCAAGGCTTCAAAGTCTATCGATGGATGTAAAGTCAGCTTTTCCGAACGGCGCATCGAAGGAAGAAGTCTCGTGGAACAATGTACCCGGCTTTCAAGCAGGACATCAGTGTACGGACTTAGGAAAGCTCAGATGGGTTAAAACAAGCACCCGTGGCTTGGTATGATACCCTATCGACTTTCTACTTCGTAAAGGTTTTCGAAGGGGACAGTAGATCGCACCCTATTCAACATAAAGTCGGAGATGACATCCTATTGGGTGCAAATCTACGTGGACGACATCATTTTCGACCGCAGTAAAACGAGATCATATGTCGCCAGCTTCGAGAAGATGATGAAAGAGAAATTTGAGATGTCCATGATGGGAGAGATGAATTATTTCCTTGGATTTCAAGTGAAGTAATCACCCGAAGGAATCTTCATCAATCAAGCCAAATACACTCGAGACCTTCTCAAGAGATTCGGCCGCGACTCCAAGAAGCCACCAAAATCCCCATGAATACAAATTTTAAAATCGATCTAGACAAAGAGGGAGCTTCGTTAACTCTACCGATTATAGAGCTATTAATGGTTCTTTATTATATTTAACAACTAGCCGACTTCGACATAACTTATGCCGTAGGTGTATGCGCAAGATTTCAAGCGGATCCCAAGCGAAGTCATCTCGACTCGCCTAAAAAGATTCTCGCGCTATCCGTGAGGAACACCCGATGCTAGGTTATGGTATCCTCGCCGATGATAATCTAATACCGACAAGTTATTCTCGATGCCGATTATGCAGATGCGGATAGATCGTAAGTCAACTTCCGAACGTGCCGGTTCCTAGGCAAAGCAAGCCGATATCTTGGTTCTCAAAGAAACAACACTCGCAGCAACGTCCACTACCGAAGCCGAGTACATGGCTGCCGGAAGTTGATGTGCCCGCATCCTTTGGCTTCGACAACAACCGAGAGATTATGGTATCATTCGTAATGAAGTGCCCATCTACCGTGACTCCGCCAAGCTTATCGCCATAACTCGTAACCCGCTTCTACATACGAGATGCAAGCACGTGGATATCCGACACCACTTCATCGAGAGACCATGTCGAGAAGAAGGATATCGAATGGAGAAGATCCATACCGACAAACGAAGGGCGTATATACCGACCAAACCACTAGCCGAGAACGGATTCGCGAGAATTATCGCTAAGCTAGGTCTACCGGATCCTATCAAATGCATCGGGAGAAGACAACTACCGATAGCAACCGTGGAGACAATTGGAAATATCTCGGTATCGTAGATGGAACCAAGACGACAAGTCGGGAGACTCCGTACAAGTGATTCAATGGGAAGAATCACACCGCATACGCAGCGGGGGAACGTGCTTATCAAGACATCAATCATCCTCCCCGCGATATAACGGTAACCACCGATCGAAAGTTCGGCAGAAGAGGTTTGCGTAGTATCATATACTTAATTTCTTTTCGTACGCATGTCCGCATTTATGTTGGGTGATGATTCAATCCTCAAGCATGATCATACTTGTGGGAAATGACTCTTATCTTCTATACCGAATCATGCTCGCAGCCTCGTGCTCCGAATTATTGAGAAGATTTGAAGATCCCAAAACCCTATCTGATCGGGTGAACCATTCCTTTGTATTCGTATTTTCTCTCGAGGGCTCGCACTCGCAGACACTCGCTCCGGTCAAGGCGCCGCAGCTCATCGCCCTCAGCACCAAGCAGAAGACTCGCAATACTGGACTCAGCAGAGCAAAGATACCGAGAGAGTCGCTGAACCGAACTCGCCAGGAGTAGTTCACTACACTCGTAGCCGATATTCGTACTTATCTCAGCCAGCCTATCTACCGAATACAAGGTCGACTCAAAGAACGGCAGATAGTCTTCAGTGGATCGCGAATCTTTTGAAAGACAATCGCATTGTCATGTACGAGGAAGAGAGAAGTCAGCTTCGGTCTGTCTCGAAGTTTGTGCTGTCTCAACCACTTCATCCACCGCGACGAATGACAAACATACACGTGCCTTCTCACCTGCTAAAGCCGCAATCAACCTTTTACCTAAAAAGGTGGGAAAGTACACTGTTACCTACACCAAAAGAGCCGTTTGCTACCAAAAAGAGAGAGAGAGAAGAAGATCGTCTCCAACGGATCTATTTCAATCTCTGCTCTATAAATAGAGGGATCATTCAAGATTTGAGAGAATGCGCGCACCTAGAACACGAGAGAGCATTCAAACGAGCGATATTAACGACTAAGTCCTCCGCAAGAAACAACCGAGTTATCTCCGGCAAAAGACTACATCCAGCTCAAAAGGAACCAAGCTGAACCGACATAAGCTTCTAGTATCCAAGCGACTGACACGAACCTATAGCTAAACCCTCAGCTGTTCGTCGCTCTAGATAGCTACATTCTCGTTCCTTATCCCTCTAACCCTAAGCTCACTTATTATATACATAGCTTAGACGAAGGAGTTCACATTTGAACCCAATCCTTAGTGTATAAGGACTCCTTCACTGTTGGAGAAGTTTGTCAAACACTTTAAGTTTGATAGTGTTGTAAACTGAGACTTGGATCAGTATAAAAACCAAGACGCGGCTTTGCCCAGTGTGCAAGCTGACTGAGACTAACTCAGGATAATAAATAGCCTCCTGATCATTCGGGACAGTGGACGTAAGATTTGAGCGATATCCGAACCACTTTAAAAATCCTGTGTTTCTTACTGCTTTCTTAACTGTTGCATTGATTTTACTATTCATACTGAACATCATATTTAAATCAATCAACTGTCTCAGCATACTGAACTTTTATATCTACTGAACTGGGACTTAACAATTCCGCACACTGAACTTTCACTGAACGATACTGAATTCTGACCTAGTCAGTTAGCAGATCTCAGCTGAGTCAGTACTCTTTTAGCCTTTAACTCGATTCAGAATAGTTGTCTGGTCTGCTGAACTATTTCTGCATGCACACCATCCCGAATAGGACTGCGTTCAAGTTCGAAATTGAGAAATCGAATCAGGTGTATTCACCCCCCCCCCCTCTACACCTGACCGTACACTCGGGACCAACAATTGGTATCAGAGCCAGGTTCATTGACTCTTGTTATCTTTGAGACTGGTCTATTCGAACGGATCCAAGGGAAAACGTTTTCACTGCATATCACTCTACATTCATATCTATATTCTTCATGGCTGATATGTCAGGTATAAGGATGGTACCCATGTTCTCGGTGGAGAATTATGGAGTATGGCGAGTCGAATGGAAGCACATCCGACATCCCTCCATGACAAGATGATCAAGTGCTTGAAGATGGACCTATCGTTCCTATGATTGATAGTGTCGTGACTCGGACCAAGCTCAAGGAGGAGGAATGGTGACCGGGAAGAAGATTCCCAAAGACGAAGTGTCTTCACTCCCGAGGAGAAGAAGCTTCACAACTTAGACCGTGTTGCCGTAAAACGCCATACCGACCACCCTTAGTGATTCTTATCTTGCGTGGTTCGGGAATGCAAGACTCGCTAAAGAACTCCGGGATGCTTCTTGCGCTACCGAGTCGAGGGACTCGTAAAATTAAAGCCAACAAATTAGCGCTGGAACTCCAAAAGCCGGAAAGCTTATCTCTCATGCCCGGGATAAAATCGAAGATCTAAACGCCGATTTACCAATCCGATGAACTCTATCAATGGGCCGGGAAAGACATTCAAGAACCGAGAGATGAATCCGAAAATTCCGAGGGCACCGCCGATGGACACTGGACACCTTTTGCCACTCTATTGCGACATTCCGACTTAGATGCCGTGTCTCCCGACCATATCTTTTCGTAATTACAGTGCAGAGGAGTTTGAGTTCGACGCACCTCAAAGAAAGCAGAGAGCCGAAGCCGACACAAAATCGACCATGCTTTCAAAGCATCGGCCAAGATAGCATCTCCAAAGAACGAGCAAAATGACGAGTAAGACCGAACCTTCACTCAATGATCTACAAGAAGGAAGTCTCGCTCGAAGTATGCGCCGCTCGCCGTAAAGTATCGAAGGAGAAGGAGCGACGCGAAAAAGTGACTAAAGCCTATCGGGAAACGAAAGGTAAGTCAAATTATATGTCGAAACACACTCTTGACTCACAATCTTCTGAATGCGTAAAGAAAGATGACTCGTAACCATCAAAGAATAGCGAAAGCAAAGAAGAAAGAGTCGCTTGTTACAACCGCAAGAAGCCCTGGACATTATCGGGATGATTGTCCTGAGCTCGTAGTGCCGAACGAGCAAAGACGTAAGGCAAGGAGAGAGAAATTCGCCCAGAAAAGATAATCCTACATAGTTGGTGAAATCTCAGACGACTCAGAAGAGGTCGACTCCTTTATGGATTCATCGGACGATGAAGCAGCTTTCATGGCCTTAGAGCTTGAAGCTGAAGAATCAGCTGAAAAGTGCATGATGGCAGGCGAAGAGGATGAGGTAAATTCTCATGAACCACTTAACTCCTCTTCACACTGCACACACGACACTATTTCAGGTGCAGATGAAAATTTGGACGTCGCAACCGCATACGAAGAACTGCTCGACGAACAAATTCAGATGAGTCTGCAACTCAGCAAGACTCTTCAGGAGTTGGATACCCTGAAAGTAGAGAATTAGAAACTTTCTCAGGAGAGTCAGGTTGCTACTGAGGCCGAAGGACTTGTGTTGAGACTCAGGGAGGAGATAAACTCTCTGATGGCCAAGTCTCAGCATCAAGAAGATCGGATTTCAGTTTTGACCAATGACTTGACTCGAAAGATATCGAACCGAGTCTCGTCGAAGCAAGAAATGTCGTGACTTCGCACCGAGCACGACACACCGAAGAAGAGTGATGATGTCTGGAGGAGCCTGATGTCTGAGAGGTACATGGGTGCTGAGAAGAAATTAGAAGCTATGCTAGCAAGCAATAAGCCAAAGCACTGCAAGGAAGGACTTGGATTCAGTCTAGAAGCTTCCCATCTGCCCCAGTACACTCAGAAGTACGGCTTGCTGATAGATTTGTTCGAGGGGAGACTATGAACACAAATATACTGAACCCCCTAGCAAAGAACAAACAAAAGATGAAAGCACCTCATCCCACACATCAGCATTCTGACAAGAAGATCAATGCCAAGAAACCCCAAAGACAAGTAGGGGAACCAAAGAAATTAAAATTGGCGGATCAAGATGGACCTCCAAAGCCGACACATCCAAATCGGTATGGGTCATACTATTATGAACCCGTAGTCGAAGAGGCTCCAAAGGTCGAAGAAAAAGAAAGCCACACGAAAGGCTAAGGTCGCAGCCCACCAACTCGAAGATTAGGACTACTCGAACCTCGGAAGCCTCGTAAGTCACCTTTGACCATCCAAAGGGTCGATATGTTGACTCTAATGGGAAGAAAATGTCCGAAACCACCAAGGTTGTTAGGACAGATTTGGGGTTATGAAAACTAACATCTAAGGACCCAAAATAAAAATGAAGGGTACCTGAATATAATTCTGTTTTGTAGGTGCGTAAAGACCCATGGTATGTGGACAGCGGATGCTCAAGACACATGACATACTAAAGGAGTCTACTGAAGAATTATATCACTGAAGAAGGACCCGGAATGAAGTTTGGAGATAATGCCAAAGGCTACACAAGAGGATATGGAACACTCAAAGATAGGAACCGCCAAAGTTCCAAGAGTATCATATGTTGAAGGACTTCAAAGATAATCTTCTCTCTCGTTAGTCAATTTTGTGATAACTCAAATAGAGTGATTTTTTACGCCGGTTTCGTGATGTTATTGATAAATCCACGGGGAAAACAAGTGTTATCGTTCGCGCAGAAAGAACATATATGTGGTCGATCGGAACTCAGTGAACCCGAAGCTTGCTTATTGGGCGAAGAATGACAACCGCACGGGGTGGCTATGGCACGTAAGACTCAGCCATCTCAACTTTAAGACGCTCAACAAGCTTGCAAGAAACACTCTAGCAAGGGGACCGCCGAATGAAGTATTCAGAGAAAGACACTCGGTGTGAAGCATGTCCGAAGGGAAAGCAAACAAGGAATCAAAATCCTCCAGCTTCCATCGCCTTCCACGAATGGAATTCTTCACTGCTACATATGGATTTGTTCGGTCCAGTCTCCCCAATGACGATCGGAGGCGTAAAAATATGCATTAGTGGTCATAGATGACTACTCGCGCTACACACGGGTCATATTCATTGCCAACAAGTCCGACGTCAAAACAGAGTTACCAACGCTTCGAAAAAGCTCGGTGTCAAAAAGAACACCAAGATCGAAAAATACGTTCGGACGCAGGAACCGAGTTCCTTAATTCCATGGTAAAGGAGTTCTCGCAGCGTAAGGAATAGAGCATGAGACTTCACCGCACGCACACCTCGCCAGAATGGAGTTGCCGAACGAAAGAACAGTAACTCTAAAAGAGGCAACTAGGACTCTACTCGCAGACTCAGGACTCCCAACCAAATTCCAAGGCGTAAGCCGATACCGCATGTTATACTCGAATAGATCTCTACTAACAAAGCAAAGATAAGAGAACACCATATGAACTATGGAACGGCAGGAAGCCTTCTCTATCTTATTTCCATATTTTTGGTTGTTCATGCTTTATCCACAATAATGGGAAAGATCAGCAAGACTTTTGATAGCAAGTCGATCGGGGAGTATTCTTAGGATACTCTCGGGTCAAGAAAGCTTTCGAGTATTCAACTATCGGACTCTTTGCGTGGAGGAAAGCCCTCATGTTGTTTTTAACGAGTTTGCTATCAAGACAGGAGCAATAACTCAAATTCCGAATCCGAGGACATCGAAGCGGCCTACGGGATCTAAGCTTAAAAGACAAATCGAAAAGATCCAGCCTATGTTGGGATGATGATTCGGAAGAAGAAATCAAGACAAATCTACCGAATCTCAACCAGTGAGCAAGTAGCCGAGCGGATTGATTCTCCCGAACGTAATCAATCCCGTGTAACTCGGGTCGATGAGGAAACCGTAGAGGTAATCGAGACCAACACTACCGAGAATAACAACTCGTGGGGAACGTCTAGTAATGTTCCCGAGCCGAATGCCCCCGAACCTCGGTGACTCGGAGATCACACTCTTGTTACTGAATTACTTCAATCTCGTAATAGTACAACCGAAATGCCTAACTCACCTATTATCCGTGTTGAACAAATATCGATGAAGAGCTAAAACATCGTAGATCGTGGCTAGATGCTCACACCGCCGAACTTATAATTGGAGATCCTTCAAAGACATGTCAAGACAAGATCCGGATTCGTCGCAAGGAGAAAGCGCATTATTTTCCCGCTTCTTGTCTACCGAAGAGCCTCGAATATTGAGGATGCACTTAAAAATGCTGACCGGATTATTGCTATGCAGGAAGAGCCGAATCGGTTCACGAGAAATGAAGTATGGGAGCTTGTAGACGCACCCCGGCATCAACATGTCATTGGAACCAAATGGGTCTTCAAAAACAAGCGAGATGAAAACAACGTTATAGTAAGGAACAAAGCAAGACTCGTGGCTAAAGGCTACTGTCTGCCGAAGGGATAGATTTCGATGAGACGTTCGCTCCGGTTGCAAGATTGGAGGCAATTAGACTATTCCTAGCCTACGCAACACATCAAAGATTCGTAGTTTATCAAATGGATGTGAAGTCTGCGTTCTCGAACGGCGTGCTTGAAAGAAGAAGTCTATGTGGAACAACCGCCCGGCTTTCAGCAAGGGCAATCAAGTATATAGAATCGGAAAGGCTCTATACGGGTTAAAACAAGCACCTAGGGCTTGTTACGATACCCGGTCCGAGTTTCTTCTTCGTAAAGGTTTTCGAAAGGCACAGTAGACCGCACTCTATTCAAAGCATTCGACCGGAAGAAGACTTATTACTTGTGCGGATCTACGAGGATGACATTATCTTCGGTTCGAAGAATGTTATCATGTGTCAGCAATTTGAAAAGATGATGAAGGATAAGTTCGAGATGTCGATGATGGGTGAAATGAACTACTTCCTTGGTTTTCAAGTCAAGCAATCCGAAAAGGGAACGTTCATCAACCAAGGCAAATACACTCGAGACCTCATCAAAAGATTCGGCCGCACATCCGGCAAATCAATCAAGATCCCTATGAACACGAATATGAAGATAGATCTTGATAAAGAGGGAGTATCAAGAGACCAAACTCGAATACCGTGCTATAATTGGTTCTTTATTATATCTAACGACTACTCGTCCCGACATAACTTATGCCGTAGGTATCCGTGCTCGATTTCGGGCGAATCCCAAGCGAGTCATATGGACTCAAAGAAAGAAGATTCTCCGCTATCTACGAGGAACACCCGACATGGGTTTATGGTATCCAACGATGATAATATTGAACTAACTGGTTATTCTCGATGCCGACTATGCAGGATGTAGAATAGACCGAAAATCAACTTCGAGAACGTGTCGGTTCCTTAGCGAGAGCCGATCTCATGGTTTTCAAAGAAACAACACTCGGTGGCCACGTCGACTACCGAAGCCGAATACATGGCTCTTTGGAAGTTGTTGCGCCCAAATCCTTTGGGCCGAGACAAAGAATGAGAGACTATGACGTCATTCGGAATGAAGTGCCGATCTTCTCGCGATAGTACCAATGCCATTGCAATCACTCGTAATCCTGTTCTTCACACGAGATGCAAGCACGTGGACATCAGACATCACTTCATTCGTGACCATGTCGAAAAGAAGGATATCAGAATGGAAAAGATCCATACTGACAAACAAAGGGCTGATATACTGACCAAGCCTCTAGCTGAATCAAGATTCAGAGAACTTTCAGTAGAGCTAGGTCTGTTGGACCCTACCGACCCCGGGCCAAGAGAGGTTTCGAGGAGAGAGACATTTCAGTTAGGGGGAATGTTCACTCTCAATACTGATACATTCAGTACGTAGAGATTCAGAAAACCATCTACACGAGGTATCAGCTGACTACTATGTTCAGCTGACAGGTTTGCGTATCTCTACTCAGTAGTAATTTAATACAACAGTACTTTGCATTTATGGCAAAGATTCAGCATGACATTAATATCTTTTGGTTTGTCTTTATTATTAACGACTCACATTTAATGCACGACATTCCATACATAAGCTTGCTGAACTCTGCACGTATTTAATGCATGTCTTTTCACAGTTACTACTTAGGTTATTTTACAACTGGCTTTGACTTAGGTGCCTTTTGTGATCATTACCTATTTTTTTAACTTCTAATCTTAACCGTCCATATCATAAAGCAAGTTTGCATTCAGCCTTCGATCGAAAACCGTTCACCTTCATAGTTGATATATATTCGATCATATCTTGAAACCGCCATTAGCATACTTCATAACTTTCAAATTCCAAAAAATCCGAGATCTGCATTCGCAATCCTTACTTGCAATTACACTCTCAATCTTATCTCGAATTTTATCCATTGGTATGCTTATATCTGTTAATGTATTTGTTATATGTTTCAGTATCGCATTGCACAACACTGTTCTATCCAAAAACAATACTGATTCATTTCTTGTCACAGGTACAATGGCGGAAACCAATATCTCTATGATATCTCCAGCGGATATGCAGAACATTCTGGAGAAGGATCGCGTGTGGTTTGAACCCACCATGGATTTCTATTCATGAGATCTGGAGTATATGGATGAGATCTTCTCGCTCCGCGCGAGTCGTGGCCGGAGAAATTTCTGTCTAGGAGGCCTTCGTTCTTCCTCCCGAGACAAAGTTGCGGAGCCGTATTTGAATTCGGACGCAAGATCCGGAGATATAGTGGCGAGATTCGTTGCCCATTCTATTCAAAACGCCACTATGGAGCTGAAGCAGATGTCCATCAAGGATGCTTTAAAGCGGAGTTTTGATCTGCCCTCCGAAGGAACCAGTACAGTTGGGTACAGAGATGACCGAGTTGATGAATACCTTACCGTCTTCTGTGGAAAGCCCACTACATTCGTAGTCAAGCTTTTCCGAAGAACAACATGTTGCCTCGGTTCGGGGCACTTGCCTATATAGTGACGCAGCCTGCGACAAGCCAAGCGGGTCGTTTGACCAGTGTCGAGGCCTAAGATTCAGATGATGATGGCCATATACGACCGAGCCCAGATAAATTGGACGGAGTTCTTTCTCCGAGAATTCATGGCTCAGGCTGCTAAGTTCGACAAAGCATCGAACACGCTGAGCGCAAAGGGCAAATTACTGTATGGACTCAAACCGTCCATCATGATCGAAGATTTATGTGGATCTCGAGCCTATCACCTACAAAGTGACAAGGAGTACTTCAATGTGAAGAAGGTCGATTTCACAACAAGACGAGCAGCGCTTCAGCAGATAGGGTCAGGACCCTCAGCAGTCTCTCCGAAATCAAAGTCTCAGCAGGCTACGCCTACAAAGAAAAGAACCCCTCCCACTAAAACTCCTAAGGCACCGGCAAAGAAAATGAAGAAAGCCGCTGAGGTGCCGCCATCGAGGAGGTTCCACAAGTGCTCGCCGAACGGGCTCCCGAGAAGACTACTCAGCCCATGCAGCTGGTTGATGAGTCCGAGTCTTCTAAGAAGACTCAATCAGTGGAAAAGATTGTTTCCACTGAAAGGGACCAAGGGCATGCTTCTGAAGCTCAGAGCGCAGATATTCAGCGCCTAGACAGCCCCCTTCTCGTCCCTCCACTCGGCTCGCATTCTCCAACCGAAGAGCAGACTTCACACATGGACTTGGAGTCCGAGACGCATCCGAAGGTGAATCAATCGGGATGGAAGCTTCAGTGATTATATCCGGAAAGCATCCCGAGAAATTCTCGCAACTAGTTCCGAGCTTGCCGACTACTCGAGACTTATTGCTCATCGCCAAGACAAGCAAGGCTCCACATGTTGCTGCGACATCGGGAGTGGCATCGTCTGGCGCCGCCTTGTCCTCCACTACTCCTGTCAGCAGCTGCATGAAGAGGAATTGAGACTGAGAGAGGAGATAGGCTATTCAGAGCCTGAAGACCTCAGCTCAATGGACAATCTGAGGGCTGCAATGCTGGCCATGATTCATGATCGACAGCACGCCTCCGGCCCAAGACCCTCGAGATGGGTCGACCATGACGACCCACCCGGTGGATTCAGGCCCTGGAAAGCCTGATGAGGGACATCCACAGGACAAGGATACCCATACTGAAACTGCTCCACCACTCAGTATCCTTGGTCCTGAGAAGTCCAAGGCTGGTGCTTCGTCCTCAGCAGAGCCCGCTCAGCTCTTGCTGCAGTCGACTTTCGAAGCAGCGCCCAGCCAGACCGCAAAGAGATCTCGATCAGTGGCAAAAGCCTTAACTGCCCAAGGGATCAAAAATCGAGATCTTGCGAAGGCTATCCATAGGACATGGAAGCAGACTGCTCAAACCACGGCTAAAGAACTTCAGGGGCTGAAGTCTTCTGTCTCATCATCAGCCGCCCCTGATGTTTCCGCGCTTATTTCAGAAGCGTTGGCTCAGCAGCAAGTCAAATTCGAAGCTCAGCTCAAGATCTTTCAGGAGAGCCAAGCCAAGCTACTAGATGAATTTTTGGCTTCTAAACTGGCTCATACTGACGCTATCACTGAACAATCCGAGGCCACTGAACAAAGACTTGAGATTATCCAACTGGCCTTGGAAGACAAGATCACTGAGAAGCTGAAAGACTTCAAGGAAGCAGCTGACCTCTCTCACAAGCAGTACAAGGAAAACCTTACCATGGAGAGGAACGAGTTGCATGAGGCTCTGACTAAGCTCCACGATCGTCTTGATGAGCTGTCAACCTCCTACAAAAATCTGGAGAAGTCAGTCCTAGTCCCTACCCCGGTGCTCATTGATGATGCCAAAAAGGGGGAAAGTGAAGGAAAAAGGGAAGGACAGAAGAGTACCGAGAAGCCGCCTCAAACTCGGTCCTCGTAAGGGTGAGGCCCAGTGGTGTTTCAGCTGCGAGCACACCGAAATCGGCCCAAGTGGCTCAGACCCCAAGCAGATTACTCGTGCAACCCGGACTCCCAAAGACATTATTAAGGAGGTTGCTGAGTACGCCGAACAAAGCGGTGGAGGACTCGAAGAAGAAGAGGCTCCTATTCCACCACCAGCTCAAGAAGGCAAGGGCAAACGAAGCTTAAAATTCCAACCCCTCCAAAGAAAGAGATTAAGATACATATCTCGCCGAGGAGGAAGCCCAAATAGGCGTGGATGAGAGGCGGCCGAAGAGATTGCAGAGGCCGAAGCGCCTAACAAGCCAAAGTCTAAGCTCGCCAAAGGAAAGACTAAAGCCCCATCCAAAGGAGGAAAGAGAACCGCTAGATCGCTTCTCCAGAAAGCTCATCAAAACAGATGAAGAGGACAGAGAAAAAGACAAGGAGCAAAGAGCAGAAGAATACGAAAGGCGTGGGTACATCCAAATCTAGATCTAGTACCCCGCTGAATCGGAACAAGCTCCTCGAAGCCTCAAGAGCAAGATGCGAAATTGAAGAAATCTTTGCTCGATGGATAGATATCTCTACGAGAGGAGAGGAAGCTAGACAGATAGAGGCCGCGGGACGAGAGGATACATTTGGCGCACCTTGAGGCACTCGGGAAGCATACCGAACAAGAGGCCAGCCGAGAGTTCCTTCGAAAGCGACATTCCTTATCGATACGTAGGGTTCGGGAAGCCAAACGATCTGAAAACACATAGATGGCCGAGATCAGACGAATGGATGCCTATTCAGTTCAATCAAGAGATGGGAATCGGCCAAGATAGAGTTTATCAAGAGAAATTATTTCGGCGATTCTGGCCTGAAATGTCTAAGGCTGATGCCTATGTCGAGTGGATGACCATTATCGAACCCGATCTTTACCCATATATGCACGCGAGCAAGAATCGAAGGGGTAGTAGTCGGCGTTCTCGAAGCAAGGATCATTCCTCCACCCGTAAGACAAGACGACTCAAGACATCTCGGAATGATTGAACAAGAAGTGAAGAATGCTGCGTTGAACAGAGGACTAGAACAAGATAATCCAGCAGACTTCGCCGAATACCTGAAGCTGAGGAAGAACACGTTCAGAATGTATGGAGTTCCACTGCCTGAAGATAAATCCCAAGGTTTCATGAATAGGATTCAGCAGTTTAAGGGTTCTCCCTCTTAGTTCTTCTTTTAGCTTAGCAAGATTTGTAATGTACTGAACTAGTTATTATATATATTCAAATCTTCTGTTGGCTCTGACAACTACTTGTTGTCTAAATAGCCGTGTTTGCCTTATGCTTTAACACTCAGAATCACTGAAGTGATTACTGACACACACACGTTGTTTATTTACTTGTCAGTTTTTTGCTCGGTTAGATCTCTGATAGACTAGATCTTCGGAGAGTTATTATTTCTCTTAGGGGGAAATTGTTGCATATGGGAAATTATTGTAAAGGGGGAAATTGTTCTTCCCTGTCTCCCTCAGTAGTCTAGCACTTACCAGACAACTCCACTGATCCTACTTGTAATATTTGTAAGGAGCTCTGTTTTTGAGTAAGTTAGTGTTTAGCATAGTTGATAGGACATAGATGATAGGTTTTGGCATCATCAAATAGGGGGAAATTGTTGGGTGATGATTCAATCCTCAGCATGATCATACTTGTGGGAAATGACTCTTATCTTCTATACTGAATCATGCTCAGTAGCCTCGTGCTCTGAATTATTGAGAAGATTTGAAGATCCCAAAACCCTATCTGATTGGTGAACCATTCCTTTGTATTCGTATTTGTCTCCGAGGGCTCGGACTCGGTAGACACTCTGCTCCGGTCAAGGCGCTCGTAGCTCATCGGCCCTCGGCACCGGTGTAGAAGACTCGTATCTTGGACTCGGCAGGAGCAAGATATGCGAGAGAGTCGGTTGAACCGAACTCGCCAGAAGTAGTTCACTGGACTCGAGCCGATATTCGCAGACTTATCTCGGCGAGCCTATCTACCGAATACAAGGTCGACTCAAGAACGGCGGATAGTCTTCAGGACTCGCGGAATCTTTTGAAAGACAATCGGCATTGTCATGTACGAGGAAAAGAGAAGTCGGCCTTCGGTCCGTCTCGAAGTTTGTCTTTGTCTCAACCACTTCATCCACCTCGACGAATGACAAACATACACGTGTCTTCTCACCTACTAAAGCTGCAGTCAACCTTTTACCTAAAAAGGTGGGAAAGTACACTTTTACCTACACCAAAAGAGCCGTTTGCTACCAAAAAGAGAGAGAGAGAAGAAGATCGTCTCCAACGGATCTATTTCAATCTCTGCTCTATAAATAGAGGGATCATTCAAGATTTGAGAGAATGCGCGCACCTAGAACACGAGAGAGCATTCAAACGAGCGATATTAACGACTAAGTCCTCCGCAAGAAACAACCGAGTTATCTCCGATGAAAGACTACATCCAGCCTCAAAAGGAACCAAGTCGAACCGACATAAGCTTCTAGTATCCAAGCGACTGACACGAACCTATAGCTAAACCCTCAGCTGTTCATCGCTCTAGATAGCTACATTCTCGTTCCTTATCCCTCTAACCCTAAGCTCACTTATTATATCCATAGCTTAGACGAAGGAGTTCACATTTGAACCCAATCCTTAGTGTATAAGGACTCCTTCAGTGTTGGAGAAGTTTGTCAAACACTTTAAGTTTGATAGTGTTGTAAACTGAGACTTGGATCAGTATAAAAACCAAGACGCGGCTTTGCCCAGTGTGCAAGCTGACTGAGACTAACTCAGGATAATAAATAGCCTCCTGATCATTCGGGATAGTGGACGTAGGATTTGAGCGATATCCGAACCACTTTAAAAATCCTGTGTTTCTTACTGCTTTCTTAACTGTTGCATTGATTTTACTATTCATACTGAACATCATATTTAAATCAATCAACTGTCTCAGCATACTGAACTTTTATATCTACTGAACTGGGACTTAAAACGTTTTCTCACAAAAATTGATTTGGGCCTACACAATTCCGCACACTGAACTCTCACTGAACGATACTGAATTCTGACCTAGTCAGTTAGCAGATCTCAGCTGAGTCAGTACTCTTTTAGCCTTTAACTCGATTCGAAACAATTGTGCAGTCTGCCGAACCATTTCTGCATGCACACCATCCTGAATAGGACTGTTCAAGTTCGAAATTGAGAAATCGAATCAGGTGTATTCACCCCCCCCCCTCTACACCTGACCGTACACTCGGGACCAGCAATTTATTATATCAGTCGCACGCAGTCAGTAGTTAATGTGCATTTATTTCCCGCCATTAATAAGTTTAAGGAAAGGTCAGTAGGAAACCTTTTCATTCGCATAAACTGAGTAATTAATGCTGTCTGTCGCGCATTTAATGCATGTCTTCTCACTTACCTTTATTACGTAAGTCTATGTTTGAGGCGGCTTTTGTAATTATTCCTTTTATAACATTTAATCTAAGCCGTCTGTAGATTTGAAAGATTAAAAATAGGATCGTTGGATCTAAACTTATAATCAGTCAGATATATAAATCTTTCATCTTCTATCTTCCTCCTCACTTTTCGCCATTTTCAACTTAAGAGCTATTTTCAAGCGTTCAGTTTCTTTCTCAAAAATCATCTTAACTGTCTTGCTTTTGCATCTCTCAAAGCTCTTTAGTACTCGGTAATGTATTGAAACCTGCTGAATACTTACTAACTTACTCTATTTTCAAGTGCTAACAAGTTGTTTTGCAGATTTCAATGGCGACATCTCAAGTCCCTGAGAATATAGAGGAGATAATGGCATCCAGGATTCAGTTTGAACCAACTATGGCCTTCCGACAAGTTGATATCTCTTTCTTGGAACCCGTGTTTGATGCTCTGGAGCGTTCTGATCTTCAGGAGCTAGTGACGAAGCACCCGAGATCTTATCTACCTAGGCAAGTGGTAGAAGTTTATTACAACTGGAGGTCACTCGCGTCTGGAGGCGAGGAATCTTCCTTCGTCTATATGAAGGAAGTAGATCAGAACTGTTGGGATACTACTCAGAGAATCTTCAACATCAGAGACGCGCTGATGCTGACGTTTGATCTTCCAGACTCTGGTATTTCTCCTATCGGATACAAGGAGAAGGAGATAAATGCATTTGTTCATAAGTTCTGCGGACGCTCTGACATATCAATCAAGTCAGCTCTGCAGAAGAACCTTCTGCTCCCCCAATACAGAGGACTAGCCTACATAGTCTCTCATATCCTAACGAGCTCAGCTGGATCATATGATCAATTATCCAAGCCAAGGATTCAGCTGATGATGGCGATAGATGATGGAGTTGAAGTGAACTGGGCCGACTATTATGTCTCGGAGATGAAGGCCCAAGCCCAGAAGTTCACTACCCTACCCACTGGAGAGAGGAAGTTAGCCAGTGTAGGGAAGTTACTCTATGGGACTAAGATGTCAGTCCTCATAGAAAACTCTGTTCAGAGGCACTCGTCGTTTGCTGATTCTAAGTTCTTCGATGTAAAACTGATTAAGTTCAAGACTAAAGCAGCGATTGAGAAGTCTATCGTAAGGGGCCACCCGAGCCGAAGAGAGCAAGCATCCGCTCTGCCCCCGCATACCGAAGTGCCTAAGAAGAGGCGGCTGACTAAGACCCGACCAGCTGAGGTCTCAGCTGCTCAGCCCCTCTCTGTTATTGAACCCACTCCTCCTCCTACTCAAGAAGAGCAGATTTTAGATTCTGATACTGGCATTGAGGGTGCGACCCTCAAAGATAAAGTCCAGGTAATTAGCTCTGAGGAGACACAGTCGGACGTCAGGGAACCGACTGAGGAGACTGCGACTGAGTGGACAGCTATTCTCACCACTCGTCTCCGTGCCGCAGCTGACGTACACGATCATATTCCTGAGATCGCTGGGCACTCAGACTTAGTCGACATAGCCATCAGGGCTAGGGTTCAAATGCTTCTTAGATTTCTGAGTTGGGATATTCTAGAAGACATAATCAAAACCCACTCGATCATCTACCTCGCTCGATGAGGAGCGAAGCTACAAGAAGTAATAGGGTACGGAGAACCAGTCGACTTAGCTACTCTTGAAGATCTCGGAGCCCCAATGCTTTACCTTCTAAGCTTGCGAGAGTCGGTCCCCCGGTAACACTCCTCCACCCCCATCTCCTCCTGCTGATGATAAGAAAGATGATGATGATAACAATCAGAGGAAGGATCAGACACCCAAGGATACAGAGTTGGGAGGCTCTGCTGAGGGTTCAACTCCCCGTGAGAAGAGCAAATCACCACTTCCTGATACATCAAGTGATACTCAAGGTGCTCCGAAGTACAGTAGGGAGCAGCTCCTCACGTTTTCTGAGCAGAGGCTCGGAACCAGCTCGTACCAGATAGAACCTATTGGTTCCGTGTCCTCAAAGTCTGTAAATAAAGCCATTCGACGCCAAGGAGAGAAAAACAGACTTTTGGCTAAGGACGTCCATCTTCAGTGGACAAAGTATACTAAGGCTCAGACACAGAGTTTAGACAGAATAGCTGCTGGCATCTCAAAGACTCCAGTACCTACTCCTCAACCCAACTTTCAGGAGATTATTGAGGAAGCCTTAGCAGCTCAGAAAATCGATCTAGAAGCTCAGAGTCAGCAATTGCTCCAGAATCAGCAGAAGATATTTTCTGAGCAGCTGACTTAAGCTCTTGCAACTGTTAAGCTCGAAATCGATGAAAGGAATAAGATTGCCACCTCTAGCCTTCAGAAAATTATTATCCAACAGGCAGAGGCTCTAAAGCTTATTTAGAAAGAATTGACAGAATCGCAGGATCAGGCTCTGCTGAAACTCCGTCAGAAGTCAGCTGCACAACTTAAAACATCAAGAGCTGATCAAGAAAATGACTGGGAATTATATTGCGATCTCGTCAAGGACATCGAATCCACAGCGACTCAGATTAAGGATTCAGTCCACGATGTGAAAAGAGACATTCAAGCCATCCATACCCAACTCTCTAAGGCAGATGATGCCAAAAAGGGGGAAGGTGTTATGAAGGAAGAACCTGACATGGATATGGCTGATGTCCAAATAATAGAGGGTGGTCAGGAGGAAGGACCCTCTAATGCTCAGACTCAGGGGGAAGGTATTCAGGGAGAACAACCCTCAACTGCTAATGCTCAAGATACTTCAGGGGTTATGCTACTTGAATTTCCTCTAGAACCTACCCCCATCTCATCTTCTGCTGCCCACATAGAAGATGTTGCTCACTTCATTGAGCAAGAGTCTGAAGAAGAACAGGCTCCTCCACAGAGGCCGGGGAAGGAGACTGCTACTGCTACTACTCCTCCTTCCTCCCCGGTCCGAAAATTCAAATCTAAAGCGGAACAAGAGGCCTTCGACCTCCGCGTAGCCCAACAACTACAAGACAAGCTGGACCATGAGCGACAGCTGGAAGAAGCTCAACTTGCTAAAAAGCCTAAGGGCAAAGTTGTTAAGGGCAGAGGAAAGAAGAAGCAAGAGTCTGTGTACGAAGAAAAGAAAAAGGCTCAGGAGGAGTTCGCAAAAACTCTTTCTACTACAGGTCAAGCTACTGCTCAGAGTCACTATCAGACTCATCTTACACCTGAGCAAGAAGCTGAAGATAGAGCCACGTGGGAAGCCACGATGCGAGGCCTTAACCTGAGGAAAGGAGATTGTAGGGCAGCGGCTCTTCAAGAGAAGAAGAGAATGGCTGATATGGCTAAGATGATGAGCCTATCTCAAAAGCCAGCAGCTGATCCCAGAAGACAAATCCCACGAGGATCAAGAAAAAGAGCGCCTTATGTAAAAAAGGACCCTGTACTTCATGTTGATAAATGGGTTCCTGCTCTGGTTAATGATCAATGGGAAGAGCTCAAAGAGGAATTTATCAAAGGCTACTACGTATGGAAATTCTATCCAAGTGAGCAAACTATCGAACAAGCCTTTGACGAGTTTTTGTTCATTTATAACTCTGAGCTGAGGGAACAACTTCTGGAGATTATGAAGAGAGAGAACATTCCTTTCAGAGCTCCGGCTTTCAGGCGCATCCCACCTCCTAGAACTGCGTGCGGAGTTCTGTGTACAAAGGAAATAGAGGATGAGGTCAGAGCTGCAGCTTATCGCTTCGACCTGAGTGTCGACTTAGCTGAAGACGACGAGGATGCCCAGACACTGAGGAAGAGAATCTACCTATACTATGGTCTGCAACCTCTTGTCGACAGATCTGCTGATTTCAAGAAGTGCACTCAAGGCTTCAGGCGTCAGTAGTGTTTTCTCTTCTCTACTCTTTTGTAATAGTGATAGGAACCTGTAATTTCTTGATCATATATGCTATCGTTCCTATTGCTTGATAGACAATTACTCATTGTCTTACAACATTTTGCTTTGTGTTTTCACAACTGGTCACTAAGTGATCTGACACACACTCACAATCAGTTTCTCTGATTTTGCCTATCTCTCACCTGCTGATGTTTTGAAGTCATCATATCAGTTTGTTTTTCCTCAGATAGATTAAGGGGGAAATTGATGTCAGTAGGTTAGCATTTCTTATAAGATGTTTAGAGTTTAGAAGTAGAGGTTTTGGCATCATCAATTAGGGGGAATTGTTGGATATGAGTCAGTAGATGAAACTCAGCTGTTCGTGGTTAAAAGAAAATTGGGGGAAATCATAGTAGTACTATGGAATTGAAGATCCCAAAACCGAGCTGATATCAGTAGTTCAGTGTGCCGTTAGGATTAGCTGATGTATAGGTTAGACTTGTTGTAATTGTTTTTATATTCTTGTCTAAGTCCTGTACGGGGTAATTGTTGAACTGATCTTCTGTCGAAGATACTTTTCAGAACCCCACGTCATCAGTGTAATCGCTTGCGTTCTTCGATCATCACCGAGTAGACCTCGGTAGAAGCCAATCCAAAGCCGATAAGTCATCGCCAGAAGAACTCATGCAAGCCCGAGTACCTTCGCGCGCCCGTGACTTACTCGAAGTTACATTCCTTGTCGGCCGACTCGGTCGAAGAAGACAGAGACTTTGCGCTCATCAGTATCCGACGTAAAAGCGACCCAACTACTTAAGTCTTTTCGAAAGTTCAGCAGAAGATCATACGAGGTTGTTTGAACGGTCAACTCTGACATTCTCACCAACCCCAAACCTCGACCAATGAGAAGCCGACAACGCCTTACCTGCTCCAAACAGTAAAGTTGCTCTCATGTACAGTAATTAACTGCCCTGCTGCAACAAGTTCGAATTAATGGTCGTTTTCTTTGGAAGCATGTGACACGTGGCATCGTCGTCTCCAACGGACATATGCCATAGCTCATAGCTATAAATAGAGAAGATTTCGAAGCTCCACAAGCGCGAAGCACGAAATTAAAAAGGGAAATTGCTCAAGCTCTCAAACACTCTAGCAACTCAATCAGAACATCCAGCGAAGAATCTGCATTTACTAGAATATTTTTGTGGTTCTTCTCTCTAGAGTCTTTAGATCCCTTTCTTCTCTACCTAAGCTCATTGTCAGATTTATAGCTCAGATTCGAAGGAGTTCATTTTTAGTGAACTGTTCTTATACAGAGTTAATCTCAGTTAGTTTGTGCACTGGACAAACTCTAACTTGTGATTATACTGAGCAAGTCTCAGTTTACAGGGTCAAACAGATTGTTTGAATATATCTCCATCTATGAAGGAGTTCTTAACACTAAGAACAGTTTAATAAATGAACTCATTCGATCTAAGCTATGGATTTTACAATGAGCTTAGGTTAGAGGGTGAGAACAAGAAAGACTTCTAGAGCGAAGAACAATGAGGAATAATCTCTCTGGGTTCGTGTTCTTCACTTGAAAATTCGTTTATGAATTATAGAGTTTGAGTTCTTTGAAAGTTTGGGTTCCCTCGATAGGTCGCTTGTATGTTCGTGTAGTGCGACTTGTGTGTATTCGATCTTCCATCTATTTATAGACGTGAGTTGTGAATAGATCCGTTGGAGACGAACTATCCACGTGTCACTCTATGGGTAGCAAACGACTCTTTTTTTAATCCTGTAGAGTCCCCTTTCTTTACAGGAAAGTGGTTGACTTGCAGCTTTTATCGGATACTTTGTCAGTTGGCTGCTTGTCATTGGTCGAGGTACAGATAGTGGTTGAGATTTTTTCAGACTTCAAGGTTGATACTGAAGTTGAATTTTCTCAGATGTAAGACCTTGGACAACTCTACTGAGATTGACTTTGAAGTCCACTATCAGTTAAAGCAACTGATAGGCCATTGCTGAGTCTGACCGAAAGGTTCAGTAGGTTGCTCCTGCTGAGTCCAACACTACTGAGGGCAAAACTCTGAGTTCAGTAAACTGCTTCTGCTGAGTCCAATTCTACTGACTCCTGAACACCTTTCAGTATGCTACTCCTGCTGAGTCCAGTCATACTAATCTTCACTCCATAGCACTACGGCAGATAGTCTATTGAGAGACAGCAGACGAAACTTCTAAGCCGGACCATGCTGAAGGCAAGTCTACTGAGTCTGAAACACTCAAAAGACAATGGTGTTAACTTCTTACAACTAAATGGTTCATCAATCAAAAGAAAGTAAATAGAGAAAAAATTCAGATAAACTTATTTATGTGGCTCAGTTGGAGTGGAGATTAGGATTGTTGTTGCTTAGAAGGTTAAATGTATAATTTTAAGATGTACTAATGAGGGGAGTCGTATAATATTGATTTTTGAATCTTGAAGGGGCAAATAAAAGATAAATTGTCAAAAAGATTCTGACAAAAACTTTGGTGTGATTTGGGGCATGGGTGGTGACTCCCACCACATACCATCATACATATGAGATAGATTTGTTGTCCAAAAATTTCATATTTTAATTATGTTTTAAAGTAAATTTCTATCTTTAATTAAGCAAACGATACTATAAACTATGAGATTGTAGTTATATTATACAGTAGATCATTAATTTCGGTTTCCTAATAAAGAAATGCAGAAATAGTAATAATAAAGATCATAATCAACATAAAGATGGAAAAGTGAAGGATGAATCATGTTCCATGCCTAACCCCACAATATTTACAAATATCCCCTTTTGCCCCTCTGCTACATTTCGCACCAAAAAGAGTAGACAGAAATTGAAAAAAATAATCAGAAATTGAAACTATTTCGAGCTACACATTCCACGACTCGAGAGTGGGAAAGCTACAGTAGGACTCGAAGTAACGCTCCGACGCCCCTGCGCCGCCGTCTCCCACCGTGGACGGCGGAGACAGCAGAGACGAAGCAGAGCTATCGAGCAAAAAGGCCGAAGTGTCGAGCGTTGGCAATCCGTACGCCGCTCTCCACGGCTCCGGCTTCAGCACCGGTACCGAAGCGAGCAGCCCGCTCGAGCCGCCGGTCACTTGCTGCACCATCCGCATGAAATTCTCTGGATCCGCCTCGAAGAATGTCGTCATCGCCGCCCGCTTCGACGGTCGCGGCTTGTGCTTCGCCACCCTGCCGCTGGGAGGAATGCTGCATCGCTGCTTCGAGACGAAAACCTCGTTCTCCGACGATACGCCGGAAGCCGTCGGCGTGTGCGACGGCGTCGTATCCGCTTTGGAATACAGAGGAGGCCTTATTTCGGCAGAACAGATGTCGGCGGTGATTGAGCTCTGTAGCGCCTTCGTTAGGGTTTCTTTTTCCATTGCGAATAGATCGGAAATCCAAGCGTCGGGAAACGCCGGGCAGAAGGACCACGGCTGCTCCGCAAGCAAATTATCGTAAGACGCCATTCTTTTCGACCTCGAATCAACAAGTTCCGTACTGATTGGTTGAAATTAATCCTTAACAAAAATACCTAATTTCGTTTCAGTCGAAGAAGAAATGGAGAAGTGATGAGTTCGAGATTACTAAGCATGAGTAGAATATAAAAAGAAGAAGAGAGAGAAATCTGGATCTGAGACGAGAGAGTGCTCAGAGTGGTAGCCAAAGAGTGGGAAGGGGCGTGAATAAATAGTACGGTGAGGAAGGAAACCGCGTTAGTGTAGCCAGGTGGCAATCGATATGTCCGCGAAATAAATTAATGATTGTTCGATTTTTTTATATGATTAGTAAAATCGAAGAAAATATAGTTCGATTTTGAAACGTTGATCCAATTTTATCAAGTATCATAATTTATTTAAATATAAATCCTTCTTAATTTTATTATAATATTTAAGATTTAGAAAGCACTAGTATGAATAAATTTGAAACGGCGATGTGCAGATATAGACATTTGAAAGATAGAAAATGCATATATAAACACAAATTAGTACAAATGCAATAATACACATTAATTCTTTTTTACACCTAAAAAGTAAGTTTAGAGGGGTCTTAATCATAGGTATTCTCTCTCTCCTTGTAGTTTCCAACGATTTTTACTACTTTTTGTCCAAATCATTGTCATGTCATGTCACATTCTCTCTCTTGTCACACTTATATCTCTTTTAATTTAACGTCACATCCTATTAATACAATTCTTTCCAGCTCATTTAATATTTGTTTACAGCTCATCTTTTTTGTCTCTTGTCTCTCTTTTTTTCTCGGCGTCCTCTCTCTCTCTCTTTCTTAATTTTCTATTATATATACAAACTCACGACCTTCATCTTTCCAAATAAGAAGAGAGAGATATTGGATCTCAACCAAGTTTTTTTTCCAAAAAATCCGTGTATTGGAGCTCCAAAAAATCCGTGTATTGGAACTCACGAAAATCCATGGATTTCTTCCCAAAAAATCCGTGTATTGGAGCTCACGAAAATATTGGATCTCAACCAACTTTTTTTATCTCAAAAGCATAAGGTATGCATTATATAATGTGTATATTTATTCTTTTTCCAACAATTCATTTTATACGTTTAATCTAGAGGTTAAATAACACTATCCGTAAATTTGGTGGATAATCGTAATCATTAATATTTGTGGATGATAAAGTAATTTTCATGTGTTAATATGCTAAAAAATAGGAACTATGAATAAAAGAAGAATAAAGTAATTTTCGTATGTTAATAACATTTCTATTAACTATGAGAATGAAGTATGAATAAAGTTTGAATAAATAATTTTCGTATGTTAATACAATATCTTAGTTCCCCGTATTTTATTTAACGATTAATTTTATAATAGTGAACTAAGTTTATTGCAATGCAATAAGTTATTTCATGTGTCATAGTATTCTGTTTTTATGTAACATTTACATTGTAAATTGACAAATAAGATGTTTATACAGAGAACTAAGATTCCGTTTATAATATGTTACGGTACGTCAACACATCGGGATTAATATGACCATCAGTTTCATTCCTTACCTCCACATCAGGTCTGGACTATACCACCAGAAATATCCATGGTGCCAATAGTGCTTCCCCCCTTGGCGAGAAGACGTGCTGGTCGGTCGAAGTCAAGGCGCTATAGATCTGGGATTGAAGCACGTGCTGGGAGCAGCACTAGGAGACCTAGGAAGTGTGGCCTCTGCCACGAGCTTGGTCACACTAAGAGGACTTGCTCAACCAGGGGGACCTAAGCATGAACTTATTCCTTCATTCAAGTACAATTGATACGTAAAAATAGACAAACATTATATATTTATATTTATTTTCTTTGTATGTTTCTACTCAGTACTACTAATTGGAGAAATATGATATGTTTATGAAGAAATTATATGTCTCAATAATAGTAATTGTACTATATAATCGTCCCGATGTTCCTGTCCAACTATATGCAGATAAAACATTAATTTGTGTGAACGTCTATTAGAAGTTGTAATTTATATTTTATTTTCATCTTTTTTAGTAGTATTTCTTAATGAAATCTAGTATTCAGCTTCATCCTCGTGCTTGAGTCATGTGTCTCTACGATTAGAGAAATTATAGATAATATTTTACTATATTCAAACATTAAAGTACAATTGATACGTAAAAATAGAAAAAAAAACATTATATATTTACACTTATTTTTCAATATGTTTCTACTCAGTACTACTAATTGAAGAAGTATGATATGTTTATGAAGAAATTTTATGTCTCAAGAATAGTAATTGTACTATATAATCGTCCCAATGTTCCTGTTCAACTATAAGCAGACAAAACATTAATTTATTTGAATGTATATTAGAAGTTGTAATTTATATTTAATTTTCATCTTTTTTAGTAGTATTTCTTAATGAAATCTAGTATTCATCTTCATCCTCGTGCTTGAGCCATGTGTCTCTACGATTAAAGAAATTATAGATTATATTTTACTATATTCAAATATTAAAGTACAATTGATACGTAAAAATAAAAAAAATATTATATATTTATACTTATTTCTCTGTATGTTTCTACTCAGTAATACTAATTGAAGAAATATGATATGTTTACAAAGAAATTATATTTCTAAAAATTATTAATTGTTCAATATAATCGTCCCGATGTTCCTATCCACCTATATGCAGACAAAACATTAATTTGTTTGAATGTCTATTAGAAGTTTTAATTTATATTTAATTTTCATCTTTTTAAGTAGTATTTCTTAAAGAAATCTAGTATTCATCTTCATCCTCGTGCTTGAGCCATGTGTCTCTACGATTAAAGAAATTATAGATTATATTTTACTATATTCAAACATTAAAGTACAATTGATACGTAAAAATAGAAAAACATTATATATTTATACTTATTTCTATGTATGTTTCTACTCAGTACTACTAATTGGAGGAATATGATATGTTTACGAAGAAATTATACGTCTCAAGAATAGTACTATATAATCATCCCGATGTTCCTGTCCAACTATATGCAGACAAAACATTAATTTGTTTGAATGTCTATTAGAAGTTGTAATTTATATTTTATTTTCATCTTTTTTTAGTAGTATTTCTTAATGAAATCTAGTATTCATCTTCATCCTCGTGTTTGAGCCATGTGTCTCTACGATTAAAGAAATTATAGATAATATTTTACTATATTCAAACATTCAAGTACAATTGATACGTAAAAATAGAAAAACATTATGTAATTATACTTATTTCTCTGTATGTTTCTACTCAGTACTACTAAATAGAGAAATATGATATGTTTACGAATAAATTATATGTGTCAAGAATAGTAATTATATTATATAATCGTCCCGATGTTCCTGTCCAACTATACGCAGACAAAACATTAATTTGTTTGAATGTCTATTAGAAGTTGTAATTTATATTTAATTTTCATCTTTTTTTAGTAGTATTTCTTAATGAAATCTAGTACTCATCTCCATCCTCGTGCTTGAGCAATGTATTTCTACGATTAAAGAAATTATAGATAATATTTTACTATATTCAAACATTAAAGTACAATTGATACGTAAAAATAGAAAAACATTATGTATTTATACTTATTTCTCTGTATATTTCTACTCAGTACTACTAATTGGAGAAATATGATATGTTTACGAAGAAATTATATGTCTCAAGTATAGTAATTGTACTATATAATCGTACCGATGTTCCTATCCAACTATATGCAGACAAAACATTAATTTGTTTGAATGTCTATTAGAAGTTGTAATTTATATTTAATTTTCATCTTTTTTTAGTAGTATTTCTTAATGAAATCTAGTATTCATCTTCATCCTCGTGCTTGAGCCATGTGTCTCTATGATTAAGGAAATTATAGATAATATTTTACTATATTCAAACATTAAAGTACAATTGATACGTAAAAATAGAAAAACATTATATATTTATACTTATTTCTCTGTATGTTTCTACTCAGTACTACTAATTGGAGAAATATCATTGGTTTACGAAGAAATTATATGTCTCAAGAATAGTAATTGTATTATATAGTCGGGGAATGGACTCGTACGCCCATACTTGTAAGGCCCAAATAGGCCCACTGAAGTGATACGAAACTTTGCATGCGGCTAGAATGGTCGGCACAGATAGCTTGTAGTGCAGCAATGCTTGGAAGGCATATGCACCCCAAGGGAAATGTTTCCATTCTTTTAGGTCGTCCACTAAGACCCAAACGAAGTTATCAATTAACCTAGCGCGAGGGACACACAATACGAGTAGGTGCAAAATTAATATGTTGGCAATCTTGACGTAGTCAGAACCGGTAGCATCTCTTGCGGAGTGTTGTCAGAACATTGCCTCCAATTGCTCTAATTTTATTCTACTCTCTCCACAAAGCCTAACCCGAATGGCTGAAACATCGTGCTGGATGTTTGGGTCAAATTCAGACGACCCAAACATCAATCCCGTGACTAGTGAGAAATCTTCTATACTGGATCTTGACGAATCTCGCGACACATTATTTGATGAAGGGCTTCGCTAGCACTATACTTCTCCTCCCATCCCATTAACTGTCCGAAAGGGTTCGTCCTAACAAATTCATCGTAAAGCTCAAACCCGCCAATGGTCGTAAGGGTATCTTTAATCAATAAAATGACATCCCACTTAACATGCGTCATTACTTGCGGCTTTGCCGATCTAGCAGCGTGTCTAACCCAAGTCCACGGTCTCTGCATGTACATATGGGAAAATATTAATCTTATTTCTTCATTGTTACATCATAGCACTTTGTAATTATTTAAACTATAGAGAAATAAGACAATACGTCACAGCAGACATAGTATTGAGAATAACTGAATTAATAAAGCGTCACATTTTTCACATTATTCATCATCATAAATCGATCTAAGATAGATTTGAATTAATAAATCGTCACATTTTTCCTTGAATTAATAAAACAATCTCTCTATTAAAACATAATTTAATTATTAAAAAGAAAATAAAATCGTCACATTCTTCTCTCTTCTCTCTCTCTTACACTCTCTTCTCTCTCTCTCTTCTCTCTTCTCTCTCTCTCTCTCTCTCTCTCTCTCTCTCTCTCTCTTCTCTCTTTCTCTTGAACTATCTCTCTCTCTTCTCTCTTCTCTGTCTTTCTCGAACTCTGTCTCTCTCTCTCTCTCTTCTCTCTTTTCTCTCTCTCTCTCTCTCTCTCTCTCTCTCTCTCTCTCTCTCTCTCTCCTCTCTTCTCTCTCTCTCTCTCTCTCTCTCTCTCTCTCTCTCTCTCTCTGTCTCTCTCTCTCGAACTATCTCTCTCTCTCTCTTCTCTCTTCTCTCTTCTCTCTCTCTCTCTCTCTCTCTCTCTCTCTCTCTCTCACTTCTCTCTCTCTCTCTTCTCTCTTCTCGCTCTCTCTCGAACTCTGTCTTTCTCTCTCTCTTTCGAACTATCTCTCTCTCTCTCTCTCTTCTCTCTTCTCTCTCTCTCTCGAACTCTGTCTCTCTCTCTCTCTCTCTCTCTTCTTTGATGTAACTGCTCCATGAACAGTAGACTTAAGTTAAGGAAGGAGTGATGAAATATTTAATACTAATCCTTAATACTAATCGATGTTAATTAAGTAACTGCTCCATTTAATATTTCATTTTCTAACCCCTTTCATCTTAATTTTAGGAAGAATTAATTTTGGGAAGAATTAAGAATTATTGAATAATTAGCATGATAGCTGTTAATTATTGTTGCATTATTTCTTCATAATAGGACAACGTCGAGTTCCAATGCATTTTCTGCACCAATGATGACTGAAAGTTGGCGTAGGGAGCAGAGAAAAGGAAGTAGGAATAGAGATAGGGATAGTGAGTAGGTAGCAGGGAGTAGGGAGCAGGAGCAGGAGCAGGGAGTAGGGTGAGTAAATAGCAGCTGGCGTGTGCAGTGTACTTTTGCATTGAATTCAACAAAAAAGTTGACTAAAAGTTGAAAAGTAGGGGCTTTATTGTCCAGTGTCTAGTATTGCATTTTTGAAGTTCAAAGTGTTTGATTTTGACATTTTAAAAAAGTGGTGTCTAGTTTTGACATTATGCTCAATTTGAAACTCCATCTTTTGTTTTAGAAAGTAATCTCACACTGTAAAAGAGGGCCGATGGGTCATGTGGCTGACAGGTTTAACCGTGTGGGGCGGATCCGGATTATCCATTTTTCCTTGTGGGTCCCAGAGAATCTTTCATCATCACTCTATTTAGGGGTGGGTGATGAACAGATTATAATTCTCGCAAGTGCACGAATCGGTGTAGTACCTAATCTAGCAACTCCCGAGGTCGATCTCACAAGGACTCATCTGGGTTCTAATTACTCTAATTATTTAACTATCTACTTGGTCCTAAATTGGGTTTGGATTATTTAAAACTACGGAATTAAAATAGCAAGAAAGTAAGAAAATAAATAAAAGCGAAGCAAATTGGATAATGGGTGTGGTTTCAAGATTGATGAAGAGTGCGGAGGTTTAGCAATCACTATGCCTAAGATGATCGATTCATTCTCATTCTCTAGCTAGTATTTATGAATTTCTTTTGTTGGTTCATCCACTAAGGCTCTAGGGATTCCGTATGATGGCGGGAGATCTCTAATTTATAATCCTAAGGGTCAATCAAGTGATCATATCATGAACCTAAGGATCGTATCATGCTCAAGGATTTAAGGAACCATCTAAACTATCCCAAACCAATGGTGACAATCTAGACACTTAATTGCAGGTCTAAATAAATAATCGGATATGATGCGCCGTATTATCTATTACCTATATTCTCTACAATTATCTAAGATGATGGTCAGTTACATTAAAGAATCATAGAGAAATCAAAAGCAGACTCATCAATTAAGAAACAAAACAATTCATTCATTGGAAAACTTGGGTTTGAATCAATTCATTAAAAACATAGATCCTGCTAAACCCCCACACAAGGGGATTTAGCCACCCATATTCGTAGGAAAATAATCACAAAAGATGCAAAAATAATCCATAGAATTCAAGTATCAAAAACCCTAAACAAAACTGAGAAGGAATAATACAACCTAGAATCTAGCGGATTGATCCTCGCGCTTGGTTCTCGGGTTGTGGTCTTCAATCGTCGTCTTGAATCTTCAACGGAGGGATGCCTTGGGTGTTTCTCTGCCTTGAAGGGTGGAAAAAGTCGGAATTATGGTGTGTGGTACGAAGGAAAGAAGTCCGGAAGGGTTTATATAGGTTTCGGGCCGAAAAAAATTGTTTTTGGGCTGTAGACGACGCGGACCGCGGTCCAGTACAAAGGCGGACCGCGGTCCGACCTGTTCTGTCCGCGCACTCCCGTCTGCAATTTTCTGCACTGACCAATTTTGGGAAAAACGCGATATCTCCTTCGATAACCGTTGGATCGTCACGAAACTTTGCCACAATGTTCCTAACACATAGAAATACGATATGGACGGTGGAGATTGGATTCTAGGATCGTTAGATCCGTCTGCCACTTGATTTTTCAACTGCCTTATTACACGAGCTGCGAAACACGGTTTCTTCAACATCCGGCTTCAAATCCTCTTCATTCTTCCAAACAACTCCATCTTTGCCAAAAATGCATCAATGGTCATGATTTCTTTCATTTTGGTGCCAAATGCCACCAAATATGCTCAAAACGCGCGAGAAACCTACAAAACCAAAAACCATCGAAAATATACGATTCCAAACAAAACAAAAGCTAAAAATATATGAAAAATTATGTAATAACCTTAAAAAGAATACGATGAGATGGTATAAAAACCACTCATCAGTGGGATCCTTTATCCCATAAATAGTGTCCCATTAAATGTCCCACTCCTTAAAACATCCCAAATTCGACGATGAACTATACATTTTAAATTCCAATTCAATTAGTCACCCTATTGGAATGGAAATGATAAGTTAACCATGCCGCTTCGAAGCGAAAGGGGCGCTTTTCTCCCTTTTTGAGAGTTGTGCTTTCAGACATAGGAGGGGAAAGACATCAGGGAACTAGCTGCCCGAGCTCGAGGAATGACGTTCAGACTTCAATTGTCTTCGGAAGTAGTGCTCTAACTATAGCTCCTCGTCGAATTTGGGATGTTTTAAGGGGTGCGACATCCAAAGAGACACCATTTATGAGATAGAGGAACCCCACCCCTATTTCAAGTTAACATCATTGGAGTTGCTCGTACATACAAACGTTCAAATAATTATTATTTTAAAGTCTATTTACCATATATTAGAAAGAAATATTTCAAGGGTCATGGTCAATTTCCCAAAGCATATAAGGTTTGCCTAATGAGTTTTGTATTTATAGATAAACAATGCTATAGCATATTCAAATTGTACCAATATAACTTTTGCTTCTATAGTTAACTTGACCGTATGAATTTATGTCTTAAAATTTGGGGATGTCTGGTGAAATGGTGGAATGCAACACACATCTATTATTAATTTGACTTTTACTGATTCGAATCCTCAATTCATGGCTAAATATTAGTCCATAAAATTAAATTTCACCTTTATTTATAAGGGTATGTTTGAAACTGCTTATTATAATTAGTACACTTTTTATTTACTTTTGTTTAAAGTTGAAAATAATTATTTTTAAGCAAAAGCTAGAGGGTTGGAATTAACACAAAAAATATATATTTTTGATAGAATCGAAAATTATAATGTTTTAATTACCAAACAATCTCAATAAATGTTCAAAAAAAAATTTAATTCAACAGTTTAGCTGTTTTTTTTGGATGACGATGGTAACCCGCCGTCACTACCGAAGTGCACACTAAATAAACCCCGTTCTTGTGCTCTAGCTTGAAAAAAATATAAGAGGAACTAACCATAAGTGACAAAATAAACAGTTTAGCTGCTTAATTTTAAAGAAACTAACACAAAAAAATAAGTTTTAAAAACATTTAAAAACTGATTATGTGGTGAAAAAATTAATAAGTGCTTAAACAAACTCATATAAACACATTTAATATATTCCTACCGTTATTAGTGAATAGTGGATTCGCATTTGCAAAAAAGCAGCCTAATTTATATATGTCCGTTTTCATGAATCATGATAGAGAAATATCTTAGTGGGCCTCCGTTACTTTATTATTCGAAGTAATAACGTGGGCCCAAATATGGACATGACCAATTCCAACCCAACTTACAACATGGAAAAGTAAAATGCCCATTCCATTAATCGGCAATTTCCAAGATTTTGCTATAAAGTGTGTAGCAACAAATCCGGGAATGCATTTTTGCGTTCACATCAGTTTACATTTTAATTTTGAGAGAGTCTAATGATTGAAATTGATTTATTAATTTATTCACAATGTTTGTAATTAATTTATTAAGGATGTATTTCGGATGTATGGGATAGTGTAAAATATTTGGAACAAATATATTATTAATTTAAATGGATCATAAAATTAGATCAACTATTTAAATAGAAGAGAATACTAACTACACTACACGGAGCCGGTAAAGCATTTGTAATAAGAGCCAATGGAATGGGTTTTAATTTATACGGTAATAATATGTTGAAGTTTATTGTTGTTCCATGTTGACTCGGTGATGATTATTTCTCCTTAATATGAGGTTGAATAATCATATCCCCTTACAATGTTTTTTAAGAGGATTAAAGGTTCATCTACATGTTATCAAATCAGGTATTTGTTAATAACGGTTTGATTGGTCAATATGAACCGTTAATTTTCATGTCTATATATAGTAGTCCCACACGTGAGGTTTCTTATTGAAATCTATTATTGCCTCACATTGATGTGATGATCATATCTCCTTTCAGATTGATAACCCTCGCCATTTTCGAGGGAATGATGATCGAATTTTAATACACAAATCAAAAATATTATTTTGGATATTGGTAGCAATTATGTCATATAGAGTCTTAACTTATAAACAATCAGCGGGGATAGCTAAGTTGGGAGAGCGTCTGAAGGTCACGTGTTTGATCCACGTTCACTGCATTCATTTTTAGAGTTTATTTTTATTCATACATGCCTTTTATACGACTAATGAAAATTAATTTTTTAAAGAGTTTAATATACTCCCTCCGTCCCATTATTTATGTTCCATTGGGACTGGACACGGTAATTAAGATAGTAGAGGTAAATGTGTAAAGTTGTGGTGTAAAAGTATAAAGGAGTGGGGTCCACTTGCTTAGATTAATTGTGATCCACTAATTTATTTCCTTATTATGTATGAGACATAAATAATGGGACAACCAAAAAAGGCAAGTAGGACATTAATAATGGGACGGAGGGAGTATTATTTTATTATTTATGTTCGCATATATTATCGCTTCACAATACTGTCAGTATTTATTTGAATATACTCCTGCCGTACATTTTTCTCGAAATAGTATGAGTGAATAACAAATTTGATGTCTAAACTTTCAACTATTTTCATATTTGGTGTCTATACTTCTAAAATTATTTTTTTGGTGTCTAAAGTTATCAAATACTATCCATTTTGGTGTCAATCAAATACTATTCATGTTCCCAAAATATTACACTTAAAAACTAAGTTACAATATATTATTATTTATAAAAGAAATAAAATTCTAAATGTTAAACTTATACTAATTTTTAATGAATTTTCATTTTCAGCAAAAACAATATTAGTTGGAACATTTTATTTTGTAAAGAAAATATCAACAAACAAAATTTGAAATAAGAATCTTATTATTTTATTGAGTTTAAATTGCTACATTATATAAAAAAAAACCGTCATAAATTTTATAATTTTATTTAAGTAAATTATATCTTTATTAAATGAAAATACTAACCTCACGTAGTAAATTTAAAATAAAGTATTTTTTTAATTTTAAATATAAATTTATCTGTAAAATAGCATTTTCTAACTAATTGTGTGACTTTTTATTATATTTTTTTAAGAATAATCTTGACACTTATATTTTTAAATAAAATATTTAAATTCAATAAAATATTTTATAAGACTAAAATGAATTGACTATTTTAAAATAAATTTGTTAAAAAAATATGTATCCAAATTGACAATTGTATCCTTATAGAATTTTATAAAGTTGATTGACACTAAAATGGATAGTATTTAATAACTTTAGACACCAAAAAATAATTTTAGAAGTATAGGTACCAAATATAAAAATAGTTGAAAATTTAGACACCAAATTTGCTTCTCACAATAAGCTAAACACGATCTTAAAAGCCTTTTCTTTTTATGCAAAAAGAGAAATTATATTAAGTGCGTTTTAGTGTATAATACCAAAACTTAAAGTTGAATAAAACATGTTCGATAACATCCAGTAGTTGTATTGGTAACAAAACGAACACACAAAACTGAAAACACAGAAACATCCCTCAACATCTCAGGGTATAAGAAACTTATGGCCCTCAACAAGGACCACAGATTACTGTCTAGGTTGTGAGATCCATGATGGCGGATACGATGTCTCCGTTAGCCTCCTTGAGCGCTTTGACGGCTCTACCCCTTGGAACCCCAGCTTGTGTCATCACCAGCTCGATATCCTTGGGTTCAACGCCCGTCTCATCCACCTCTTCATCATCCTGAGGCACGACTGTTGGCTCTGCTTTTGGTGCAGCTTGGCTGATGTTCGGAGCCTTGAACTGCTCTGCAGCTTGACTCTGCAACTGCGAGCTCAAATCCTCAATCTTGGCCTCGCCGAAGATGACATAAGTATCTGAGTTCGGGCTCTTGAATACGTCTGGCTTGGAGATGACAAATAGGATCTGAATCACCATGTCACAAAATGGGAGGGTCAATGATGCAACAGTCAACTTGTTAATGAAAGACTTGTCAAGGAGGCACGATAAAAAAAGAAACTAACATTCTTGCTCTTCTTAACAGTGACTCGGCTGACCCCTAGGATTGGCTTCATTCCTAGCTTTAGCATTGCCTTGCGGCTCTTCTTCTCACTACGGCTCTGCTTTGACTTACCACTGCCATCTTCTTGTCCTGACAAGGGGAAAAAACAGAATTTGGTCTAGGTTAAATTCGTCAAATTACTATTGGACGATTTTTTATCCATTACAAATGACTGATTATGAAACAGAAGCTAAAGATATTAAGTCAATAATGGTCAAAATGGAACTTGAATAGGCATTGTTATCCTGCATTTATGTAGAAACAGATATATTCATAAATACAGATTTGACATTGAAGGTAAATCAACTCAAGAACCTCAGTTTGAAGGCAAAACATATCACATCTATACCAAGAACATTACTAATATGATGTCTCCATATCATTTCCATACTCAATAACCATAAAGAGACATCCTAAATCTCCAATTGCTGTCTAACATCATATACATAGAGAATGGATAATAAGCTAGAGCAAAGTGAGGAACATGAAGAACCCATTTAGACTCGGGGCGGACAACATACCTTCAACATCATCTTCATCACCTTCTTCATCATCGTCGTCATCATCCTCTTCATCCTCAATTATTGGCTCGTCATTCTGCATGCAAAGCTCAATAATTAGCAACCAAGTAATAGAAGATGTTTATGTCTTTACCCTTACTATGGAGTATGGACTCATGAAGAGTGGTACTTATTTATGTACATGTGAACAGCCAAATCAATTGGCTCCATGAAGATATCTCGTGTGGAGGCAATGATGGTCATCATATACAAAATAGAATCAATCAGCTGCCTTAAATTCAATATTATGGGAACTCTTTGTAGCTTGTCCTATCACTCTCTCTCCCACAACATTATAAATGTATTACGTGAAGTTGGAACAGTGAAGATAAACTGCCTCACCAGGTTTCTATAAAATTTTGAAAATAAATCATATTCAAAACCAACTGATCCTGCAAAATCAGAAATTGTAACAATTCTTATAACAAAGGTTTAGAAACATTTGATTTAACTTTTGGGATAGTACATTCTTAATGCCTAACAAGGACAATATTTGTTCTAGAATGTAATATGATGAAAATTAGGAAAAAAATCCAGCACTTTTCTTCTAGTTACTCCATTTTCTCTATCAAAACCATAAGTTGAAATGTAGCCTTTGTACAGATAATTGGTCCTACAAGATGATTAGTTCCATCGTTTACTAATTTCAATTCCACTGTCGTATAAAATAAATAACTTGAGTTTCTGCTATACACTGGACCATCATCAAAATTAAGTTGCACAACTGAATATACTATTGTGATAAATTTCCCAAACCTCAGTTTCCACCTGAAAAAATAATAAGTCATAACTCGACAACCAGTTACAAAAGTACTCCAAATGAATTCATTTCTTCCATTACATCTTCATCTCTTCCATCACATCTTTCGCAAACTAAAAAATTGAGTTCTAATCCTGACTTTCATTAATTTGAAACTATCAAAATCATAGAAATCCTAGATCAGAGAGACTATGAAATCTTGAAAGAACTTATTCTTCACTCAAATTAAACGAGCCGTTAGAAAAATAACAGATCAATCAATTAAACACATGGACCAAAAAAAATACAATCGAGAAAGCCACAAAAAAACAGGAACTTGCAGAAACCACCACGGCTTCTATTTACAGTTAGAAAGAGATATTACATCAATCTTCTGTTGCTCAAGATGCTCGGCCAATAATTCCTTCTCTGATTGAGTCATGCTTGCTTCTTGAAGGAAAACGAGAGAGAGATTGGAGAGTTGGGAGAAAGAGTGTGCTTGGTTAAAACCCTAGAGAGAGAAAGGAAGCGAGTTGCTAACGAATTTAAAGATGACTGCTTACCGTAAAAGCGGGTCTCCACGAAGAAAACGTTATTTTAGGTAAAACCCTTTTTTCTATGTCGTTCCCGTCTAGTCTTATTTTGGCGTTTTCTTTTTCTTCTTCACTCTATTATTTCAACATTTTTTGTCAAATACTATGTTGCCAAATGGAGTTTATTTATGTGTTAATATTCTTTTCTAGCCAAAGTTATTAAAGAAAACATAATTCTAGCCAAGCACTAAAACTATATCTACAAACTATCCAGTTTGACGCCAATGCCCTTACTTTTGTGAATGAGACAAAGCCGTCAAATCTTCACAATCCCGAGAATCTCGCTGATAAAGCCGGTGATGATCATAAATGTCCTGCTTATTGGCAAGGCTATAGGCACAACTATCGGCACAATTCGTAAGAATAAAACAAACACGCGAGAGCTATACGGCACGCAACAGAAACCCAATTTCTCGGCCGAGAACATCCTCACCGTAGAAACTCGATCGCCCTTAGTACCGTAAACAATCGCGTGCATAGCCCGATAGCATCGTGGCCGTCGAGAATCGCAGGCCGATAGCATCGTGACCGCCGATCCGCCGAACCTCCCTAGCAAAACCGCCGCCTATACACCCCCCCCAATGTCGTCGTCGGAGGCCCCTACAGGTTAGCTATCGAATTCTTGAAGTTATTGGTTAAAATGTGTTCAATTGTACTGTGTTGTCGAATACATGTATCTCGATAAGCGGCGTCGAATTGATTGATTGTATGTTGTTTAATACGTGTTATTAGGATTAGAAGATGAATTATTACTTGAATGAGGTAGAATTCGGTTTGAATTGTGTCGAATTGATGCGAATTGCTGTCATTTTGATCTGAATTGCTGTGTATTGAGTGCCGAGAGATGTGCCTAGAGCGAGCCGACAGAGATGATTCACTCTCGACATGGTCTCGGTTGAGTCCTCCCTGTGTTTATGCTTATCGGTCGTTGTTTGTTTTTTTGCATTTCTCTTAGGTAGTGCCGAGAGTAAGCCTAGAGCTAACCCTTGCTCATGGCTCGCCCTCGACACGATCTCGACACGGTATCATCAACGTGCTTATTTTGTACATGTTTAATATAATCTTCATAAGCCCTCTTTTATTAATTTTTTATATTGTTTTACATTAAACAACCGACGTATATTTGATTAGCAGTAAGAGAAAAAAGCCCTAGAATTACTACTTATTGGAGAGACCAGTTGCCCGAATGGATAAAGAAGTCTCTATTACGTAGGGGGTCGTGGGGTAATGAGTTAGTTCAACGGTTTATAAATGGTCAGTTTGGCCACCTTCTACGATGGAGGAAGGGGAAGAGTGTCGAGTAGGCTTCGCATCAATTGATGTGTTACGAGGTCCAATGCGAGCCTGGGGAGGTTCGTTTTCACATTTTCGAATGAGAGCTTATATTTTCATGGTTAGAGTATGTTCTCGTGACTGGACTGATATTCGACAATTCTACTTTTAGTCCGAATGCACCTAGAGAGCCGTCAGAGTCCGGAGTGTACATGAGATTGAGAAAAGGAAAACCGATATCTGGAGGAGACCTGCTGACATTGTTGAAAGATGACAAGCTGGAAGATCTTTCAAGTGACGATTACTTGAAGATTGTTAATGTAGTGGCTTTGATGAACTTCTTCTTTGCACCTGCCGATACGAAGAAGGTGGAGACGCGGGTGTGGATTTTGGCAGACGATATAGATGCGTGGAAGGCGTTCTCGTGGGGTTCATACACTTACAGTGTACTATTGCATTACCTAACATTTGCACCAAAACGAGTGCGTGATGTGAAATCAAAGTATAATCTTTACGGTCCAATATGGGCGCCTTAGGTAATATTGTCTATGTTTAAAATTGATCTAGCCTTTTATTTTTATAAAATGATTTTTTACGAAATGTTGTGTAATGTTACTGTAGATTTGGGCATATGAGGCGATTCCCGATTTGGGACGGTTGTGTGTCTGCCTCATCAATCAGGGAGTTATGCCCCGATTTACGAAGTGGGCATTTACTACGCCAGCAGATACGGATTGTATTAGTTTTTTCGCTTCACCGGTAAAAAAACTAATATCTTTTGATAATTTGTTTTTACATCAATTTATCATTTAATCTGAACCTTGAATATTACATGTTGAACAGATGCAGTCACCCCTCCACGCCACACTAACCCCGACGGATGAGGAGCAACTGCTGACTATTGGAAAAGCATGAATGGGGATAATCCGATTGTTGTATCCTTTTCCACGCCGGTTCCCTGCGCACCGAGGCCATTACTAGAGGATGGTACGCCCCGCCCACAAGGAACTCCGGGACTGAAGAAAAAATTTAAAGCGAAATGAGCACCCGGGACCGCAGGCGAGTCATCTAGTGATCATGGGGTGGAGAATCTCCCACGAGTGGAGTGCGATCAATTATTGAAGACGATTGATGATAGGTGGGACTGGTGTGAGCAGGAATTCATGAAGTGAGGAAGAGTTGCTGAAATAGGTGGATGATCGGTGGGAGAAGCATGAAAAATAATTTTCACGAAAGTGGGTGACATGTTCAAAAGGGTGTTCGGCAAGGGAAAGACATCGAGGATCCCATCGATGAGTAGTTATGCGATAGAGCCGAGCTTGAAGATTTAGAGATAGACCAGTCTACAGATTTTTAGTCGCGGCCACGACTGACACAAGAATGGCCGCTGTGGAATAGTAATGAATCGACAGAGGAACAGTCTGGGGGATCACTAAAGATCACTCACTCCAGACCCATATGGAGACCCGTAGGAGAATGCTGCACATAGGGTTTACCGGCTTTCGACATTTAATTTTGGTTGGCATAGCATGTACGAGCCTAGAGATGTTTGAGTTCCACGCCGTTGTATTCTCGACCTGCCTAGAAATGACTTGTGTTGTTTTAAAATGGTCTCGGCACGATGCCGAGAAGTACGCTGAGAGAGAGCCTTTAAAGCTCTCGGCACCGTGCCTTATTGTTTCTAGGAAGGGAGTATTCTCGGCCGAGAGAGAGACTGATTAAATTGAATATTAGAGCCATCGGCACGGTGCCGAGAAGCATGTCGAGAGAGAGCCTTTAATCTCTGGGCACTGTGCCTTATTGTTTCTAGGAAGCGAGTATTTTCAGCCGAGCCATGATTCTCTACCGAGAGAGATACTACATAAAATTGAATATTTAAGATCTCGGCACAGTGCCGATTGCACGGTGCTGAGAATATGCCTGGGGAAGAAGCTTATCGGCACTCTTAAGGTCTAATAAGAAAAATAATTAAATACCATACATCCGCAGACACTATAATACAATACGTTCGATTACAAGGTTCATTCATTATTCACGGGGCCCACCTCGGCACCTAGGCCGTGTATGACCTTGTTCACCGAAACTACTGCATTTCTTCCGTGCTCGTCGTCTATTCCCAGATGAGCTAGCTTCAACTACAGAAGGCCGACGACTATTCCTAAGGCGTCTGTCTTGCCGCGTTATTATTGGCGGCATAACAACAATATCCTCAACCTCCGGTGGGACACCCCACTCATTCCGTCTCGGTAATGCATTAACTACAGCAGCATAGATCTCTTTCCATGTGCTTGCGGTGTAATAATCATGCAAATTTTCACGACGAGTATAACAAACGGCTACACAACAACATGCCCATCTGCCAGACATCGCATCGACACACTGCGTTTTGCAAATCAACCATCCACTGTCGATCTCCGTCCTCGACCTTGTATGTGTCAGTAGTCACTTGAATAACTTTATACCTCCTAGCAACATCAACTTCTTTCCGCATCCTTAAATTCGAAGACACCGTCAACGGTTGTTAAACGCACTTGCTTTCCCTCAGCGTTCATCAAACCACATCTCCAACATGTGGCGGATAACTTCGAGCATTGCAATTATTGGAAGTCGTCTAGCTTGCACTAAACAAGAAATGATTGACTCTATAGCGTTCGAGGTAAGTAGACTGTATCTCCAACCTTTACTAAACATTTAGGACCACTTATTCGGTCCGATTTCCATCAACTTCTCATAAATTGCGGGTTTTCCCTGCCGGATTGCATGCATATACTGATAGAACTTCGTCAGAAAATATGCAAGCTTATTAGACAGGTGGTAATAACATAAGCCCGTGTTGTGCGTCTGGAAAAACGTCTTCCACCGCATTCGCTATACTTTTATGTTGGTCAGACACAATTACTAAACTCTCGTCCGTCGGAAATGCAACTTTCAATCGGAGCATAAACCATGTCCATGACACATCATTCTCAATTGGACTGACACCAAAAGCTAAAGGGAATATTTGTTTGTTTGCATCGAAAGTGGTATCAACAAATAATATTCCCTTATTTCTTCCCTTCAGATGTGTCCCGTCCACCACAATCACTTTCCTTAGGTGGGCTTGCCACGGTGCACGAGATACACCTAAGGCAAAAAATAAATGTCGGAAAAGACCATCATCACTAATATCCAGATCGGTATAAGTGCCAGGATTCGGTTTAATAGAATATTTTTGGTGGGGTCCTGAGAAATACCGCAAATAGAGCCATTGCGACACCCATCAATGGAGTCGTTCCCCACCCAGGAGCTACTTTACCATATTCCGAATTCAATGGTTTGTTCGAGCAAATGCAGATATTGCGGCAACTTACTGAAAGACTCTACATATCCGTTGTGAATCATGGATATGGCAGTATTTTGTGCGTGCAGAGCCACACCGTAAGTCGATTGAATTTCAAATTTATCCAAAATATTTGCCTGAATATCCGTCGATTTCATTAACTTGCTTTGACGGTGTATCCTACGAGCAATATATGCTGCAACAGCCTTTGACCGCACATTTCTTTCGAAAAGGCCGGACAAGTCACCATCACAAGTATGATCATGTACAAATGTCACTTCCGAATATTTCTCATCTCGACAATGTGCCCGGAGAGCAAATGGACAATCTGCACTTCGTCTGCAGATATACTCCAATCGAGTCGGGCTTGAACGTTGAACTTTGAAATCAACTCCATTTTCCCTATAGAAAAGAGCCACACCAGCATAAAGTTCTTCTTTCGAGGAAAACATTAATGCTACTCGCTAATGGTTGTCTACAACATGATCCAGATTCTCCACAACTGATGAATCAGATATATCAAGGGGAACAATTGATAATAACCAATTGTTTGCAGCTTCCATGTTGCCGTATATAATTTGTTCGCCCGTAGGTGAAGGAAATAGGAGGTGAAGAACGATATACCTTCCTCCTACGTATGTTGTTGCAGCTCTGATTGTTGCTCGTGTGTCAGATCTTCTGATCCGTGTCCCGACCTTTTTCTCCTTCTAGGTGGTCAGAGAATTGGAGAAAATTAAGATTACTGTCTCCCATTTCTCAGGCCGTGCGTGTGTATGTATAATGTGTGTCTAATCTGTTTATGAACAGAATACTAATATATATATAGGCTTCAAAAGCCAATATAATATTAATATTTGTAGCCCATTAATTTAACTATTTTACTAATGGACTTCCACATACTTAACCCATAATATAATTAATTAATCCATTGGGCTACTAATATTTATCAATTAATTGGCCTGACCAATTAATTCCAGATAAATAACACTATTAAATAATGTAAAATTATATTAATATATTAATAATGATTTCTGAGAGAATAAATAACTAGGCAACTAATTGGGCCAGATCAGGGATCTAATACAAGAAATAAAGTAGGGCCTCAAATTAATTAATTATCTATGCTCAGCCCAAAGCAAAATTAATTAATAAACACAGATTCATTCCACTAGAGAATTCGTGCTGACTTACCCCTTTATTCCAAATTGAGCAAGGGCTTGTATTTTAGACTTAATCGATCTCCGTATTTAAGATAGAAATATCCGTTAATTAATTAAGCTCACTGGCAGCTTAAATTAATTAACATCTTATATTCCTGAGTAGTACCACTCGACCTTATTAACACACCTGAACTTAATCAACCTGCAAGGTTTAGTGTACTAATCCTTTCTAGTTCCTCAGGGGATATTATCAACCCATTTTACTAGGATACGGTTGCAAGATACAGACAACCAGCCTGAGCCACAAATGACTACTAACATCCAATATACGTAGATCCGGTCGTGATAACGTTCACCATAGTAGGTCAAAGTGATAGATAGCCAAATGCACTCAGCTGGAGTCTTACCAAGCTTAAGACCAGCTAAGTCACCGAGATCTTGGTTCTCCACTAAGGTCAGTTAGGAGAACACATCTCAGTGTGATCCATCAATACACCACCTTAAGTGTACCAGTAAAGACAAGCAGCCAAGACAAGCTACTTCTTATCTAAACTGCAGCTTAAACCGACAACTTATCCTTAAGTTGTCTCAACTGTGATAACTGTTTATATCTTGTCAATTCATGTTGGGTTATGAGTCAGTGGTTTGTCTTAACAACCACTTACAGGATACTTAATATTATTTTATCAATAGTTCTTGTAATAGGACCTATATGTTTATCGGTTATGGGGGAAATCATAGTGTTTCATTACTATGGAATTGAAGATCCCAAAACCGTCTTGTATCCCTTGTGTAGTGTCGATAGGACTAGATGATGTAATAGGCTAGACGGATTATATTTTTCATCATCATTTTTATCTAAGTCCTGTACGGGGTAGATGTTGGATTGATTTTCAGTAGGAAGTTACTTTCCAGAACCCCACGTCATCAGTGTAAGAGCTTGTGTTCTCAAGTCATCAACTGACCTCGCTCAGTAGAAGACATCTCATCAGCTGACCTACATCAGTAGAAGAACACTGTATTCAAGCTCAGTACCTTCAAGAGTCATCAGCTGACTACACTCAGTAGAATATTCACTATCAGCAGACTCAGACGAAGAAGACAGAGATCTTATCAGGTCTACTGTATCCGACAGGAAATGACCCAAGTTTAACTTCATTCGAAAGTCAGCAGAAGATCATACGAGGATGAGAGTCAACTCCGATGAAGACCGTTGTCTGACAAGTCTCACCTACCACAAACCTCGACCAATGAGAAGCAGTCTAAGCTCTACCTACTCTGACCAACTAAAGCTGCTCTCATGCACAGTAATCAACAACTCTGCTGCAACATTTCGAACTTATGGCCATTTTCCTTGGACGTTTGTGACACGTGGTGCTCTCCAACGGACAAACGCCTGGTTCACAACTATAAATAGAGAAGCATTTCCGAGCTCCAGGCACGGGATATCAAAGGGACTACACGCTCAAGCTTTCAAAGCACTCTAGTGCCGTTCACGAAGATCTAGCGAAGAACTTACTTATTAGAATATTTTTATTTCTTCTCACTAGAGTTATTTCTTTAGATCCTTCTTCTCTATCTAAGCTCAATCGTTCATATCTATAGCTTAGAACCTTCGAAGGAGTTCACATTTCGTGACTGTTCTTATTGTAAGAACTCCTTCACTGTTGGAGAAAATCCCCTCCCTTCAAACTTAGGTTTGGATTGTAAAGTAGCTAAGGACTATAACTTAGAAGGGTCTGTCCATTGCACAGATACCTTGCTGAGGCTTGCTCAGATTAATCAACAAGACCTCCTGTTCAGCAGGACCGTGGACGTAGGATCTTGCGTATCCGAACCACGTTAAAAATCGCTTGTGTCATTTACTGTTTTATTTCTCTGCATTCAAATTATCTTACAAACTCATACTTTGTATAAAACGTATTTGAAAAGTGCACTAGCCAAAATTATTTTAACTTATGAAAAACACGTTTTCAAACTGAGACGAAGTCTTCGGGCCCTACACACTTATCCGCACTAAGTCTCCGACTGAGAATCAAACAATGACAAAAGTCAGTAGGAGGAACTCAGTAGTTGTCACACTCTGACCCGCGATCAGAAAGCTACTATTTGGCACTGCTCATCAGTCGCAATCTACAGCTCAGCTGTCCTTCGTGTTTGAGAAAAAGAACTTGTACTCAGGTGTATTCACCCCCCTAACCTGACACTCGTCTCCGGACCAACAGTTCAACCAATTTGTGTAGTCTTCTGTGATACCCGAGACACTATACAAATCTTACTTTTATATAAGATAAAGGATTACATGTGCAAATATAATATTTATCAGATAGGAGAATAAAATAGTAGTAGGGACAAAACACATTGTATACAAGCATAAAATTTGCTTCCAGTATACAAAATCCCAACAATTCTCCCACTTATACTAAAGTAAACTTTTAGTATACAATGTGTCAGTTCTAGGTACAAGCTAGTACTCAGCTATCTATCATATCTATCACTGCATCTTCTCCCACTTATAAAAAAGTTTCTGTAGTCCTAAGTGGGGGGTATCTCTACCATACCTAAACCACGAACATGCTTCTCGTAAGACGAGAGTGGTAAGCTCTTCATGAAAGGATTAGTTAGGTTGACTTCAGTTCCAATTTTGTCAATCACCAGGTCTCCTCGATTTACGAATACTTGTATAATGTGGTACTTCTTGTCTATGTGTTTAGACGCCTTGTGAGATCTAGGTTCCTTAGAATTTGTCACTGCACCCGCATTATCACAATAAATCGTGATTGCCTTAGGCAAATTCTGAACAATATCAAGATCTAGGAGGAAATTCTTGAGCCAAACTACCTCTTTTGAAGCTTCTGAAGCAGCCACATACTCTACTTCCATGGTTGAGTCCGCATTGCATTTCTGTTTTGCACTCCTCCATGAAATGGATCCACCTCCCAAGGTAAACACATAACCCGAGGTAGACTTCTTCTCGTCTCTGTCAGCTTGGAAATCCGAGTCTATATAACCCAAAGACACTAGACTGTCTGACTGGTAAACAAGCCTATAATCTCTAGTCCGTTTAAGGTACTTGAGAATATGCTTGACCGCAATCCAGTGTTCCTTTCCAGGGTTAGACTGATATATTGAGACAATGCCTACAACATATGAGATATCTGGTCTCGTACAAAGAATTGCATACATGAGGCTACCGACAGCGGAAGCATATGGTACTAGCCTCACACTTTCTATCTCTTCTGGCATTTTAGGGCACTGATTCTTTGATAGAAAAAATGCCATGTCTGAAAGATACTGAACCTCTCTTGGCATTTTGCATGCTAAAACGAGCAATAACAGTGTCAATGTAGGACGCTTGTCACAAGCTTAACATCCTTTTCTGGCGATCTCGGATAACCTTGATCCCAAGGATGTAAGCAGCTTCACCTAAGTCCTTCATTTGAATCTGCTCGGATAACCATGTCTTTACGTCTTATAACACTTCAACATTGTTGCCAATGAGGAAGGATGTCATCTACGTAAAACGCAAGAAACACCACTGACCCGTCAACACAAATACGGTACACACACCTCGTTAGGACATGATACAAATCCATAGGATTTGACTACCTCATCGAAACGCTGGTGCCATAATCGGGAAGCTTGCTTAAGTCCATAAATAAAGTTCATAAGCTTCCCAACTAGATGCTCTTCGCCCTCCTTCACATAACCATCTGGTTGTTTCATATAGATGTCTCTACCTTTTTCAAGGTGACTGTTTAGGAATGCGGTCTTGACATCCATTTGTCAGAGCTCTAGGTTCATGTGAGCTGCTATGGCAAGGAGAATCCTAATAGACTTGATCATTGCTACGGGTGAGAAGGTCTCTTCATAATCGATACCTTCTTTCTGGGTAAAACTCTTCGCCACTAGTCTGACCTTAAACGCCATGATCTCTCCATTCGGTCCACTCTTTCTCTTGTATACCCACTTACTACCAATAACCTTGCAACCCTCAGGTAGTTCAGTGATCTCGTATACTTCCATATCAATTCTGAACTTAAATTCTGAGTCCACGGCGATTCGTTGTAAGTCCAGGGATCCACGGTATCTTGTTCATCTGCTGGGAGATGATCGTACGTCTCCCCAATGAACATATACCGATCAGGTGTAAATATCACTAGGCACACCAACAACCTTCACATGCACGCCATAAAAAAAGGAAAGACTAGACATGTAAGCTATGTTATAGGATTGAGAGCCATGTCTTCTCCACTATAGGCACACCAAGCATGTCTAAGGCACTCTTTATTTTGAGGTGGATCATATGCACAAATATCCACTGGCAGATAGGAGACTTTTAGATAAGACAATGATAGAATTGAAGGGAAGAATTGATTGCATTCCTCCACGTATGTTGCTCGTGTTTTAGATCTTCTGATCTGTGTCCCGACCATTTTCTTCCTCCGTGTGGTCAGATAACTGAAGGAAAATGATTATTGTCTCTCTCTCAATCGCGCGTATGCATTTGAGAATATGAATGTGTATCTATTATTTATGAACAAATTATACTAATATATATAAGCTTCAAAAGCCAATATTATATTAATATTTATAGCACATTAATTTAATTATATTCCTAATGGGCTTCTACACCAATTAACCCATAATATAATAAATTAATCTATTGAGCTACTTTTATTTTTCAATTACTTGGCCCAGTTAATTAATTTTAGATAAATAATATTATTAAATAATGCAAAATGCATTAGTCTATTAATAATAACTCTGAGAGACAATAAATAACTAGGCAACTAATTGAGAGAGAGACAATAATCATTTTATCTGTGGTGGTGTATTTGATGAAGCCTATACATATTAGTATTCTGTTCATAAACAATAGACACATTTATATTCTCAAACGCATACGCCCGAGAGAGAGACATTAATCATTTTTCTTCAGTTCTCTGAGCACACGAGCAACAATCAAAGCTGCAACAACATACGTGGAGGAAGGTAATGAATTCTTCCATTCATTCCATCAATTGGTATCAGAGCTAGGTTTAAGCTCTGATTGTTTCTTGTAGGAGCATGTCTAGGATTTTTACCGTCGTTATCGGGCATTTTTCGTATTTGGGGCGGCCTGCAAGCCACTGTTTTAATCCCTTTGTACTGTTATAGGAGAAAATCCACAAGTAGATTATAGGGCCAATGTGCTTTACATTTATTGTATTGTACTGTATTTTGGTCCGGAAGGCACGAAAATCGAGGCACAAAGAAAAACCCCAATTTTGCCGAAAAATCCTAGTTTTCTAGGGTTCCGTCGCATCTTACGGCGGCGATGTTGATTGGCTCTAACCGTTGGATTCCTCGTCTTTTGGGCTTCGCGTCGATAGGTTATATGATGATCCCAAATGCGACCGAAATCGATGTCTGAAGTTTGCTGCTCACCATAAAATATTTCCGGTGAATTGTTTGAAATTCGGAAAATTAATGAACTAATCTCGCCCATAATCTATTACACGGTGGTCGTGAGTGTTCCAATTACGTTTCTCATCTTTTAATTGATCGAATCGTGGCTCAAAAATAGTTCAATTTCGACGGCGGAGCTCGCCGACGAATATTAATGATGAACGGAATATTAATATATATAGGTTTCAAAAATCAATATTATATTAATATTTTTAGCCCATTAATTTAATTATTTTCCCAATGGGCTTCTACATCAATTAGTCCATAATATAATAAATTAATCTTTTGGGCTACTTTTATTTATCAATTAATTAACCAAGCCAATTAATTCCAGATAAATAATACTATTAAATAATGCAAAATGCATTAATCTATTAATAATGATTTCTGAGAGACAATAAATAATTAGGCAACTAATTGGGCCAGATTAGGGATCTAATACAAGAAATAAAACAGAGCCTCAAATTAATTAATTATCTATGCTCAGCACAGAGCAAAATTAATTAATAAACACAGATTCATTCCACTAGAGAATTTGTGCTGACTTACCCCTTTATCCCAAATTGAGCAAGGACTTGTATTTTAGACTTAATCGATCCCTGTATTTAAGATAGAAATCTCCGTTAATTAATTAAGCTCACTGACAACTTAAATTAACTAACATCTTATCATGTTTCTGAGTAGTACCACTTGACCTCATTAGTACACCTGAACTTAATCAACCGACAGCGGAAGCATATGGTACTAGCCTCATACTTTCTATTTCTTCAAGCGTTTTTGGGTACTTGTTCTTGGATAAAAATATTCCATGTCTGAAAGATACTGAATCTCTCTTGGCATTTTGCATGCTAAAAATAGCAATAACAATATCAATGTAGGACGCTTGTGACAAGCTTAACATCATTTTCTGGCGATCTCAGATAACTTTGATCCCAAGGATGCAATCAGCTTCACCTAAGTCCTTCATTTGAAACTGCTCGGATAACCACGTCTTTACGTCTGATAACACTTCAACATTGTTGCCAATGAGAAGGGTGTCTTCTACGCAAAGTTCAAGAAATACCACTGATCCGTTAACACAGATACGGTACACACACCTCGTTAGGACATGATACAAAACCATAGGATTTGACCACCTCGTCAAAACGCTGGTGCCATAGCCGGGAAGTTTGTTTAAGTCCATAAATGGACTTCTTAAGCTTCCAAACTAGATGCTCTTCGCCCTCCTTCACATAACCTTCTGGCTGTTTCATGTAGATGTCTCTTCCATTTTCAAGATGATCATTTAGGAATGCGGTTTTGACATCCATTTGCCAGATTTCTAGGTTCATGTGAGCTGCTATGGCAAGGAGAATCCGAATGGACTTGATCATTGCTACGGGCGAGAAGGTCTCTTCATAATCGATACCTTCTTTCTGGGTAAAACCCTTCGCCACTAGCTTGGCCTTAAATGCCACGATCTCTCCATTCGGTCCTCTCTTTCTCTTTTATACCCACTTACTATCAATGGCCTTACAACCCTCAAGTAGTTCTATGACCTCGTATACATCTATATCAGGTGTAAATATCACCCTCCCACTACGTCGAACAATGCCAGGTGCTGTGTTTACAGATTGTGCAGTTACTCGTGGAGTACTATCTTGCACAACTGGTTGTTCAGGTGGAACTCGACCACCTTATAATTCCTCAAGGATGATGTCGACTCGAGACTTGTGGTTACTAATGTAATCATCTTCTAATAACCGAGCATTAGTGCTAACAACAATCTTCTGTTCTTTAGCATCATAAATTACCCACCCTTCATTTCCTTAAGATACCCTATGGACAACATCACTTCTGAACGTGATTCCAATTTGTCGGCCTGCCTATTTAGCACATAAGTAGGACAACCTCAAATCTTTAAGTGGTGTAAACTAGGCTTATGCCCGTTCCATAACTCGAAAGGGGTCTTTTGTACCGACTTGGAAGGCACACGATTCAGCAAGTATGTTGCAGTCTCTAGGGCATATCCCCAAAAGGAAACTGGCAAAGTTGCATAACTCATCATGGACCGAACCATCTCAAAAAGAGTTCGGTTCCTTTTCTCTGACACACCATTCTGCTGAGGCGTGCCCGGTGCTGTCAGCTAGGATGTAATCTCACATTCTGTCAAGTAGTCCTTGAACTCGTTAGACAGGAATTTTCCACCACAATCAGATCGCAATGTTTTGATTTCTTTACCTAACTTCTTCTCCACTTCGACTTTGAATTCCTTAAAGGTTTTGAAGCAATCCGACTTGTGGCAAAGAAGGTAAACATATCCATACCTCGAGTAATCGTCAGTAAATGTGATGAAGTACTCATACCCTCCACGAGCTTGTGTAGACATAAGTCCACACAAGTCATAATGTATCAAACTTAATGCTTTTGTGGCTCTATAACCCTTTGCCTTGAAAGGCCTAGTCATCATCTTTCCTTCTAAGCATGATTTACAAGTTGGAAATGGTTCAACTTCAAGAGACTCCAATGATCCATATTCCACCAACCTTTGAATCATATTCAAATTGATGTGACCTAGTCTTAAGTGCCACAGATAAGTTTGGTTTATCTTAGAAGATTCTTTCCTCTTCTTGGAATTTGATGATGAGGAAGCAACATTAACAGAATTACGCGGTTTAGAAGTAATAGTATATAAAGACCCGTTTAATGGTCCACCACAGATAAAATGATTATTGTCTCTCTCTCAATCGCGGAGGAGTCGGCAGCGAGCGGTCTAGTTACAATCAATTGATATAAGGCTCGGCTAAGGGACTCAATTGATCAGCCATTGCCTATTGTCAACTAATCGGTGCCAAGAGCATGCTGACAATATCAATTGTTGGGATGAGATTCAGTATGATAAGATTTGAATATCCCAGAATCCCTAGCTGAATGATGAACCTTGTATAATGTAATAGCTTAGTTGAGTTCAGCATGTTAGGAACTCAGTAGGCTAGCTAGAGTTCAGTAGCTGATAGGATTCAGTAGATCATCTGTCATTCAGGTGAAGAACTCAGCATCAGGAACTCAGTTGTGAATACTATAACCCACTGAATGTACAAAAGAATTCAAGTCACAAGCTGAAATCTCAGAAGAATGGAAGTAACAGACAATTCAGTAAAAGGTCCGACGAATCAGAGGAAGCCAACTCAACTTGCTCTTGGAGTTTGAACAAACCTCACCTACTCTCTAACCTCGACCAATGAGAATCCGCCAGCACTGTACCTGCTCTAACACAAAGCTGCTTCCTTGACTGAAAAAGAGGGAATCTCTATAGTAACATTCAAAATGAACATGGTCGTTTTTCTTGTCATTTTCTACACGTGTCTAGACTCCCTCCAACAGATCTATTCATGCGTCGAGACTATAAATAAAGAAGAGTCTTCATGCACGGAAGATCATAAATGGGAACACAAACATTCAAGCGAACAAACACTCTAGCAAATTCAAAGTCGAACCCAGCGAAGAACTTGCATACAGAGATATCCTTTCTAGTTCTTCACTCTAGAGTTTCATCAGTTCCATTTCTCTATTCTAAGCAAGCTTATTGTAATATCATTAGCTTACAATACTCGAAGGAGTTCAGCTTTCTGAACTGTTCTTATTGTATGAACTCCTTCATAGTTGGAGAAAATCAAACCTCTGTGTTTGAAACTGTAAAGTCACTACGACTATAAGTAGATATCTGTCCAGCGCACAGATCAACTGATACTTGCTCAGTGTAAGCAAACAAGATTGTATCTGTCCAGTGCACAGATCAACTGAGACTTGCTCAGTATAAGCAAACAAGACTGTATCTGTCTGATGCACAGATCAACTGAGACTTGCTCAGTGTAAACTAATTCAAGAACTCCTGCTTTGTTCAGGACAGTAGACGTAGGATCTTGTGTATCCGAACCACTTAAAAAATTGCTTGTATCGATTTTACTGTTGCATTGATTACTGTTTATATTGCATAAAACTTACTTTTAATCAATCAACATAAAAAGGATTTTCAAACTGAGACGAACATATTTTTGGGCCTACACTTCCGCACACAATATCTGATACTAAACTAATGTTCACTGGCTGAAGTCAGTATATAGGACCCAGTAGAAGGATACTCTGCCCACGCGATCTTAAAAGCTTATTTGACCAACCGACTAGTTCAGTTGCGATATTCAGTAGTACTGACTTTCGTGTTTGAGTTGAAATTTGTATTTAGGTGTATTCAACCCCTACACCCGAAGGCTCGTCTCTGGACCAACATCAACTATAGGTACCTTATTGACACACGTTATTTTCTGAAGAATATCTCTAAATTCACACGAATTGTTACACAAACTACTAGAAAAACACATAAACCCACATCACATATTCTTACAAAAAGTAAGGGTAAATTCGGTATCTTGGCCATTTTGTATATATAGATTTAAAGCTTGGACACTTATGTTTTTTTAGTGGGATATGGCTAGTCTTGCAAAGCTCTCTTTATTTAGGTCCCGTTTGGAAGAGCTTATTAGGAGCTTATTTTAGCTTATTCTAAAAAATAAGCGTTTATGCATGCGTCTGAGAGAGCTTATGAAAATAACTTATTCTAAAAAATAAGTTATTTTTGGTTTATTTTCATAAGCTGGTAGGAATAGCTTATGAAAATAAGCCAAAAAAGCTTATGAAAAATAGGTTCTCATATCAAATTCCATTGACAATAATTTTTTAAACTATATTTTTTTTTCTAATTAAGTGCTTATATATAAATGTATCCAAACGCAACAACTTATTAAATATAAGTGCTTATAGCATAAGCACTTATGTTATAAGCGCTTATTTAAGCTGTTTTCCCAAATGGGACCTTAATTAGTTTGAACTAGGGGTCTTTGGTACGGCTGTACTATTTTTTCCATATCGCGTACCGCGCCGAAAAGGATTGGTATGGAAAAAAGTATATCGTTATCGTACCGATCATTTCGGTATACCAAAAGTTCGGTATAAGAAATGTCTATATTGTTGCTACATCGCTCTTTCGGTGTACTGAAGCGGGCGGTATACCGTAAACTTAGTCTAATAAAAAGCCAAGAAAATTATTAATTTTGATTTCTAAAAAAATTAATTAATCTATATATTTTGTATGAATTAATTAATATTACGAGTTAATTTTATAAATTTGAAAAATATCGATTCTTTATCCATTTCATGATTTAATAGATAAGCAATGTGACTTTTTGCTAAATAAAGTTATGTCATTTATGAATCATCTATGATATAACATTAAGATTATTTGGTATGAGCAACATATTTGTAATAATTTGTAGCAACCCGTATTTCAACCCTACAACCAATATTTTTGCAACCTTTTTTACAAGATAAGGTATGAACTTCGGTATGCGATATACCTCGGTATGGAAAATCTCATATCGTTGCCGTACCGAAATAGAAAATCTCATACTGTTGCCGTACCAAAATACTGATACTGTTGGTCCGGAGACGAGAGTCAGGTGTAGAGGGGGGGCGGGTGAATACACCTGAGTACAAGTTCTTTTTCTCAAACGCGAAGGACAGCTGAGCTGTTGGTTGCAACTGATGAACAATGCCAAATAGTAACCTTCTGATCGCGGGTCAGAGTGAGTCAACTACTGAGTCTCTCCTACTGACTTTTGTCAGTATTTGATTCTCAGTCGGAGACTTAGTGCGGATAAGTGTGTAGGGCCCGTAAGACTTCGTCTCAATTTGAAAACGTGTTTTTCGTAAACCAAATTATTTTGGCTAGTGCACTTTTTGAATTATGCAAAGTATGAGTTTGTAAGATGATTTGTATGCAGTGCAATAAAACAGTAAATGACACAAGTAATTTTTAACGTGGTTTGGATACACAAGATCCTACGTCCACGGTCCTGCTGAACAGGAGGTCTTGTTGATTAATCTGAGCAAGCCTCGGGCAAGGTATCTTGCAGCGACCGGACCACTTCTAAGTTATAGTCCTTAGCGACTTTACAATTCAAACCGGAGTTTGAAGGGGAGGGAATTTTCTCCAACTATGAAGGAGTTCTTATAATAAGAACAGTCACAAAAAGTGAACTCCTTCGAATGTTCTAAGCTATAGATATGAACGATTAAGCTGAGATAGAGAAGAGGGATCTAAAGAAAGAAACTCTAGAGAGATGAACTAAAAGTATTCTGCTAAGCAAGTTCTTCGCTGGATCTTCTTGAAAGCGCTAAGTGTTTCGAAAGCTTAAGCGTGTGATCCCTTTTTAATATCCCGTGCGTGGAGCTCGGAAATGCTTCTCTATTTATAGTTGTGACCCAGGCATTTGCCCGTTGGAGAGGACGATGCCACGTGTCACAAACGTCCAAGGAAAATGACCATATGTTCGAAATGTTGCAGCAGAGTTGTTGGTTACTGTGCATGAGAGCAGCTTTAGTAGGTCAGAGCAGGTAGAGCTTAGACGGCTTCTCATTGGTCGAGGTTTGTGGTAGGTAAGATTAGTCAGACATCGGTCTTCATCGGACTTGACTCTCTCTCTTATCCTCGTACGATCTTCTGCTGACTTTCGAATGAAATTAAAGCTGGGTCATTTCCTGTCGGATATCGTAGACCTGATAAGATCTCTATCTTCTTCGTCTGAGTCTGCTGATAGTGAATATTCTATTGAGTGTAGTCAGTTGATGACTCTTGAAGGTACTGAGCTCGAATACTGTGTTCTCTTAATTGTTGTATGTCAGCTGATGAGATGTCTTCTACTGAGCGAGGTCAGCTGATGACTTAAGAACACAAGCTCTTATACTGATGACGTGGGGTTCTGGAAAGTAACTTCCTACTGAAGAGCAATCCAACATTTACCCCGTACAGGACTTAGACAGAAATGATAATGAATAATATAATCCATGTAGCCTATTACATCATCTAGTCCTATCGACACTACACAAAGGATACAAGCCGGGTTTTAGGATCTTCAATTCCATAGCATGAAACACTATGATTTCCCCCATTACCGAAAATTAGATAAGTTCTATTACAAGAACTACTGATAAAATAATACTACCTCCGTCCCATAGAAAGTGTCTCCTTTCTATGGGGCACGGAGTTTTAGGAGAGTTGATTTTAATTGGTAAAGATGTGGGACTCATACAATTAATAAATTATTTAGAATTGGTTTGTGAGGTAGAGATATGAGACCCATGTAATTAATTAATTGTTTTGAATTGATTTGAGTTGGTAAAGGTGTAGGGTCCACTTCCTTTTTAGGAAAGGAGACACTTTCTATGGGACACCCCGAAAAGGAAAAGGAGACACTTTCTATGGGACAGAGGGAGTACTAAGTATCCTCTAAGTGGTTGTTAAGACAAACCACTGACTCATAACCCAACAATTTCCCCCTAATTGATGATGCCAAAACCACTATAGATTTTAAGACTTAAGTCCCAAACTACTGACCAAAAAGACTTCAGTAAGACTGAGCAAATAACGGAAGGCAGTCAGCAGCTGAAATATAGGCATATCAGAGAAACGGTTATGTGTGTGTGTGTGTGTGTGTGTGTTAGATCACTTTAGTGATCAGTCGTGATAGAGTAAATAAACAAAGCCGTAAGACAATGAGTAGTTGTCTGGCCAGAAGAAAGGAACTGATATTTATGAGAAATGATTACACAGTCCTATCTTCTATACAGAGATAAAGAGCTACTGCTATCGCCTGAACTTCTTAGTCTTGCTCTTGAAATCAGCAGACTTGGCAGCAGGAGGATCCAAACCATATGATCTGTAGATTCTGGCACGGAGGGTCTGGATATCCTCAAGATCACTTGGCTGCTGAGGGTAAAGATCATGGTGTCGTGCAGCCGCGTCGACCTCATCTTTAATCTCTTTTGTACAAAGGACTCCTCGAGAGGTCATGGGTGGAGTTAGCTTTCTGTAGGCAGGGGCAACGAGTGGCAGCTTCTCCTTTGATAAAATGAGTTGAACTTGTGCTCTGAGGTTGGCGTTGGACTGATGAATGAACTCATCGAAGAGTTCAACAGCCGGTACCTCAGTAGGATAGCATTGCCATACGTAGTATGCCTTTATGAATTCTATCTTCAGCTCCTCCCATTCCTCATTCAGGTTCCAGGGGATCCACTTGTCTACATGGCGGTGTGGAGTCTTCTTTAGATAAGCAGCTCTTGGTGCGCCTCGCCTGAAGAACTTGGAAGTCCTGGGCACCTGTTTCTTCCAGTCGAGAACTGGTTCCTTGGCCATTTTATCAGTAAGCTCTATGGTCTTTGCCAAGTCTTCCAGTCTCTTCTTCTCTCTGAGGGCCGCAGCTCTAGTATCTCCTCTTCGGAGATTCAACCCTTGCTGCGTAGCCTCCCAGGTTGCTCTGTCCTCTGCCTCCTGCTCAGGAGTAAGTGTTAGAAGATTTTTCATCCTCTGAGCAAGTGGCTGATTATTAGTATCAGAGGCAACCTGTTCATCCTGAGCCTTCTTCTTCTTCTGCTCTTCCAAGAGCTTCTTAGCTTGGCTCCTGGCCATCTTGGCCACATGATTTCTCTTCTTCTTAGCTTTCTGAGCCTCTTCCTCCAACTGTCTTTCATAATCAAGCTCATCTTGGAGCTTCTGAGCAACCCTTTTGTCAAATTCCTCCTGCTCCGCTTTGGTTTTGAATTTAGGCGTCGGGGAAGGCGGTGGAGTAGATTCAGTCGCTTTCTCCTTTCCGGGCCTTTGCGGTGGCAGTGGCTCATCCTCCTGGTCCACAAACTATGCGACCTCTTCGATGTGCTGAGCCGAGGATCCTTCGCCTGATCCACCGGCCGGCTCAAGCACCTGCGTTGTTTGGACAATTGGGATTTGGACTGTGGGAGGGGGTACTGAGCTGGTTCCAGCTTGAGCAACTAAACCTTCCCCCTTGGAAATTTCTCTTGCCTCTACCTCTACACCCACCTGAGCTGTCTCCGTCCTCTCTTCCCTATCTTCCCCCTTTTTGGCATCATCCGGGGTCAGAAGAGTACAGATAGCGACCACTTCCTTTTCTAATTTGAAAAGGACATTCTTGACGGAAGTGGTGGTGGTGTCGAAGTCTCTGACCGCATCGCAGTAATGCTCCCAGTCAGCCTCTTGATCCTTGCAGATCTGTTTAATCTGGGTTGTTGTTTCTTGTCTCTGCTTCAGGAGCGATGCGTCGAGAGAGGCAGTCATCTCTGCCTCGATAAGCTTGAGGGCCGCCGCCTGATTTTCAATAGCTTTCTGCACATTGGAGGTGGCCATCTTGTTTCGCTCATCCATAGTCTTCTGGACAGTGGCTAGACTCTAAGTCAGCTGCTCAGAAAAAGTTTTCTGCTGAGCTTCGAGGAGCTGCTGACTTTGAGCAGCCAGGTCTGCCTTCTGAGCGGCGAGCGCGGTCTAGACAATCTCCTGAATGTTAGGAGTTGGAGTTTCTGAGACCTTTTTCACTTCGCTAGCAAGTCTGTCAACTGTCTCCGTCTGAGACTTAGTGTATTGCACCCACTTCAGGTGGACGTCCTTAGCGAGGAGACGATTTTTGTCTCTTTGCTTCTTTATCGCTCTATTGACAAACTTCGAGGAAACGGAACCTATGGGTTTAATCTGATATGAACTGGTTCCGAGCCTCTGCTCAGATGCTGCGAGTTGTTGCTCTCAGCTGGGTTTCGAGGCAACGGGGGCGTCACCTGATGTAGATGGTGGAGGTGGTGACTTGCCCTTCTCGCTGGGAGTTTTACCCTCAGCAGATTCTCCCTGGTCTGCTTCCTTAGGTGGTGCCTGATCCTCATCATTATTGTCATCATCATTGTTGTCATCGTGATGGGAAGGCTGCGAAGGGCTGCTGGCATTCTGCTCGGAGGACCTCAGGCTCAGAAGATAGAGCATAGCTGATCTTAGGTCCTTGAATGATGCTAAGTCAGTGGGTTCCCCAAACCCAATGGTTGACTGCAGACTCTGTTCTTCTACCAGTAAGGACAATGCTGACTACTGCTTAAGCAGTTCTTCGAGGATGTCTCAGTTTAGAAACCTCAGCAGCATCTGAGTCCTTGCCCTGATTGTGATGTCGACCAGATCCTGATGAGCTGATATTTCAAGGATCTGTGCAGAGACTTCTCCTGTGGCTCAGAGACGAGTCTTTAGCAACGTCGACCACTCAGTGGAGACTTCATCAGCCGGTTCCTCAACCTTCTCCGGCTGAGTCTCCTTCGAACTGATACGCTGTACCTTATCCTTGAGGGTCGCACCCTCGATCCCGGTATCAGCATCCAGAATACTTTCCTCCTGAGTAGGTGGGAGTGAAGCAGGCTTGGCAGGAACCTCATACGTTCCAGTCTTAGAGAGCCTTTTTCACTTCGGCGGGTCGGCACGTGGAGGCAAATCAGTAGATGTCCTCTTAAGCTCAGCGGGTCCACGACCGACTGACTTCTCAGCAGCGGCTCTTGTCTTGAACTTAATGAGCTTGCTGTCGAAGTATCTGGAATCAGCAAACGATGCATGATTCGATACTGAGTCCTCTATTAGTATGGACATCTTTGTCCCATACAATAGTTTGCCCACACTAATTAGTCTCCTCTCTCCAGACTGTGTGGCGACAAACTTTTGTGCCTGAGCCTTCAGCTCAGTCACAACGAACTCCATCCAGTTCACTTGGACTCCATCAATATGGCCATCATTAGCTGGAGCCTGGGCTTGGATAGATGATCGAATGAGCCAGCGACACTCTTCAGGATATGGATGACGATGTAAGCGAGGCCGCGGTACTCCGGCAGGAGTTGGTTCTTTGGCAATGCGAACTTGAAGGAGATGTCATCTCTGCCACAGAAACGATGAACATATGCATTCAACTCCTTCTCATTGTAGCCGACTGGAGAGATCCCATAAGCAGGAAGATCGAAAGATGACTTCAGTGCTGCCCTGATGTTTATATCGGCGTGGGTGGATTCCCACTTCTGAGGGGCCACTTCCCTCATATAAGCGATCTGGGACATCTCTCCATCTGTATCTTCCACTGAACGCCAGTTATAGTAAACTTCTGCCACCTGGCGGGGGAGATACGATCGCGGATGCTTCGTGACAAGAAGCACGAGGCCAGTCTCTTCAAGAGCCGAGAAAACGGGCTCTAAGTATGGAAGGTCTGCCTGATGGAGCACCATCGTCGGTTCGAATTGAACCCTGGACTTGATGATCTCCTTGATGTGGGGTGGGGTCAAAACAATCGCCATTGATATCTGCAAGAAACTCTTTAGCACTTGAAAATAGAGTAAGTTAGATTCGAGTTTAAGCAAAAGATTAAGAAATTACCGTAGACAAAGAGCACGAGTGGAAAACAGAGACAGTTTGAAGAGAACGAAAACTGAATGCTTGAAATTGCTCTAAGTGCTATAATGGCGAAAAAGATAGATTAGAGGGGAAGGCGGGAGTTTTTACAAGATATGAAGATCAACCGGTTTTAATCGGACGGTTGGGATGAAAACTCGCTTTTTAATGACGGTTGTGATCTGATGTTATAAACGGAATGATTATATTAGCCGCCTCTAACCTAGACCCACGTAAGATATGCGCAGATAAAGTAAGGTGAGAAGACATGCATTAAATGCGTTGCAGGCAGCATTAAAGTCTAAGCTTTTTAAATGAAAACGGTTTCTACTGACTTAAACCTTAAAAACTTAATGGCGGGAAATAAATGCTCATTAAACTACTGAGTGCAAACGACTGATATAATAAATGCGAGCATGCTTCTGAGAATATTAAGTATTTTAACTACGCAAACCTCTTCAGTTGAACTTTTACGATCAGCTGGTTACCGTAATGACTTAGGAGGATCTTTGTAGTGCTGATAACCATGTTCCCCCTTACTGTGTACTGTATGATTCACCCAACTGAATCAAAGTACTGAGTCTTTTGACCTATCGTACTGTTTCCTCTTACTGACAAGACTCAGTGGGATCCAGTAGACCTAGCTCAACTGATAGTTCTCTGAATCTGTTCTCAGCTAGTGGTTTGGTCAGCATGTCTGCCCTTTGTTTGTCAGTATAGATCTTTTCCATCCTTATATCCTTCTTCTCGACATGGTCTCGGATGAAGTGGTGTCGAATATCCACGTGCTTGCATCTCGTATGGAGAACTGGATTCTGAGTTATTGCAATAGCACTGGTGGAGTTACAGTAGATGGGCACTTCATCCTGAATTATACCATAGTCTCTCAGTTGTTGTCGAAGCCAAAGGATGCGGGCACAAAGAACTTCCAAAGAGCCATGTACTCGGCTTCGGTAGTGGACGTTGCTACTGAATGCTGCTTCTTTGAAAACCAAGATATTAGTTTGCTGCCTAGGAACTGACACGTTCCAGAAGTTGACTTTCGATCTATCCTGCATCCTGCATAATCAGCATCAGAATAACCTGTTAGTATAAGATTATCATCAGTAGGATACCATAACCCTGCATCAGGTATTCCCTTCAGATATAGCAGAATCTTCTTTGCTGAGTCCAGATGACTTCGCTTGGGATTCGCCTGAAATCTTGCACATACACCTACAGCATAAGTTATGTCAGGTGTGCTTGCTGTTAAATATAATAAAGAACCAATAATAGCTCTATAATCAGTAGAGTTAACAGAAGCTCCCTCTTTGTCTAGATCGATTTTAAAATTTGTGTTCATGGGGATCTTGATTGGCTTGCTTGAGTCGCAGCCGAATCTTTTCAGGAGGTCTCGAGTGCATTTGGCTTGGTTGATGAATATTCCTTCAGGTGATTGCTTCACTTGAAATCCAAGGAAATAGTTCGTCTCCCCCATCATGGACATCTCGAACTTCTCATTCATCATTTTCTCGAATTGTTGACATATAGTCACGTTCCTGCAATCGAAAATGATGTCATCCACGTAGATTTGCACCAGTAGGATGTCATCTCCTAACTTGATGTTGAACAGGGTGCGATCTACTGGCCCCTTCTGAAAACCTTTATGAAACAGAAAGTCTGATAGGGTATCGTACCAAGCCCTGGGTGTTTGTTTTAACCCATACAGAGCTTTCCGAAGTTTGTACACCTGATGTCCCTGCTGAAAGCCGGACGGTTGTTCCACATTGACTTTCTTCCTTCAGTACGCCGTTCAAAAACGCTGACTTTATATCCATCTGATATACTTTGAATTTTTGATGTGTTGCATAGGCTAGGAACAGACGAATAATTCCAATCTAGCGACTGGGGCGAAAGTTTCATCAAAGTCTATTCCTTCTGCTTGACAGTATCCCTTGGAAACTAGTCGAGCTTTGTTTCTAACAATGACATTGTTTTCATCTCGCTTGTTTTTGAAGACCCACTTAGTGCCAATCACGTGATGATGTCTAGGTCTGTCAACAAGCTCCCAAACTTCGTTTCGAACGAACTGGTTCTACTCTTCTTGCATAACAATGATCCAGTCAGCATCGTTAAGAGCATCCTCTATCGTCTGAGGTTCTTCAGTGGACAAGAAACAGGAGTAGAGCGAACTTTCTCCTTGGATTAATCTGGATCTCGTCGTTATTGTTGCTGATGGATCTCCTATGATGAGATACGAAGAGTGAGCGTCAAGCCATGAACGTCTAAGTTTGGCTTCTTCTTCTGAGATTACTTCTACACAGTCAACAGGAGTGTTAGGCATTTCAGTAGTGCTATTCTGTGACTGAAGCAATTCAGTAAGAAGGTTAGGATCTACTGAGTTTCCATGTTCACGGGCATTTAGCATAGGAACATTTGTCGTTCCCCCTGAGTTTATATTCTCAGTAGAGGTCTCAGTAACCACTGGGGCTTCCTCATCGACCGTTGTTACCTGATGTTGATTCTGTTCAGTAGAATTAACCAGGTCAGCTACCGTGCCTGCGGAATGGGTCTGGATTTCCTCATCGTCTGACTCATCATCCCAACAATGCTGGTTTTCTCAGCTTTGTCGTTCAGTGTGAGATCCTGTAGCTTGCTGCTGACATCTTCAGTATTTGTCTTTTTCGATTTCTTGTTCTCTCAGTAACAAACTCATCAAATACAACATGAGGGCTTTCCTCCACGCAAAGAGTCCGATAGGTAAAGACTCTGAAGGCTTTACTGACTCGAGAGTATCATAAGAATACTCCTTGATCAGATTTGCTATCAAAGACCTTCAACTGACCTTTTCCATTATTGTGAATAAAGCAAGGACTACCAAAAATATGGAAATGAGAAATAGAAGGAATTCTCCCTTTCCATAGTGAGCGATTTTGAGTGTTGCAGGCAGTGTCAGTAGCATCAGCCCAGAACTTTGAGGGTAGTCCAGAGTCTGCTAGGAGCGTTCTTCCTGCTTCTTTGAGTGTTCTGTTCTTACGTTCAACAAGTCCGTTCTGCTGAGGGGTGCGAGCTGCTGATGTCTCATGCTTGATTCCCTCTTTATCGCAGTACTCTTTAACCACTGAGTTGAGAAATTTTGTTCCTCGGTCTGAGCGAATTCTCTGCATCTTGATGTCCTTTTCCACACTGAGTTTCTTTAGCAACTTAGGTAACTCAGTCATAACATCAGATTTGTTGGCCATGAAGATGACCCACGTATATCGAGAATAATCATCAACAACGACGAGGGCTTACTTCTTGGCTCTTATAGTCACTGGAGAGACTGGCCCAAACAAGTCCATGTGTAGCAGTTGAAGGATTCCATCAGTGGAAGGTGACGGAATTGGTGGATTGCTTTTCTTTGTCTGCTTTCCCTTCAAGCATGCTTTACAATTTCTATCTTTGATAAACGCTTCATTGGGCAGTCCTCTGACTTTAAAGTTCTTGGCTAGCTTGTTCATAGTCTTGAAATTCAGGTGACTGAGTCTCTTGTGCCACAACCATCCTGTTTTATTACTTGATTTCGTCTGAGCAAGTAAGCAAGCCTCAGGTTCTGCGGTTTTCCAATTTGCAACGTAGATATTCTTCTTCCGCGAACCTGATAACACTATTTTCCCTGTAGATTTGTCAACAACATCACATAAACTAGCGTCAAAGATAACTCTATTCAGATTATCACAGAATTGACTGACAGAAATGAGATTATGTTGAAGTCCTTCAACATATGTTACTCTTGGAACTGAAGCAGTCCCAATGTTTAGTGTTCCGTATCCCGTTGTATAGCCTTTAGAGTTGTCACCAAACTCAATTCTGGGACCATTTTCTTGTACGTAATTGGTCAGCAGGCTCTTTTGATATATCATGTGTCTCGAACAGCCGCTGTCCACAATCCAAGGGTCCTTATGCACCTGCAAAACAGAAACATTTTTAGGTACCCTTTGGTTCAGGTTGGGTCCTTAGGTGTTAGTGGGTGATTTCGGAACCCAAATCTGTCTCGGGACCTTAAGAGTCTGAGACTTCCTTTTCTGAACCTTGTCAGCCTTCTTCTCCTCAGGACTTGGAGATACAGACTTTCTGGCAGTTTTGGGTTCAGGAGCTTTCTTCTTCTGAGTCTTTATGCTCCTCCTGACCCTGGGCTCATAATAGTACGAGCCATACTGTGCTGGATGCTCAAACAGTGGTTCGATGTACTGCTCTGGCCATCTGACCTTCTTGGTTCCCCTTGAATTCGATCATGGTGTCCTGGGGCTAGAACCTTTGATCAGTTGTTTCTTGTTGCTCGGCTGAGGTGCAATCATCTTCTGTTTGTTCTTCGCCTGAGGTGTTGATTCAGCAACCTGAACTTTTCCTCTGACGAACCTATCAGCCAGCATTTCTGAGCTTTTCGATGTTGAAGTGGAAGCTTCATGAGTGTAGCCAAGTCCTTCTTTCAAGGCTAGTGGCCTTTGAGCTCTGAGCGTGCTTTCCAACTTCTCTTTAGCTCCTAGGTACTGTTCAGTTATCGGTCTTCGCCAGACCTCATCACTTTTCCTAAGTGATTCATAATCCTTTTCGACTTCTGCGAGTTTCTGACTGAGTCGGGCTATTTCAGTATCTTTCTCAGAATTGTCCTTGGTCAGAACTGATAGCTGAGTTTCTTGAAGCTGAGACTTAGTCATAAGAGATTTAATCTCTTCCTTGAGTCTCACAACTAGATTCTCCGAATCAGTAGAGACCTGACAAATAGAAGAAAGTCTCTAATTCTCAGCCTTTACCTGTTCCAATTCCTGAATAGTTCTACTGAACTCTCTGCTTAGCTGAATCTGCTCCTCTAGTAGATCATCATATGCTTGTACCACGTCTACAGGTTCATCTGTGACCGAGCATGTGTCGTGTGTGCTATGTGAAGAGGAGGTTATGTTAAGTTTCGAGTTTACCTCAGCCTCTTCTCCGGCCATCAGACAATATTCAGCTGTTGATTCAGGATCTGTTTCTCTGACCTCAACGGCGACAAATGCAGCTTCATCTTCAGAAGAATACATAAATGTATCTTCCTCGATTGAGTCATCGGATATCTCTCTGGCGATATAGGCCTGCCTTCTTCGGGCAAATTTCTCGCGTCTGGCCTGCCGTTCTGCTCGTTGAGCAGCTGAGAGTTCGGGACAATCGTACTGATAGTGTCCCTCCTTCTTGCAGTTGTAGCATACAGAGGTTCTGCTGCTTTTTCCAGTTGAGTCGTTGGATGGACTAGCAGCGGGTTATGCGTTCGTGCAATCAGTAGATGATCTAGATTCTTCCCTTTTTCGATAATCCTTTTTACCTGAGGGAGAATCTCTGTGATGTTTCTTCAGCTTCCTAACTCTTTCCTTTTCTCTTTGATATTTGAGAGCCATGAGTGCAAGCTGATCAGTAGCAGGTTTCTCGGAGGACTTAGCATCTGACGCAGCTGCTGTTTTGCTGGAAGAAATAGGATTGGCTCCAGTTTTGCTGACTATTGCTTTGTAGGCATGATCTATCTGTGTGTCAGCTGGAGCACTGGAACAGCGTTGGGGTAGGCTTTGCTCAAATTCCTCCGTCTTTAATTATGAAAATATAACATCAGGAGTTAGAGCATTTAGATCTGAGCGACGTAAATAAGTAGCAAAAGGAAGCCACTTCAGTCGAGGCAATGCTCTCAAGATCTTTGTGTTCATCTCTTTGTTGGTGAACGTCCTCCCCAGCCCGTTGATCACATTGATCTGGTTTGTAAATCTGACGCTAAGCTCATCAATGGTTTCATTGGGCTCTATGGCAAAAGTGTCGAACTTTTGTAGATCTAGCTCGAGCTTGTTTTCTTTGATCTACGGGGTTCCTTGGCTCAGTACAGCCAGGGCATCCCAAAGTTCCTTTGCCGTTTTGTAGTCTTGTACCCTCCCGAGGTGTGAATCGCTGAGCGTAGTCAAGATTGCATTCCGCGCAATTCAGTCGAGGTTGTGCAGCTTTTTCTCTTCAGGCGTGAAGGCTGATTTATCTTGGACAACTTTAGCACCGGTCTGTGCTCTTACACCTCCCACAGTGGCAAACTGAACACTGTCAATCATGGGAATGATAGGTCCTGTCTCTAGGACGTCAGTCATACTGTCATGCAGCGATGTAAGATGCGCCTCCATTCTCACGCGCCATACCGTATAGTTCTCCACAGAGAACATCGGCACCATCCGAATACCTGACATATCAGACATTATGGGTGAGAGTATAAGGATGTATGAAGAGATGCTTGTGTAGTGAAAACGTTTTCAGGATCTGTTTGAGAAGACCAGTAGTTTCAGAACTGATGATCAGAAGAACACCGTTGCTCTGATACCAATTGTTGGTCCAGAGACGAGAGTTAGGTGTAGGGGGGGGGGGGTGGGGGTGAATACACCTGAGTACAAGTTTTTTTTTCTCAAACGCGAAGGACAGCTGAGCTGTAGGTTGCAACTGATGAACAGTGCCAAATAGTAACCTTCTGATCGCGGGTCAGAGTGAGTCAACTACTGAGTCTCTCCCACTGACTTTTGTCAGTATTTGATTCTCAGTCGGAGACTTAGTGCGGATAAGTGTGTAGGGCCCTTGTTGGTCCCTAGATTACGTTCAGGTGTAGAGGGGGGGGGGGTGAATACACCTGAAAACCGATTTCTCAACTTAAACATGAATAGTCCTTTTCAGGATAGTGTCGTACTGAACAAGTTCAGCAGACAAGATAAGCTGTTCTGAATCTTGTGGCAGAGTGACTAAGTCTACTGAGACCTGCTAGCTGACTTAGAGTCAGAATTCAGTATCTTCCAGATAGAGTTCAGTAGTGCGGAATAATGTAGGCCCAAATTCAGTTGATTTAGGAAAACGTTTTTAACAAAACAGTTTCAGTAGATTAGTGCAGTCTGTTAAGTTTGCTGAAACTCAGTTGAATGATTTAAAGAATATTTTCAGTATGAACAGTAAATCAATGCAACAGTAAAGACAGAACACAAGACACAGAGATTTTTAAAGTGGTTCGGACACAAAAATCCTACATCCACTGTCCCGAAAGGTCAGGAAGCTATGTATTATACTGAGATAGTCTCAGTTGGTTTGTACGCTGGACAAACACTGGTCTTGAGATTTATACTAGCAAGTCTCAGTTTACAAGGTTATCAAACTAAGTGTTTGAAAAATCTCCAACAGTGAAGGAGTCCTTTACAATAAGGATCAGTTCAGAAGTGAACTCCTTCGTCTAAGCTATGGATATATTCTATTGAGCTTAGGTTAGATGGATAGGGAACAAGGATGTGGCTTCTAGAACAACGAACAGCTGAGTGTAAGCTTTGGGTTCGTGTAACATCGTTTGGATACTAGAGGCTATATTAAGCTGTTCAGCTTGGTTCCCTAAGAGCAGAAATGTAGTCTTTCGCCGGAGATTGATTCTTCAAACTTCTTGCGGAAGACTTAGGCTTTTCGAATTTGCTCGTTTGAATGCTCTGTGTGTTCTCTCATGTGTTCATGAGTTCTTGGTGAGGTTCGTGAGCTTCAAATTTGATTTATCCCTCTATTTATAGAGAAGAGATTAGGATAGATCCGTTGGAGACTACGATCCTTTGTCTCTCTCTTTTGGGTAGCTAACGACTCTTTTGAAGTATGGTGGCAGTGTCCTTTCCCTCCATTTCTGGATACGTGGCTGCTTGTCATTTGTCGAGGTTCAGAAAGTGGTTGAGACAGAACAGACTTCAAGAAGATCTGAAGCTGACTTCCCTTTCCTCGTATTGACTCTGCTGATTGACTTTTAAATATCTTGACAGTCAGAAGACTGTCTGGCCGTTGCTGAGTCTGATCTCTGATTCAGTAGCATGCTCCTGCTGAGTCGGCTCTACTGAAGATCAGCTCTGAGTCCACTGAACTACTCCTGCTGAGTTCAGTTCCACTGACTCCTTTCAGTATACCGCTCCTACTGAGTCCAGTATAACTGAGTCTTCTACTTCTGGTGCTGAGGCAGATAATCTACTGAGTGCCTGAACCAGAGCAGAGTGTCTGCTGAGTCTGAAACCTCAGAGACAAAGACAGATTACAACGAAATGGTTCATCAATCAATATAGGGTTTTGGGATCTTCAAATCTTCACAGACTCATTCAGAGCACATGGCTACTGAGTAAATATCAACACAGAAGACTGAGTCATTTCCTACGATTTTTCAACATTGCTGAGGATAGAATCATCACCCAACATTTTCCCCGTATTTGATGATGCCAAAACCTAATAATCTATCAACCTAACACTATGACCTATCAAAGACAGAGCTCCTTACTAAATATTACAAGTGGAATCAGTGGAGTTGTTCTTCAAGTCCTAGACTACTGAGGGGATCAGGGCAGAGTCTAATCAACATTTTTCCCTTGTCTTAACAACATTTTCCCCCATCACTAACAAGTCTATCAGAATCTAGCTAAGCAACAACTGACAGTAAATAACAACAGTGAGTGTGTGAGTCAGTAATCACTTTAGTGATTCTGAGTGTTAAGCATAAACAAACATGACTATTCAGACAATAAGGAATTGTCAAAGCCAAACAGAGATATTATATATATGAGAAATTCAGTACAGATACATCTCTGCTAGACTAAGAGAAAGAAAGATACAATGAAAATATAGAAGCAAGAGATCATTTGAACTCCTTGATCCTGTCTTTGAAATATTGAGATTGAGTTTCAGGAAGAGGCACTCCATACATCCGATATGTGATCTTTCTCAGCTTCAGTATTTCAGCAAAGTCCGCTGGGTCTTCTTCATCAATAAATTTGGCTTCAACAACGTCCTTCACTTATTTCTCTATGACTCCATAATGGATGGATCCATCAAGCCTCTGTGGGGGTGGCAGGATTCTGGGATCAGGAACTCTTACTTCAACATTTTCCTTGACAGCTTTTTGGAGTCTGCCATACATTTCCTGATCTGCTCTCATTAGCCATTCAGTATATGCCACTGTTTTGGGTTTCTCATACCAGAATCTCCAGAAGTAGTTCCTCTTAATGAATTCGGCTTTTAGTGTCTCCCACCTCTGAGTAACTTCCCACGAGATCCATTCATCCACTCTAGGCCATCTGTGAGTCTTCAGATCAGTAGGCTTTCTGAACTTCCTGTATTTGTATGGGATGTCAACCTTTACAGGGATCCTCAGACTCGCTTCCTTTTCAGTTCTCAGCCTAAGACCTTCAAGATCAGCCATCCATATTCTCTCTCTAGCTGCTTCTATCTGTCGAGCTTCTTCACCTCTGTATAGATATCTGTCCAGCTGAGCCCAAATTTCATCCATTTCTTGTTCCTGTTCCTTCGAGGTAGTGTAGGAGGGCTTGTGAGGTGGCTCTTCTTTTGAGTTAGCAGGCGTGAAAGATTTCTCTTTAGAAGTTCCCTGCTGCCCAGTTGATTGCTGTTGCTGCTGCTCCTGTTCTTTTTCTTTCTCAGCCTCATCGCTGAGTTTAAGCGTTCTAGGAGGCAGCCTAACACCTGTCTTTTTGCCTCCAGCTGGAGCCTTAGTTTTGCCTTTAACAGGCTTCTTCTTGGGTTTATTTGCGGCTTCAGCTTCGGCTATCTCCCTAGCCAGCTTTTTGTCTTCTGCTATCTGAGCCTCCTCCTCCGGGGTTATGAACCTCCTGGGTCCTTTCTTCTTGGAGGGAGGGGTTGGGAGTTTCAGTAATTTCTTGCCTTTATCGACAACTGGAGGGGGAATAGGGGCTTCTTCCTCTTCTGAGTCCTCGTCAGCATACTCAACAAATTCTTTTATGATATCAAGAGGAGTTTGAGTTGCCTGAGTTGTGACTTCTTTGGCTCCTGAGCCACTTGGGCCAGTCTCAGCAGATACTGCAGCTCCTGCTGCTGAGATACCCTGGGCCTCACCAGTATGTGCAGGTCCAGTGGGGGCAGATGACTGAGTTGGAGATGCCCCTGCTACTGTCCTTACTTTCTTCGTAGCTTTCAGTATCAGCTCCTTAGAACCTTTCTCAGTAAATCCTTCCCCCTTTTTGGCATTAGCAAATCGGGTAGGGGGCGGAGCAGATATCTTCCTGTTCAGGCTTTTGGATGAGTCTGACAGGTCTTCCAGCTTATTGTGTAGCTTTGTAAGCGCCTCATGCAGCTCGTGTCTCTCATTTGTCAGCTGGTCGCTGTATTTCTTATGTGAGAGATCTGCTTCAGCCTTAAAATCTTTCAGCTGCTTTTCCACCATCTCTTCAATGGCCTTCTGAATATTCTCCATTCTGAGGTCAGTGGCTTGAGAGATGGCGGTGACGAATTCAGTATGTGCAGTTTGAGCGGTCTTGTAATCATTCAGCAATCTGTCCTGGCCTTCCTGAATCGTCTTGAGCTGTGCTTCAAAGTCAGCTCTCTGCACAGCTAAGGCATTCGTCAGAATGCTGGAGAAGTCAGGGACTGGAGATGTTAAGATAGATGTTCTGAGTCCCTACAACTCTGCAGTCTGAGCCTCAGTGGTTTGCCGCCAAGTTTTGTGGACGGTTCGGGCGAGTAGGCGATTCTGAGAGGCTTGGTTCCTCAGTACCCTGGCCACTGATTTCGATCGACGGCTCTTTGGGCTGAGCGCTACTTCGAAAGCAGATTCGAGAAGGAGCTGAGAAGGATCAGCTACCTTCGAAGTACCTGCCACCGTCTGCCCGGGACCAAGGATGCTGAGTGGAGGATCAGCAATAGAAGTAGTGGTATCCTTGTCCGGTTGAGTTCCCTCATCAGCCTTCTCAGGGCCTGAATCACGGGGTGGGTCCTGACCATCGGGGTCAGACCCATCTGAGGGTGCAGGTGCTTGGAGAGACTGTCTATCGTTCAGCATGGCAAGCATGGTCGCCCTCAGATCCTCGAGGGTGCCGAGGTCAGATGGCTCAGAATAGTCAATCTTTCCTCTGATCAACAGCTCTTCCTCATGAAGCTGCTTGCAGGAGTGGTGGATGATCAGTCGCTTCAGGTTGTGCCACTGCTGGAACCTTATCAGCATATGGAGCCTCGCCTGCCTAGCAAGTAGGACAAGATCAGTGTGGCTGGCGATCTCCGGAATCACTTCAGCAATCTCTCGGGAGGCTCTGGATTTTAGAGTTGTAGCCTCCATCCCGACAGATTCTGACTCCGAGGCTTTCTCCGAGTCCTCTATATCAATGGGAGACGCCTGTTTCTCAGCAGACGGGATGCTGCTGAGTGGTGGGACGTCCAAGGGGCTCTCCAAGGTCTAAATTTCTTCAGCTTGGACTTCTTCAACTTGGACCCCTTGGTCCACGGTTTCACCCTGCTCAGTGGAGACGACCTTCTCTACTGATTGTGTCTTCTCAGAAGACTCTGGCTCATCTCTCAGCTGGAGAGGCGGCTCAGTAATTACAGCTTCTGGCTCCACCTTCTTCAGCCTCAGTAGGCACAACCTCGCTGACCTTCTTCAGCCTTTTGGTTGGTGCCTTAGGCGTTGATTTAGGAGGGGACCTCTTCTTCTTCGGCGTGGAGGTCTGCTGAGTTCCGGCCTTTGGTGCAGTGGGCCCGGAGCCAATCTGCTGAAGGTCTCCTGCCCTGTTCTGGAATCTGACCTTCTTCACATTAAAATATTGCTTGTCGGCAAAGGTGATGCTATCAGATGCGCAGAAGTCCTCGATCATGACGGATAGTTTCAGTCCGTATAGGAGCTTTCCTTTGACGCTCAACCTCTTTGATGTTTTGTCGAATTTGGCTTATTGCATCATGAACTCTTTGAGGAAGAACTCAGTCCAGTTTATATTGGCCCGATCATATATGGCCATCATCAGTTGTAGTTTGGGCCTTGACACTTGGTCAAATAAGCCTGCTTGACTCGTTAGTAGCTGAGTCAGTATGTACGCCAATACTCTGTACTGAGGGAGCATTACGTTTTTGGGAAAAGCGGCTCTGAAGACTGTTGGCTTCCCACAGAACTCAGTGAGGTACTCATCCATCAGGTCGTCCTTCTATGCGACGGTTGTGAGTCCTGTATTCGGCAGATTGAAGCTTTTCTGAAGAGCTTCACGGATTGACATCTGCTTCACTTCGATATCTGTGCGTGAGGGATCGCCTACTGAATGAACGATGAATCGGCCTTTGATGTCTCCGTCTACTGAATCGGAGTTCAGATAGATTTCTGCTACTTGACGAGGGAGGAAGAAGGTAGGCTTCCTCGTCAGGAATCCTTCTAATCCGGTCTCATGGAGGGCGTAGAAGATTTCTTACATAAAATCGAGATCACACTCGTCAAACTCCATGACTGGCTCGCACCAGACATAATCCTTCTCGAGGATCTCTTGCATATCGGCAGGAGAAACTACATGTGTTCCTGTCATTTCAATAATGTGCAAACACAGTATCAGTTAGTATCCGATAAGATATAAGAAAAATCATTGAAAGATCATGCGATGCTGAAAAGATCATTGAAAAATTACCAAAAGATTTTCTGAGAGGTTTAATGGATAGAAAATATGTAACTAAGCGAGTGATAGTCTCAGAAAAATCTAGGGCACTTAAGATATTTGCAGAGATGAAATGGCGGTTTCAAACATTTGAACGCTTATATATATCTAGGAGAAGATAAACAATTAAATATCAATGGTTCAGTTTGAACGCGCTTTTTGAGATGGACGGCTAGGATTAAGTTTTATAAAATAGGTAATGATCATATTAGCCGCCTAAGTCAAAAGCCAGTTGTATATAGCCTAAGTAGTAACTTGATACGACATGCATTTAATGCGGTGCAGAGTTCAGCAAGCTTTTACATAGAATGTCGTGTATTAAATGTAGTCCGTTAAAAATTAAATGACTTTTTCTAAGGCATTGAATACGATGCTGAATCTGATTCATAAATGCACAGAATTGTTCTATAGGCTACTGAGTAGAGATACGCAAACCTGTCAGCTGAACATTGAAGTCAACTGATACCTCGTGTAGGTGGTTGCTGAGTCTCTACGTACTGATTTTACTCAGTACTGAGAGTGAAGATTCCCCCTTACTGAATGCTCCTCTCCTGAATCCTCTTACTGACTGGAGTTAATAGGGTCCAACAGACCTATCTCTACTGAAAGTTCTCTGAATCTGGCTTCAGCTAGAGGCTTGGTCAGTATATCAGCCCTTTGATGGTCAGTATAGATCTTTTCCATCCTGATATCCTTCTATTCGACATGGTCACGAATGAAGTGGTGTCTGATGTCCACGTGCTTGCATCTCGTATGAAGTATAGGATTCTGAGTGATTGCAATGGCACTAGTACTGTCGCAGAAGATCGGCACTTCATTCTGAATGACATCATAGTCGTGTAGCTGCTGTCTCGGCCAAAAGATTTGGGCGCAGCAACTTCCGGCAGCCATGTATTTAGCTTCAGTAGTTGACGCTGCTATTGAATGATGTTTCTTTGAGAACCACGAGATCAGCTTACTGCCGAGGAACTGACACGTTCCAGAAGTTGACTTTCGGTCAATTCTACATCCTGCATAGTCAGCATCAGAATAACCAGTTAGTTCAATATTATCATCAGTTGGATACCATAAACCCTTGTCAGGTGTTCCTCTGAGATAGCGGAGAATCTTCTTTGCTGAGTCCATGTGACTCTGCTTCGGATTCGCCTGAAATCAAGTGCAGACACCTACAACATAAGTTATGTCAGGACGAGTAGCTGTTAAGTATAATAAAGAACCAATTATAGCACGAAATTCAGTTTGGTCTACTGATACTCCCTCTTTATCAAGATCAATTTTCATATCCGTGTTCATCGAGATCTTGATTGGTTTGCCGGATGTGCAACCGAATCTCTTGATGAGGTCTCGAGTGTATTTGCCTTGATTGATGAACGTTCCCTTCTCAGATTGTTTGACTTGAAAGCCGAGGAAATAGTTCATCTCTTCCATCATGGACATCTCAAACTTTTCCTTCATCATTTTCTCAAACTGCTGACACATGATGACGTTCTTCGACCCGAAGATGATGTCATCTACATAGATCTGCACGAGTAATAGGTCGTCTTCCAGTTGAATGCTGAATAATGTGCGATCTATTGTGCCCTTTTGAAAACCTTTCTAAAGAAGAAACTCAGACATGGTATCATACCAAGCCCTGGGTGCTTGTTTTAACCCATACTGAGCCTTTCTGAGTCTATAAACTTGATGTCCCTGCTGAAAGCCGGGAGGCTATTCAACATAGACTTCTTCTTTCAGTACGCCATTCAGGAAAACAGACTTCACATCCATCTGATATACTCTGAATTTTTGATGTGTTGCGTAGGCTAGGAATAATCTGATTGCCTCCAATCTAGCAGCTGGAGCGAACGTTTCATCGAAATCTATTCCTTCAGCTTGACAGTAGCCTTTTGCCACGAGTCTTGCTTTATTCCTTACTATGACGTTGTTTTCATCTCACTTGTTCTCGAAGACCCATTTTGTTCCGATCACATGTTGGTGCCGGGGTCTGTCAACAAGCTCCCAAACTTCATTTCTCGTGAACTGATTCAGCGTCTCCTGCATGGCTATGATCCAGTCAACATCTTTTAGTGCATCCTCAACTAACTGAGGTTCTTCAGTAGACAAGAAGCAGAAGTATCGTGCGCTTTCTCCTTGACAGAATCTGGATCTTGTCTTTACTCTTGCTGAAGGATCTCCAATAATTAAATCAGAAGTGTGAGCATCCAGCCACGTTCTACGATGTTTCAACTCTTCATCTGAAATTTGTTCAACACAGATAGTAGGTGAGTTAGGCATTTCAGTTGTACTATTCTGAGATTGAAGCAATTCAGTTACAAGAGTGTGATCTACTGAGTCACCAGGTTCAGGGGCCTTTAGCTCAGGAACATTATTAGTTCCCCATGAATTATTATTCTCAATAGAGGTCTCAGTCACCACTGGGGTTTCTTCATCGACCTGAGTTACCTGGGATTGACTCTGTTCAGGAGAGTCAATCTGTTCAGCTACTTCTGCTGCTGGCTGAGATTCAGTAGATTTATCTTCAGTTTCCTCATCTGAATCATCATCCCAACATAGCTGGATCTTTTCAACTTTATCTTTTAAGCTCAGATCCTATAGCTGCTTACTGATGTCCTCAGATTCAAGTTTAGAGTTTCTGCTCTTGTCTTCAGTAGCAAACTCATTAAAAACTACATGAGAGCTTTCCTCCACGCAAAGGGTTCGATAGTTAAAGACTCTGAAAGCTTTGCTGACCCGGGAGTATCCTAAGAACACTCCCTGATCTGACTTGCTATCAAAAGTCTTCAGCTGATCTTTCCTAATATTGTGAATAAAGCACGAACACCCAAAAATATGGAAATAAGATAAGGAAGGCTTCTTGCCATTCCATAGTTCATATGGTGTCTTCTTATGCTGTTTCGTCAGTAGAGATCGGTTCTGAGTGTAACATGCAGTATCAGTAGCTTCTGCCCAGAATTTGGTTGGGAGTCCTGAGTCTGCGAGCAGGGTTCTTGCTGCTTCTTTGAGTGTTCGATTCTTCCTCTCAGCAACCCCATTTTGTTGAGGCGTGCGCGCGGCAGACGTCTCATGCTCTATGCCTTCTGCTTTGCAGAACTCTTCCACCATGAAATTCAGGAACTCAGTTCCTCTGTCTGAACGTATCTTGACGATCATGGTGTTCTTCTCGATATTGAGCCTTTTCAGAAGCCTTGGTAACTCTGTTTTAACGTCAGATTTGTCGGCAATAAATATGACCCATGTGTAGCGCGAGTAGTCATCAATGACCACTAATGCATATTTCTTGCCTCTGATCGTCACTGAAGAGACTGGACTGAACAAATCCATATGTAGCAGCTGAAGGATTCCATCAGTGGAAGGAGATGGAACAGGTGGATTTTGATTCCTTGTTTGCTTTCCCTTCAGACATGCTTTACACTGAGTGTCTTTGTTGAATACTTCATTCGGCAGTCCTCTTGCTAGAGTGTTTCTAGCCAATTTGTTGAGCGTTTTGAAGTTGGGATGACTGAGTCTCCTGTGCCAAAGCCACCCCGTTCTGTAGTCATTCTTCGCCAATAAATAAGCTTCAGGTTCAGCTGAGTTCCAGTCAGCTACATAGATATTCTTCTTGCGCGAACCTGATAACACTGTTTTCCCTATGGATTTATCAATAACATCACAGAAACCAGCGTAAAAAATCACTCTATTCGAGTTATCACAAAATTGACTAACAGAGAGAAGATTATGCTGAAGTCCTTCAACATATGATACTTTTGGAACTGTTGATGTTCCAATGATGAGTGTTCCATAGCCTCTGGTGTAGCCTTTTGCGTTGTCTCCAAACTCGATTCGGGGTCCTTTTTTAGTAGTATAATTCTTCAGCAAGTCCTTTTAGTATGTCATATGTCTTGAGCATCCGCTGTCCACATACTAAGGGTCCTTGTGCACCTGCAAAATAGAATTATATTTAGGTACCCTTTATTTTTTATTTTGGGTCCTTAGATGTTAGTTTTGGTAACCCATATCTGTCTTACGACCCTGGTGGTCTCAAACAGTTTCTTTCCACTTTTGTCAACATATTTGACCACTGGACTGGTCGCTGCTGACTTCTGAGGCTTTTCAGGTTCAGGAGTCCTGATTTTCTGAGTGGGTGGACTGCTGACCTTTGCCTTGTGCACGGCTTTCTTCTTCTTTTTCTGACTTTTGAATCCTCTCCTGACTATAGGATCATAGTAATATGACCCATACTGAGCTGGATGAGTCAGCTGTGGAGGTCCATACTGATCAGCCTATTTTGCTTTGCTGGTTCCCCCTTGACTGAACTGGGGTGATCTGGTGCTGATCTTCTTGTCAGAGTGCTGATAACTAGGATGAGGTGCCTTCATCTTCTGTTTGTTCTTGGCTAGGGGGTTCAGTATGTTTGCATTGATGGTCTCCCCTTGAACAAACTTATCAGCTAGCCGGTTTTTTGAGCGTACGGGGGCAGATGAGGAGGCTCCCTGGCTGAATCCAAGTCCCTCCTTGCAATGCTTGGGCTTGTTGCTTGCTAGCATAGCCTCTAGCTTCTTTTCATCGCCCATGTAACGCTCTGTCATCAGGTTCCTGCAGACATCATCACTCTTCTTCAGCATTTCATGCTCGGTCTGAAGTCCTGACAACTCTTGCTTCAGTAGACTCCGTTCAGTATCTTTCTGAGTCAAGTCTTTGGTCAAAACTGAGATCTGATCTTCTTGATGCTGAGACTTGGCCATCAGAGAGTTTATCTCCTCCCTGAGTCTCAACACAAGTCCTTCTGACTCAGTAGCAACCTGACTTTCCTGAGAAAGTCTCTGATTCTCCACTTTCAGGGTATCCAATTCCTGAAGAGTCTTGCTGAGCTGCAGACTCATTTGAATCTGCTCGTCGAGTAGTTCTTCGTATGCGATCGCGACGTCCAGATTCTCATCTGCACCTGAAAGAGTGTCGTGTGTGCAGTGTGAAGAGGAATTAAATGGTTCATGTGAGTTTACCTCATCCTCTTCTCCTGCCACGAGACACTTTTCAACATCTTCTTCAGCTTCAAGCTCTATGGCCATGAAAGCTGCTTCATCGTCAGATGAATCCATGAAGGAATCGACTTCATCTGAGTCGTCTGAGAGTTCACCAGCAATGTATGCTTGTCTCTTATTGATGAACTTCTCCCTTCTTGCTTTGCGTGTTGCTCTCTCAGCAGTGCTGAGCTCAGGACAATCATACAGATAATGTCCTGGCTTCTTGCAATTATAGCAGGTTGTGACTCTTTCTTCTTTGCTCTCACTATCTTTCGACTGAGCTGAGTCATCTTGTTTCCTGCATTCAGAAGTATGCGAGTCAGGAGTGCGCTTAGGCGTATATTCAGACTTACCCTTGGATTCTCTGAGGGCTTTAGCACTTTTTGTGCCTCTCCTTCTCCTTTTGGTAATTCACGGCAAGCAGTGGGTACTTCTTGGCTAGATTTCCTTCTTGTATGTCACTGAGTGAAGGTTCAGCCTTGCTAGACGCTGGAGCTGCTGTGCTGACTGATGCTTTAAAGGCATGGTCGACTTGGGTGTCAGCTTCAGCTCGCTGCTTCCTTTGAGGTAAGACGAACCCGAACTCCTCTGCTTTAAGTTCAGAAAAGATATGGTCAGGAGTAATAATATCTAAATCAGAATGACGTAATAAAGTGGCAAAGGGGGTCCAGTTTCCGTCTGGTAGTGCCCTTAAAATTTTGAGATTCATCTCTCGGTTGGAGAATGTCTTTCTCAGCCCGTTGATAGTATTCATCAGATTCGTAAATCTGACGTTGAGATCTTCAATGGTGTCACCAGGCATGAGGGATAGTCTCTCCAGTTTCTGAAGTTCCAGCGCATGTTTGTTTGCTTTAATCTTTTGAGTCCCCCGACTCAGTAGCGCTAGAGCATCCCAGAGTTCTTTCGCGGACTTACAGTCCTGAACTCTTCCGAGATAGGAATTACTCAGGGTGGTCAGTATGGCGTTTCTGGCGACGCGGTCTAAGTTGTGAAGCTTCTTCTCCTCAGGGGTGAAGAGACTTCTGTCCATGGGGATCTTCTTCCCGGTCACCATTCCTCCTCCATCTGCTGGATCCTGAGCTACGATGCTATCGATCATAGGAATGATAGGTCTGTCTTCCAGAACCTCTGTCATTCTATCGTGGAGGGAGGTCAGATGTGCCTCCATTCTGACCCGCCATACGCCGTAGTTCTCTACTGAGAACATGACTACCATCCTTATCCCTGACATATCAGACATGATGAATAATGATATGAATGAAGAATGATATGGAGTGAAAACGTTTTCCGGATCCGTTCAAGTAGACCAGTTTCGGAATAACAAGAGTCTTATAGAACTCCTGCTCTGATACCAATTGTTGGTCCCGAGATTAAGTTCAGGTGTAGAGGGGGCGGGGGTGAATACACCTGAAAACCGATTTTTCAACTTAAACACGAACAGGTCTTTTCAGGATAGTGTCGTACTAAACAAGTTCAGCAGACCAGATAAGCTGTTCTGAATCGTGTGGTAGAGTGACTAACTCTACTGAGACCTGCTAGCTGACTTAGAGTCAGAATTCAGTATCTTCCAGATAGAGTTCAGTAGTACGGAATAGTATAGGCCCAAATTCAGTTGAGTTAGGAAAATGTTTTTAAATTTTTTTTTTCAGTTGATTAGTGCAGTCTGTTAAGTTTGCTGAAACTCAGTTGAATGATTTAAAGAATATTTTCAGTATGAACAGTAAATCAATGCAACAGTAAAGACAAAACACAAGACATAGAGATTTTTAAAGTGGTTCGGACACAAAAATCCTACGTCCACTGTCCCGAAAGGTCAGGAAGCTATGTATTATACTGAGATAGTCTCAGTTGGTTTGTACGCTGGACAAACACTGGTCTTGAGATTTATACTGAGCAAGTCTCAATTTACAAGGTTATCAAACTAAGTGTTTGAAAAACTCTCCAACAGTGAAGGAGTCCTTTACAATAAGGATCAGTTCAGAAGTGAACTCCTTCGTCTAAGCTATGGATATATTCTATTGAGCTTAGGTTAGAGGGATAGGGAACAAGGATGTGGCTTCTAGAACGATGAACAGCTGAGTGTAAGCTTTGGGTTCGTGTAACGTCGTTTGGATACTAGAGGCTGTATTAAGTTGTTCAGCTTCGTTCCCTAAGAGCAGAAATGTAGTCTTTTACCGGAGATTAATTCTTCGAATTTCTTGCAGAAGACTTAGGCTTTTCGAATTTGCTCGTTTGAATGCTTTGTGTGTTCTCTCGTGTGTTCGTGAGTTCTTGGTGAGGTTCGTGAGCTTCAAATTTGATTTATCCCTCTATTTATAGAGATGAGATTATGATAGATCCGTTGGAGACGACGATCCTTTGTCTCTCTCTTTTGGGTAGCTAACGACTCTTTTGAAGTATGGTGGCAGTGTCCTTTCCCTCCATTTCTGGAAAGTTGTTGACTTGCAGCTTTAGTACGTGTAGGATACGTGACTGCTTGTCATTGGTCGAGGTTCAGAAAGTGGTTGAGACAGAACAGACTTCAAGGAGATCTGAAGCTGACTTCTCTTTCCTCGTATTGACTCTGCTGATTGACTTTTAAAGATCCTGACAGTCAGAAGACTGTCTGGCCGTTGCTGAGTCTGATCTCTGATTCAGTAGCATGCTCCTGCTGAGTCGGCTCTACCGAAGATCAGCTCTGAATCCAGTGAACTACTCCTGCTGAGTTCAGTTCCACTGACTCCTTTCGATATCTTTGCTCTGCCGAGTCCAAGTATAACTGAGTCTTCTACTTCTGGTGCTGAGGCAAATAATCTACTGAGTGCCTGAACCAGAGTAGAGTGTCTGCTGAGTTTGAAACCTCAGAGACAAAGACAGATTACAAAGAAATGGTTCATCAATCAACATAGGGTTTTGGGATCTTCAAATCTTCACAGACTCATTCATAGCACAGGGCTACTGAGTAAATATCAACACAGAAGACTGAGTCATTTCCCACTATTTTTCAACATTGCTGAGGATAGAATCATCACCCAACAACCCGTAAGACTTCGTCTCAGTTTGAAAATGTGTTTTTCGTAAACCAAATTATTTTGGCTAGTGCACTTTTCGAATACGTTTTATGCAAACTATGAGTTTGTAAGATGATTTGTATACAGTGCAATAAAACAGTAAATGACACAAGCAATTTTTAACGTGGTTCGGATACGCAAGATCCTACATCCACGGTCCTGCAGAACAGGGGGTCTTGTTGATTAATCTGAGCAAGCCTCAACAAGGTATCTGTGCACTGGACAAACCCTTCGAAGTTATAGTCCTTAGCGACTTTTCAATTCAAACCGGAGTTTGAAGGGGATGAATTTTTTCCAACTATGGAGGAGTTCTTACAATAAGAACAGTCACAAAAAGTGAACTCCCTCGAAGGTTCTAAGCTATAGATATGAACGATTGAGCTTAGATAGAGGAGAGGGATCTAAAGAAAGAAACTCTAGAGAGAAGAACTAAAAGTATTCTGCTAAGCAAGTTCTTCGTTGGATCTTCTTGAAAGCGCTAGAGCGTTTCGAAAGCTTGAGCGTGTGATCCCTTTTTAATATCCCGTGCGTGGAGCTCAGAAATGCTTCTCTATTTATAGTTGTGACCCAGGCAATTACCCGTTGGAGAGGATGATGCCACGTGTCACAAACGTCTAAGGAAAACGGCCATATGTTCGAAATGTTGCAACAGAGTTGTTGGTTACTGTGCATTAGAGCAGCTTTAGTAGGTCAGAGCAGGTAGAGCTTAGACGACTTCTCATTGGTCGAGGTTTGTGGTAGGTGAGATTAGTCAGACATCGGTCTTCATTGGAGTTGACTCTCTCTCTTATCCTCGTATGATCTTCTGCTAACTTTCGAATGAAATTAAAGCTGGGTCGTTTCCTGTCGGATACAGTAGACCTGATAAGATCTGTGTCTTCTTCGTATGAGTCTGCTGATAGTGAATATTCTACTGAGTGTAGTCAGCTGATGACTCTTGAAGGTACTGAGCTCGAATATTGTGTTCTCTTAATTGTTGTATGTCAGCTGATGAGATGTCTTCTACTGAGCGAGGTCAGCTGATGACTTAAGAACACAAGCTCTTACACTGATGACGTGGGGTTCTTGAAAGTAACTTCCTACTGAAGATCAATCCAACATTTACCCCGTACAGAAATGATAATGAATAATATAATCCATCTAGCCTATTACATCATCTAGTCCTATCGACACTACACAAAGGATACAAGCCGGGTTTTGGGATCTTCAATTCCATAGCATGAAACACTATGATTTCCCCCATTACCGAAAATTAGATAAGTTCTATTACAAGTGCTACTGATAAAATAATACTAAGTATCCTCTAAGTGGTTGTTAAGACAAACCACTGACTCATAACCCAACAGGTACCATACTAAAAATTACGATATATCGAAAATTCATTATTTTCGGTATTTTTTCGATACAGTATGTGCGTCACCCCAACATTTATATAAGTGGAGAGAGAGAGAGATAGGTTATATTTTATATAAACAATCCTTTCACATTTTTTTACTAATTTATATTTTTGGGCTTCAAACACAAATTAAGTTTCTTGTGATCTATTTAAAAAATCTATATTTAATTTTTCATAAATTTTACGTTCATTTTAAACTACAACAATACTTTGTTAACTAAAATACGAGATAATTGCATTTATATTTCTATTATATACGCCGGATGTACTTGTAAACTTTGATTCTTTTTCGAGTTAGAGATAATGAGTGGAAATAATTGAAATAATAATAATAATAATAATAAAAAATAAATAAATAAAATATTAATACAATAAATACATACAAATAATTAGAAACAAATAGTTGAAAGAATTATAAAGAAACCAATAAGCTTTTTCTTATGCAATGGATTTGATTAGGTAGAGTGAGTGAGTGTTCGCTTTCATGCTATGCATCAAGGTGTAATGCTAAATGTAAAAATAAATAAATAATAAATAACATCATGACTTGTCAAAATAATTAATTATACATTTTTAATTACTATATAATTCAATAACAATAATTCTAACAAATATAAAAGCTAAAACATAAAAAATATGTAAATGGTACTGGCTGTGCATATTCGACTATCATACCGATATAATATATTGAGATTTTCGGAATGTTCGTATTTTCTAGTTGCTATGTTATCAATATGTGTTGCAGTATAATGTTATTAGGAAATTCGAGAAAAAAATTGTAATCAATAAGGTACATATATAGGTCTGTTTGCAATCGCTTATTTTAAGTACTTATCTAATTTTTTACTGCGTAAGTAGTTTTTTAATGTTTAAAAAACTTGTTTTATGAGTTAACTTCTATTAAGCAGTTAAACGACTTAATTAAGTACTCCCTTCGTCCCTTATATGTTGTCCCCTTTCTTTCCAGAGCATTTATTAAGGGGAGTTGGTAGTTGTGTGTAAAGCTGTAAGTCCCTCAAATTGAGGTTAAACCATAGCCACATGATATTGACTTTTTAGGAGTGGGGACAAAATCTATGGGATAACCCAAAATGGAAAAGGAATAAGATCTATGGGACGAGGGAGTAGTTTTTAAAGTAACTATTGAGATGCATTTGGTGTTTAAAGCATCATAATTTTTGAAACCATAAAAAATATCTATTTTTTTTATTAATTTAAAAAATCTCAACTTTTACTTAAAAACAATTATATCCAACTTTAAGTAACAACAAATAAGAAGTGCTTATAATAAGCATTTGCAAATGCGTAAAATAAGAATAAGAATACGTAAAAGGACTAATTTTGAATAGTCTTGGTCAAATGGTAAAATAGAAAAATTAATGAATGTCTTAGTATAGTATAATGAAAATTTTAATTTTGTAGGACCATAATTTCGTTATTAATAATAGACAAATTGGCAAAAATAGTCCTAAAATTTCACGTTTTTGCGAATTTTGTCCTCAAACTTTTTTTGTTTATTTGTTTTTTTGACCCTAAACTCCTTGTTTTTGCGATTTTAGTCATGCCGTTAGATTTTCCGTCAATTTAACCATTAATTCATTTTTTTTTAAAATGAAAAATTTAAAGGGCAAAATTGAAATTTTTATTTACATTGACCAAAATTGCAAATGAAGAATGATTTGAGACCTATTTAGCAAAATAAAACAGTTTAAGGACTGATTTCACAAATTTTAGACAAATAAGCTAATTGCTTCGCATCAACGAGATTTTGCATTAAATTTTTGATTTTTCATGTAACTTTATTGCTTCGTATCAAATATAAACTAACGAAGATTTCTTAAAAATATAAACAACATTTAATTCGAAATGGAAAATATATACTGTGAATTAACCATTAAAAAACAAAGCTACTATCACCCAAAATATTTATTTCAAAATAACCATTTAGTGTCTAATATTTATGTTGGGTGATGATTCTATCCTCAACAGTATTAGATATAGTGGGAAATGATTCAGTCTTCTGTGCTGACATATACTCAGTAGCCTTGTGCTCTGAACTAGTCTGAAGATTTGAAGATCCCAAAACCTTATATTGATTGGTGAACCTTTAAGTTGTAATCTGTTTTTGTCTCTGAGTTTTCAGACTCAGCAGACCCTCTGCTCTGGTTCAGGGATTCAGTAGCTTATCAGCATCAGCACCAAGAGTAGAAGACTCAGTAGTACTGGACTCAACATGAGCAGTATACTAAAAGGGGTCAGTAGGATTGTACTCAGTAGGAGTAGTCCACTGTACTCAGAAGTTGATCTTCAGTAGAACCAACTCAGCAGAAGTTCACTACTGAATCAGAAATCAAACTCAGCAACGACCAGAAAGTCTTCTGAACTGTCAGATCTTGAAGCTCACGGGAAGAACACACGAAAGACACGAAAAACAAGAGCATTCAAACGAGCAAACTCGAAAAGCCTAAGTTCTCCGCAAGAAGTTCAAAGAATCTATCTCCGGCGAAGAACCACATTCTAGCTCTTAGGGAACCAAACTGAACTGCAATATACAGCCTCTAGTATCCAAACGACGGTACACGAACCCAAAGCTATACTCAGCCGTTCGTCGTTCTAGAAGCCACTTCATTGTTCCCTATCCCTCTAACCTAAGCTCAATAGCATATATCCATAGCTTAGACGAAGGAGTTCATCCTTGAACTGATTTTTATTGTAAAGGACTCCTTCACAGTTGGAGAGTTTTTCAAACACTCAGTTTGATAACCTTGTAAACTGAGACTTGCTCAATATAGATCTCAAGACCAGTGTTTGTCCAGCGTACAAACCGACTGAGACTACCTCAATATAATAAATAACTTCCTGATCTTTCGGGACAGTGGACATAGGATTTTTGTGTTCGAACCACTTTAAAAATCTTTGTGTCTTGCGTTCTGTTTCTCACTGTTGCATTGATTTACTGTTTATACTGAAAAACCTTTTAAATCATTAAACTGAATTTCAACGAACTTAATTAACTGCACTAATCAACTGAAACTGTTTTGATAAAAACGTTTTCTAACTCAACTGAATTGGGCCTACACTATTCCGCACCCAGGTGAACCGTATCCGCAAGATATCGAATTCGACACTCGGTCGGCTAGCGTGGTCTCAGTAGAGTCAGTCACTCTGCCAACACGATTCAGAATAGCTTATCTGGTCTACTGAACTCTTTCAGTACGAAATCATCCTGAAAAGGACTGTTCGTGTTTAAGTTGAGAAAATCGGTTTTAGGTGTATTCACCCCCCCTCTACACCTGAACGTGCTCTCGGGACCAACAATTTACTTCAAAATAACTAGAATACGAGGAGAATTGCGAATCCGCAATTGAAGAGCTCGCTGACGAATTGCGAGATCTGGAGGCCGACGGCGAAGAACATGCCTTGGAGCTCGCGGTGGAAGAGAAAGTGGGAGACGAATCCGCCGAAGCTGATGAAGACGGGGACGAGGTAGATCCAGGCGAGGAAATGACCGAGCTGATCATCGCGCTGGTAGTGGACGTGAGTTATGGTTACGACCTTCAATGACGTGTGGTGGTGTTGAGGATTCGTCATGACAGTTCTATGCAGAGAATGTGAATACGAGACTAACCTTGTTTGCAGTAGTTTTTTGGCTTATTATAGTATTTGCAAATAAAACTAATATTTTCTGTAAATTATGAACTGATACATATTTTCCTCGTATTCTATTATTCATCACAAATTACTAATTAAATATTGTTTATAACATATTATTCATCGTAAATATGAACTGATACATATTTTTCTCGTATTCTAGTTATTTTGAAGTAAATATTATGCTCTAAATGGTTATTTTGAAGTAAAACTTTTGAGTGATAATAACTTTATTTTTTAATGGTTATTTGACAGTATATATTTTGCATTTTGAATTAAATGTTGTTTATATTTGTACGAAGTCTTCGTTAGCTTATATTTGATACAAAGCAATAAAGTTATATGAAAAATAAAAAAATTAATGCAAAATCTCGTCGATACGAAGCAATTAGCTTATTTGTCTAAAATTTATGAAATCAGTCCTTAAACTGTTTTATTTTGCTAAATAGGTCCCAAACATTCTTTATTTGCAATTTTGGTCTATGCAAATAAAAATTCTAGTTTTGTCCATTCAATTTTTTATTTAAAAAAAATTAAATTATTGATTAAATTGACGAAAAATCTAACGGTAGGACTAAAATTGCAAAAATAAGAAGATTAGGGTAAAAAAAAAAATTTAAAGACAAAATTCGGAAAAACATGAAGTTTGGAGACTTTTTTTTTGCCAATTTACCTTAATAATAATAATGTAGGAAAAACATTAAAATTGAAAAAGTAAACAACGATTCAATAATGGCGATACAATCTTGTCCAGAGAAAACCGTTGGACCATTTCTGCAAAAACATCGGAACGTTGGGGGGAAGAGAGAGAAACTCCTTCCAGTTTTAGAAAGAGAGAGAGAGAGAAATAAAGGCATTCTTTTCCATCCGAGGATTTTTCAGTCGACGGAATAATCTACTCCCGAGCTCTCCCGTTGCCGTTCCGTCTTCCTGAACGCCTGGCCAGTGTTCAGAGTACCTCTCTCTCTCGATCGAATTTGATATTTATTGTTCTCTTTCTGAATCAAAATGGCCCACATTTCAGTGTTAATGTTGTTTTGTTTGATTGTACCGAGGGGGACAAAACATGCTTCATGATAATGTTGTTTATTTCTCGGATTTATGTGGAATCGATCAACTTTACGTGGATTGTTCTATTGTGTGAAGTTATTACATCATTAGAGATTTTGCCTAAACTCGTCATTCTTTTCCGAATTAGTTTGATATTAACATGACGAAATTTTTGTGCTCTGTAAAATGTTGTATTTTACCAGCTCTTCTCGTTTTCATGAATTTTGTTTCTCCTATTAATCGACGAACTATAACGGAAGGTGTTAAATACCAAGAATTGGTCAAACATTGTTTGGTGAAGCTTATAATATATGCTTTTTTTAAATTTATCGAACATATTACGCGAGGAATTTTCCTTTTCTGTTCACTTCAATTCAATTTTCAACTTTCAATCTGCAGTCAATTTTGGCGACTTTTAAGGGGAGGAGACTGCGAGAGAATTGTTTTTTATTTTCTCTAGTTGTTCTTCATTGATAATCAGTTCAAATTTCTGTTGATTCTGAGCCACATTTATAGAGCAGTAGTCTTATTACATACAGCCTTTGATCATATTGATGAATGATGTAAGTATCATGTGTTGTCTGTTTCATTAGGTCTACGGAGATTAGCAGCACATTTCTTGATCTTGATTCTTTCCCCCCTTTTTTGCTGAAACTTTCTGGTAAGCTGCTCAGTTTGTTTCAACAAAATTTGAATCTATGTTCTGTTACAGATCAGTTGTATATCTGTTAAAGAGTTTTTTCTTGGTTGCAGAAATGTGATGTCTAATCTCCCAAAAAGACTAATCCTCTAAAGAGAATCCACAAGCAGCAACCCTTAGCATGTGTAGGGATTATTCTTGCCTACACGAGACTCACCCGAGATGGCTGCAGCCTCTAATCTAGTCCATGGATTCAAGCCACTAGCCTGCCCTCCAATATGCCATCCTCTTGACTACAAAATGCTTGAGCTCAGTCAACCCATGGTCACTCAATCTCTCGAACATGCCATTAATTTCCATAAGAGCTCCTCCACTCCATGCCTATCTTATTCCCCCAAACAAGAAGACAATTTCCCAACAAATCCAAGGATAGAAATCATTGCCGGGCAGGGCTTACCCCAAGTACAAGCTCTGGTTGTTGAAGTTGCCATAGCAATGGCTGCTGGTGTAAGTCTTGAGCCAGCTCCAAACGGCCTTGGTGGCGCCTACTTTATACTTGCTCGAAATAGTGATACTAATCAAACTATAGCTGTTGCTAAGCCGGTAGATGAGGAGCCTCTAGCGTTGAACAATCCCAAGGGCTTTGGTGGGCGTTTGTTAGGCCAACCGGGCATGAAAAGCTCCATTAGAATCGGTGAAACTGGTGCTCGTGAATCAGCTGCTTATCTCCTTGATCATGGTGGCTTCTCTGGTGTTCCTCCAACTGCATTAGTCAAATTTTCTCATTTCAACTTCAATTCAGATTCAGACTCAAACCCAAGTTATAAGATTGCCTCCCTTCAGCGTTTCGTTAAGCATGATTCTGATGCAGGGGATTTAGGCCCTTCAAGCTTCTCAGTCACTTCTGTACACCACATAGGCATACTAGATATAAGATTGATGAATCTTGACAGACATGCAGGGAATCTTCTTGTGATGCAAGATAAAAACCAGAGTTATGGTCAGAAGAAAGCTGATTTAGTGCCTATTGATCATGGTTTCTGCTTACCTGAATGCTTGGATAATCCTTATTTTGAGTGGCAGCATTGGCCTCAAGCTTTTCTCCCCTTTTCGGAGGAGGAAGTGGATTTCATATCCGGCCTGGATCCATTTAAAGATGCAGAAATGTTAAGAACTGAGGTCCCATCTATTAGGGAGTCCTCCATTCGCATTCTTGTCCTCTGCACGATATTCTTGAAGCAAGCAACGGCTAATGGCTTGTGCCTTGTCGACATAGGTGAAATGATGACTAGAGAATTTCTTTGTGGGAAGGAGCATTTGAGCTCTTTGGAGAGCTTATGTGCAACTGCTAAGGCTAGCTTGAGAGAAAATGACGATAATGCCCATTGCGATCGCGATGAAATGCTAGTCCCTCGTGTGATCTCCAAGAACAACCATATACGAGGTAACAAACTCATCAAAACTCCTAAAAGGCTAAAATTTCATCCATGAATTTTAGAATGAATTTATGTGTAGGTGGTCTGGTGAGGAGTCTGAGCTCTCCTACGCCATACAATCCGAGTAATGAAAGCATTTCTTTTGAGGACATGGATGAGGAGGAGTGGGAGTCATTCTTGTATAACTTCCAGAAGCTTCTTCCGGAGGCCTTTGAGGAAAGAGCATGCTCCAAACAGAGGTTAAGAACTTCTTGTGCATTTTAAGGAAAATGTGAAGACTATAAAAAAGAGTGTAAAAATTACTGTAAGTAGCATTGGATAACTCTGTACTAATACCGTAGATGACAAGTGGATAAAGACTTAGATAAAAAATTGGTAGTTTGAGAGAGAGAAAGGGATGGGTGGCCATCCTTTTTCTGTTATAGCTTGCAGATGTTTGTTTCATTATTTTCTTTGTTATCTTATCTTTTTTTCTGGTGATCGTGATCGTACGATCCTGTGTTTAGTGCTCTGGACTAGCCTTTGTAATAAGTTGATTAGATTCTTAATTCAGGCAGTTTCTTTTTCTTTAATTGTTCTTTGAATTATTGGATATGGATATATATTGTAGTTTTTGTTAATTAACATCGTTATGATATTCTATTTAGGAGTAGTATTTAAGCCTACGAGATTTGAATGTGATATCTAACTAAATATGATTTCTCTCTTTTTATGGGTGATTTGGGTGATTTGGATAACGAGGAAAATCAAAATTGCTATTCCAAGTATGCACGTTTATATAATAACTATCGCATTGTTCAACCGGCTTTGCACGGTGTTGTGATTATGCCCTGGTTGATGTTGGTTGTTGTTTGTGTGGAATAATTGTGAATGTTGTGATACACTGTGGAATGAACCGTGAATAGTTAGTGTATCGTTATAAATTAAAGGATAATGGTCAATTGTAATTGTGAATGTTGTGATACACTGTGGAATGAACCGTCAATAGTTAGTGTATCGTTATAAATTAAAGGGTAATGGTCAATTGTTATTACTTGTACGATGAAAAACATGTTTGTCAACTGCACATCTGAATGAATGGTTATTTAACCACAATTGAGGAGAAGTCGGAAAAAAAGGGTAATGGTCAATTGTTATTGCTTCGATAGTATATTAAAGTATGTTTTTAAGTATCTGAAAATATTAATAAAAATGTTTGAAGATACGTAACTTAAAAAATGTTTACTATAAGTAGTTCGATGAATGCTTGTGGAGATTTATAATATCATATATTATATAACACAAAATTAATATTTATTTAATCTTTAATATTTTGGAAATAACAAAAGAGACCAATTTTGACTATTTAATAAGGAAAATATAGAATTAGGTTGAAGGCAAAGATTTTCATTTATTAGCATGCTCGTCACGTTGTGGCACGTGCAGTAGGATATCACGTCACGTGGCCTTCCCTCTTAAACGTAAATACGAAGTATAAGTAATCATGTGACATCTGGTAGTTAACACATAGGTTCTTGACGTGGGCACTAACAATTTAATAAATTGTAAATTATATCAAGAGTTATCTCGCCATAATAAAATGACAATAAACTTTTATAAATATCTTCTTTAATGTATTTTTTTGGAGTATCGTAGAGGTAATTTAATTATAACATGCATGGAAGACACCTGTGTAGAATGCCTATTTATAGTCATGCATGCGTATATTTTGACTATTTAATAAGGAAAATATAGAATTAGGATGAATGAAAATATTTTATTTATCAGCATGCTCGTCACGCTGTGGCACGTACAGTAGGATATCCCGTCACGTGTCCTTCTCTCTTAAACATAAGTACGAAATGTAAGTAATCATGTGACCTGTGGTAGTGAACACATGTTTTTGACATAGGCACTAACAATTTATTAAATTGTAAAATATCAAGAGTTATCTCTATATAATAAAATGATAACAAACTTTTATAAATATCTTGTTTAATATATTTTTTTGGAGTATAGTGGTTGTATTTTAAGTATAACATGCATGGAAGATACTTGTGTAAAATGTCTATTTATAGTCATGCATGTGCATATATATGTGTGTGTGTGTATGTGTGTGTGTGGGTGTTTGTGCATAAACAATACGATCAAGTATCACGGTATCGCAATTTGCATTTTCGAATACTCGAGGTGTCTTTTTTGTATAACATTGTAGTCATTATTTAAAGTTTTTTTTAATTCATTTCTTGATAATTGATCATAGTTGATAGGTGATATTATGCACCTTTATTGCATTTTATTTTTAGAGTAAGTGTAACTTTTTTTTTTCTTTCTATTTTGCTAGATGGCTGCTATGATATGAACTGCTAGGAAGCGTTTCACAAGGGTTATTACGAATGCTGATCGATTACGTCGATTCCGTAGTTGCGGAATGGATTTGGAGCACACTTACAGAGAGTTCCTTGCAAAGTATTTTGCACTTTGGCAGGATGTCAAAAAACTTGGTACAAAGTTTGAGGCTTCGGAACACCTCATAGACTAGTCGCCTAGGAATTGGGGGGGAATGGGTAATAAGCCAAATCAAGATCTGATATTAACAGATCCGACGACTAATGAGCGAACATGCAATTTTCAAAAGTAGGTATGCCAACTTTTTAATCAGTGGGTTATGTACGGTGACGATCCTCTTGCTTCAAGGGTTATTACGGAAGAAGACCGGTTACGGCGTTTCCATAATTGCAGAAGGGATTAGGGGCACACGTACGGGGAGTTCCTTGTAAAGTATTTTGCATTTTAGCAGGATGCTAGCGAATTTGTTAGAGAGTTTGAGGCTTCGGAGGGCCTCATAGACCAGGCGTCTAGGAATTTGGGAGAATGGGTAATAGCCCAAATCAATAATCTGATCTTCAAAGATCTGGTGACATAATGAGCGAACTTGCAATTTCTGAAAGTTGGTATGTCGGCTTTTTAATCAGTGGGTTATGTACGGTGATGATCTTCCTGCTCTAGCCGTTGGGTCTTCTAGCACTGTGCGTTCGGATTCGTCAGTGGTGTGAATGAGATAGTACTGTGGGTCATTTGCATGTATATGTTAGTGTATGATTTAAAGTTCTCTAAGAATATGAATGTTTTGTAATGGTGTGTTGTAAAAGTTCAAATCTTTTTAGTTAAATAAATATTATAGTATTCAATATGTAACACACTTCAACAGTCAGCAAGTAAAATAGTTAATATCATGTTAACTAATGAGACTCTTATTAATCACACAAAATAGCAATGAATATATCACTATGAAATAACTTGTTGTATGTTATATGGTGTTCTACACTAATGTTAGACCAATCAAATATCATTTATAACCCTAAGTATTAATACTAATGTTTTTGTGGTATGCATGATGTTTTACAAGTATTTAAGCTATCAGGTTTTTCAATGTGCACATTGGAATAACCAAATGCTACTATATTGATTTGTTCTTTTAGAGTTTAATTCAATATTTTCACTTGCGACTGTGTACAAAATTATGAAAATATAAATCAAGAAGAAATTGAAATCGTGAATGTGAGTGGGAAAAATATCAAGAATTTGGAATGGTAAACGATTACAACGATATAAATTTCGATCGTCATATATGTTATGTTCAAAACATAATGAATTTTTAGTATATTATATTAAGCAAAAAGCAACTGCCGAGTAGATATTTTCTATATGCTAAATTGAATCTTCGATGATACAATAGGAAGAACATATAATATATGTTTTGCTTAATATTTTTAACATCATCTAAGAACCCAGAAGCTCAAGAATATAGATATGTTACATATGAAAGATGCAGCAGAGCTGTGCAATAACTCGAAACAAGAAGACTAAGCAACGTAATTTTTCAAACAGAACACTGACTGTAAATTTAAAGCTTAAAACTGAAACAATAGCTGGGAAACCACATTCGTAGCTCGCAACTATACGAAGCATAGATTTCATCCATTACATTCCAAACTGAATTCTCATGTGGAAACACAATAGTACAACACCTACCTACTCTCGTAATTAAGCCAAATTGAATTCACATATTTCTCCAAGACCAAATTCTGCAATCTCAAAACTCAATAATAACACCTAGTCTAGAACTCAACTCAAATTTACCGGCTAATGCAGAATTACCAAAATAGTTTCAATAAAAATATAAATTCAATTAACAAGAAGAAATATCAAGAATTTGGAATGATAAACATATTTTAACTACTACAGGCAAATTCCTAGAACTAGCTTTAGTTTCAATAAAAATATAAATTCAATTGACAAGAAGAAATATCAAGAATTTGGAATGATAAACATCTAATTACACAAAGATGGAATTATTCTCTAGAAATAATTTACGTCGGAGTAAATATAATAATATTGTACGACAATATGTTGAGAATTAGGATGGAGAAAGTTGCTGCGAATATTGACATTACTCTGTACTAGTATTTTACATATATAATATTGTTGGGTTATGAGTCAGTAGATGATACTTAGCAATTTATTGGGTAAAATAATATTGGGGGAAATCGTAGTGTTCATGCTATGGAATTGAAGATCCCAAAACCCAGCTGGTATCAGTAGTGTAGTGTCGATAGGACTAGATGATGTAATAGGCTAGACTGATTTCGATTTCTTTATCTTTCGTGTCTATGTCCTGTACGGGGTAAAATTTTGGATTGATCTTCAGTAGGAAGTTACTTTCCAGAACCCCACGTCATCAGTGTAAGAGCTTGTGTTCTTAAGTCATCAGCTGATCTTCGACTCAGTAGAAGACACCATATCAGCAGTCTACAGCTGACTACACTCAGTAGAATATCTTATCAGCCGACTCAGACGAAGAAGACAGAGACTGCATCAAGTCTACTGTATTTGACAGGAAACGACCTAGCTCTTTTACATCACTCTAAAGTCAGCAGAAGATCATACGGGGATAAGTGAGAGTCAACTCCGATGAAGACCAATGTCTGACACATCTCACCTACCACAAACCTCGACCAATGAGAAGCCATCAACGCATTATCTGCTCTGACCAACTAAAGCTGCTCTCATGAACAGTATCAACAACTCTGCTGCAACAATTCGAATATATGGTCGTTTTCTTTGGAAGTTTGTGACACGTGGCATCGTCCTCTCCAACGGGCAAATGCCTGGGTCACGACAATAGAGAAGAAAATCCGAGCTCATGCATGGGATATCAAGGGATAAAATGCTCAAGCTTTCGAAATAACTCTAGCGCATTCAAGATAAATCCAGCGAAGAACTTGCTCAATAGAATACTCTTAGTTCTTCTCTCTAGAGTTCTTTAGATCCCTCTTCTCTAGCTAAGCTCAAAAGTTCATATCTATATCTTAGATTCTCGAAGGAGTTCACTTTTAGTGATTGTTCTTATTGTAAGAACTCCTTCTAGTTGGAGAAATTCCCCTCCCCTTCAAACCTTGGTTTGATTTGTAAAAGTCGCTAAGGACTATAACTTAAAAGGGTCTGTCCAGTACACAGATACCTTGCTGAGGCTTGCTCAGATTAATCAACAAGACCTCCTGTTCAGCAGGACCGTGGACGTAGGATCTTGCGTATCTGAACCACGTTAAAAATTGCTTGTGTTGTTTACTGTTTTATTGCATTGTATACAAACCGCTTACAAAATCATATCTTGCATAAAACGTATTCATAAAGTGCACTAGCCAAAACTGTTTGACTTGTTAAAATCATGTTTTCAACTGAGACGAATCTCCGGGCCCCACACTCTTATCCGCACTAAGTCTTCAACTGAGAATCAACCACTGACTAAAGTCAGTAGGAGAGACTCAGTAATTGGCTCAGTCTCTTACCCGCGATCGAAGGTTACTATTTAACACTGTTCATCAGTTGCATCCAACAACTCAGCTGTCCTTCGCGTTTGAGAAAAGAAACAGTACTCAGGTGTATTCACCCCCCCCTCTACACCTGACTCTCGTCTCCGGACCAACAATTGGTATCAGAGCTTCGGTGTTCTTCTGATCATCGGTTCTGTAACTACTGGTCTTCTCGAACAGATCATCAAAACATTTTTCATTGCACAAGCATCTCTTCATACATCTTTATACTCTTACCCATAATGTCTGATATGTCAGGTATTAGGATGGTGCCGATGTTCTCGATAGAGAACTATATGGTATGGCGCGTGAGAATGGAGGCACACCTAACATCACTGCATGACAGCATGACGGATGTCCTTGAGACAGGACCCATACTGAGAGAGATGTAGGAGCACAAATTGGTGCTAAAGTCGCAAAAGACAAATCAACCTTCACACCAGAAGAGAAAAAGCTGCACAACCTCGACCGAGTTGCGCGTAATGCAATCCTGACTACGCTTAGTGATTCACACCTCGGGAGGGTGCAAGACTGCAAAATGGCAAAGGAACTTTGGGACGCCCTGGCTGTACTGAGCCAATGAACCCCGCAGATCAAGGAAAATAAACTCGAACTAGAGCTACAGAAATTATACATTTGCCATATAGCCCAACGAGACCATTGACGAGCTAAGCGTCAGATTCACTAATCAGATCAATGTGATCAACGGGCTGGGGAGGATGTTCACGAACAAAGAGATGAACACGAAGATTCTGAGAGCGCTACCTTGACTGAAGTGGCTTCCTTTTGCTACTTATTTACGTCGCTCAGATCTTAATGCTCTAACTCCTGATGTTATCTTTTCAGAACTAAAAACGGAGGAATTTGAGCACAGCCTACCCCAACGATGTTCCAGTGCTCCAGCTGACACACAGATTGATCATGCTTTCAAAGAAACAGTCAGCAAAACTGGAGTCAAACCCATTTCTTCCAGCAAGGCAGTGGCCACGACAGAAGCAAAGTCCTCTGAGACATCTGGCACTGACCAACTTGCGCTTATGGTTCTCAAATATCAAAGAGAGAAAGAGAGAGTCAGAAAGCTGAAGAAATATTACAGAGATTCTCCCTCAGGTAAGAAAGATAATCGAAAAAGGGAAGAATTTAAATCAACTACTGATTGCAGGAACACAGAACCTGCTGCCAGTCCATCCAACGACTCAGCCGGAAAAAGCAGCAGAACGTATATTTGTTACAACTGCAAGAAAGAGGGACACTATCAGTACGACTGTCCCGAACTCTCAACTGTTCAAAGAGCAGAACGGCAGGCCAGACATGAGAAATTTGCCCGAAGGAGGCAGGCCTATATCACCGAAGAGATATCCGATGACTCAATCGAGGAAGATACATTCATGTATTCTTCTAAAGACGAAGCTGCATTTGTCGCCGTTGAGGTCGGAGAGACAGATCCTGAATCAGCTGCAGAATACTGTCTGATGGCTGGAGAAGAGGCTGAGGTAAATTCTAAACTTAATATAACCTCTTCTTCACATAGCACACACGACACGTGCTCGATCACAGATGAACCTCTAGACGTGGTACAAGCCTACGATGATCTACTAGAGGAGCAGATTCAGCTGAGCAGAGAGTTCAGCAGAACCATTCAGGAACTGGAACAAGTAAAGGCTGAGAATCAGAGACTTTCTTCTGATTGTCAGGTCTCTATTGATTCAGAGAATCAGGTTGTGAGACTTAAGGTAGAGATTAAATCTCTTATGACTAAGTCTCAGCTTCAAGAAACTCAGATATCAGTTCCGACCAAGGATAATTCTGAGAAAGATACTGAAATAGCCCGACTCAGTCAGAAACTCGCAGAAGTTGAAAAGGATTATGAATCACTTCGAAGAAGTGATGAGGTCTGGCGAGGACTGAACAGTACCTTGGAGCTAAGGAGAAGTTGGAAAGCATGCTTAGAGCTCAAAGGCCAACAGTCATGAAAGAAGGACTTAGCTATACTCATGAAGCTTCCACTTCAACGTCAAAAAGCTCAGAAATGCTGGCTGATAGGTTCGTCAGAGGAAAGGTTCAGGCTACTGACTCAACACCTCAGGCGAAAAATAAACAGAAGATGATTGCACCTCAGCCGAGCAACAAGAAGCTACTAACCAGAGGTTCCATCCCCAGGACACCACGATCGAATTCAGGGGGAACCAAGAAGGTCAAATGGGCTGAGCAGTACGGCGAACCACTATATGAGCATCCAGCACAGTATGGTTCGTACAACTATGAGCCCAAGGTCAGGAGGAGCACACAGCCTAAGAAGAAGAAAGCTCCTGAACCCAAAACTGCCAGAAAGTCAGTATCTCCAAGTCATGTGGAGAAGAAAGCTGACAAGGTTCAGAAGAAGAAGTCTCAGACTTCTAAGGTCCCGAGACAAATCTGGGTTCCGAAATCACCCACTACTACCTAAGGACCTAAACTGAACCAAAGGGTACGTAAAAATGTTTCTGTTTTGCAGGTGCATAAGGACCCTTGGACAGTGGACAACGGCTGCTCGAGATACATGACTTATCAAAAGAGCCTGCTGACCAACTACGTAAAAGAAGATGGTCCCAGAATTGAGTTTGGTTACAACTCTAAAGGCTATACAAGGGGATACGGAACACTAAACATTGGGTCTGGTTCAGTTCCAAGAGTAACATATGTTGAAGGACTTCAACATAATCTCCTTTCTGTCAGTCAATTCTATGACAATCTGAATAGAGTTATCTTTGACGCTGGTTTCTGTGATGTTGTTGATAAATCTACAGGGAAAACAGTGTTATCAGGTTCACGGAGGAACAATATCTATGTTGCAAACTGGAAAACTGCAGAACCTGAGGCTTGCTTACTCGCACAGACAAAATCTAGTGACAGAGCAGGATGGCTGTGGCATAAGAGACTCAGTCACCTGAACTTCAAGACTATGAACAAGCTAGCCAAGAAATCTAAGGTCAGAGGACTGCCCAATGAATCATTCATCAAAGATAGAAACTGTGAAGCATGCTTGAAGGGAAAGCAGACAAAGAACAACAATCCACCAATTCCGTCACCCTCCACTGATGGAATCCTTCAACTGCTACACATGGACTTATTCGGGCCAGTCTCTCCAGTGACTATAAGAGGCAAGAAGTATGCCCTCGTCGTTATTGACGATTATTCAAGATATACACGGGTCATCTTCATAGCCAACAAATCTGATGTCATGACTGAGCTACCAAAGCTGCTGAAGAAGCTCAGCATGGAAAAGGACATCAAGATTCAGAGAATTCGCTCAGACAGAGGAACACAATTTCTCAACTCAGTAGTTAAGGAGTACTGCGAAAAGGAGGGAATTAAGCACGAGACATCAGCAGCTCGCACCCCTCAGCAGAACGAAATTGCTGAACGTAAAAACAAAACACTTAAAGAAGTATCAAGAACGCTCCTAGCAGACTCCGGACTACCCTCGAAGTTCTGGGCTGATGCTACTGACACCGCCTGCTATACTCAGAATCGCTCACTACTAACACAGCAACACATGAAGACACCTTACGAACTATGGAAAGGGAGAATTCCTTCTATTTCTCATTTTCATATTTTTGGCTGTCCTTGCTTTATCTACAATAATGGGAAAGATAAGTTGAAGGTCTTTGATAGCAAATCTGATCAAGGAGTATTCTTAGGATACTCTCGAGTCAGTAAAGCCTTCAGAGTCTTTAACTATCGGACTCTTTGCGTGGAAGAAAGCCCTCATATTGTATTTGATGAGTTTATTACTAAGAACAGGAAATCTACAAAGACAAATACTGAAGATGTCAGCAGTACGCTACAGGATCTCGCACTAAACGACAAAGTCGAAAAGATCCAGCATTGTTGGGATGATGAGTCAGACGATGAGGAAATTCAGACCCATCCCACAGGCAATGTAGCTGACCTGGTTGATTCTACTGAACAGGATCAACATCAGGTAACAACGGTCGATGAGGAAGCCCTAGTGGTAACTGAGACCTCTACTGAGAATATAAACTCAGGGGGAACAACTATTGTTCCTGAGCTAAATGCCTCTGAACCTGGAAACTCAGTAGATCCTAACCTTCTTACTGAACTGCTACAATCACAGAACAACACGACTGAAATGCCTAACATACCTGTTGACTGTGCAGAAGTAGTGTCAGAAGAAGAAGCCAGACTCATACGTTCATGGCTCGACGCTCATTCTTCAGATCTTATTATTGGAGATCCATCAACAACAATCAGGACGAGATCTAGATTAAGTCAAGGAGAAAGCTCACTTTATTCTTGTTTCTTGTCTACGGAAGAACCTCAGACAATAGAGGACGCACTCAATGATGCTGATTGGATTATTGCCATGCAAGATGGGCTAAACCAGTTCGTTCGAAACGAAGTTTGGGAGCTTGTTGACAGACCTAGACATCAGCACGTGATTGGTACTAAGTGGGTCTTCAAAAACAAGCGAGATGAAAAAAACGTCATTGTCAGAAACAAAGCTCGACTCGTTGCCAAAGGATACTGTCAAGCAGAAGGAATAGACTTTGATGAAACATTTTCTCCAATCGCTAGATTGGAAGCTATTCGTCTGTTCCTAGCCTATGCAACGCATCAGAGATTTAAAGTATATCAAATGGATGTAAAGTCAGCTTTTCTGAACGGCGTACTGAAGGAAGAAGTCTGTGTGGAACAACCGCCCGGCTTTCAGCAGGGACATCAGGTGTACAGACTTCGGAAAGCGCTGTATGGGTTAAAACAAGCACCCAGGGCTTGGTACGTTACCCTATCAGACTTTCTGCTTCAGAAAGGTTTTCAGAAGGGGACAGTAGATCGCACCCTATTCAACATCAAGTCAGGAGATGACATCCTACTGGTGCAAATCTACGTGGACGACATCATTTTTGGATGCAGAAATGTGACTGTATGTCAACAATTTGAGAAAATGATGAAGGAGAAGTTCGAGATGTCTATGATGGGCGAGATGAACTACTTCCTTGGATTTCAAGTGAAACAATCATCTGAAGGAATATTCATCAATCAAGCCAAATACACTCGAGATCTCCTGAAGAGATTTGGCTGCGACTCAAGCAAGCCAGTCAAGATCCCCATGAATACGAATTTCAAAATCGATCTAGATAAAGAGGGAGCTTCTGTTAACTCTACTGATTATAGAGCTATTATTGGTTCTTTATTATATTTAACAGCAAGCAGACCTGATATAACTTATGCTGTAGGTGTATGTGCAAGATTTCAAGCGAAGTCATATGGACTCAGCAAAGAAGATTCTGCGATAACTGAAAGGAACACCTGACGCAGGGTTATGGTATCCTGCTGATGATAATCTTATACTGACAGGTTATTCTGATGCTGATTATGCAGGATGCAGGATAGATCGAAAGTCAACTTCTGGAACATGTCAGTTTCTAGGCAGCAAGCTGATATCTTGGTTCTCAAAGAAACAACATTCAGTGGCAACGTCCACTACTGAAGCTGAGTACATGGCTGCTGGAAGTTGATGTGCCTAGATCCTTTGGCTTTGACAACAACTGCGAGATTATGGTATATCTTAGGATGAAGTGCCCATCTACTGCGACTCCACCAGTGCGATTGCCATAACTCGGAACCCAGTTCTCCATACGAGATGCAAGCACTGGATATCCGACACCACTTCATCAGAGACCATGTCGAGAAGAAGGATATCAGAATGAAGAAGATCCATACTGACAAACAAAGGGCAGACATACTAACCAAACCACTAGCTGAGAACATATTCAGAGAATTATCAGTTGAGCTAGGTCTACTAGATCCTACTGAATCGACTGAGTAGATGGAAACAATACGACAGGTCAGAAGACTCAGTACTTCGATTCAGTCGGGTGAATCAAATAGTACACAGTAAGGAGGAACGTGGTCTTCAGCACATCAAATGTCCTCCTGAGTCTTAACGGTAACCAGCTGATCGTAAAAGTTCAGCTGAAGAGGTTTGCGTAGTTTTACATACTTAACTTTATTAGAAGCATGCCCGCATTTATTATATCAGTCGCTTGCACTCAGTAGTTAATGAGCATTTATTTCCCGCCATTAAATTTTTAAGGTTTAAGTCAGTAGGAAATTGTTCTCATTTAAAAGACTTAGACTTTAATGCTTCCTGCAACGCATTTAATGCATGTCCTCTCACCTTACCTTAACTGCGCATTTCCTACGTGGGTCTAGGTCAGAGGTGGCTTAAGTAATCATTCCGTTTATAACATCAAATCACAGCCGTCATTAAAATGCGAGATTGAATTTCAGCCGTTAGATCAAAATCGATTGATATGCATATCTTATAAAATCTCTCGATCATCACTCTAATCTATCTTTTACGCCATTTGCATTCACAAGAGCTCTCTGCATTCAGTTTCTCATTTCCTTTTTAACTTCTTTGCATAACTCTCAAGCTCTGTGTAATATGGTAATTCCCTTGCTCTCTGCTTAAAACTCTACTGACTTACTCTATTTTCAAGTGCTAACGAGTTTTCTGCAGATATTCATGGCGATTGTATTGACCCCACCGCAAGTTGATGAAATCATCAAATCCAAGATCCAATTTGAACATACGATGGCTCTTCATCAGGCGGAGCTTCCGTATCTTGAGCCCATCTACATGGCTCTTGAAGCATCCGGCCTAGATCTTCTTGTCACGAAGCATCCGAAGGCTTATCTCCCTCGACAAGTCGCAGAAGTTTACTACAACTGGAGATCGATAGAGGATACAGACGGGGAAGTATCTCTATTTGCTTATATGAGGGAGGTGACCCCTCAGAAGTGGGAATCCGATCATCACGTCATTGATATCCGGGCCACGCTGCAAGCATCCTTTGATCTTCCGGCCCACGGGATCTCCCCAGTTGGATATAGCTGAACTCCTATGTCCAAAGGTTCTGTGGCAGAGATGACATCACATTCAAATCTGCACTGCCAAAGAACCAGCTTCTACCAGAATACCGCGGGCTCGCCTACATCATCACGCATATACTGACGAGCTCCACCGGTTCCTTCGATCAACTGTCGAAACCTCGACTCCAGCTGCTGATGGTTATAGAGGATGGAGTCCAGGTCAACTGGACAGAGTTCTACGTGGCTGAGCTAAAGGCTCAGGCACATAAGTTTGTTGCCACACCCACTGAAGAGAGAAGACTCATTAGTGTGGGCAAGCTACTGTACGGGACGAAGATGTCCGTACTGATAGAGGACTCAGTATCGAATCATGCAGCCTTTGCTGATTCTAGATACTTTGACAGCAAGCTCATTAAGTTCAAAACTAGAGCCGCTGCTGAGAAGTCAGTCGGGCGAGGGCCAGCTGCATAGAAGAGAGTCATTACTGACTTGCCCCCTCGCGCCGACCCACCTAAGAAGAAGAGGCTAACTAAGGCTGGAGCATCTGAGGCTCCAGCCAAGCCTATTTCTCCCCCACCTACTCAGGAGGAGAATATACTAGACGCGGACACATGCATTGAAGGTGCCACGTTCAAAGACAAAGTCCAGCGTATCAGCTCCGAGGAGACACAGTCAGATGATGCCGAACCGACTGTGGAAACATCTCTTGAGTGGACAACCATCCAGTCGGCTCATCTCCGAGCCACAGGAGAAATGTAGGCACAGATCCCAGAAATCGTAGAACACCCGAATCTGGTCGATATCGCAATCAGGGCAAGGACACAGATGCTGCTTAGATTTTTGAGTTGGGATGTTCTGGAAGATCTTATAATGACTCAGTCAGCATTATCCCTACTGACGGAGGAGCAGAGCCTTCAGTCAGTAATTGGGTTTGGAGAACCCGCTGACCTCACATGATTTGAGGATCTGAGAGCCGCAATGCTTTATCTACTCAGCTTAAGATCCTCATAACAGCACGTCAGCAACCCATCGCCGCCATCCCATCACGATGATAATGATGATGATAACAATGATGTGGATCAGGCACCCAAGGAAGCAGACCAGGGAGGATCTGCTGAGGGTAAAACTCCCAGCGAGAAGGGCAAATCACCACCACCCCCGTCGACATCAGGTGTTGCCCCAGTTGCCTTGAAACCCAGTCGAGAGCAACAACTCGCAGCGTCTTAGCAGAGGCTCGGAACCAGCTCTTATCAAGCTCAACCCATCAGTTCCGTGTCCTCAAAGTCTGTCAATAGAGCTATCACGAAGCAGGGAGACAAGAATCATCTCCTTGCAAAGGACTTTCACCTGAAATGGGCTCAGTACACAAAGTCTCAGACTGAGACAGTTGACAAGCTTGCCAGCGAGGTAAAAAAGGTCGTCGAAGCTCCTACTCCTTCTGTCAATATTCAGGAGATTGTCGAGACCACCCTCGCAGCTAAGAAAGCGGACTTAGCCGCTCAGAGTCAGCAGCTTCTCCAAGAACATCATAAGAAATTTTCTGAGCAGCTGACTCAGAGCCTCGCTACAGTCCAAACCACTATGGATGAGCGTAACAAGATGGCCACCTCCAGCGTACAACAAGCCATAACTATTCAGGCGGAGGCCCTCAAGCTCATTCAAGCTGAGAGGACAGCTTCCCAGGACGAAGCCCTCCTGAAACTGAGACAGGAGACAGGAGCACAGATAAAACAGATACGTGCTGACCAGGAGAAAGATTGGGAGCACTACTGTGATGCTGTCAAGGATTTCGACACCACCGCCACCTCCATTAAAAATATTCTATTTAAATTGGAGAAGGAGGTGTCTGCCATCCGTGCTCGTCTGACCCTGGCTGATGATGCCAAAAAGGGGGAAGATAAGAATGAGGCGGAGAAGGCTAAGGTGGATAAGGGAGCAAAGGCAAAAGGAATTGCAGAAATTGCCAAGGGTGAAAGCTCAGCTGCTCAAGCTGAAGTCAGCCCTACACCCACTCCCGAAGTCCAATGTCTGGCCATCATACCACTGACTCAGGTGCCAGAGTAGACCGGAGGATCTTCCTCGGCTCAACACATTGAGGAGGTCGCGAGGTATGTAGACCAAGACGATCAAGATGACGAGCCACTGCCACCGCAGAGGCCAGGGAAGGAGAAAATTACTGAAAATACTCCACCACCTTCCCCGACGCCCAAATTCCGATCTAAAGCGGAGCAGGATTTCGATAAGAGAGTTGCTCAGCAACTAGAGGATCAGCTCGACCTAGAGCATCGTCTTGAAGAAGAGATCTAGAAGGCTAAGAAGTCCAAGAAGCCTGTAGGCAAAATTGCTAAGGGCGCAGCCAAAAAGCTTCTGGATGCTCAGAAGAAGAAGAAAGCTCAACAGACAGCTGATGATGAGGCTATCTCTGATACAGACAACATACCCCTTGCTCAGAGAATGGCAGACATTCCCAAACTAACTTCTGAGCAGGAGGCGGAGGACAGAGCCACCTGGGAGGCAACGCTGCAAGGACTGAATCTCCGGAGAGGAGACACTAGAGCAGCTGCCCTTAGAGAAAAGAAAAGGCTGGAAGATTTGGCCAAAATCATTGAAGCTACTGACAAAATGGCCAATGAACCAGTCATTGACTGGAAGAAGCAGATACCCAGGGCATCCAAATACTACAGGCGAGCGCTCCGAGAACTACATATCAGAAGAAAACTCCTCACCGCCATGTAGACAAGTGGATACCATGGAATCTGAACGAGGAATGGGAGGAACTCAAGATTGAGTTCATCAAAGGGTACTATGTGTATCAGTGCTATCCTACTGAGATTCCGGCAAATCAGTTGTTCGATGAATTTCTTCATCAATCAAACGCCAGACTCAGAGCACAAGTTCATATGATGCTTGCTAAGGAGAAGCTGCCACTAGTTGCTCCTGCATTCAGAAGAGTAACTCCTCCCAGAACCACTCGTGGTGTTTTGTGCACCAAGGAGATTGAAGACGAGGTCGACGCAACAGCACAACATCATGATCTTAGTTCTCAGATGCCAAGCGATCTCGAGGAAATCCAAACTCGCGTGCCAGAATCTACAAGTATTATGGTTTGGACCCTCTTGCTGACAAGTCTGCAGATTTCAAGAGCAAGATGAAGAAGTTCAGACGTTAGCAGCTGTCTTCATTTTTTTTGTATAGAAGATAGGAACTCTGTAACTCATTTCATATATATATCAGTTCCTTCTTCTGGCCAGACAATCACTCATTGTCTTACGGCTTTTATTTGTGTTTTGTTTATCACAACTGATCACTGAAGTGATCTGACACACACTCACACACAACCGTTTCTCTGATGTGCCAATCTATCAACTGCTGATTTCCTTAAGTTATTTGCTCAGTTTTTAACTGAAGTCTTTCTATGTCAGTAGTTGGTACTTAGAATTATATAGGTTTTGGCATCATCAATTAGGGGGAAATTGTTGGGTTATGAGTCAGTAGATGATACTTAGCATTTTATTGGGTAAAATAATATTGGGGGGAATCGTAGTGTTCATGCTATGGAATTGAAGATCCCAAAACCCAGCTGGTATCAGTAGTGTAATGTCGATAGGACTAGATGATGTAATAGGCTAGACTGATTTCGATTTCTTTATCTTTCGTGTCTATTTCCTGTACGGGGTAAAATGTTGGATTGATCTTCAGTAGGAAGTTACTTTCCAAAACCCCACGTCATCAGTGTAAGAGCTTGTGTTCTTAAGTCATCAGCTGATCTTCGACTCAGTAGAAGACACCTTATCAGCTGACATACATCAATAGAAGAACCTTATACAAAGCTCAGTACCTTCGCAGTCTACAGCTGACTACACTCAGTAGAATATCTTATCAGCCGACTCAGACGAAGAAGACAAAGACTGCATCAAGTCTACTATATCCGACAGGAAACGACCCAACTCTTTATCATCACTCGAAAGTCAGCAGAAGATCATACGAGGATAAGTGAGAGTCAACTCCGATGAAGACCAATGTCAGACATATCTCACCTACCACAAACCTCAACCAATGAGAAGCCGTCAATGCATTATCTGCTTTGACCAACTAAAGCTGCTCTCATGAACAGTATCAACAACTCTGCTGCAACAATTCGAATATATGGCCGTTTTCTTTGGAAGTTTGTGACACGTGGCATCGTCCTCTCCAACGGGCAAATGCCTGGGTCACGACTATAAATAGAGAAGAAAATCCGAGCTTCACGCATGGGATATCAAGGGATAAAATGCTCAAGCTTTCGAAACAACTCTAGCGCATTCAAGATAAATCCAGCGAAGAACTTGCTCAATAGAATACTCTTAGTTCTTCTCTCTAGTGTTCTTTAGATCCATCTTCTCTAGCTAAGCTCAAAAGTTCATATCTATAGCTTAGATTCTCGAAGGAGTTCACTTTTAGTGATTGTTCTTATTGTAAGAACTCCCTCTAGTTGGAGAAATTCCCCTCCCCTTCAAACCTCGGTTTGATTTGTAAAAGTCGCTAAGGACTATAACTTAGAAGGGTCTGTCCAGTGCACAGATACATTGCTGAGGCTTGCTCAGATTAATCAACAAGTCCTCCTGTTCAGCAGGATCGTGGACGTAGGATCTTGCGTATCCGAACCACGTTAAAAATTGCTTGTGTTGTTTACTGTTTTATTGCATTGCATACAAACCGCTTACAAAATCATATCTTGCATAAAACGTATTCATAAAGTGCACTAGCCAAAACTATTTGACTTGTGAAAATCACTTTTTCAACTGAGACGAATCTCCGGGCCCCACACTCATATCCGCACTAAGTCTTCAACTGAGAATCAACCACTGACTAAAGTCAGTAGGACAGAGTCAGTAGTTGGCTCACTCTCTTACCCGCGATTGAAGGTTACTATTTGGCACTGTTCATCAGTTGCATCCAACAGCTCAGATGTCTTTCGCGTTTGAGAAAAGAAACAGTACTCAGGTGTACACCCCCCCCCTCTACACCTGACTCTCGTCTCCGGACCAACAAATATTTATAAAGGTAGTGGATGTTGTCTTGTTTAAAAGGTTTTGGTCATCTTGTAGTGCCAGTCGTATGTGTTTTCGTATCCAAGCTGGTCGAATATTGCTACAGTGAACTCGGTGTCTGTATGTGGTAGGAAATCAAGCATGTCGCCGTGTTGAAGGTTATGGTCATCCACGAAGAGCTTCTAGTTGAAGCGGAGGGATTGTTGCCAGATTCTAATGAGGTATTTTAATTCCACTTTTGATTAGGATTTCGTTTATGCTCCCGTCTAGTAGAAGTATATCGGCGAAGCGCGAGATTAGCTGAGGGAGGAATGAGTAGGTAAGTGTGAAAACGATGAAACCCGTATTTTAAATATTGACCTTACTAGTTGTTTTAAGTGGATGTGGTAGTTATGGAAGAAGCATTTTGTCAAAGTATAGTGTCGTTGGTGAGGTGCGATCGGGATGGATGACGAGATTCGGCCTGCAAAATAGTTTGTGCAGTAGTACTTGTAATTTGGTTTATTTTGCTTTAGTATGCATTGAGGAGTAGTGGCTTACCGTTTTGGTCTTGTTGGTATTGGAGGATAATTGAGAGTGGTGGCTTGTATGTCGACCTATTTTCGCATTGTGTGTATGCGTTCATCGGGATTATGTCGTATTGCCATTTGCCGGTGTTTCATTTCGATGGCTAGGTTGTTGTCGTTAAAAAATTGGTGCCAGCCGTCTTGAAAAGTGTCGTTCCAACCATGATTCTCCATGACTTTCTTTGGTAGTTTAGGGTGATCCGTTGGCTTCTTTTGATGGCCAGCGCCTTGTAGATTGCCGGAGGTATTGTTTGTTAGGTTTTCAATTTTGTTAGCGTGCATACTGTAGAATATTTTTTTTTCAGCTAGGTATGTACCTGGTATTGGTTGTTGTCGCATATGAAGAGGTAGCACATAGGTGCATAAGGTGAAGGACTGTGGCGATCTGTTGGGATTGAGATGGTTGAAAATAGCTTGTAATAATAATATTTGGTTGTGTTTGGGGTTATTTTGTTAATGTATCTCGGGGTAGGAAGGCTTCTGAACCAACATGCAGGAGTGTTGTTAGCCATGTCTTGACATGTTTAGGGTCTTGTTGATTAAGGTATCCGACATGGTTGATCAAGCGTGGATATTTTGAAAGGATCTTGTCGCAGATGTTTATTTGAGTTATTCCTTTGTCATTCAATCTGAGAGTTATTGCGTGGACGTAGCAGTTGGTGTGCGTGATTAGGTAAAAACGAAGTTCTGAATCTGTGGTTTCTTTGGTCCATGTGAGAAGAGAGATGTTAGCTGGGACATGTTTATGTTTCTGTTGGTTTCTTTGATGTATTAGAATTTTGGGTGAGATTATATGTATTTGTAGGAGACATTGTTTGTCGGCCATGAGATTGTCTGTATACTAATATTGTTTGTTTGTGATAAGGCTGAAGGTTAGGGTTATGAGGTTTCATTTTTTCATTTTTGTTTTAATAGGCAAGGGGAGTAGGAATACGAAATGTTTACTCAAGTTCAGTAGTGGGGGAAAGATATATGTTTGTGCTTGGCAGGATAAGATTAGTTTGATATCTTTTTGTTGTTTTCTCATGGAGTATGTTGGAGGGCATTTTGAAACGTGGAATACGGGAGTCTAATTATGGTTTGTATTTTATGATTGTGGTGTGGCGTTAGACAACCATGCCCAATTCCATCGGTAAGTCGATCCGTGTTTTTTTCCCTCGGCAATTCCGTCAGTAGTAACTGGATTTTTTGTAGTGAAAACTATAAAATACTAGTAAGGTTTATTGCAAAGTTACAACAAGAAACTTTATCACTAAAAACACATCGTTAACAAAAAAAACACTAATAATTTAAATAAGTGAAAAGAAAGTTGATTCTTGCATTATAATTTGGGTCATAAAGGCTTGTAGTCCTTGTTAGTTAAAATAAATGCAAAAGTGTTTTATATTAAAAGTTAATATAATAGTAATCAAGATTAGAAAAAAATAAATATTTTTAATTCATTTTGACTCGATTATCCAATGACTAAATTAAAAACCGAATGGAAAATAAATAAAAATCAAAAAAATCAAAATTTCTATTTTGTTATAAACTAAATAAAACGAGAGAATAATAGAGAGAATGAGAAATTAGATGTGTATTATTATGAGGGTGGAGACCTCTATTTATAGAGTACAAGATGGGCTCATGGGCTTTTAGGGTTTACGTGGTCATCACAATATATGGTAAGTATATATATATATAAAATATATTTACAACACTCCCCCTTAATTGACCATCCCTAAAAGAAACTGCTGCCTCGTAAAACCCTTGCCAAAAAAATCCATTGGGGTAAAAACTGGTCGAAGGAAAAAGAGTACAGCTGCTCCACTTCAATATAGTCATTGTTGATCATTGAATCATCGCATATCGATCTTGTGTACCAACTTCTTGAATGTTGCCTTTGGTAATGCCTTTATAAAAGAATCAGCTAGATTGTCACTTAAGCGAATTTGCTGGATGTTGATGTCGCCACTCTTTTGGAGATCGTGTGTTGCAATGGCTCTTTTATGAATCAATCACAGTGACTCATTTACTCGTGTGTTGCATTGGATGCCTCGTTAAAAACCTTAACTAAGAAAACCCTTTGGGGAAAAACTTAGAAAGGAAAAAAGAGTACAATCATTTGACCTTCAGGGTCATTTGACCTTTAGGACTCAGTCTAATCTTCATGATTATTTATAATTTATCACTCCCCCTCAAGGTAACAATCTTCAATGTTATCTTTAAGGTCTACACTGATATGTGCAACACAAGTTTAACTATCTTCATAGAGAATATCATGTTTGTCTCGAAGATAACAAAGGCTATTTAATACCATTTCAAATCCTCAAATTGAACATAAGTAAGAAACTTGTTGGTCCCGAGATAAACGTTCAGGTGTAGAGGGGGGGGGGGTTGAATACACTTGAAAACTTTCTCCACTTAAAACGCGAACAGTCCTTTTCAGGAAGATGCCGTACTAAACAGGTTCAGTAGACCAGATAAGCTGTTCTGAATCCTGCTAGCTGACTTAGGTTAGAATTCAGTACCGTTCAGTAGAAGTTCAGTAGAGTGCGGAAATGTGTAGGCCCAATTCAGTTGAGTTAGAAAACGTTTTTAGAAAAACGGTTTCAGTATATTAGTGTAGTCTTTTAAGCTTTGCTGAAACATAGTTGAATAATTTTAAAAGATATTTTTAGTATGAACAGAAATCAATGCAACAGTAAAATAAAATGCACACAGAACACAACGATTTTTAAAGTGGTTAAGATCCAACAATCCTACGTCCACGATTCCAAAAGATCAGGAGACTATTTTATTATACCAAGTTAGTCTCAGTCGGTTTGTGCACTGGACAAACACTGGTCTTGAGATTTATACTGAGCAAGTCTCAGTTTATAAGGTATCAAACTAAGCGTTTGACAAACTCTCCAACTATGAAGGAGTTCTTTACAATAAAGAACAGTTCAAGGATGAACTCCTTCGATCTAAGCTATGGATATGGTCTGCTGAGCTTAGGTTAGAGGGAAGGGAACGAGAAAGTGGCTTCTAGAGTGACGAACGCTAAAGTATAAACTCTGGGTTCGTATTTAGTCACTTGGATACTAGAGGCTTAGAGTCTGATTTATCTCGGTTCTCTTTGAGCAAGAATGTCGCCTTTCGCTTGGAATAACTCTTTGAAGATCTTGCGGAAAGCTTTAAGTCGATTCTGAGCTGCTCGTAAAATGCTCGTGTGTTCTTCGTATGTGTCATTAGCTTTGATTTGAAATCTTCCCTCTATTTATAGATGAGAGGCATGGAAATATCCGTTGGAGAATATGATCCATGTGTCTCTCTCTTTTGGGTAGCTAACGGCTCTTTCATAGTCTGGTGACAGAGTCTTTTCCCTCCATTTTCGAAAAAGTGTTGACTTGCAGCTTTAATAAGAAAGTAGACAGTTGACTGCTTGTCATTGGTCGAGGCTGAAGAAAGTAAGTGAGACAAACAGACTTCAAGATAGATCTGAAGCTGACTTCTCTGTACCTCGTATGACTCTGCTGATTTGACTTATAAGATTACTAACAGTTAGAAGACTGTCTGGCCGTTGCTGAGTCTGATCTATGTTCAGTAGCATACTCCTGCTGAGTCTAGCTCTACTCAAGATCAACTCTGAGTTCAGTGAACTACTCCTGCTGAGTCCAGTTCCACTGACTCCTTTCACTATGCTGCTCCTGATGAGTCCAGCACTATAGAGTCTTCTTCTCATGGTACTGAGACTGATAGTCTACTGAAGAATCAGCAGACAGAACTGAACACCTGAACCATTTAGGAAGGATGTCTACTGAGTCTGAAACTCTCAGAGACAAATACAAAACAAATACAACTCAATGGTTCATCAATCAAAGTAGGGTTTTGGGATCATTCAAATCTATGAGCACTGAGCTACTAAATCATCTCCCAACAAAACTTTTGGTTCTAAGACATCTTTGTTAACTTCTATAGGTCTAATGCACCTCCATTCACTTCAAGTGATTGAAGCAACCATTAGGTAGCTATATGGGTGCGATACAGGAAAATCTCTTTAAAGACCTTTCAGGTAGGTCGACTACTGTAACTCAATCAGGGAGATGCTCGATCTACAGGTCGAGACAATTATTAGTTCAACCTAAATCTTTTGATTCTAACTCCGTCTTTAGGCATGAGTTGATTCCATCAAGTACTTTTGTACATAATGATTCACATATCATCTTCAGGAGGAATTTGGAGTGATCTGTTCTAATTTTGTATTCCGCGGACTTCTTATCTCTTAGCACCAATAAATCTCTCACGCTTCTGGCGTCAATGAGAATCAATTGATTTATTTTATCAATGAGGAACTTCAGTTCTTTCATAGTGCATATAAATCAGGTATATGAGATTTTAGTCACTCCTTTTGCACTAAATAACTTGATGAACTTCTAGTTCATAGTGCGTGAATCTAAATAATTAATCCAATGAGATATTTGTGACATTGTATAATTTATATTTCAATATCCCCCTAATGCCGACAAGGATGTGAATTGGATTATAAAATCAGCATATCAATGAATAAAATAATCCATACTGATTTGCTCAATGTAAGTCATTTTGACGGAGTATACATATAAGTATTATGTTATTCAAGTGTCTCAATCAAACTCAAGTTAGCATTTTTGCACCCTTCTGTCAAGGGATACTCGTCATTCTTATTATATCATATACGGTTGTACTGTTTCAGCCATTATAGTGACTTTTGCAATCTATGTGAAAACATCTTTTTTATTTACATGCTTTGAGAAATTAAATCCTTCAGGGATTTTTATATATATGTCACTATCCAGTGAATCATGTAAAAGATATTTACTACATCCATAAAGCGCATATCAAGCATTTGTGACATAAGTAAATTAATCAAACTCTTAATATAATAGTGTCTATTATAGGAGAGTACATAATTAATTCCCGGTCTTTGAGAGAAATATTGTGTTACGAGTAGTGCCCTATATCTTGTAGTTTTTCAATTCTCTTTGTAATAAAGACACATTTGAATGCTTCGAGGATATACTTTCTAGGGATTTTTAATTCACCTTGTATGACTTCGTTCATCTTTGGCCAATTATTTTTATCTTGACAATCTCTTATAGATCGTCGTTGATGATCCTCTTTTCACATTTCAAGAGTCATATTAAAGGCGAATATATCGTCATGTGTCCACGATGATATTTGATCTCTCCAATATATTGAGATCTCAATATTTTTAGACGCTTGTAGTTCTTCAAGAACTTCATTTGATTGATTAATCATTATCGTCATTGGTTGGTTCATATGTTGTGCCCCTTTTCTTAGACACAAAATTCTTTTAGAACCAATTGGTCGACCATATTTTTGACGAATTTTAAATGCATTTGCTGTCATTTATGCTTGTCCTTCAGGGACATGAATTCTTATTAGGGGTATTTGCAGCAAATGTATGACATTGTCACTTCTTATATGTATACAAAAGAATCAAGAAGTTGGTTTGCAATCTTTCGCAAGTGAACCTTTCGACTTCTTGTTCACATTGATTACTTCGGGAATCCAAATGTGAATAGTTTTTCCTTGTGCTTTTTTTCTTTGGATGTAGATTTCACATTGATTACTTCATGAATTCGAATGTCACATATGTTCCACCTAATGTTGGGAACGTTATTTCATCATACAACAATTTCAATGTGAGACTCGTTTCATTTTGATTATGACATGAGCAACTAGGTGTTGAATCTCAATCACAAAACAATATAATATTAGATCCTCTTTAGGAGGAACTTGGAGTTTAATAAACTCACGCGCTTTATCAAGGAAAATATTCTTGGAATTGAGATCTTTATTTTTGAAATTATAGTTCTAGCAAGTGCTACATTTCTTCTAGAAATCGAGCATTCATGGAAATTAAGAGATTCTTCAGGATCTCTCTGCAGCGCCCATATGAATGTTCAATTATGTTGCACATCATAGTTGCTTACAGATGTCCAACCTCATCATGTCAAAGCATAAAGCTCTTTTGAACTTCCGGTTCATGACATGTTTTGTCTCACTTGTTTTTATGAATGTGTAATACATTCAAGGTAGTAGTGTGATAAGTTTTCTTTTGTTTGCTTCCGGCTAAATACAAAAGAATCACTACCTTTGTATATTATTTCAATATGATATCAATTACAGCGGATATCTTAAAACTTAGTAGGTGTCTTCTAGACTTACTAGAGTAAAGGGCATGTTCAATAGTTAATTTAGTATCATTTGATAGAATGATACAAGCTCTTCGGGAGCCTTTATTGATGTTCAATGCACTAGATTTTAAAATCTTGCAATTTAAGATGCATATACTCATATCGAGCCTTAGGGAGGACAAACAGTTAATATCTTGACGCAATCCTGCTGGGATGCTTCGTTTCATTATATTATTATGTCCCTCATGCCTCTTATTGGCAGATGAACATCATATCACGAGTGCATTAATGTGAACGAGACATAAATAATATTTTTCAATCAGGAATAACGTATATCATCGAAAATGTGAGTTGCTCTTTAAGAGCATTTAATATTCTTCTAGAATATAAATGATACTACGTTAGGACAGAAATTGAGGCATTTTCACAAACATGTGATAGTAATGTTAATATCACAATATGGTCATTCTTCAGGAATGTAATTGTGCTACTTCCAAAGCAACAATTTAGTTTATTCAAGATAAATGAAAGCAATATATTACAAATCTTGAGATCTACCGGATCTCACAACTATTCTTAAAAGAAATTAAGCCATAATAGGATATTGGAAATGCAATTGTCATTCATAGAGGAGCTCTTGCTACCACTCCATGTAATTAGGTAATACTTTAAATTACAACATACCTTTATATATACATTGTTCTTTAGGAACATGTAATATTCATCAAGAATATTAATTGTGCTACTTCAAGAGCAACAATTAAAGTATGGCTGTTGTAATATATGATTTCAAAATGACAAGTTTTAATTGTTCCAAGACCATGTAGAGTTAATTGTGCTATTTCAATAGCAACAATTAGAGTTATGAACATATAGCATTTGCCAAAATCAAGAGCTTGAATTGTTCTTCAATAACATGTAGTATTCTTCAGGAATACAAATTGTGCTACTTCAGGAGCACCAATTTTAGTCTATATTAAAATACTTCAAGTGATAGGCTAATATTTTCAAGAAACCCTGCTCTTCAGGAACACGTAAATGTTTTTTGGGGATATCAATTGTGCTACTTCGAGAGCAACAACAATAACTTATAAATATGATTTTGAATTGCTCTTCGAGAGCATATATTATTCTTCAGTAATATTAATGGATTGTGCCACTTCTGGAGCAACAATTATAACAACATAAGTGATCGGAAAAATCCGTTTACTAAAACGAACCATACTATATATCATGTCATATCTGAATTAAAGAGTAGTAAAGATCGCATACCTACATGTCGTCCCACATACCAAAGCAATTACTCCATATGCCATTATTATATTAATATAAAGGTTGGGTACGAAAACATGCACTACTTTGTAGAGAAAACTTGTGTATGATTTGTTTATTTGGCAAGATCTTAAATAATCATGTAAATGTAATCATGAAGTATTAATCCATATAGATGCTGACTAAAAATTTTACCTTTCATCGTGGATGTCTGTCTTATCTTCAACAAGCTTTCGTGCTGATAACGTGTTATAAACTAAATAGAATGAGAGAATAATAGAGAGAATGAGAAAATAGATGTGTATTATTATGAGGGTGGAGACCTCTATTTATAGAATACAAGGACTCATGGGCTTTTAGGGTTTACATGGTCATCACAATATATGGTAAGTATATATATATAATATATTTACAACATATATACATTTTTCTTGGTGGTTCAATTTTAAAAAGTTAAATTCAATTCATTTTGACCAATTTTACTGGAGAGGCGTGAGTTCTTGCATGAAGGAACCGGTACCAAGCTGCGTTAAGTGAGGCGCTCGCACGAGCAGCCGTTGCAGCTGTTCCAAGTCGATGATTTCGTTGACCTTGAGGACCCTCAACGATCTGCACCGGGCAACGAGTTCTCGAGGGCATCAAAACTTGCCTCGCAGTGAATGCTGGCGAAATTTAGTATCTCCAATGAGACAGAGCTCTCGGGGAAGCAACTCAGTCAGCCTCCACTGATATCTACTGTTACACTATCTGCTATGTCGAGCTCAACCAAGTTCCTAGAAGCCATATACAACACAACATTTACTTAGTAAAAACCGAAGACGCCATGCTAGTAATAAGGTAAAATAGTACTACTGCAGGCAATACAACACATGGAAGAAACCACATAGAGTTTAATTTGTCTCTAAATCTATTTCTTTTATTCATTTTCAAATCCTTTTCTAACAGAACTTATAGCGATGTTGGACAATCATTACATGGAAATTCTTGATTTTGTAATGCCAATTTTATGCAGACGTGTATTTTCCCCAAATTAAAATATGGATATTGGTCCCGAGGTAAACGTTCAGGTGTAGAAGGGGGGGAGGGGGGGTTGAATACACCTGAAAATTTTCTCAACTTAAAACGCGAACATTCCAATTAAGGAAATTGACTACTGAATAAATTCAGTAAACATGGCAAGCTGTTCTGGATCGCGTGGACAAAGTGACTGACTATACTGAGGCCTGCTAGCTGACTGGTGTCAGAATTCAGTACCGTTCAGTAAGAGTTCAGTAGCATGCAAAATAGCGTAGGCCCAATTCAGTTGAGTTGAAAACATTTTTAATGAAAACTGTTTTAGTAGATTAGTGCACTCAGTTAAGCTTTTCTAAAACTCAGTTGTATGATTTTGTAAATGGTTTTCAGTATGAACAGTAAATTAATGCAACAGTAAATGAACACAATGATTTTAAAGTGGTTCGGATATCAACAATCCTACGTCCACTGTCCCGAAAAGACCAGGAGGCTATTTTATTGTACTGAGTTAGTCTCAGTTGGTTTGTACGCTGGACAAACACGACCTTGAAGATTATACTGAGCAAGTCCCAGTTTACAAGGATCAAACAAGAATGTTTGACAAAATATCCAATGATGAAGGAGTTCTTTACAGTAAGAAAAATTCAAGATATGAACTCCTTCGGTTCTAAGCTATGGATATTTCATTGGAGCTTAGGTTAGAGGGAAAGGGAACAAGAAGAGGCTTATAGAGTGAAGAACAATGAGGAAAAATCTCTCTGGGTTCCTGTTCTATCACTTGGATGCTAGAGGCTTTGATTCTATTAAGCTTTGTTCCCTAGAGCAGTGTAGTCGCCTTTCGCGTTGAGTATTTCTCTGAAGTTCTTGCGGAAAGCTTGTATCTTGTTCGTTCAATGCTCGTAAATTCATGTGTTCTATATGTTTTATTCTTTGATTTGATTTTCCCTCTATTTATAGAGGTGAGCTATGGATAGATCCTTTGGAGACGAACTGTCCACGTGTCACTCTCTTTGGGTAGCTAACGACTCTTTAAGAAATCGTGCAGAGTCTTTCCTCTTTTTCATGAAAGTAGTTGACTTGCATCTTTTTACCAGAACTTTGACAGCTGGCTGCTTGTCATTGGTCGAGGTGTAGAAAGTTGTTGAGACATTCAAACTTCAAGGCAGATACTGAAGCTGACTTCTCTGATGTGTACAACCTCGGACAACTCTACTGATTTAACAATGAGAACCTTCTGACAATCAAGGAGACTATTAGGCCGTTGCTGAGTCTGACCTGGGGTTCAGTAGTATACTTCTGCTGAGTCCAACTCTACAGAAGGTCGACTCTGAGTTCAGTGAACTGCTCCAGCTGAGTCCCGTTCTACTGACTCTTTCAGTATGCTGCTCCTGCTGAGTCCAACACTGCTGAATCTGAACACCTCTCAGTATGCTGCTCCTACTTAGTCCAGCACTACTGCGTCTTCACACCATGGTACATAGGCGGATGGTCTACTGAGGGTACAACAAACAGAACTTCTGAGCCTGGACCATGCTGAAGGAAAGTCTACTGAGTCTGAAACTCTCAGAGACCAAGGCGTTACAATTACAAATGAATGGTTCATCTATCAAATTAGGGTTTTGGGATCAGCCAAATCTTCTAAACAATCTACTGCTGAATCATCTCCCAACAATTTTCCCCTATTTGATGATGCCAAAACCTAACACTACAAACTATCAGATACAAACTCCTTACAAATATTACAAGTAGAATCAGTGGAGTTGTACGTCAAGTTCTATTCTACTGAGGAACAAAAGAATTACAGAAATAACTCTCAACAATTTCCCCCAAACAGAAGTTATCAGAAAACAGACAAACACAGATAGACAGTGAGTGTGTGAGTCAGTAATCACTTAGGTGATTCTGAGTGTTAAATATAAAACAGATAGGCCATAGAGACAATGAGATTTTGTCTGGACAAACAACAGAGATGTATGTATATATATGAAGAAGTTCAATACAGATACATCGTTTGCTATCATATCAAAACAAAAATAGAGAACCTATCAAGACTACTATCCCCGGAACCGTTGAATCTGTGCGTTAAAGTCTTTGGATTTTTCTTCAGGTAGAGGGAGTCCATACATCTTGAAGGTATCTCTCCTGAGCTTCTGGATCTTGGGAATGTCTTCAGGATCGTTGGGATCAAGTTTCAAAGCTAAGATTGCCTTCCTGACTTCTCCTTCTATTACGTCGGTATAGAGAGAACCATCCAGCTTCTGAGGTGGTGATAATGGTCTGAAAGCCAGAGTCTGAACATCTTCTTTATCCGCAATGGCTTTCTCAACCATGTTATAGATATCCATATCACACTTGAAGAGCCAGTCAGCAAAAGCATCATTCTTACGAGTTTCTGGTCAGAATTGCCAGACATAATATCGCTTAAGGAATTCTGCCTTCATTGTCTCCCAGAGCTGAGTTTTCTCCCATGGTATCCACTTATCAACCCGAGGCCACCTGTGAATCTTCTGATCAGTGTGTCTTCTGCCTCGTCTGTACTTATTAGGGATCTCCATGTCCTTCGGCGGAGGAGGTCGAGGCTTCAGTTTTTCAGCTTCTCTGGCTGCTTCAGCAACCTTTCTCCTTGGCCAGAGCTTCTTGCCGTCTGAATTCTTCTATATGATAGTACTGTGCTCTTTTATCTAGAGCAACAATACTGAAGTTGATCATCTTGTCTATGGTCGGCTCAGCTCTTTTCTTTTCTTGCTGCTGTTCCTGCTGAGAGTCAGTGGCAATCTTCTCAGCTTCCTGCTCCTTCTCTTTTTCTTTATCAGCTTCATTGCTGAGTTTTAGCTTTCTTGGAGGAGGCCTCTTAGCTAGTTTCCTCGCTGGAACCTTAGTCCGGGCCTTTGCAGAAGCCTTCTTAGGCTTGTTAGCAGCTTCAGCCTCAGCTAGCTTCGGCTTCGATCTGAGCTTGTTCAACTGGGCTTATATATCTTTTTATGCCTTTCTTTAGTGATGTGGGGAGCTTCAGTGGCTTCTTCCCTTTACCCGATACTGGTGGAGGCAGAGGAGGCTCTTCCTTCTCTTTTGAATCCTCCTCTAGGAACTCAGCAACTTCTTTGATATGTTCAGCATATGTTTGTGTTGCTGATTCCTTGGGTCCTGAGCTGCTTGTGCCAGTCTCAGCACCTACATCACCTGTGCTGAAGATACCCTGGGCCTTATCCTTCTCAGTCTCTGCAGAAGAGGGGTCAGTAGGAGCAGATTTGCTTTGAGTCCCAGTCACTGACTTCTTCCCTTTCACTATCCTTTCCCCCTTTTTGGCATCATCCAATACGCCAGGTGTTGGAAATGAGACTACCTTGGTGTTCAGGGATGAGTAAGCAGTTGCCAGCTTATCCAAGGATTTTCGCATACTCTCGAACTTCAGGTGCAGGTCATTCCTCTCAATGATTAGGTCTTCACCGTATTTGCGGTGAGAGGTATCGACCAAGTCCTGAATAGTCTTTAGCTTCGCATCAAAATTCTCCTCACAGGCTTGCTGAATGGGTGCAACCCTGAGCTCGTGAGCCTGAGTCAGTGTGGAGTCTTGATAAGTGCTCTGACTGCGCTGCCTTAAAAGTTTCCAGAAGAGATGTCTGTGCAGCCGTCAGTGATGCTTGCTGATTCTCGAACTCAGCTCTTTGTGTGGCAAGTGAATTGGTGAGAATAGCTGAGAAATCAGGGGCAGGCGTGTTCTGAATAGAGGTCTTCAGCGCCCCGATCTCCTCGCACTGAGCTGTTGTAGCCTTTTTCCAACTCTTGTGGACAGCCTTCGCTAGGAGGCGGTTCTGTGTCCCTTGACTTTTGAGAGCCTTGGCTACTGAAAAAGACCTTCGGCTTTTGGCACTGGGCGCAACCTCGTAGGCAGACTGCAGCAAAAGCTGTTCAATGTCTGAAGCATGAGAGGTTCCAGTTGCCGCCGAACCAGGAGGGAGGGAGCTGATGGGTAGATCAGCTGAGGGTTGAGCTCCCTCCTCCTGTTGAGTACCCTCAGCAGGCTTCTCAGGGTCTGCATCACTGGGTAGGTCCTGATCATCAGGATCAGATCCCTCTGAAGGCGCGGCTACTGAGGGCATTCTGTCCTCAAGAAGAGCCAGCATAGCCGTCCGTAAGTCTTCGAGGTAGCTTAGCTCAGCAGGCTCAGAATGGCCTATCTGCTGACGGATCTCTAGCTCCTCGGAATTCAGGATCTCGCAAGATTTGAATCGGATAAGCCAATCAAGAGTGATCCAATCCTGGAACCTGATGAGCATCTGAAGCATGGCCTTGTGAGCAATGGTAACAATGTCTAAGTGACTTGTGATTTTAGGGATGGCCTCAGAGACTTCTCGGGTGGCTCAATCCTGAAGAGCGTCAGCCTCCATGTCATCCACATCAATTGGAGACATAGTCTTCTCAGTAGATGGAAGACTGCTGAGTGGTGGAACATCCAGTGGGGACTAAGATCTTGGAGTTATAACCTTTTTCATCCGAGGCCGCTTTTCCATCTGAGGCAGCCTGCTCAGATGCAACCTTTCCTACTGAGATCGTCTTCTCAGAGGAGTCTGAGTCATCCCTCAATCTGAATGGAGGTACTACTACGACCTTCTCAGAAGATTTCTTCAGCTTCTTCTGAAGGGTAGCACCCTTCTTTCTGGGAATGGAGGCCTTCCTCTTCCCTTTTCCTTCCTAAGCCTATGTGCTGAAGCGCAACAGCCTTGCTGTGGAAACGTATCTTCTTCGGGTTGAAGTAACATTTATCAGCATAGATTACGTTTTTGTCTCTGCAGAAATCTTCAATAATATTCGACAACTTCATCCCGTATAAGAGCTTGCCCTTGGCACTCAGACACCCGATAGATTTATCAAACTTTGAGGCTTGTGTTTGAAACTCTTTCAAAAAGAACTCCGTCTAGTTGATCTTGGCTCTGTCGTAGATAGCCATCATCATCTATATCTTAGGTCTAGTCACCTGATCAAAAGAGCCTGCTTGGCTCGTCAAGATCTACGTAACTACGTAAGCTAGAGCTCGATACAGCGGGAGCATGCAGTTCTTGGGAAAAGTTGTTCTGAATGACGTCGGCTCCTCGCAGAAGATCTCTAAATACTCGTCCAAGAGATCATCTTTGTATCCCGCGATGCTGATGCCACTATCTGGCAACTAAAAACTACGCTGAAGAGCCTGCCTCACTGACATCTGTTTTACTTCAGCATTGGTTTTTAGTTCTTTACATCCCTCTTCTCTAGCTAAGCTCAAAGTTCATATCTATAGCTTAGATTCTCGAAGGAGTTCACTTTTAGTGATTGTTCTCATTGTAAGAACTCCTTCCTAGTTGGAGAAAAATTCCCTCCCCTTCAAACTTAGGTTTGATTTGTAATAGTCGCTAAGGACTATAACTTAGAAGGGTCTGTCTAGTGCACAGATACCTTGCTGAGGATTGCTCAGATTAATCAACAGACCTCCTGTTTAGCAGGACCGAGGATGTAGGATCTTGCGTATCCGAACCATGTTAAAAATTGCTTGTGTTGTTTACTGTTTTATTGCATCGCATACAAACTGCTTACAAAATCATATCGTGCATAAAACGTATTCATAAAGAGCACTAGCCAAATCTATTTAATTTGTGAAAATCACGTTTTCAACTGAGACGAATCTCCGGGCCCCACACTCTTATCCGCACTAAGTCTTCAACTGAGAATCAACCACTGATTACAGTCAGTAGGAGAGACTCAGTAGGTGGCACACTCTTATCCGCGATCGAAGGTTACTATTTAGCACTGTTCATCAGTTGCATCCAACAGCTCAGCTGTCCTTCGCGTTTGAGAAAAGAAGCAGTACTCAGGTGTATTCACCCCCCCTAAACCTGACTCTCGTCTCCGGACCAACAATTGGTATCAGAGCAATGGTGTTCTTCTGATCATCGCTTCTGAAACTATTGGTCTTCTCGAACAGATTCTGAAAATGTTTTTCACTGCACAAGCATCTCTTCATACATCCTTATACTCTTACCCATAATGTCTGATATGTCAGGTATTCGGATGGTGACGATGTTCTCCGTAGAGAACTATACGGTATGGCGTGTGAGAATGGAGGCGCACCTAACATCGCTGCATGACAGCATGACGGATGTCCTTGAAACAGGACCCATCATTCCCATGATCGACAACGTACAATTTGCTGCTGCGGGAGATGTAGGAGCACAGACTGGTGCTAAAATCGCAAAAGACAAATCTGCCTTCACGCCAGAAGAGAAAAAGCTGCACAACCTCGACCGAGTTGCGCAGAATGCAATCCTGACTACGCTCAGTGATTCACACCTCGGGAGAGTGGAAGACTGCAAAACGGCAAAGGAACTTTAGGATGCCCTGGCTGTACTGAGCCGAGGAACCCCTCAGATCAAGGAAAATAAGCTCGAACTAGAGCTACAAAAGTTCGATACATTTGCCATGGAGCCCAACGAGACCATTGACGAGCTAAGCGTCAGATTTACCAACCATATCAATGTGATCAGCGGGCTGGGGAGGACGTTCACCAACAAAGAGATGAACATAAAGATCTTGAGAGCGCTACCTCGACTGAAGTGGCTTCCTTTTGCTACTTATTTACGTCGCTCAGATCTTAATGCTCTAACTCCTGATGTTGTCTTTTCAGAATTAAAGACAGGGGAATTTGAGCACAGCCTACCCCAACGATGTTCCAACGCTCCAGCTGACACCCAAAAATGATCATGCTTTCAAAGCAACAGTCAGCAAAACTGGAGCCAAACCCATTTCTTCCAGCAAGGCAGTAGCCACAACAGACTCAAAGTCCTCTGAGACATCTTGTACTGACCAGCTTGCACTTATGGCTCTCAAATATCAAAGAGAAAAGGAGAGAGTCAGAAAGATGAAGAAATATCACAGAGATTCTCCCTCAGGTAAGAAAGATTATCGAAAAAGGGAAGAATCTAAACCAACTACTGATTGCAGGAACAGAGAACCTGCTGCTAGTCCATCCAACGACTCAGCTGGAAAAAGCAGCAGATCGTCTGTTTGTTACAACTACAAGAAGGAGGGACACTATCAGTACGACTGTCCTGAACTCTCAACTGCTCAAAGAGCAGAACGGCAGGCCAGACGCGAGAAATTTGCCAGAAGGAGGCAGGCCTACATTGCTGGAGAGATATCCGACGACTCAATAGAGGAAGATACATTCATGTATTCTTCTAAAGACGAAGCTGCATTTGTCGCACTTGAGGTCGGAGAGACAGATCCTGAATCAACTGCAGAATACTGTCTGATGGTCGGAGAAGAGGCTGAGGTAAACTCTAAACTTAATATAACCTCTTCTTCACATAGCACACACGACACGTGCTCGGTCATAGATGAACCTCTAGACGTGGTACAAACCTACGATGATCTACTTGAGGAGCAGATTCAGCTGAGCAGAGAGTTCAGCAGAACCATTCAGGAACTAGAACAGGTAAAGGCTGAAAATCAGAGACTTTCTTTTGATTGTCAGGTGTCTACTGATTCAGAAAATCTGGTTGTGAGACTCAAGGAAGAGATTAAATCTCTTATGACTAAGTCTCAGCTTCAAGAAACTCAGATATCAGTTCTGACCAAGGATAATTCTGAGAAAGATACTGAAATAGCCCTACTCAGTTAGAAGCTCGCAGGAGTCGAAAAGGATTATGAATCACTTCGGAGAAGTGAAGAGGCCTGGCGAGAACTGATGACTGAATAGTACCTAGGAGCTAAGGAGAAGTTGGAAAGCATGCTTAGACTCAAAGGCCAACGGTCATGAAAGAAGGACCTGGCTATACTCATGAAGCTTCCACTTCAACATCAAAAAGTTCAAAAATGTTGGCTGATAGGTTCGTCGGAGGAAAGGTTCAAGCCACTGACTCAACACCACAGGCGAAGAACAAACAGAAGGTGATTGCACCTCAGCCGAGCAACAAAAAATAACTGACCAGAGGTTCTAGCCCCAGGACACCACGATCAAATTCAGGGGGAACCAAGAAGGTCAGATGGGCAGAGTAGTGCAATGAACCGCTATATGATCATCCAACACAGTATGGTTCGTACTACTATGAGCCCAGGGTCAGGAGGAGCACACAGCCTAAGAAGAAGAAAGCTCTTGAACCCAAAATTGCCAGAAAGTCAGTATCTCCAAGCCATGTGGAGAAGAAAGCTGACAAGGTTCAGAAAAAGAAGTCTCAGACTTCTAAGGTCCCGAGACAAATCTAGGTTCCGAAATCACCCACTAACACTTAAGGACCCAACTGAACCAAAGGGTACCTAAAATTGTTTCTGTTTTACAGGTGTATAAGGACGCTTGGATTTTGGACAGTGAGTGCTCGAGACACATGACTTATCAAAAGAGCCTGCTGACCAACTACATACAAGAAGATGGTCCCAAAATTGAGTTTGGTGACAACTCTAAAGGCTATACAAGGGGATACGGAACACTAAACATTGGGACTGCTTTAGTTCCAAGAGTAACATATGTTGAAGGACTTCAACATAATCTCCTTTCTGTCAGTCAATTTTGTGACAATCTAAATAGAGTTATCTTTGACGCTGGTTTCTGTGATGTTGTTGATAAATCTACAGGGAAAACAGTGTTATCAGGTTCGCGGAGGAAAAATATCTATGTTGCAAACTGGAAAACCGCAGAACCTGAGGCTTGCTTACTCGCACAGACAAAATCTAGTGACAGAGCAGGATGGTGTTGGCATAAGAGACTCAGTCACCTGAACTTCAAGACTATGAACAAGCTAGCCAAGAACTCTAAGGTCAGAGGACTGCCCAATGAATCATTCATCAAAGATAGAAACTGTGAAGCATGCTTGAAAGGAAAGCAGACAAAGAACAACAATCCACCAATTCCGTCACCCTCCACTGATGGAATCCTTCAACTGCTACACATAGACTTATTCGGGCCAGTCTCTCCAGTGACTATAAGAGGCAAGAAGTATGCCCTCGCTGTTATTGATGATTATTAAAGATATACGTGGGTCATCTTCATAGCCAACAAATCTGATCTCATGACTGAGTTACCAAAACTTCTGAAGAAGCTCAGCGTGGAAAAAGACATCAAGATTCAGAGAATTCGCTCAGACAGAGGAACATAATTTCTCAACTCATTAGTTAAGGAGTACTGCGAAAAAGAGGGAATCAACCACGAGAGATCAGCAGCTCACACCCCTCAGCAGAACGGACTGGCTGAACGTAAAAACAGAACGCTTAAAGAGGCAACAAGAACGCTCCTAGCAGACCCTGGACTACCCTCTAGGTTCTGGACTGATGCTACTGACACCGCCTGCTACACTAAGAATCGCTCACTGCTTACACAACAACACATGAAGACACCCTACGAATTATGAAAAGGGAGAATTCCTTGTATTTCTCATTTTAATATTTTTGGTTGTCCTTGTTTTATCCACAATAATGGGAAAGATCAGTTGAAGGTCTTTGATAGCAAATCTGATCAAGGAGTATTCTTAGGATACTCTCGAGTCAGTAAAGCCTTCAGAGTCTTTAACTATCGGACTCTTTGCGTGGAGGAAAGCCATCATGTTGTATTTGATGAGTTTGTTACTGAGGACAGGAAATCTAAAAAGACAAATACTGAAGGTGTTACCAGCAAGCTATAGGATCCCGCAGTAAACGACAAAGCCGAAAAGATCCAGCATTGTTGGGATGATGAGTCAGACAATGAGGAAATTCAGATACATCCCACAGGCAATGTAGCTGACCTGGTTTATTCTACTGAATAGAATCAACAACAAGTAACAACAGTCGATGAGGAAGCCCCAGTGGTAATTGAGACCTCTATTGAGAATATAAACTCAGGGGGAACGACTAATGTTCCTGAGCTAAATGCCCCTGAACCTGTAAACTCAGTAGATCCTAACCTTCTTACTGAACTGATGCAGTCACAGAATAGTACTACTAAAATGCCTAACACTCCTGTTGACTGTGCAGAAGTAGTATCAGAAGAAGAAGCCAGACTCAGACGTTCATGGCTCGACGCTCACTCTTTTGATCTTATCATAGGAGATCCATCAGCAACAATCAGTACGGGATCTAGATTAAGTAAAGGAGAAAGCTCACTCTATTCTTGTTTCTTGTCCACAGAAGAACCTCAGACAATTGAGGACGCACTCAACGATGCTGACTAGATTATTGCTATGCAAGATGAGCTGAACCAGTTCGTTCAAAACGAAGTTTGGGAGCTTGTTGACAGACCTAGACATCAGCACGTGATTGGTACTAAGTGGGTCTTCAAGAACAAGCGAGATGAAAAAAACGTCATTGTCAGAAACAAAGCTCGACTTGTTGCTAAGGGATATTATCAAGCAGAAGGAATAGACTTTGATGAAACATTCGCTCCAGTCGCTTGATTGGAAGCCATTCGTTTGTTCCTAGCCTATGCAACGCATTAGAGATTTAAAGTATATCAAATGGATGTAAAGTCAGCTTTTCTGAACGGCGTAGTGAAGGAAGAAGTCTATGTGGAACAACCTCCTGGCTTTCACCAGGGACATCAGGTGTACAGACTTCGGAAAGCGATGTATGGGTTAAAACAAGCACACAGGGCTTGGTACGATACCCTATCAGACTTTCTGCTTCAGAAAGGTTTTCAAAAGGGGATAGTAGATCGCACCCTGTTCAACATAAAGTCGGGAGATGACATCCTACTGGTACAAATCTACATGGACGACATCATTTTCGGTTGCAGAAACGTGACTATATGTCAACAATTCGAGAAAATGATGAAGGAGAAGTTCGAGATGTCCATGATGGGAGAGATGAATTACTTCCTCGGATTTCAAGTAAAGAAATCATCTGAAGGAATTTTCATCAATCAAGCCAAATGCACTCGAGATCTCCTGAAGAGATTCGGCTGCGACTCAAGCAAGCCAGTCAAAATCCCCATGAATAGGAATTTCAAAATCGATCTAGACAAAGAGGGAGCTTCTGTTAACTCTACTGATTATAGAGCTATTATTGGTTCTTTATTATATTTAACAGCAAGCAGACCCGACATAACTTATGTTGTAGGTGTATGTGCAAGATTTCAAGCAAATCCCAAGCGAAGTCATATGGACTCTGCAAAGAAGATTCTGCAATATCTGAAGGGAACACCTGACGCAGGGTTATGGTATCCTGCTGATGATAATCTTATACTGACAGGTTATTCTGATGCTAATTATGCAGGATGCAGGATAGATCGCAAGTTAACTTTTGGAACATGTCAGTTCCTAGGCAGCAAGCTGATATCTTGGTTCTCAAAGAAACAACATTCAGTGGCAACGTCCACTACTGAAGCTGAGTACATGGTTGCTGGAAGTTGCTGTGCCTAGATCCTTTGGCTTCGACAACAATTGCGTGATTATGGTATAATTCAGGATGTAGTGCCCATCTACTGCGACTCCACCAGTGCAATTACTATAACTCAGAACCCAGTTCTCCATACGAGATGCAAGCACGTGGATATCCGACACCACTTCATCAGAGACCATCTCGAAAAGAAGGACATCAGAATGGAGAAGATCCATACTGACATACAAAGGGCAGACATACTGACCAAACCACTAGCTGAGAATAGATTCAGCGAATTATCAGTTGAGCTAGGTCTACTGGATCCTACTGAATCAAGTCAGTAGAAGGAAACAGTACGACAGGTCAGAAGACTCAGTACTTGATTAAGTCGAGTGAATCAATACAGTACACAGTAAGGGGGAATGTGGTCATCAGCACATCAAATGTCCTCCTGAGTCTTAATGGTAACCAGCTGATCGTAAAAGTTTAGCTGAAGAGGTTTGCGTGGTTTTATATAATTAACCTTCTCAGAAGCATGCTTGCATTTATTACATCAGTCGTTTGCACTCAGTAGTTAATGAGCTTTTGTTTCCCGCCATTAAATTTTTAAGGTTTAAGTCAGTAGGAAACCGTTCTCATTTAAAAGACTTAGACTTTAATGCTGCCTGCAATGCATTTAATGCATGTCTTCTCACCTTACCTTAAGTGCGCATATCCTACGTGGGTCTAGATTAGAGGCGGCCTTAGTAATCATTCCGTTTATAACATCAAATCACAGCCGTCATTAAAAAGAGACTTAATCCCAGCCGTTCGATCAAAAACGATTGATATGCATATCTTATAAAATCTCTCGCTTATCACTCGAATCTATTTTTTTTTTCGCCATTTGTATCCTCAAGAGCTTTTTGTCTTCAGTTTTCATCTTCTCTTAACTGATTTCGCATATCATTCAAGCTCTTTGCATACGGTAATTTTTCATTCCTCTCTACTTAAAACTCTTCTAACTCACTCTACTTTCAAGTGCTAACAAGTTTTTTGCAGATATTCATGGTGACCGTTATGACCCACCCAATGCTGAAGAGATCATCAAGTCTAAGGTTCAGTTTGAGCCTACGATGGTTCTTCATCAGGCGGAGCTTCCTTATCTCGAGCCCATCTTCTCGGCTCTGGAAGCGTCCGGCCTAGAGCTTCTCGTTACGAAGCATCCCAAAGCCTATCTCCCCCGACAAGTGGCCGAAGTTTTCTATAACTGGAGGTCGGTGGAAGATACGGACGGGGAAGTATCCCAGTTCGCATATATGAGGGAGGTGACCCCTCAGAAGTAGGAGTCTGATCACCACGACATCGATATCAGGGCAGCATTGTAGGCTTATTTTGACCTACCTGCCTACGGGATCTCCCCTGCTGGATATAAGGAAAAGGAGCTCAACTCCTATGTCCAACGGCTCTGTGGCAGAGACGACATTACCTTTAAATCTGCCTTGCCAAAGAAACCAGCTCTTGCCAGAGTACCGCGGGCTCGCCTACATAGTTACACATATTCTGACAAGCGTCGCCGGTTTGTTCGATCAGCTGTCAAAACCACGACTCCAGCTGATGATGGTTATAGAGGATGGCGTCCAGGTCAACTAGACGGAATTCTACGTGACTGAGCTCAAGGCTCAGGCACAGAAGTTTGTTGCCACACCTACTGGAAAGAGAAGACTCATTAGTGTAGGTAAGCTTCTGTACGGGACGAAGATGTCCACACTGATCGAGGATTCAGTATTGAATCACGTGTCTTTTGCTGATTCTCGATACTTCGACAGCAAGCTCATCATGTTCAAAACAAGAGCCGCTGCTGAGAAGTCAGTCGGGCGAGGACCAGCTGCACAGAAGAGGACTACTACTGATCTGCCTCCTCGCGCCGACCCACCGAAGAAGAAGAGGCTCACTAAGGCTGGAACGTCTGAAGTTCCAGCAAAGCTTGCTTCTCCCCCACCTCAGGAGGAGAACATACTGGACGCTGACACATGCATTGAGGGTGCCACTCTAAAAGACAAAGTCCAGCGTATCAGCTCCGAGGAGACACAGTCGGATGAAGCTGAACCGACTGTGGAAACATCTCCTGAGTGGACGACAATGTAGTCAGCTCGTCTCCGAGCCACAGGAGAAGTGACTGCACAGATCCCAAAAATCGTCGAACATAGGGATCTGGTCGATATTTCGATCAGGGCGAGGACGCAGATGCTACTGAGATTCCTGAGTTGGGATATCCTCGAAGAGCTGATCCTGAATCAGTCAGCATTGTCCTTGCTGACAGAGGAGCAAAGCCTTCAGTCAGCCATCGGGTTTGGAGAACCCAATGACCTTGCTTCATTCGAGGATCTGAGAGCCGCAATGTTGTATCTACTCAGCCTAAGATCCTCTGAACAACAAGTCAGCAGCCCATCGCAGCCATCCCATCACGACGATGACAATGATGATAATAATGATGATGTGGATCAGGCACCACCCAAGGAAGCAGACCAGAGAAGGGCAAATCACCACCACCCCGGTCGACATCAGGTGATGCCCCAGTTGTCTCGAAACCCAGTCGAGAGCAACAACTCGCAACATCTGAGCAGAGGCTCGAAACCAGCAGCTATCAGATCAAACCAATCGGTTCCGTGTCCTCCAAGTCTGTCAACAGAGCCATCAGGAAGTAGGGAGACAAGAATCGTCTCCTCGTTAAGGATGTTCACCTGAAGTGGGCTCAGTACACTAAGTCTCAGACTGAGACAGTTGACAAACATGCCAGCGAGGTGAAGAAGGTCTGTGAAGCTTCTACTTCTTCTATCAATATTCAGGAGATAGTCGAGACCGCGCTCGCAGCTCAGAAAGCGGACTTAGCCGCTCAGAGTCAGCTGCTTGTTCAGGCTTAACATAAAATATTTTCCAAGCAGCTGACTCAGAGCCTCACCACAGTCCAAACAACTATGGATGAGCGAAACAGGATGGCCACCTCCAGTGTACAACAAGCCATAACAATTCAGGTGGAGGCCCTCAAGCTCATTCAAGCCGAGATGATCGCTTCTCATGACGCATCACTCCTGAAGCTAAGATAGGAGATAGGAGCCCAGATCAAGCAGATTCGCACTGATCAAGAAAATGACTGGGAACAGTACTGTGATGCCGTCAAAGACTTCGAGACCACCTCCACTTCTATCAAAACAATGGTCTTAAATCTAGAGAAGGAAGTGGTAGCCATCCGCACTCGTCTCTCCCTGGCTGATGATGCCAAAAAAGGGAAGGAGAAGGTAAGGGTGAGGCGGAGAGGGCTCAGGTGGGTGAAGGAGAAGAAGCCGAGGCAAGGATAATTGCCAAGGGGGAAGGATCAGCTGATCCAGCTGGGACCAGCTCAACCCCCCCGCGAAATTATCCAACTCCCAACTATCCAAACATCTACTGAAGTGCATGAGCCGGCTGCAGGATCTGGAGAAGGATCCTCGGCTCAGCACATAGAGGAGGCGCACGTTTCGTTGACCAGGAGGACGAGCCACTGCCACCACAAAGGTCGGAGAAGGAGAAAGCTGCTGACTCAACTCCTCTGTCTTCCCCGATGCCCAAATTCAAATCCAAAGCAGAGCAGGAGGCATATGACATGCAAGTCGCTCAGAAGCTCCAGGATGAGCTGGATCAGGAACGACAACACGAAAAGAACAGGCTCAAAAGGCAAAGAAGCAGAAAAAGCCAAGTGTCAGAGCGTCCAAAAGCCAAGCCACAAAAATTTTGGAGGAACAAAAGAAGAAAAAGGCTCAGGACGAGCAAGCTGCTGCCTCTGATACTGATCTACAGCCCTTGGCTCAGAGAATGGAAGAATTGTCTAAGCTTACTCCTGAGCAAGAGGCAGAAGATAGAGGAGGCAACGCTGCAGGGACTTAATCTCCGGAAAGGAGACACTAGAGCAGCGACCCTCAGAGAAAAGAAAAGACTTGAAGACTTGGCCAAGATCATTGAAGCGACTGATAAGATGGCCTATGAACCTGTTATTGACTGGAAGAAGCAGATACCTAGGTTATCCAAATACTACAGGCGAGGCGCTCCGAGAGCAACTTATTAGAAGAAAACTCCTCACCGCCACGTAGATAAATGGATACCGTGGAATCTGAATGAGGAATCGGAGGAACTCAAGATCGAGTTCATCAAAGGGTATTACGTGTGGCAATGCTATCTATCTGAGATTTCGGCAAACCAACTCTACGATGAATTCCTTCATCAATCAAATGCCAGACTCAGAGCGCAAATCCATCTGATCCTAGCTAAGGAGAAGCTGCCACTCGTTGCTTCTGCCTTCAGAAGAGTACCTCCTCCCATGACCACTCGTGGTGTCTTATTCACCAAGAAGAGGTCGACGCAGCAGCACGACATCACGATCTCAGTTCTCAGCTGCCAAGCGATCTCGAGGAAATCCAAACTCTCCGTGCAAGAATCTACAAATATTACGGTTTGGATCCTCCTGCTGACAAGTCTGCGGATTTCAAGAGCAAGACCAAGAAGTTCAGACGTTAGCAGTAGCCTTCACATTTTGTATAGAAGATAGGAACCTTGTAACTCACTTCTCATATATAATAGTTCCTTCTTCTAGCCAGACAATCACTCATTGTCTTACGGCTTTTGTTTGTGTTATCTTTATCACAACTGATCACTGAAGTGATCTGACACACACTCACACATAACCGTTTCTCGGATGTGCCTATCTGTCAACTGCTGATTTCCTTAAGTCATTTGCTCAGTTTTACTGAAGTTCTTCTATGTCAGTAGTTTAGGACTTATTGTCTTAGAATTTATAGAGGTTTTGGCATCATCAATTAGGGAGAAATTGTTGGGTTATGAGTCAGTTGATGATACTTAACATTTTATTTGGTAAAATAAAATTGGGGGAAATCATAGTGTTCATGCTATGGAATTGAAGATCCCAAAACCCAACTGATATCAGTAGTGTAGTGTCGATAGGACTAGATGATGTAATAGGATAGACTATTTTCGATTTCCTTATCCTTCGTGTCTATGTCCTGTATGGGGTTAAATGTTGGATTGATCTTCAGTAGGAAGCTTACTTTCCAGAACCCCACATCCTCAGTGTAAGAGCTTGTGTTCTTAAGTCATCAGCTGACAGACATCATTAGAAGAACATTATATACAAAGCTCAGTAGCTTCGCAGTCATCAACTAACTACACTCAGTAGAACAGCTTTATCAACCGACTCAGACGAAGGTGACAGAGACTGCATTAAGTCTACTCTATCCGACAGGAAACGCCCAACTTTCAACATCATTTTGAAAGTCAGCAGAAGATCATACGAGGATAAGTGAGAGTCAAATCTGATGAAGACCAATGTCTGACATATCTCACCTACGACAAACCTCGACGAATGAGAAGCCGTCAATGCACTATCTGCTCTGACCAACTAAAGCTGCTCTCATGAACAGTTATCAACAACTCTGCTGCAACAATTCTAATATATGGCCGTTTTCCTTGGAAGCTTGTGACACGTGGCATCGTCCTCTCCAACGGGCAAATACCTAGGTCACGACTATAAATAGAGAAGCAAATCCGAGCTCCACGTACGGGATATCAAAGGATAAAACGCTCAAGCTTTCGAAACAACTCTAGCACATTCAAGATAAATCCAGCGAAGAACTTGCTCAATAGAATACCTCTAGTTCTTCTCTCTAGAGTTCTTTACATCCCTCTTCTCTAGCTAAGCTCAAAGTTCATATCTATAGCTTAGATTCTCGAAGGAGTTCACTTTTAGTGATTGTTCTCATTGTAAGAACTCCTTCCTAGTTGGAGAAAAATTCCCTCCCCTTCAAACTTGGGTTTGATTTGTAAAAGTCACTAAGGACTATAACTTAGAAGGGTCTATCTAGTGCACAGATACCTAGCTGAGGCTTGCTCAGATTAATCAACAAGACCTTCTGTTTAGTAGGACCGTGGACGTAGGATCTTGCGTATCCGAACCACGTTAAAAATTGGTTGTGTTGTTTACAGTTTTATTGCATCGCATACAAACTGCTTACAAAATCATATCTTGCATAAAACATATTCATAAAGAGCACTAGCCAAAACTATTTAATTTGTGATAATCACGTTTTCAACTGAGACGAATCTCCGGGCCCCACACTCTTATCCGCACAGAGTGTTCGACTGAGAATCAACCACTAACTACAGTCAGTAGGAGAGACTCAGTAGGTGGCACACTCTGATCCGCGATCGAAGGTTACTATTTGGCACTGTTCATCAGTTGCATCCAACAGCTCAGCTGTCCTTCGCGTTTGAGAAAAGAAGCAGTACTCAGGTGTATTCACCCCCCCTCTACACCTGACTCTTGTCTCCGGACCAACAGATATGTTTGTTCAAGGGGACACGATCAATACAGAAACACTGAACCCTCAAGCAAAGAACAAACAGAAGATGAAAGCACCTCATCCGATCTATTAGAAATTTGACAAGAAGGTTACCTCAAAATCACCCCAGCACAGTCAATGGGGAACCAGCAGAGTGAAATGGGCTGATCAGTATGGACCGCCACAGCTGACACATCCAGCTCAGTATGGGTTGTATTATTATGATCCTATTGTCAGAAGGGGTTCCAAGAGTCAGAAGAAGAAAAAGGTTGTTCAGAAGGCTAAGGTCAGCAGTCTACCACCTCAGAAGATCAGGACTCCTGAACCTGTAAAGCCTCAGAAGTCAACATCAACCAGTTCAGTGGTGAAGTATGTTGATCAGAGTGGAAAGAAATTGTCTGAGACCAGCGGGTCGTAAGACAGATTTGGGTTTCTAAAACTAACGCTTAAGGACCCAAAATCAAAATAAAGGGTACCTAAATAAAATTCTGTTTTGTAGGTTCACAAGGACCCATGGTACATGGACATCGGATGCTCAAGACACATGACGTACCAGAGGAGCATACTGAAGAATTATATTACTGAAGAAGGACCCATAATCGAGTGCGAAGATAACGCAAAGGGCTATACCAGAGGCTACGGAACACTCAACATTGGAACCACCACAGTTCCAAGATTATCATATGTTGAAGTACTTCAACATAATCTTCTCTCTGTTAGTCAATTTTGTGATAACTCAAATAGAGTGATTTTTAAACACTGGTTTCTGTGATGTCATTGACAAATCTATAGGGAAAACAGTGTTATCAGGTTCGCGCAAAAAGAACATATACATTGCTGACTGGAACTCAGCAGAACCTGAAGCATGCTTGGTGGCGAAGAACGACAATAGAACGGGGTGGCTCTGGCACAGAAGACTCAGCCATCTCAACTTCAAGACGCTCAACAAGCTTGCTAGAAACGCTCTAGTGAGAGGACTACCGAATGAAGTGTTCAGCAAGAACACTCATTGCGAGGCATGTCTGAAGGGGAAGTAAACAAAGAAACAAAATCCGCCAGTTCCATCACCTTCCACGTATGGAATCCTTCAGCTCCTGCACATGGACTTGTTCGATCCAGTCTCTCCTGTGACGATCAGAGACAAGAAGTATGCTTTAGTGGTCATTGATGACTACTCGCGCTACACATGGGTCATATTTATTGCCAACAAGTCTGACGTCAAAACATAATTGCCTACGCTTCTGAAAAGGCTTAGTGTTGAGAAGAACACCGAAATCAGAAAGATTCGTTCAGATAGAGGAATAGAGTTCCTGAATTCGATGGTGGAAGAGTTCTGCAAAAATGAAGGAATAGAGCATGAGACCTCTGCTGCACGCACGCCTCAAAAAAATGGGATTGCTGAAAGGAAGAGTAGAACATTTAAAGAAGCAGCAAGAACCCTGCTCGCAGACTCAGGACTCCAATCTAAATTCTGGGCAGAAGCGACTGATACTGCATGTTATACTCATAATAGATCACTACTGACAAAGCAACATCAGAAAACACCATATGAACTATGGAAAGGCATGAAGCCTCTCTTATCTCATTTCCATATTTTTGGGTGTTCGTGCTTTATCCACAATAACGGAAAGGATCAGTTAAAGACTTTCGAAAGCAAGTCAAACCAGGGAGTTTTCTTAGGATACTCCCGGGTCAGCAAAGCCTTCAGAATTTTTAACTACCGGACCATTTGCGTGGAGGAAAGCCCTCATGTTGTCTTTAATGAGTTTCCTACTGAGAACAGGAGCAGAAACTCAAATTCAGAATCTGAGGACATCAGTGAACAGCTACAGAATCTAAGCTTAAAGGACAATGTTGAAAAGATCCAGCTTTGTTGGGATGATGATTCAGAAGAGGAAAATGAAGTCAAGACTACTGAATCACAGCCAGCAGCAAACGTAGCTGAACAAATTGATTCTACTGAACAGAACCAATCCCAGGTAACTCAGGTCGATGAAGAAACCCAAGTGGTAACTGAGACCTCGACTGAGAATAACAACTCAGGGGGAACAAATGACGTTCCTGAGCTTAATGCCCCTGAACCTGGTGACTCAGTAGACCCAACTCTTGTCACTGAATTGCTTCAATCTCAGAATAGTACAATTGAAATGCCTAACTCACCTACTATCTGTGTTGAACAAATTTCAGATGAAGAGATAAGACATTGTCGATCGTGGCTGGATGCTCGCTCTTCAGACCTTATCATTGGAGGTCCTTCAGCATGTGTAAAGAAAAGATCCATATTCTGTCAGGGAGAAAGCGCTCTATATTCTTGTTTCTTGTCTACTGAAGAACATCAGTCAGTTGAGGATGCGCTTAAAGATGCTGACTGGATCACTGCCATGCAAGAGGAGCTGAATCAGTTCACTAAGAACGACGTATGGGAGCTTGTTGACAGACCCCAGCATCAACATGTGATCGGAACTAAATGGGTCTTCAAGAACAAGTGAGATGAAAATAACGTCATAGTAAGGAACAAAGCTAGACTCGTGGAAAAAGGCTACTGTCAAGCCGAAGGGATAGATTTCAACGAAACGTTCGCTCCAGTTACAAGATTGGAGGACATCAGACTATTCATTGGCTACGCAACACATCAACGCTTCAGAAAAATCAGCATTCCTGAACGGCGTACTGAAAGAAGAAGTCTATGTTGAACAGCCTCCCGGCTTTCCATAGGGACATCAAGTGTATAGACTCAGAAATGCTCTGTACAGGTTAAAACAAGTACCCAGGGCTTGCTACGATACCCTGTCTGAAGTTCTTCTTCAGAAAAGATTTCAGAAAGGCACAATGGATCGCACTCTATTCAGCATTCGTCTAGACGACAACATCTTACTTGTGCAGATCTATGTAGATGACATTATATTTGGCTCGAAGAATGTCATTTTGTGTCAGCAATTCGAGAAAATGATGAAGGACAAATTCGAGATGTCGATGATGGGAGAGATGAATTACTTCCTTGGATTTCAAGTCAAACAATCAGAGAAGGGAACGTTCATCAATAAAGGTAAATACACTCGAGACCTCATTAAGAAATTCGGTTACACATCCGGCAAACCAATTAAGATCCCGATGAACACAAATATGAAAATCGATCTTGACAAAGAGGTAGTATCAGTAGACCATACTGAATTTCGCGCAATTATTGGTTCTTTATTAGATCTAACTGCTACTAGACCTGACATAACTTATGTTGTAGGTGTCTGCGCTCGATTTTAGGCGAATCCTAAGCAGAGCCATGTGGACTCAGCAAAGAAGATTATCCGCTATCTCAGAGGAATACCTGACATGGGTTTATGGTATCCAGCAGATGATAATATTGAACTAACTTGTTATTCTGATGCTGACTATGCAGGTTGCAGGATTGACCGAAAATCAACTTCAGGAACGTGTCAGTTCCTCGGCAGTAAGCTCATCTCATGGTTCTCAAAAAAACAGCACTTAGTAGCCACATCAACTACTGAAGTTGAATACATGGCTGCCGGAAGTTGCTGCGCCCAAATCCTTTGGCTGAGACAGCAGCTACGTGACTATGACGTCATTCAGAATGAAGTGCCAATCTTTTTTAATAGTTCCAGTTCCATTGCAATCACTCAGAACCCTGTTCTTCATACTAGATGCAAGCACGTGGATATCAGACACCATTTCATTCGTGACCATGTCGAAAAGAAGGATATCAGGATGGAGAATATCCATACTGACCATCAAAGGGCCGATATACTGACCAAGCATCTAGCTGAAGCCAGATTCAGAGAACTTTTAGTAGATCTAGGTCTGCTGGACCCTACTGACTCTAGTCAGTAAGCGGATTCAGGAGAGAAGCATTCAGCAAGGGGGAATGCCTACTCTCAGTACTGCACTCATTCAGTACACAGAGATTCAGAAACCAACTACACAAGGTATCAGCTGACTATAATATTCAGCTGACAGGTTTGCGTATCTCTTTCAGTACTCAACCCAGTAATTAATTTTGTTATGATATTGATTCAGCATCGTATTCAATGCCTTAGAGAATATCATTTATTACAAACGGTTTCATTAAATGCATGACATTCTATGCTATGTTTGCTGAACTATGCTTTGCATTAAAAGCATGTCATATCAACTTACTCCTATAGGCTAAATAAAAATGGACTTGACATAGGCGGCTAGTTTACTCATTGCTTTATATAATATGGAATCTTGACTGTCCATCGTTTATAGCAGGATTTAAACTGAACTGTCGATCAAAAATCCTTTCATCTTCAAGATGATATATATCAAAAAAATTGATTCTGAAACAGCCATTTTTGCCCTACTAAAACCCTAAGATCTCTGAACTAAACTTAGATTTTCTACTCTTGCTTCTGCATCATTCCTTCATAGACTACTACGGTAAATTTTAAGTTTATTAGTATTTATGCTTATCTATTATATTCTCTAGTACTAATACATAAACTCTGCAGATTAAATCATGGCAAAACCTAGCGGTGTTACCGTAATCGTCCCCGTTAACATGATTAAAATCCTGGAGAAGGATCGCGTCTGGTGCGAGCCGATCATGGAGTTTGAGTCCTGCGGCTTCGATATTATGGACGAAGTCTTTGTTGCTCTCAGAGCATCAGGACTTGAGGGTTTTCTATCGATGAAGCCAGCATACTTCCTCCCGAGGCAGATTTTAGAACTCTACCTCAATTTTGAGGAGGTAGAAGGAGATATTCTTGGCACCTTCACGATGTCATATAGGTTACGGTTTTTAGTTCTTTACATCCCTCGATATTCTATTGAGCAAGTTCTTCGCTGGATTTATCTTGAATGCGCTAGAGTTGTTTCGAAAGCTTGAGCGTTTAATCCCTTGATATCCCATGCGTGGAGCTCGAATTTGCTTCTCTATTTATAGTCGTGACCTAGGCATTTGCCCGTTGGAGAGGACGATGCCACGTGTCACAAGCTTCCAAGAAAAACGGCCATATATTCGAATTGTTGCAGCAGAGTTGTTGATAACTGTTCCTGAGAGCAGCTTTAGTTGGTCAGAGCATATAGTGTGTTGACGGCTTCTCATTGGTCGAGGTTTTTGGTAGGTGAGATATGTTAGACATTGGTCTTCATCGGATTTGACTCTCACTTATCCTCGTATGATCTTCTGCTGACTTTCGAAATGATGTTGAAAGCTGGGTCGTTTCCTGTCGGATACAGTAGACTTAATGCAGTCTCTGTCTTCTTCGTCTGAGTAGGTTGATAGAGCTGTTCTACTGAGTGTAGTCAGCTGATGACTGCGAAGGTACCGAACTTTGTATATAAGGTTCTTCTAATGATGTATGTCAGCTGATAAAGTGTCTTCTACTGAGCGAAGATCAGTTGATGACTTAAGAACACAAGCTCTTACACTCATGACGTGGGGTTCTGGAAAGTAAGCTTCCTACTGAAGATCAGTCCAACATTTAACCCCATACAGGACATAGACACGAAGGATAAGGAAATCGAAAATAGTCTATCCTATTACATCATCTAGTCCTATCGACACTTCACTACTGATATCAGCTGGGTTTTGGGATCTTCAATTCCATAGCATGAACATTATGATTTCCCCCAATTTTATTTTACCCAATAAATTGTTAAGTATCATCTACTGACTCATAACCCAACACTATCAGTCAACCGATTCTCTGAGCGTCTAGAAGCAGATGTGTAGGCTTCGTGGCTGAACCCGAGTCCCTCCTTGCAGTGTTTGGGCTTGTTGTTGGCTAGCATCGCCTCAAGGTTTTTCTCAGCTCCCCTGTAACTCTCTGTCATCAGGTTTCTCCAAACATCGACACTCTTCTTGAGAGTTTCATGCTCGGTTTGAAGTCCTGAGAACTTTTCCTTCAGTAGACTCAATTCAGTATCTTTCTGAGTCAAGTCTCTAGTCAGTACTGAGATCAGATCTTCTTGTTGCTGATACTCGGCCATCAGAGAGTTAATCTCCTCCCTGAGTCTCATAACAAGTCCTTCCGACTCAGTAGCAACCCGACTCTCCTAAGAAAGTCTCTGATTTTCCACTTTCAGAGGATCCAACTCCTGAAGAGTCTTAATGATCTGCAGACTCATCTGAATCTGCTCGTCGAGTAGTTCTTTGTAGGCAATCGCGCCGTTCAGATTCTCATCTGCACCTGAAATAGTGTCTTGTGTGAAGTGTGAAGAAGAGTTAAATGGTTCGTGAGAGTTTACCTCATCCTCTTCTCCTGCCATTAGACACTTTTCAGTATCTTCTTCAAGCTCTTGGGCCATAAAGGCAGCTTCATCATCTGATGAATCCATGAAGGAGTCGACTTCTTCTGAGTCGTCTGAGAGTTCACCAGCAATGTAGGCTTGTCGCTTCTTGATGAACTTCTCCCTTCGAGCTTTTCTTGCAGCTCTTTCAGCTGTACTGAGCTCAAAACAGTCGTACTGATAGTGTCCTGGCTTCTTGCAGTTGTAGCAGGAGGTGACTTTGCCTTCTTTATTCTCACTGTCTTTTGACTGTGCAGAATCCTCCTGTTTCCTGCATTCAGAAGTATGTGGTTCAGGAGTGCGTTTAGGTGAGTAATCAGACTTACTCTTTGAGTCTCTGACGACTCTGGAAACTTTTCTCCGCCGCTCCTTTTCCTTCTTATATTTGATTGCGAGCAGTGCATATCGCTTAGCTAGGCTTCCTTCTTGTAAGTCACTGGTTGAAGGCTCAGCTTTGCTAGACGTTGAAGCAGGTGTGCTGACTGATGTTTTAAAAGCATGATCTACCTGAGTGTCAACTTCAGCTCGTTGCTTCCTCTGCGGTAGACCGAACTCGAACTCCTCAGCTTTTAATTCTAAAAATATATGATCAGGAGAAACAATATCAAAATCATAATGTCTAAGCAATGTAGCAAAGGGAGTCCAATGTTCGTCTGTCAGTGCTCTCAAGATTTTGAGATTCATTTCTCGGTTGGAGAACGTCTTTACCAGCCCATTGATTGTGTTCATCAGATCCGTAAATCTAACATTAAGATCTTCAATCGTGTCGCCGGGATGAGTGATAGTCTCTTGGGCTTCTGGAGTTCCAGTGCTAACGTGTTAGCTTTGATCTTCTGAGTCCCCCGACTCAGTAGCGCTAGAGCGTCCCAGAGTTCTTTGGCTGACTTGCAGTCCTGAACTCTCCCGAGATACGAGTCACTCAAGGTGGTCAGTATGGCGTTTCTGGCAACCCAGTCAAGATTGTGTAGTTTCTTCTCTTCTGGTGTGAAGAGACTTCTGTCCTTTGGAACCTTCTTCCCGATTACCACTCCACCTCCTTGTGTTGGTTCCTGGAAATCAACACTATCGACCATAGGTACGATAGGTCCGTCTTCCAAGACCTCTGTCATACTGTCGTGGAGGGAAGTCAGATGTGCTTCCATTCTGATTCACCATACCCCGTAGTTCTCTACTAAGAAAATGGGTACCATCCTGATTCCTGACATATCAGACATGTTAGGTAATAATATGAATGAAGAATGATATGCAGTGAAAACGTTTTCAGGATCCGTTCAAGTAGACCAGTTTTAGATAACAAGAGTCTTAAAGAACTTCCGCTCTGATACCAATTGTCGGTCCCGAGGTACACCTTCAGGGGTCGAGGGGGAGGGGGGGTTAAAAAACCTGAAAACTTTCTCAACTTAAAACGCGAACAGTCCAATTAAGGAGATTGTCTGCTGAATAAATTCAGTAGACAAGGCAAGCTATTCTGGATCGCGTGGACAGAGTGATTAACTATACTGAGGCCTGCTAGCCGACTGATGTTAGAATTCAGTACCATTCAGTAAGTGTTCAGTAGCGTGCAGAATATGTTGGGTTTTTGTATACTGGAAGCAAATTTTATGCTTGTATACAACGTTTTTTGTGTTTTGTCCCTACCACTATTTTATTCTCCTATCTGATAAATATATTTGCACATGTAATCCTTTATCTTGTACAAAAGATAGATTTGTGTAGTGTGTCGGGTATCACAAAAGACAACACAAATTGGTTTAACTGACAAGATATAAACAGTTTTCACAGCTGAGACAACTTAAGGATAAGTTGTCGGTTTAAGCTGCAGTTTAGATAAGAAGTGGCTTGTCTTAGCTGCTTGTCTTCACTGGTACACTTAAGGTGGTGTATTGATGGATCACACTGATATGTGTTCTCCTAACTGACCATAGTGGAGAACCAAGATCTCGGTGACTTAGCTGGTCTTAAGCTTGGTAAGACTTCAGCTGAGTGCATTTGGCTATCTATCACTTTGACCTACTATGGTGAACGTCATCGCGACCGGATCTATGTATCTTGGGTGCTTGTAGTCATTTGTGGCTCAGGCTGGTTGTCTGTATCTTGCAACCGTATCCTAATAAAATGGGTTGATAATATCCCCTGAGGAACTCGAAAGGATTATCACACTAAACCCGACCGGTTGATTAAGTTCAAGTGTGTTAATAAGGTCGAGTGGTAATACTCAGGAATATAATAAGATGTTATTTAATTTAAGCTGTCAGTGAGCTTAATTAATTAACGGATATTTCTATCTTAAATACGAAGATCGATTAAGTCTAAAATACAAGCCCTTGCTCAATTTGGGATAAAGGGTAAGTCAACACAGATTCTCTAATGGAATGAATATGTGTTTATTAATTAATTTTTCTATGGGCTGAGCATAGATAATTAATTAATTTTAGGCCCTTCTTTATTTCTTGTATTAGATCCCTGATCTGGCCCAGTTAGTTGCCTAGTTATTTATTGTCTCTTAGAAATCATTATTAATAGATTAATGTAATTTTTTACATTATTTAATAATGTTATTTATCTGGAATTAATTGGCTGGGCCAATTAATTGATAAATATCAGTAGTCCAGTGGATTAATTAATTATATTATGGCTAATTATGTGGAAGTCTATTAGAAAAACTTTGACAGTTGTCTGCTTGTCATTAGCTGAGGTGTAGAAAGTTGTTGAGACATTCAGACTTCAAGGCAGATACTGAAGCTGACTTCTCTGATGTGTACAACCTCGGAAAACTCTATTGATTTAACATTGAGAACCTTCTGACAATCAAGGAGACTGTCAGACCGTTGCTGAGTCTGACCTAGGGTTCAGTCGTATACTCCTGCTGAGTCCAACTCTACTGAAGGTCGACTCTGAGTTCAGTGAAATGCTCCTGCTGAGTCCAGTTCTACTGACTCTTTCAGTATGCTGCTCCTGCTGAGTCCAACACTACTGAATCTGAACACCTCTCAGTATGTTGCTCCTGCTGAGTCCAGCACTACTGAGTCTTTACACCATGGTACTGAGGCGGATAGTCTACTGAGGGTACAACAAACAAAACTTCTGAGCCTGGACCATGCTGAAGGAAAGTCTACTGAGTCTGAAACTCTCAGAGATCAAGGCATTACAATTACAAAGGAATGGTTCATCTATCGAATTAGGGTTTTGGGATTAGCCAAATCTTCTCAACAATCTACTGCTAAATCATCTCCCAACAGTGGATCTCCTAAGCATTTTGGCATCAAACAACAAGGGGCAAAACATATGTTTAATATTATTATTATAGGTATATAGTAGGGGGAACAAAAGTGCTAGAAGACACAGTCAAACACAGAAAGTAGAAATAAAACTAGAAAAGAAGCATGATAACCTAAAATAACAGAGCAAAAGTTCAGGAACACGTGTTCGATTGAAAGAAAAGAGATTTCTGATAAAAAGATGAGGTTTATAAATATCTAATTCCTGTAAAAGCTATGTTATCTATAACACCATATGCAAGTCCATCGTCGATTGTGCATGCCACGTATTTGACAATCCCAATGCGACGCATTTGGGAGGGTCAATCAAGAACTCAATATGGCATATTCACAAAGAGTTCCACATAATATCGACAATATGGGTATAACATAATTGGACAAGAATAAGGAAATTTGAAGTCTTTAAATATTCTTATGTACAGCAAGCACAATCAAAAGGCATTGTTGGTAATCTTTTTCAACCAAAAAAATATTATAAATTCGGGTGGAGCTTTCGTTACTTGGATCCTATGGTTGTATCGGTGATTCGAGTGATGAAAATATCTGAGTCACTCAAGAGGTAAGAGCAAACAAATAGTTCAGAAGTGACTATATATTCAAAGCAAATTGGACCTCTATAGGCCAATGAATGTGGAGAAATGTGGAGAAAAAGTGGCATCGAAAGCATCATATCCATTATATGCCAAGTAATAGGTTAAATGTCAAATCAACAAAGCAAGAAACAAAAACAAAAAGCTATAAGAGAGAATTATACAGAAGAGCACTCAAATTTTTATAACTTACACGCAGTGGGGCAGTTGTGCGCATACACACCATTGTTGTAACGCCCCAATTTTTATAACTTAACAAGGGACGATACTTCATATTTAACATGCATATTTTAATTCTTTCAAAATATTTTTATGGAATAGAATCATTACATAACTTAGGTTCTTTCATACTCATCAGAAGTCTTAAAATAAAAATTTACTAATTCTAATATTTCAAAAAGAAGCAACGAAAAGTTCATAAACTAAAAGCAAAATTTAAATACGATAAATTATCCTCGTGACCATCACCACCAATACCTCTACACATCGGCCGAACCATTTCCTGAAAAATATTAAAATAATAGGGATGAGTACGACTACTCAGTGGGAAATACACTTATCCAAACTATATAGTATACCAATATATTATGAAAGTTAGAACATGTAAGAAATACATAGTCACACAGACCACCGAGTCAACTTCGACTCTAACATCTAAAACGGATCAACTTCGATCCCGGCCAACTTCGACCATAAACCTTTGTACCAATCAACTCCGATCGCGGATCAACTTTGATCCTTTCTTATCATGTCTGACATTAACTCATAAATATCGAGCATAAAATATAATAAGGATAAATGTAGTGTAAGAATACTTCTCCACCTTGACCTTTTGAGTGAATGAAAAATAATGAATATCAATATTTAAGTCCTGCACGTCAATCCTATACATAAACTCTACATGGAGGGCCCGTTTGGTTGTCAGGAAAGTAAAGTTGTTAGGGAATATGATTATGGGAAATATGATTATGTGGAAAATGATTCAGGAAAGTAAAGTTGATAGGGAATATGATTCTGGGGAATGTGATTCTGCGGAAAATAGATTACTTGCCCTGTGTTTGGAAAACACAAGGAAATTGTTCGGATTCTATTTTATTTTTAAATATTTAAGAGTCTTCTTTTTTACAAATTAGTAAAATGAGAACATATTTAACAATAAAAAAATACAACTTAAAAAGATTAAAAAAAGATATAGTTTGCAATTGAAAAAAAAAAACATGTCCAATTTATTTAAAATGAAGCCACTTCCAACGCATTGAATGACAATAAAAAGAAATCCTGAGTTTTAAAAAAAAAAGTACACAATCAAGTCTAGTCCAAACAAATAACCTTAATTAGAGTTGAGTAATTCTACTAGAAATGCTTCTTTCTCAAGATTATCATCTATGGAGAAAAAGTAACCTAATAAATCTGGATCGAACAAGTTTCATTGCCACCGCTTGTCTTTGTGAAATTGTTAAAATCTCAAACTTCTGCAATTCCTTATTAAGTTTATCCCGATTTGCAATCTTTCTTTGATCTCCACCTAAACTTTCCACAATCTTGACCGTTTGTTCATCTGACTTAATCATTTGCTCATCAGACTTAGCCATTTGAGCAGTAAGTGCATCAGTCAAGCGCTCCAAGCTTATAATGAAACCATCTGTACTCCTCTTCCTTTTCTTTTTATATTTTGAAGTTCCTTCACCCTGTGACGTAGTTCCTGATGGTACCAACTTAACATCATCTTCATCAGATACTTCATCACCTTGATTTTTATTTTGTTCTCTTTCTTATTCCTCAACCACATCTATTGGAGTTTTAGCATGTTGCCCAGTTGCTCTATCCTTGCCCCAAACAAGAGTTAATTCATCATAATAAAGAAGAGACTTGTTTCTCATGAAAGTACAATCTGGATGACTCTACATAATACAACACAATCTAATTCATAAATAATAACATATATAATGATAAAAAAATCAAATAATAGTTAAACATGCATGCAAAATTTTACCTTCAAATAATTATCCCACATGTATGCACTTGCAGTAACACATTTTTTGTCATCGTCCCAACCAAAACCACTTAATGCTCCATTGGTTAACATATCATAGATAACATGATATTGTTTTTTTTTAACAACTTACAACGTGACTCAATGTGTGGTTTTTCTTTAAGTTCATGGCCCGGTAACTTATCTCTTAACATTCTTTCCAGCTCCCTTTGATACCCTTTTTTCAAGCCACTTCCACTTTCACCATCCCAATTCCCACTTCTTTTCAATTCAACAATTGATTTTACCAAAATTTTGTCTTCTTCAATACTCCATACATGATTAGCTCCTTTACCACGACGAGACATCTAAAACCAACAAATAACACAAATAACAAAAATAGTCAGCAAACCTATAATCCAAAACGGTAAAACTTAATGCAGGACCATCAATTTCAATGAATAAACTGGTCGAACTAAAGATGAATGGCATGTTGTATAATATACCATTAGAAAGCCACATAAGTCTAGTTTCTAATGAAAAAAAGGGTACTTAAAAATATTAAGTATAATGCAAGTTATGGCCTTTCAACTGAAGACTACCAGGCTACTATATTACTGTGGGAATAAAGAAAAAAAATACTCCAATCTGTCCAAAAGGTAGTAACTAAACTTAAATAACATGTCTATTTTGCATCCATTGGTTATACATTTGATTAGCTAAATTATTTCTCCAATCTGTCCACTCTTGAGTTGGTTTAACTGAAGTGATTGGGTCCCCAATAACTGTGTCTTCTCCGTTTTGAGGATTGTCGTTGAAACTAACTTCAATAGGATCAACAGATATATTGTCTCTAATGTGGTTCCATTATAATTTTTCCTTGTTGCTTAATTGGATAAAAATTTGGATTTCTAATAATATCCCAACGCATCTTAAGCATTCCAAAACATCTCTCAATAACATTTCTCGCTGATGAATTCTTCATATTAAAAAACTCTTCTGGAGTGCTTGGTTGATGGCCAGACCTCCATTCAGTAAGATGATATCTTTGACCTCTAAAAGGTGCAAGAAATCCCTTACCATTTGTGTAGCCCGCATCTACTAAATAATATTGACCTAATTATTGAAAAACAAAAAGTTATATCACAATTCTATCTTCAATAAGATTATTAAAAGTTTATAGTTTACATGCCATCTTCTATAGGTAATCCGTTTCTTCTACTTAAACCATCTCGAAGTACTCTACCATCAGCAGCTGAGCCTTCCCAACCGGCAAGTACATAAATAAATTGCATGTCTTGCGAACATACTCCTAAAACATTTGTACTTGTACGACCTTTTCTATTTCGATATCTAGGTTTATCAACATCGGATACCTTCACTTCAATGTGGGTACCATCAAGAGCTCCTATGCAATTCTACAAATTAACATATTAATATATGAAAATTTTATGGAAGAGGAAAATTGAAGTGTTCTTTAATATACCTTAAATCATTTCCATTTCACATCAGTTGAGTCCTCACGAATAGGGGAAGGAGCTTTTAGAAAAACACCTTGAAGCCTAAGAACTACATTTAATACCTTATTAAAATTCCTACTTATTGTTTCTCCTGAGCGTAAGAAACTGGTCTTCATTGTACGGTTCTTTTGATGATGTGCTAGAATATATAAGAAAATAGCAACTTGCTCGTCAACTTCTAGGCACCTTGTTGGTCTTAATTGTCCAATAGTTCGGAGCATGTGCACTAGTCTTCTAAAACTGTGTCTATCCATATGTAATTCATTATGACATGTGGTGTCACTCTCATATATGAGTCTGTGAATATAACGCGATCGATCGCCCTAAATCACAGAATATGGAGCCTTTAAATAATATCTTCGATGATAAAGTGTGGTGATAATTGTAATCACAAATATTAATAACGCCATCATGTTTCTTCTTTGCATATGCATACGTTGCATACGCCGCCTACGTGCTATAATATATAAAAGTTTTTTTCTTTGAATTAAATCCAACCGTGGCATCCTCTTAAATGGATCACCTAAAGTAATTTAGTGTGCAAAATAACATCAAAACACATATAAACAACAGCAGAAATAAGGGAACTTCTGGAAAAAAAAAACCTAATTAAACAACAGTTATCTTTAACAGATATTTTAACTAAGGGGACAATGCGCACATAGACCGATAGTTGAGGGGTCCAATTTCTAGTTGATAGTTGAGGGGTATTTGGCACATATATTAACACTTTGGGAGGTTTAATAGAATTTTTCCTATTTGGATAGTTTAGCACAATAAAAATTTGAGATATTATGATGGTGTATTATAGTAAAATAATCTAAATCTAAAATAGTAGATACAATATAAACACTGTATAACGTAAAATAGAGTATATGTTATCTAAATCGAAGCATTCCTTCAAACACTTGTTCAAAATATTATTAGCATATTGTAAGTCTATTTGTAACATAACAAAAGACTCGTTTTATACCGCAACCTGAATGGTATTAAGAAAGTCGAAGGGAATAAGTTTAGCAACAACATAGTGCTTGGATGAAATTTTATTAAATGATATTTATAAGATAACCAAGTTAGAGTGAAAAAAACGAAAAGAAGACAACTTATTAACCTTCGGATAAACATGACGTAGGCTCCACCAGAAATGATGTTGTTTAATACCAAAGTTTGCTCTAAAGATACCTTTATCATGATGTAGGCTCCACCAGAAATAAATTACTTGATATAGACCCACATAAATTGTACAGCAGAAATGCTAAACCACATGCCCCACCCTTCTCAACTTCCAAGACTTGCAATCTCTTATGTTCTGTTCTCCAGCAGAACATTAGCATTCAATGAAAAATTACTTTTCTCTACCTTTAGAAGAATACTCAAGAAATTTACAGGACAAGCACAGTTCCAAGACTTTGCAATCTCTTATGTTCTGTTCTCCAGCAGAACATTAGCATTCCATGAAAAATTACTTTTCTACCTTTAGAAGAATACTCAAGAAAATTAGAGGACAAGCACAGTTGGGTTATGAAATTGTGCGAGAGTGCCACTACATCAAATTCATACCTTAATATCATTTATATAGTTAAACATTTAGACGTCTCATTTATTATTTACCAGAAAAAATAAACAAAACAAAACAAAAGGAACGGACAGAACATATTAGAAATTAGACAGAACAATCTCAAATATGTTCTCCAGCAGCATACACATCAATTAATCTCACAAAAATTAGAAAAAATTCAGAACAATACCTGGAATAGAAAGATAATAGATGGATTATGCTATGGGAATAAGAGGCAACGAGGATGCTCTGGGAATAAGAGACGACGAGAGAGAGAGATGAAGAAGAAGAAATAGCAGTTTATTGATTATGCTCTGGGAATAGTGGCGTATACGGAGCGATGATAATTTCTGATCTGGGAATAGCGACGTATGGATTATGTTCTTAATAGGATTCGATCTGTGATGTATATTAAAATCCCCGATTTATGGATTAAGATTACTTAGGTTTATCTATGGAAAAAGAATCTGTAAATATCTATCTAAAATCCTTGGTTTAAGGATTCTTTTTACTTTCCATAATTTTGTTAAAATCAAAACAAACATGAGATTTTAAATTTTCAGAATTATATTACTTTACTAATACTACCAAACACAAGAATTTAATAATTAGGAATCAGAATACTTTCCCTGACTAGAATCCGTGCAAATCAAACGGGCCCGGAATCTCATGCATGCATCAACAATCCAAATAATTCATAAATAGACATAGATCAGAATAATAAAACAAAATGTATATTATACATAATCTACTTACTAACATGCAACTTTAATGCTTTCACATAATAATAAACTTAAGTATATTAAACATAATCTTACTTATTTCTATTGACAATTCATTCATGCATTGAGTAATTCGGCAACTCATGAAATACATGAATAAAATTATAAAAGTTGTTGGTCCCGGGATAAACGTTCAGGTGTAGAGGGGGGGGGTGAATACACCTGAAAACACTTTCTCAACTTAAAACGCAAACTGTCCTTTTCAGGAAGACGCCGTACTGAACAAGTTCAGTAGACCAGATAAGTTGTTCTAAATCACGTGGCAGAATGACTGACTTCACTGAGGCCTGCTAGCTGACTTATATCAAAATTCAGTACCGTTCAGCTGAAGTTCAGTAGAGTGCGGAAATGTGTAGGCCCAAATTCAGTTGAGTTAGAAAACATTTTAAGAAAACTATTTCAGTCAATTAGTGCAATCTTTTAAGCTTTGCTGAAACATAGTTGAATGATTTTAAAAGATATTTTCAGAATGAACAGTAATCAATGCAACAGTAAAAATAGAACACAAGCAATTTTAAAGTGGTTCGAATCCAACAATCCTACGTCAACTGTCCCGAAAAGATCAGGAGGCTATTTTATTATACTGAGTTAGTCTCAGTCAATTTGTGCACTGGACAAACACTGGTCTTGTTGATTAATCTGAGCAAGTCTCAGCAAGGTATATGTGCACTGGACAGACCCTTCTAAGTCATAGTCCTTAGCGACTTTACAGTCCAAACAAAAGTTTGAAGGGGAGGGGATGTTCTCCAACTATGAAGGAGTTCTTACAATAAGAACAATCACGAAATGTGAACTCCTTCGAAGGTTCTAAGCTATGGATATAACAATGGAGCTTAGATAGAGAAGAGGGATCTAAAGAAAGAAACTCTAGAGAGAAGCACTAGAAATATTATAATGAGCAAGTTCTTCGCTGGATCTTCATGAAAGCGCTAGAGTATTTCAAAAGCTTGAGCGTGTAATCCCTTTGATATCCCGTGCGTGGAGCTCTAAAAGGCTTCTCTATTTATAGTTGTGACCCAGGCATTTGTCTGTTGGAGGGGACGATGCCACGTGTCACAAACGGCCATATGTTCGAAATGTTGTCGCGGAGTAGTTGGTTACTGTGCATGAGAGCAGCTTTAGTTGGTCAGAGAAGGTAGAGCTTAGACCGCTTCTCATTGGTCGAGGTTTGTGGTAGGTGAGACTTGTCAGACATCAGTCTTCATCTGAGTTGACTCTCACTCATCCTCGTATGATCTTCTGCTGACTTTCGAATGATGTTAAAACTCGGGTCGTTTCCTGTCGGATATAGTAGATTTGATACGATCTCTGTCTTCTTTGTCTGAGTCTGCTGATAAAGGATCTTCTACTGAGCGAAGTCAGCTGATGACTCTGAAGGTACTGAGCTTGGATTCTGTGTTCTTCTACTGATGTGGGTCAGCTGATGAGAAATCTTCTACTGATATGAGTCAACTGATGACCTTAGAACACGAGCTCTTACAACTGACGACGTGGGGTTCTGGAAAGTAACTTCCTACTGAAGATCAGACCAACACTTACCCCTTACAGGACTTAGAATAAAAAAATAATGAAAATACAAACAGTCTAGCCTATTACATCATCTAGTCCTATCGACACTACACTAAGGGTACAAGACGGGTTTTGGGATCTTCAATTCTATAGCATCAAATCACTATGATTTCCCCTAAATTTCCGATAAACAGATAAGTCCTATTACAAGAACTACTGATAAAATAATACTAAGTACCCTCTAAGTGGTTATTAAGATCAACTACTGACTCATAACCCAACAGCTATCAAAAGTCTTTAACTGGTCCTTCCCATTATTGTGGATAAAGCACGAACACCTAATAATATGGAAATAAGATATGAAAGGCTTCATTTCGTTCCATAGTTCATATGGTGTCTTCTTATGTTGCTTAGTCAGTAGAGATTTGTTCTGAGTGTAACATGCAGTATCAGTTGCTTCTGCCCATAATTTGGTATGGAGTCCTAAGTCTGCGAGCAGAGTTCTTGCTGCTTCTTTGAGTGTTCTATTCTTCCTTTCAGCAACCCCATTTTGTTGAGGCGTGCACGCGGCAGACGTCTCATGCTTTATGCCTTCAGTTTTGCAGAACTCCTCCACCATCGAATTCAGGAACTCAGTTCCTCTGTCTGAACGTATCTTTATCATCTTGGTGTTCTTCTCGACATGAGCTTTTTCAGAAGCGTAGGCAACTCTGTTTTGACGTCAGACTTGTTGGCAATAAATATGACCCATGTGTAGTTCGAGTAGTCATCAATGACCACTAAAGCATACTTTTTACCTCTGATCGAAATCGGAGAGACTGGACCGAATAAATCCATATGTAGCAGCTGAAGGATTCCATCAGTGGAAGGCAATGGAACAGGTGGATTTTGCTTCTTTGTTTGCTTTCCCTTCAGACATGCTTCACACTGAGTGTCTTTGCTGAATACTTCATTTGGCAGTCCTCTAGCTAGAGCGTTTCTAGCTAGCTTGTTGAGCGTCTTGAAGTTGAGATGGCTGAGTCTCCTATGCCAGAGTTACCTCGTTCTGTTGTCGTTCTTCGCCAATAAACAAGCTTCAGGTTCTGCTGAGTTCCAGTCAGCTACGTAGATATTATTTTTGCGCGAACCTGATAACACTATTTTTCCTGTAGATTTATCAATGACATCACAGAAACCAGCGTAAAAAATCACTTGTTGGGTGATGATTCTATCCTCAGCAGTATTAGATATAGTGGGAAATGATTCAGTCTTATGTGCTGACATATACTCAGTAGCCTTGTGCTCTGAACTAATCTGAAGATTTGAAGATCCCAAAACTCTATATTGATTGGTGAACCTTTAAGTTGTAATCTATTTTTGTCTCTGAGGTTTCAGACTCAGCAGACCCTCTGCTCTGGTTCAGGCATTCAGTAGCTTATCAGCCTCAGCACCAGGAGTAGAAGACTCAGTAGTACTGGACTCAGCATGAGCAGTATACTGAAAGGGGCCAGTAGGATTGTACTCAGTAGGAGTAGTCCACTGTACTCAGAAGTTGATCTTCAGTAGAACCAACTCAGCAGAAGTTCACTACTGAATCAGAAATCAGACTCAGCAACGGCCAGACAGTCTTATGAACTATCAGATCTTTTGAAAGTCAATCAGCATAGTCAAATAAGAGGAAGAGAGAAGTCAGTTTCAAATCACCTTGGAATCTGTTCTGTCTCAACCACCTTCTAAACCTCGGCCAATGACAAGCAGACACCTGTCCTACACCTACTAAAGCCGCAAGTCAACAACTTTCCAGAAATGGAGGGAAAGGACACTGCCACCATGCTATAAAAGAGCCGTTAGCTACCCAAAAGAGAGAGACAAAGGATCATCGTCTCCAACGAATTTATCCTAAACTCTTCTCTATAACTAGAGGGATAAATCAAATTTGAAGCTCACGGGAAGAACACGAGAAAATATACAGAGCATTCAAACGAGCAAACTTGAAAAGCCCAAGTTCTCCGCAAGAAGTTCAAAGAATCTATCTTCGGCGAAGAACCACATTCTAGCTCTTAGGGAACCAAGCTGAACTGCTATATACAGCCTCTAGTATCCAAACGACGGTACACGAACCCAAGGCTATACTCAGCTATTCGTCGTTCTAGAAGCCACCTCATTGTTCCCTATCCCTCTAACCTAAGCTCAATAGCATATATCCATAGCTTAGACGAAGGAGTTCATCTTTGAACTGATCCTTATTGTAAAGGACTCCTTCACAGTTGGAGAGTTTTTCAAACGCTTCAGTTTGATAACCTTGTAAACTAAGACTTGCTCAGTATAAATCTCAAGACCACTGTTTGTCCAGCGTACAAACCGACTGAGACTACATCAGTATAATAAATAGCTTCCTGATCTTTTGGGACAGTGGACGTAGGATTTTTGTGTCCGAACCACTTTAAAAATCTCTGTATCTTGCATTTTGTTTCTCACTGTTGCATTGATTTACTGTTCATACTGAAAAACCTTTTAAATCATTCAACTGAGTTTCAGCGAACTTAATTAACTGCACTAATCAACTGAAACTGTTTTGATAAAAACGTTTTCTAACTCAACTGAATTGGGCCTACAATATTCCGAACCACTGAACTCTATTTGCAAGATACTTAATTCGACACTCGCCGCCTAAGCGGGGTCTCGAGTAGAGTCGGTCACTCGCCAACACGATTCGAAACGGCTTATGCATCGGGTTCCGCCGAACTCGTTCAGTACGACATCATCCTGAAAAGGGTTGAGAAAATCGGTTTCAAGTGTATTCACCCCCCTCTACACCTGAACGTGCTCTCGGGACCAACAATTGGTATCAGAGCAGGAGTTCTATAAGACTCTTGTCATTCTGAAACTGGTCTACTTGAACGAATCCGGAAAACGTTTTCACTGCATATGATTCTTCATTCATATAACTATCAATCATGTCTGATACGTCAGGAATAAGGATGGTACCCATGTTCTCAGTAGAGAATTATGGAGTATGGCGGGTCAGAATGGAGGCTCATCTAACCTCTCTCCACGACAGCATGACAGAGGCTCTAGAGGACAGACCTATCGTTCCCATGATCGATAGCGTCGTAGCTCAGGATCCAGTAGATGGAGGTGGAATGTTGACCGGGAAGAAGATTCCCAAGGACAGAAGTCTCTTCACCCCAGAGGATAAAAAGCTTCACAACTTAGACCGTGTCGCCAGAAACGCCATACTAACCACCTTGAGTGATTCCTATCTCGGGAGAGTTCAGGACTGCAAGTCCGCGAAGGAACTCCGGGATGCTCTTGCGCTACTGAGTCGGGGGACTCAGAAGATCAAAGCAAATAAACTTGCGCTGGAACTCCAAAAGCTGGAGAGATTGTCACTCATGCCTGGTGACACCATTGAAGATCTCAATGTCAGATTTACGAATCTGATGAACTCCATCAACGGGCTGGGAAAGACATTCTCCAACCGAGAGATGAATCTCAAAATTTTGAGGGCACTGCCAGACGGTCACTGGACTCCTTTTGCTAACTTATTACGTCATTCTGATTTAGATATTGTTACTCCTGACCATATCTTTTCAGAACTTCAAGTAGAGGAATTCGAGTTTGGTGTACCTCAAAGGAAGCAGCGAGCTGAAGCAGATACTAAAATCGACCATGCCTTCAAAGCATCAGTCAGCACAACAGCTCCAGCGTCGAGCAAGGCTGAACCTTCACTCACTGACATACAAGAAGGAAATCTAGCCAAGAAGTACGCGCTGCTTGCCGTAAAATATCAGAAGGAGAAGGAGAGGCGCAGAAAAGTGACTAAAGCCCTCAGAGAATCCAAGAGTAAGTCTGAATACACGCCAAAGCGCACTCCTGACTCGCATAATTCTGAATGCAGGAAAAGGGATGACTCAGCACAGTCGAAAGACGGTAAGAGTAAGGAAGAAAGAGTCACCACCTGCTATAACTGCAAGAAGCCAGAACACTATCGGTGATGTCCCCGAGCTCGATCGATGAACGAGCAAAGACGAAAAGCAAGAAGGGAGAAGTTCATCAAAAAGAGACAAGCATACATTGCTGGTGAACTCTCAGATGACTCAGATGAAGTTGATTCCTTCATGGATTCATCGGATGATGAAGCAGCTTTCATGGCCTTAGAGCTTGAAGCTGAAGAAGACGCTGAAAAGTGTCTTATGGCAGGAGAAGAGGATGAGGTGCACAAAGATCCTTGGTATGTGGACAGCGAATGCTCACGACACATGACATACCAAAAGAACTTGCTAAGGAATTATACTACTGAAGAAGGACCCCGGATCGAGTTTGGAGACAATGCTAAAGGCTACACCAGAGGCTATGGAACACTCAGCATTGGAACTGCCAAAGTTCCAAGAGTATCATATGTTGAAGGACTTCAGCATAACCTTCTCTCTGTTAGTCAATTCTGTGATAACTCGAATAGAGTGATATTTGACGCTGGTTTCTGTGATGTTATTGATAAATCCACAGGGAAAATAGTGTTATCAGGTTCACGCAAGAAGAATATCTATGTAGCTGACTGGAACTCAGCTGAACCTAAAGCTTGTTTGTTGGCAAAGAATGACAACAGAACGGGGTGGCTTTGGCACAGAAGACTCAGCCATCTCAACTTCAAGACGCTCAACAAATTAGCAAGAAACACTCTAGCAAGAGGACTGTCGAATGAAGTATTCAGCAAAGACACTCAGTGTAAAGCATGCCTGAAGGGAAAGCAAACAAGGAATCAAAATCCGCCAGTTCCATCTCCTTCCACTGATGGAATCCTTCAGCTGCTGCATATGGATTTGTTCGGTCCAGTCTCTCCAGTGACGATCAAAGGCAAGAAGTATACTTTAGTCATTATTGCCAACAAATCTGACGTCAAAACAGAGTTACCAACGCTTCTAAAAAGGCTCAGTGTCGAGAAGAACACCAAAATTGTCAAAATACGTTCTGACAGAGGAACTGAGTTCCTTAACTTCATGGTGGGGGAGTTCTGCAAAGCAGAAGGCATAGAGCATGAGACATCTGCTGCACGCACACCTCAGCAGAATAAGGTTGCTGAACGAAAGAACAGAACACTCAAAGAAGCAGCAAGAACTCTACTCGCAAACTCAGGACTCCCAACCAAATTATGGGCAGAAGCTACTGACACTGCATGTTACACTCAGAACCGATCACTACTGACAAAGCAACATAAGAGGACACCATATGAACTATGGAACGGCAGGAAGCCTTCTCTATCTTATTTCCATATTTTTGGGTGTTCGTGCTTTATCCACAATAATGGGAAAGATCAGCTGAAAACTTTTGATAGCAAGTCAGATCAGGGAGTGTTCTTAGGATACTCCCGGGTCAGCAAAGCTTTCAGAGTATTCAACTATCGGACTCTTTGCGCGGAGGAAAGCCCTCATGTTGTTTTTAATGAGTTTGCTACTGAAGACAGGAGCAATAACTCTAAACCTGAATCTGAGGACATCAGTAAGCAGCTACAGGATCTAAGCTTAAAAGACAAAGTCGAAAAGATCCAGCTATGTTGGGATGATGATTCAGATGAGGAAACTGAAGACAAGTCTACTGAATCTCAACCAGCAGCAGAAGTAGCTGAGCCGATTGACTCTCCTGAACAGAGTCAATCCCAAGTAACTCAGGTCGATGAGGAAACCCTAGAGGTAACTGAGACCACTACTGAGAATAACAACTCAGGGGGAACAACTGAAGTTCCTGAGTTTAATGCCCCTGAACCTGGTGACTCAGTAGATCACACTCTCATTAGTGAATTACTTCAATCACAGAATAGTACAACTGAAATGCCTAACTCACCTACTATCTGTGTTGAACAAACTTCAGATGAAGAGCTGAAACATCGTAGATCGTGGCTAGATGCTCATACTTCTAATTTAAGCATTGGAGATCCCTTAGCAAACGTAAAGACAAGATCCAGATTCTGTCAGGGAGAAAGCGCCTTATATTCCTGCTTCTTGTCTACTGACGAACCTCAGACAATTGAGGACGCACTGAAAGATGCTGACTGGATCATAGCCATGCAGGAGGACTGGATCATAACCATGCAGGAGGAGCTGAATCAGTTCACGAGAAACGAAGTTTGGGAGCTTGTTGATAGACCCCGGCATCAACATGTGATTGGAACAAAATGGGTCTTCAAGAACAAGCGTGATGAAAACAACGTCATAGTATGGAATAAAGCAAGACTCGTGGCAAAAGGCTACTGTCAAGCTGAAGGAATAGATTTCGACGAGACTTTCGCTCCAGTTGCAAGATTGGAAGCAATCAGACTATTCCTAGCCCACGCAACACATCAAAGATTCAGAGTTTATCAAATGGATGTGAAGTCTGCTTTCCTGAACGGCGTGCTGAAAGAAGAAGTCTATGTGGAACAACCGCCCGGCTTTCAGCAGGGACATCAAGTTTACAGACTCAGAAAGGCTCTGTACGGGTTAAAACAAGCACCCAGGGCTTGGTACGATACCCCATCTGAGTTTCTTCTTCAGAAAGGCACAGTAGACCGCACTTTATTCAGCATTCAACTCGAAGACGACCTATTACTCGTGCAGATCTATGTAGATGACATCATCTTCGGATCGAAGAACGTCATCATGTGTCAACAGTTTGAGAAAATGATGAAGGATAGTTCGAGATGTCAATGATGGGAGAAACGAACTATTTTCTCGGTTTTCAAGTCAAACAATCTGAGAAGGGAATGTTCATTAATCAAAGAAAATACACTCGAGACCTCATCAAAAGATTCGGTTGCACATCCGGCAAACCTATCAAGATCCCGATGAACACGAATATGAAGATTGATCTTGATAAAGAGGGAGTATCAATAGACCAAACTGAATTTCGTGCTATAATTGGTTCTTTATTATACTTAACAGCTACTCGTCCCGACATAACTTATGTTGTAGGTATCTGTGCTCGATTTCAGGCGAATCCAAAGCAGAGTCACATGGACTCAGCAAAGAAGATTCTCCGCTATCTCAGAGGAACACCTGACATAGGTTTACGATATCCAACTGATGATAATATAGAACTAACTGGTTATTCTGATGCTGACTATGCAGGGTGTAGAATTGACCGAAAATCAACTTCAGGAACGTATCAGTTCCTTGCAGTAAGCTAATCTCATGGTTTTCAAAGAAACAGCACTCAGTAGCCATGTCAACTACTGAAGCTGAATACATGGTTGCCGGAAGTTGCTGCGCCCAAATCCTTTGGCTGAGACAGCAGCTACACGACTATGACGTCATTTAGAATGAAGTGCCGATCTTCTGTGACAGTACCATTGCCATTGCAATCACTCAGAATCCTATACTTCGCACAAGATGCAAGCACGTGGACATCAGACACCACTTCATTCGTGACCATGTCGAAAAGAAGGATATCAGGATGGAAAAGATCCATACTCACCATCAAAGGGCTGATATATTGACCAACCCTCTAACTGAAGCCAGATTCAAAGAACATTCAGTAGAGCTAGGTCTGCTGGACCTTACTGACTCCAGTCAGTAAGAGGATTCAGGAGAGGAGCATTCAGTAAGGGGGAATGTTCACTCTCAGTACTGAGTAAAATCAGTACGTAGAGACTCAGCAACCATCTACACGAGGTATCAGCTGACTACAATGTTCAGCTGACAGGTTTGCGTATCTCTACTCAGTAGTAGTCAATGGAACAGTTCTATGCATTTATGATTCAGATTTGTAGCAGTTTCAGCATCGTATTCAATGCCTTAGAAATTGTCATTTAATATTAACGGTTTACATTTAATGCACGACATTCTATGTATAAGCATGCTTAACTCTGCCACGTATTTAATGCATGTCGTATCATAGTTACTACTTAGGCTAGTTACAACTGGCTTTTGACTTAGGCGGCAAACATGATCATTACCTATTATATAAAACTTAATCTTGACCGTCCATCTCAAAAGGCGCGTTTAAACTGAACTATTGATCGATTAACTGTTTATCTTCTCCAAAATATATAGATGTGTTCAAATCTTGAAACCTCCATTAGCAAACTGTTCAAATCTTTACAACTCCGAAATCTTTGAGATCTATTCGCTTGCAAACCCTACTTGCAAATCTTTTCAAATCTTCACAAAATTCTCAAAATTTCAGTGGTATGGTATCATATCTTTCAAACAACTTATATGATTATTCAGCATCACTATATTCTTATATTATATCTACTCGATACTGATAATCTTGTTTGTTGCAGAAAAAATGTCAGGAAATATGGTAATCGCTCCTACTAATATGCAAGAGATTCTGGAGAAAGACCGTGTCTGGTGCGAGCCAGTCATGGAATTCGATGTCTGCGATCTCGATTTCATGGTTGAGATATTCTCAGCTCTCCGCGAATCCGGACTCGAAGGATTTCTGACGAGGAAGCACACCTTCTTCCTCCCACATCAGGTTGCTGAAATCTACCTGAACGCCGATTCAGTAGATGGAGATGTCCAAGGGAGATTCGTCATCCACACAGTAGGCGATCCCTCACGAACGGACATAGAGGTTAAGCATATGTCAATCCGAGAAGCTCTTCGGAGAAGCTTTGATTTGCCAAGCGAAGGCATCACAACAGTTGGGTACAACGATGATCTGATGGATGACTACTTGTCCATCTTCTGCGAGAAGCCAACAGTCTTCAGAGCCGCGTTCCCCAAGAACAACATGCTTCCTCAGTATAGAGCCTTAGCATACATTGTGACTCAGCTACTGACGAGTCAAGCAGGCTCCTTCAATCAGGTGTCCAGACCAAAGCTGCAACTTATGATGGCCATCTATGACAGGGCCAAGATCACTGGACAGAGTTTTTCCTAAGGGAATTCATGATGCAGTCCGCGAAATTCGACAAAGCATCCTATAGGCTGAGCGCCAAAGGAAATCTACTATATGGACTGAAGATCTCAGTCATGATCGAGGACCACTGCACTTCTGACCAAATCACCTTCGTAGACAAGCAGTATTTCAATGTGAAAAAGGTCAGATTTCAGAACATGGCAGCGGCACTTCAGCAGATCGGCTCCGGGCCTACCACTCCTAAAACTACACCTCAGAAGACCACTCCTAAGAAGAAGAGGTCTCTACCACAAACTTCGCCTAAGGCACCAACCAAGAAGCTGAAGAAGATCAGTGAGGTTGTGCCCACTGAGACTGATCCTGACCTGAGGCCGTCATCACTCAGCCACCTCTACAGCTGAGAGATGAGCCAGAGTCTTCTGAGAAGACTGAGTTAGTGGAGAAAGTTGTCTCCACTGAACATGATGAGGCAGTGGACCAAGGAGTCCCAGCTGAAGGCATCCAGGGAGAAGATGTTCAGGCCCTGGAGAGCCCGTTGGATATACCCCCTCTCAGCAGCCTCCCTTCTGCTGAGAAACAGGCGTCTCCAATACAGATTGAAGAATCTGAGACCACCTCAGAAGAAGAATCGATCGGGATGGAAGCCTCAGCTCTCCAATCCAGAGCATCCCGAGAGATTACGGAGCACATTCCTGAGATCATCGGCCACAGCGACCTTGTCATAATTGCAAGGCAGGCGAGGCTCCATAGGTTGCTCAGGTTCCAGGAGTGGCATAATCTGAAAAGGCTAATCATACATCACTCCCGTGAACAGCTTCATGAAGAGGAACTGAAGCTTAGAGAGAAGATCGGCTACTCAGAGCCAGCTGATCTCGGCATCTTAGAAGATCTGAGGGCTGTCATGCTGGCAATGTTGAATGACCCTCAGCCAGTCTCAGCATCACCACCCTCTGATGGGTCTGACCCCGATGGTCAGGACCCGCCCCGTGATTCAGGCCCTTAGAATCCTGATGAGGGAACTCAACCGAACAAGGATACTCCTGCATCTACTGAACTTCCACTTAGTATCCTTGCTCCCGGGAAGTCGGCGGCTGGTACTTCAACATCTGCAGAGCCTTCTTAGCTTCTGCTAGAATCTACGTTCGATGTAGCGCCCAGCCCAAAAAGCTGACGATCCAAGTCAGTGGCAAGAGCACTCAGAAGCCAGGGGACTCAGAATAGGCTTCTTGCCCGTGCTGTCCACAAAACATGGCGTCAGTCCACCAAGGCCACAAGCGCAGAGATTCAGGGGCTCAAAACCACTATCTCAGAATCTTCTGCCCCTGACCTCTCAAAAATCTTAACCGAAGCGCTAGCCACCCAAAGAGATGATTTCGAGGCTCAGCTCAGATTGATTCAGGAAGGCCAAGAAAAAATGTTAGATAACTTCAAGGACGCCAAAACATCTCATACTGAATCAGTCAACACAATCTCTCAGGCAAATGAGCTCAGGATGGAATCTATTCAGAAGGCCATAGAAGAGACTGTGGAGAAGCAACTGAAAGAGTTCAAGGCTGCAGCAGATGAATCTCACAAAGAATATAAGAATGAGCTGATCAACGAGAAAAACGAGCTGCATGATGCGCTGACCAAGCTCCACTCCAAATTAGATGAACTATCAGTCTCATACACAAGCTTGAACAGAAAGGTATCTGCTCCACCTCCAATCCTCATTAATGATGCCAAAAAGGGGGAAAGTATGGCTAAGCAAGGAAAAGCTGAAATTGTAAAATCAACTAAGGGGGAAGCTACCAAGCAGCTGGTACTGAAGACTCGAAAGGGAACAAGGTCAGTAGCAGGGGCAAGTATAATTCAATCATCCGCCCCTACTGAACCTACTACAACTGGTGAGGCCCAGGGTGTCTCAGCTGCAGTTGCAGTATCAACTGAGACTGGCCCAAGCGGCTCAGGACCCAGAGAAGTAGCTACTCAGGCGACTCAGACTCCTCTTGATATCATCAAAGAGGTTGCCGAGTACGCTGATGAGGAGGACTCAGAAGAGGAAGAAGCTCCTCTTCCACCTACTATTTTCGGTAAAGGCAAGAAAGTACTTAAACTCCCGACCCCTCCCTCCAAGAAGAAAGGATCCAAGAGATATGTTACTCCGGAGGAGGAGTCAGATAGCCGCAGATGAGAAGCTGGCTAGGGAGATTGCCGAAGCTGAAGCAGCCAATAAGCCTAAATCAAAGCCTGTCAAAGGCAAAACCAAGGCTCCAGCTGGAGGCAAGAGAACAAGTACTAGGCTGTCTCCCAGAATGCTTAAGCTCAGCGATGAAGCTGACAAGGACAAAGAAAAGGAGCAGCAGCAGAAATAATCTATTGGGCTGCAGGGCACATCCAAAGAAAAATCTACAACACCTACTAACTCAGAAGAAGAGCCACCTTACAAGCCTTCCTATACGTCTTCTAAGGCACTGGATCAAGAGATGGAAGAAATCTGGGCTCAGCTAGACAGATATCTCTACAGAGGTGAAGAGGCCAGGCAGATTGAAACAGCCAGGGAAAGATTACATAGTGCAGACCTTGAAGCCCTCAGGCTGAGAACAGAAAAAGAAGCGAGTCAGAGGATCCCCTCAAAGACTGATATTCCCTATAGATACAGGAAATTCAGGAAGCCTACGGATCTGAAGACTTACAAATGGCCTAGAACTGATGAATGGATGCATGTGGAATTCACTCAGAGATGGGAAGCGCTGAAGATAGAGTTCATTAAAAGAAACTACTTCTGGAGTTTCTGGTCTGAGAAGAACAAGGCTAAAGTTTATACTGAATGGATAATGAGAGCCGACTTAGACATGTATGCTAGATTGCAGAAAGCTGTCAAAGAGAATGTCGAAGTCAGAGTTCCAGATCCTAGAATCCTGCCACCCCCACAAAGACTTGATGGATCCATTCATTTCGGTGTTATTGAGAAAGAAGTGAAGGACGCTGCTGAAGCAAAATTTCTTGATAAAGATGATCCAGCGGACTTTGCTGAGATACTGAAGCCGAGGAAGAACACATATCGCATGTATGGAGTGCCCCTTCCTGAATCTCAATCTCAAGATTTCAAAGAAAGGATTAGACAGTTCAAATGATTCCCTGCTTCTGTATTTCTTTTGTTGTTTTAGTCTAGCAGAGATGTATCTGTACTGAACTTCTTTACTTATATATGATATCTCTGTTTGGCTTTGACAATATCTTATTGTCTAAATAGTCGTGTTTATTTATGCTTAACACTCAGAATCACTAAAGTGATTACTGACTCACACACTCACTGTCTGATTTATTGTCAGTAGCTGCTTTGTTAGATTCTGATAGACTTGTTTTTCTTTCGAGGGAAAATACTGTTAAGACAGGGGGAAAATGTTTAGTCTATATATATTCTGACTCTCTACCCTGATCCCTTCAGTAGTCCAGGACTTGAAGAACAACTCCACTAATTCTACTTGTAATATATGTAAGGAGCTCTGTTTCTGATAAGTCATAGTGTTAAGTTGCATAGATATTGATTTTGTTATTAGGTTTTGGCATCATCAAATTGTTGGGTGATGATTCTATCCTCAGCAGTATTAGATATAGCGGGAAATGATTCAGTCTTCTGTGCTGACATATACTCAGTAGCCTTGTGCTCTGAACTAGTCTGAAGATTTGAAGATCCCAAAACTCTATATTGATTGGTGAACCTTTAAGTTGTAATCTATTTTTGTCTCTGAGGTTTCAGACTCAGCAGACCCTCTGCTCTGGTTCAGGCATTCAGTAGCTTATCAGCCTCAGCACCAGGAGTAGAAGACTCGAGTAATCTGGACTCGAAGCATGAGCGATATGCGAAAGGGGTCAGTAGGATTGTACTCAGTAGGAGTAGTCCAGTGTACTCAGAAGTTGATCTTCAGTAGAACCAACTCAGCAGAAGTTCACTACTGAATCAGAAATCAAACTCAGCAACGGCTAGACAGTCTTCTGAACTGACAGATCTTTTGAAAGTCAGTCAGCATAGTCAAATACGAGGAAGAGAGAAGTCAGTTTCAAATCACCTTGGAATATGTTCTGTCTCAACCACCTTCTGAACCTCGGCCAATGACAAGCAGACACCTGTCCTACACCTATTAAAGCCGCAAGTCAACAACTTTCCAGAAATGGAGGGAAAGGACACTGCCACCATGTTACAAAAGAACCAAAAGAAAGAGACAAAGGATCATCGTCTCCAACGGATCTATCCTAATCTCTTCTCTATAAATAGAGGGATAAATCAAATTTGAAGCTCACGGGAAGAACACGAGAAAACATACAGAGCATTCAAACGAGCAAACTTAAAAAGCCTAAGTTCTCTGCAAGAAGTTCAAAGAATCTATCTTCGGCGAAGAACCACATTCTAGCTCTTAGGGAACCAAGCTGAACTGCTATGTACAGCCTCTAGTATCTAAACGACGGTACACGAACCCAAAGCTATACTCAGCTATTCGTCGTTCTAGAAGCCACCTCATTGTTCCCTATCCCTCTAACCTCAGCTCAATAGTATATATCCATAGTTTAGACGAAGGAGTTCATCTTTGAACTGATCCTTATTGTAAAGGACTCCTTCACAGTTGGAGAGTTTTTCAAACGCTTCAGTTTGATAACCTTGTAAACTGAGACTTGCTCAGTATAAATCTCAAGACCAGTGTTTGTCCAGCGTACAAACCGACTGAGACTACCTCAGTATAATAAATAGCTTCCTGATCTTTCGGGACAGTGGAAATAGGATTTTTGTGTCCGAACCACTTTAAAAATCTCTGTGTCTTGCGTTCTGTTTCTCACTGTTGCATTGATTTACTCTTTATACTGAAAAACCTTTTAAATCATTCAACTGAGTTTCAGCGAACTTAATTAACTGGACTAATCAACTGAAGCTGTTTTGATAAAAACATTTTCTAACTCAACTGAATTGAGCCTACACTATTCCGCACCACTGAACTCTATCTGCAAGATACTGAATTCTGACACTCAGTCAGCTAGCAGGTCTCAGTAGAGTCAGTCACTCTACCAACACGATTCAGAACAGCTTATCTGGTCTGCTGAACTCGTTCAGTACGACATCATCCTGAAAAGGACTGTTCGTGTTTAAGTTGTGAAAATCGGTTTTAGGTGTATTCACCCCCCCCCCTCTACACCTGAACATGCTCTCGGGACCAACATCACTCTATTCGAGTTATCACAAAATTGACTAACAGAGAGAAGATTATGTTGAAGTCCTTCAACATATGATACTCTTGGAACTGTGGTGGTTCCAATGTTGAGTGTTCCATAGCTTCTGGTATAGCCTTTTGCGTTTTCTCCAAACTCGATTTTGGGTCCTTCTTCAGTAGTATAATTCTTCAGTAGGTCCTTCGGGTATGTCATATGTCTTGAGCATCCGTTGTCCACATACCAAGGGTCCTTGTGCACCTGCAAAACAGAATTATATTCAAGTACCCTTTATTTTTGATTTTGGGTCCTTAGATGTTAGTTTTGGAAACCCAAATCTATCTCACGACCCTGGTGGTCTCAGACAGTTTCTTTCCACTTTGATCAACATACTTGACCACTGGACTGGTCGATGCTGACTTCTGAGGCTTCACAGGTTCAGGAGTCCTGATCTTCTGAGTAGGTGGACTGTTGACCTTTGCCTTCTGAACGACTTTCTTCTTCCTTTTCTGACTTTTGGGTCCTCTTCTGACTATAGGATCATAATAATATGACCCATACTGAGCTGGATGTGTCAGATGTGGAGGTCCATACTGATCAGCCCATTTAACTCTGCTTGTTCCCCCTTGACTGAACTAGTGATTTTGAGCTAATCTTCTTGTCAGAATGCTGATAGATGGGATGAGGTGCCTTCATCTTTTGTTTGTTCTTGGCTAGGGGATTCAGGATCTCAGCGTTGATAGTCTCCCCTTGAACAAATCTATCGGCTAGCCGGTTCTTTGAGCTTACGGGGGCAGATGAGGAGGCTCCATGACTGAATCCAAGTCCCTCCTTGCAGTGCTTAGGCTTGTTGCTGGCTAGCATTGCCTCAAGGTTCTTTTCAGCGCCCATGTAGCGCTCTGTCATTAGATTCCTCCAGACATCATCACTTTTCTTAAGCCTTTCATGCTCTGTCTGAAGTCCTAACAACTCTTGCTTCAATAGAATCAGTTCAGTATCTTTCTAAGTCAAGTCATTGGTCACTATTGAGATCTGATCTTCTTGATGCTGAGACTTGGCCATCAGAGAGTTAATCTCCTCCCTGAGTCTCAACACCAGTCTTTCTGACTTAGTAGCAACCTGACTCTCCTGAGAAAGTCTCTGATACTCCACTTTCAAGGTATCCAACTCCTGAAGAGTCTTAGTGAGCTGCAGGCCCATCTAAATCTGCTCGTCTAGTAATTCTTCGTAGGCGATCGAGACGTCCGTATTCTCATCTGCACCAGAAATAGTATCGTGTGTGTAGTGTGAAGAGGAGTTAAATGGAGCGTGAGAGTTTACCTCATCCTCTTCTCCTGCCATAAGACACTTTTCAGCATCTTCTTCAAGCTCTACAGCCATAAATGTTGCTTCATCATCTGATGAATCCATGAATGAGTCGACTTCATCTGAGTCGTCTGAGAGTTCACCGGCAATATATGCTTGACGCTTCTTGATGAACTTCTCCCTTCGTGCTTTGCGTGCTGCTCTCTCTGCAGTACTGTGCTCAGAACAATCATACTGATAGTGTCCTGGCTTTTTGCAGTTGTAGCAGGTGGTGACTCTCTCTTCTTTGCTCTCACTGTCTTTTGACTGAGATGAGTCCTCCTGTTTCCTGCAATCAGAAGTATGCGATTCAGGAGTGCGCTTGGGTGTATATTCAGACTTTCCCTTGGAGTCTCTGACGACTCTAGAGAGTTTTCTGCACCTCTCCTTCTCCTTATGATACTTCACGGCAAGCAGTGCGTATTTCTTTGCTAGGTTTCCTTCTTGTAAGTCATTGAGTGAAGGTTCTGCCTTGCTGGACGCGGGAGCCGCTGTGCTGACTGATGCTTTGAAAGCATGGTCGATTAGAGTGTCAGCTTCAGCTCGCTGCTTCCGTTGGGGTAGATCGAACTCGAACTCCTCAGCTTTTAATTCTGAAAAGATATGATCAGGAGAAACAATATCTAAGTCAGGATGTCTCAGTAAAGTGGCAAATGGAGTCCAATGTCCATCTGGCAGTGCTCTCAATATCTTGAGATTCATTTCTCGGTTGGAGAATGTCTTTCCCAGCCCGTTGATGGTGTTCATCAGATCCATAAATCTGATGTTAAGATCTTCAATTGTGTCACCAGGCATGAGAGACAGTCTCTCCAGCTTCTGAAGTTCCAGCGCTAGTTTGTTCGCTTTAATCTTCTGAGTCTCCCGACTCAGCAGCGCTAGAGCATCCCAGAGTTCCTTCGCAGACTTGCATTCCTGAACTCTTCCGAGATAGGAATTACTCAAGGTGGTCAGTATGGCATTTCTAGCAACCCGGTCTAAGTTGTGAAGCTTCTTCTCCTCAGGGGTGAAGAGACTTCTATCTTTGGGGATCTTTTTTCCGGTCACCGTGCCTCCTCCTTGTGCTGGATCCTGGGTTTTGACACTATCCATCATTGGAACGATAAGTCCGTCCTCCAGTACCTCTCTCATGCTGTCGTGGAGGGAAGTCAAATGCCTCCATCCTGACTCGCCATACCTCGTAGTTCTCTACTAAGAACATGGGTACCATCCTGATTCTTAGAGAATGATATGCAGTGAAAACGTTTTCTGGAACCGTTCAAGTAGACCAGTTTCAGAAAACAAGAGTCTTAGAGAACTCCCGCTCTCATACCAATTGTTGGTCCCGAGATAAACGTTCAGGTGTAGGGGGGTGGTGAATACACCTGAAAACACTTTCTCAACTTAAAATGGAAACAGTCCTTTTCAGGAAGATGGCGTACTGAACAGGTTTAGTAGACCAGATAAGCTGTTCTGAATAGCGTGGCAGAGTGACTGACTTCACTTAGGCCTGCTAGCTGACTTAGGTCAGAATTCAGTACCGTTCAGCTGAAGTTCAGTAGAGTGCGGAAATGTGTAGGCCCAAATTCAGCTGAGTTAGAAAACGTTTTTAAGAAAACTGTTTCAGTCAATTAGTGCAATCTTTTAAGCTTTGTTGAAACACGGTTGAATGATTTTAACAGATATTTTTAGAATGAACAGTAATCAATGCAACAGTAAAAACAGAACACAAGCATTTTTAAAGTGGCCACTGTCCCGAAAAGATCAGGACGCTATTTTATTATACTGAGTTAGTCTCAATCGGTTTGTGCACTGGACAAACATTGGTCTTGAGATTTATACTGAGCAAGTCTCAGTTTACAAGATATCAAACTTAAGTGTTAGACAAACTGTCCAACTATGAAGGAGTCCTTTACAATAAGGATCAGTTCAAAGATTAACAAATTTCAGATGAAGAGTTGAAACATCGTAGATCGTGGCTGGATGCTCACACTTCTGATCTAATTATAGGATATCCTTCAGCAAGCGTAAAGACGAGATCCAAATTCTGTCAAGGAGAAAGCGCCTTATATTCCTGCTTCTTGTCTACTGAAAAACCTCAATCAATTGAGGACGCACTGAAAGATGCTGACTGGATTATAGCGATGCAGGAGGAGCTGAATCAGTTCACGAGAAACAAAGTTTGGGAGCTTGTTGACAGACCCCGGCATCAACATGTGATTGGAACAAAATGGGTCTTTAAGAACAAGCGAGATGAAAACAACGTCATAGTAAGGAATAAAGCAAGACTCGTGGCAAAAGGCTACTGTCAAGCTGAATGGATAGATTTCGATGAAACGTTCTATAATTGGTTCTCTATTATATTTAACAGCTACTCGTCCTGACATAACTTATGTTGTAGGTGTCTGCGCTCGATTTCAGGCGAATCCGAAGCAGAGTCACCTGGACTCAGCAAAGAAGATTCTCCGCTATCTCAAAGGAACACCTAACATGGGTTTATGGTATCCAGCTGATGATAATATTGAACTAAGTGGTTATTCTGATGCTGACTATGCAGGATGTCGAATTGACCGAAAGTTAACTTCTGGAACTTGTCAGTTCCTCGGCAGTAAGCTAATTTCATGGTTCTCAAAGAAACAGCATTCAGTAGCAATGTCAACTACTGAAACTGAATACATGGTAGCCGGAAGTTGCTGCGCCCAAATCCTTTGGCTGAGACAGCAGCTACGCGACTATGATGTCATTCAGAATGAAGTGCCGATCTTCTGCGACAGTACCAGAGCCATTGCAATCATTGAGAATCATGTACTTCATACGAGATGCTAGCACGTGGACATCAGACACCACTTCATTCGTGACCATGTCGAAAAGAAGGATATCAGGATGGAAACGATCCATACTCACCATCAAAGGGCTGATATACTGACCAAGCCTCTAGCTGAAGCCAGATTCAGAGAACTTTCAGTAGAGCTAGGTCTGCTGGACCCTACTGACTCCAGTCAGTAAGAGGATTCAGGCAAGGAGCATTCAGTAAGGGGGAATGTTCACTCTCAGTACTGAGTAAAATCAGTACGTAGAGACTCAGCAACCATCTACACGAGGTATCAGCTGACTACGATGTTCAGCTGACAGGTTTGCGTATCTCTACTCAGTAGCCTACAGAACTATTCTGTGCATTTATGAATCAGATTCAGCATCATATTCAATGCCTTAGGAAATGTCATTTAATTTTAACGAATCACATTTAATACACGATATTCTATGTACAAGCATGCTGAACTCTGCCACGCATTTAATGCATGTCGTATCAAGTTACTACTTAGGCTATTTACAACTGGCTTTTGACTTAGGCGGCTAATTTGATCATTGCCTATTTTATAAAACTTAATCCTAGCCGTCCATCTCAAAAAATGCGTTCAAACTGAACCCTTGATCTTTAACTGTTTATCTTCTCTAAGATATATATATTCGTTCAAATGTTTGAAACCGCCATTTCATATCTGCAAATATCTTAAGTACCCGATATTTCCTGAGATACTTATTACCTTCTATCAAAATTCTCTTAAAACAATCTTCAGAAAAATCTTTTGGTAATTCTTCAATGATTATTAAGTATCGTATGTTTTTATTTCTCTTATATGTTAATCGATAATGACATATACTGTGTATGCAGATTATTAAAATAACAAGTACCGATAGGCAAGAGATCCTCGAGAAGGATCGTGTCTGGTGCGAACCAGTCATGGAATTTTACGAGTGCGACCTAGATTTTATGGAGGAGATCTTCTACGCTCTCCGAGAGACCGGTTTGGAAGGATTCTTGTCGAGGAAACCAACCTTCTTCCTCCCGCGACAAGTAGCAGAGATCTATCTGAACTCTGATTCAGTGGATGGAGACATCAGAGGCAGATTCGTCGTCCACACAGTAGGCGATCCCTCACGCACTGACATGGAAGTGAAGCAGATGTCTATTCTAGAAGCCCTTCAGAGAAGCTTCAATCTGCTAAATATAGGACTCAACACCGTCACTTACAAAGATGATCTGATGGATGAGTACCTCACTGAGTTCTGCGGAAAGCCACAGTTTTCCGAGCCGCCTTTCCCAAGAACGTAATGCTCCCTCAGTACAGAGCATTGGCGTATATAGTGACTCAGTTACTGACGAGTCAAGCAGGCTCTTTTGACCAAGTGTCAAGGCCCAAGCTACAACTGGTGATGCCATATATGATCGGGCTAAGATCAACTAGACTGAGTTTTTCCTCAGAGAGTTCATGACGCAATCAGCCAAATTTGACAAGGCATCCAATCGGCTCAGCGTCAAAGGAAAGCTCCTATACGGACTGAAACTCTCAGTCATGATCGAGGATTTCTATGCGTCTGACGAAACCACCTTCGCGGAAAGGCAATACTTCAACGTGAAGAAAGTCAGATTCCAAAACAGGGCAGCAGCCCTTCAACAGATTGGCTCAGGGATAGGACTCAGCAGACCTCAACGCCGAAGAAGAAGAGGTCCCCACCTAAATCCACGCCTAAGGCACCAACCAAGAAGCTAAAGAAGGTCAGCGAGGTTGTGCCTACTGAAACTGAGACAGAACCAGAGGCCGTCATTACTCAGCCGCCTCTACAGCTGAGAGACAAGCCAGAGTCTTCTGAGAAGACTCAATCAGTGGAGAAGATCGTCTCCACTGAACATGGAGAAATAGTGGACCAAGGGGTCCAAGCTGAAGAAGTCCAAGCTGAAGAAGTTCAGACCTTGGAGAGCCCCTTGGACGTCCCTCCACTCAGCAGCATCCCTTCTGCTGAGAAACAGGCGTCTCCAATTGAAGTCGAGGACTCGGAGACAGCCTCGGAGTCAGAATCTATCGGGATGGAGGCCTCAACTCTCAAATCCAGAGCCTCCCGAGAGATTGCTGAAGTGATTCCTGAAATCGCCAGCCATTCTGATCAGGTCCTACTTGCTAGGCAGGCGAGGATTCACATGCTTATACGGTTCCAGGAGTGGCACAACCTGAAGTGACTGATCATCCACCACTCCTGCGAGCAGCTTCACGAGGAAGAGCTGCTGATTAGAGGGAAGATTGGTTACTCAGAGCCATCTGACCTCGGCACGCTCGGGGACCTGAGGGCGGCCATGCTCGCATTGCTGAACGACAGACAACCTGTCTCAGCACCCGCGCCCTCAGATGGGTCTGACCCCGATGGTCAGGACCCACCCCGTGATTCAGGCCCTGAGAAGCCTGATGAGGGAACTTAACAGGACAAGGATGCCACTACATCTACTGCTGACCCTCCACTCAGCATCCTTGGTCCTGGGCAGACGGTGGCTGGTACTTCGAAGGTAGCTGATCCTGCTCAGCTCAAATCTGCTTTCGAAGTAGTGCCCAGCCCAAAGAGCCGTCGATCGAAATTAGTGGCCAGGGCACTAAGTAACCAAGGCAGTCAGAATCGCCTACTTGCCCGTACCGTTCACAAAACTTGGCGGCAAACCACTGAGGCACAGAGTGCAGAGCTGCAGGGACTCAGAACAGCCATCTCAACATCTCAAATCCCTGACTTCTCCAGCATTCTGACGAATGCCTTAGCTGCGCAGAGAGCTGACTTCGAGGCTCAGCTCAAGACGATTCAGGAAGGCCAGGACAAACTGATGAATGACTACAAGGCCGCTCAAACCGCTCACACTGAATCAGTCACTGCCATCTCTCAAGACAATGAACTCATAATAGAAATTATTCAGAAGGATCTTGAAGAGAAGGTAGAGCAGCAACTGAAAGAGTTCAAGGTTGCGGCTGATCACTCACACCAGAAATACAGCGATCAACTGATAAATGAGAGAAACGAGCTGCATGAGGCACTGACAAAGCTACATAATAAGTTGGATGATCTGTCAGACTCATGCAAAAGCCTGAATAGAAAGGTATCTGCTCAGCCGCCAACCCTAATTGTTGATGCCAAAAAGGGGGAATGTTTAGTAGAGAAAGCAACTAAGGAGCCGATACTGAAAGATCCGAAGAGAGCAAGGTCAGTAGCAGGGGCAACTACAACTCAGTCATCTGCCGCTACTGGACCTACTGAAATTGGCGAGACCCAAGGTGTCTCAGCTGTAGCTGCAGCATCAACTGAGACTGGCCCAAGTGGCTCAGGAGCCAAAAAAGTCACAGCTCATGCAACTCAAACTCCTCTTGATATTATTAAGGAAGTTGCAGAGTATGCTGACCAGGACTCAAAAGAGGAAGAAGCTCCTCTTCCTCCTCCAGTTCTCGGTAAAGGCAAGAAACCTCTGAAACTCCCAACCCCTCCCTCCAAGAAGAAAGGACCCAGGAGGTTCATAACCCTGCAGGAGGAGGCTCAGATAGCCGCAGATGAGAAGCTGGCTAGGGAGATAGCCGAAGCTGAAGCAGCCAATAAACCAAAGAAGAAGCCTGCCAAAGGCAAAACTAAGGCTCCAGCTGGAGGCAAGAAAACAGGTGCTAGGTTGCTTCCTAAAACGCTTAAACTCAGCGACGAGGTTGATAAAGAAAAGGAGAAGGAGCAGCAGCAACAGCAATCAACTAAATCATCAACTCCTGCTAACTCAGAAGAAGAGCCACCTCACAAGCCCTCCTACACTTCCTCGAAGGCACAGGAACAAGAGATGGAAGAAATCTGGGCTTAGTTAGATAGATACTTATATATTGGTGAAGAGGCCAGGCAAATTGAAGCAGCCATAGAGAGAATAAGGATGGCAGATCTTGAAGCTCTCAGGCTGAGAACTGAAAAGGAAGCTAGTAAAAGGATCCCTGCAAAGGCTGACATCCCCTATAGATACAGGAGATTCAGGAAGCCTACATATCTGAAGACTCACAGATGGCCTAGAACAGATGAATGGATACCTGTGGAATTCACACAGAGGTGGAAGCACTGAAGATCGAGTTCATAAAGAGGAACTACTTCTGGAGATTCTGGTATGAGAAACGCAAGTCAGTGGCATATACTGAATGGATCATGAGAGCTAACTTGGATATGTATGCCAGACTGCAAAAAGTTGTCAAAGAAAATGTTGAAGTCAGAGTTCCAGACCCCAGAATCCTGCCACCCCCACAGAGGCTCGATGGATCCATTCACTACGGTGTGATAGAGAAAGAAGTGAAGGACGCTGCTGAAGCCAAATTCCTTGATGAAGAAGACACAGCGGACTTTGCTGAGATACTGAAGCTCAGAAAGGTCACATATGGCATGCATGGAGTGCCCCTTCCTGAAACTCAATCTCAAGATTTCAAAGACAGGATTAGGCAGTTCAAATGATTTCTTGCTTCTGTACTCTCTTTGTATCCTTCTTTCTTTTTCTAGTCTAGCAGAGACGTAAATGTACTGATATTCTCTTATATATAATATCTCTGTTTGGTTTTGACAATATCTTATTGTCTGAATAGCCGTGTTTGCTTATGCTTAACACTCAGAATCACTGAAATGATTACTGACTCACACACTCACTGTCTGTTATTTGTTGTCAGTTGTTGCTTAGCTAGATTCTGATAGACTTGATAGCATGGGGGAAAATGTTGATAAGACAGAGGGAAATTTCTGTTTAGTCTCTGTATATGTTCTGACTTTCTGCCCTGATCCCCTCAGTAGTCTAGGACTTGAAGAACATCTCCACTGATCCTACTTGTAATATTTGTAAGGAAACTCTGTTTCTGATAAATCATAGTGTTAGGTTGATTAGTTGTCTAGTTATTAGGTTTTGGCATCATCAAATAGGGGGAAAATGTTGGGTGATGATTCTATCCTCAGCATTGTTGGTAAATAGTGGAAAATGATTCAGTCTTCTGTAGTGTCATACACTCAGTAGCCCTGTGCTCTGAAAGAATCTGTGAAGATTTGAAGATCCCAAAACCCTATATGGATTGGTGAACCATTACGTTGTAATTTGTTTTGTCTCTGAGGTTTCAGACTCAGTAGACCCTCTGCTCTGGTTCAGGCACTCAGTAGATTATCTACCTTAGCACCAGAAGTAGAAGACTCAGTGATACTGGACTCAGCAGGAGCAGTATACTGAAAGGACTCAGTAGAACTAAACTCAGCGGGAGTAGTTCACTGTACTCAGAGCTGATCTTCAGTAGAGCCGACTCAGCAGGAGCATACTACTGAATCAGATATCAGACTCAGCAACAGCCAGATATTCCTCTGACTGTCAGGATCATTAAAGTCACTTTCAGCAGAGTCAATACGAGGAAGAGAGAAGTCAGCTTCAGATCTCCTTGAAGTCTGTTCTGTCTCAACCACTTTCTGAACCTCGACCAATGACAAGCAGACACATACCCTATATCTACTAAAGCTGCAAGTCAACAACTTTCCAGAAATGGAGGGAAAGGACATTGCCACCATACTTCAAAAGAGCCGTTAGCTACCCAAAAGAGAGAGACAAAGGATCGTCGTCTCCAATGGATCTATCCTAATCTCTTCTCTATAAATAGAGGGATAAATCAAAATTTGAAGCTCACGAACATGAACAAAAATGAACGAACACGCGAGAACACATAGAGCATTCAAACGAGCAAATTCGAAAAAGCCTAAGTCTTCCGCAAGAAGTTCAAAGAATATATCTCCGGCGAAAGACTACATTCCAGCTTAATACAACCTCTAGTATCCAAAAGACGTTACACGAACCCAAAGCTTACATTCAGCTATTCGTCGTTCTAGAAGCCACATTCTTGTTCCCTATCCCTCTAACCTAAGCTCAATAGAATATATCCATAGCTTAGACGAAGGAGTTCACTTCTGAACTGATCCTTATTGTAAAGGACTCCTTCACTGTTGGAGAGTTTTTCAAACACTTAGTTTGATAACCCTGTAAACTGAGACTTGCTCAGTATAAATCTCAAGATCAGTGTTTGTCCACCGTACAAACCAACTGAGACTATCTCAGTATAATAAATAGCTTCATGATCTTTCGGGACAGTGGACGTAGGATTTTTGTGTCTGAACCACTTTAAAAATCTATGTGTCTTGTGTTCTATTTTTAACTGTTGCATTGATTTACTGTTCATACTGAAAATATTCTTTAAATCATACAACTTAGTTTCAGCAAACTTAACAAACTGCACTAATCAACTGAAACTGTTTTGATAAAAACGTTTTCCTAACTCAACTGAATTGGGCCTACACTTTTCCGCACCACTGAACTCTATTTGAAAGATACTGAATTCTGACTCTCAGTCAGCTAGCAGATCTCAGTAGAGTCAGTCACTTTGCCACACGATTCAGAACAGCTTTTCTGGTTTGCTGAACTTCTTCAGTACGCCATCATCCTAAAAAGGACTGTTCGTGTTTAAGTTGTGAAAATCGGTTTTCGGGTGTATTCACCCCCCCCGACACCTGAACGTGCTCTCGGGACCAACATCACTAATCAGAGAATAGCATAGTTAATCAGTAGAAGAAGATTCTAAGGCAGATAAGCATATAAGTCACATAGGTCAGATAAGATAAGTTAGAAGCTGATCACTGAGGTGATCAGTCGTGCTGAAAAGTAAGGAAAGCCTTAAAGACAATGAGTTATTGTCAAGGCCAAAAGATGTGATACTGTCATATATGATAGAGAATTACATTACAATGACAAGCTATCACTAGAAGCTAAGACTAGGAAGAAAGATCAGCTGGGCTTCTGCTTCTTGAACTGCTGCATCCTTGCCCTAAAGTCTGCTGACTTCTTCTCTGGGAGCTCAAGGCCATAACTCTTGTATACGCGTTTCCTTAGGGCCTTGATCTCAACCAACTTATCTTCGTAATCTTCTCTCAGACCTCTGCTGTATATGGCGTTCTCGATCTCTTCGTCTATCTCCTTTTTGCATAGATTGCCTTCGTGCATCATGGGAGAAGGTAGAGTCCGAAAGGGAGGTGCCTTCAGCAGTTGACCCATCTGGTCAAAAAGAGTCTGAATCTCAGCCGGGAGAGCTGGACACATGTGAGTCAGTAGATCTTTGAAATAGGAATCCTGATCAGAAGTAGGATCTACATCACCAATCCTCCATACATGGAATCTCTTGAGGAATTCCACTTTCATCTGCTCCCACTGCTCATTAAGCTTGAGAGGCACCCAGTCATCAGTTCTCTTGTAATAAAAGCGCTTCACCTGACTCAGGGGCTCCCTAGTCTTGAAGAAGCGGGAGGTACGAGGGATACTCCTATCCTTCACCAGTACCCTCTCCCTGGCTTCTTTCTCATTACGCAGTCTGAGGGCTTCTAAGTCAGCCAGCCGAATCCTCTCTCGGGCAACACTGATCTGCCTCGCCTCAGCTGTCCTGTCCAAGGCCCTCTCCATAGTGTCCCAAATTTCCTTCATCTCTTGTTCTTGTTCTTTGCAGGGGACATAGGAGGGAACATGGGGTTGTTCCTCTAACTCAGCAGGCGATTGAGATTTGGATTTAGAACCTAAAGCTCCGCCCTGCTGGTCAGTCTTGGACTTCTGCGACTGCTGCTGCTCTAGCTGCTGCTGCGGATCTAGCTTGCTTAGATCGCGGAGTGTGAATCTGAACTCCTTTCTTCTTAGCAGCAGGCTTATGCTTAGCCTTTTCTTCTGCTAGTTCCCTCGCGAGCTTTTCAACATAAGCTATATGTTCCTCTCGCTAGTGGAACTTGAGCTTTTTCTGAGCTTTGGGAGGGCTCGGGTCATCTATCACTTTGCCCTTGCCTTTAATGTCTTGCTCAAGTCCGGGAGGAGGTGAGCCTTCAACAGGCAGATTTTCCAGATACGTTGTCACCTCCGCCACCGCTTGCTCAGTGGCTCCTTCAGCTGCCGGCACAATGGCCTTCTCAGCTGTTGAGCTCTGCCCGCCCTACTGCTGAGCTTCTTCAGCTTTTAGAATAGATTTCAGCTGAGTTGCTCTCGACCCTTCTCCCTTTTTGGCATCATCTAAGAGGGTGGCCAGGGCAGTGACCTTCTTGGTCAGAGCAACTACTGAATCTTTAACAGTTGTCATTCTAGTAGCGATGTCAGTAGCGACATCCGTGTAAGACTCCTACCGACTGTCATGCGCTAGATCAATTGCCTTCAGCAGCGCATCTTTTGACTTGTCCAACTTGGTGACTGGGGCGAATGTTTCGTTGAAATCTATCCCTTCTGACTGACAATATCCTTTGGAAACGAGTCAAGCTTTGTTCCTAACAATGACGTTGTTTTCATCACGCTTGTTCTTGAAGACCCACTTCGTTCCTATCACGTGTTGGTGTCTAGGTCTGTCAACAAGCTCCCATACATTGTTCGCGTAAATTGGTTCAACTCTTCTTGCATGGCGGTGACCCAGTCAGCATCATTCAGCGCATCCTCAATAGTCTGAGGTTCTTCAGTCGACAAGAAGCATGAATACAAGGCACTTTCTCCTTAATAGAATTTGGATCGTGTCTTGACGCTAGCTGAAGGATCTCCTATGATAAGATCTGAAGAGTGAGCATCTAGCCATGAGCGACGACGTCTTGTTACTTCATCTGGAATTGTTTCAGTACAAACAGTAGGAGTATTAGGAATTTTAGTAGTGCTGTTATGTATCTGAAGTTATTCAGTAACAAGGGTTGGATCTACTGAGTCACCAGGTTCAGGGGCATTCAGCTCAGGAATATCAGAAGTTCCCCCTGAGTTGTTATTCTCAGTAGAGGTCTCAGTTACCATATCCGTTTCCTCATCGACCATAATTACCTGGGATTGATTCTGTTTGTTAGAATCAATCTCCTCAACTATATTACTTGTCGGATGCTGAAGATCATCGTCTGAATCATTATCCCAACAAAGCTGGATCTTTTCAGTGTTGTCATTTAAGCTTAGATCCTGTAGCTTACTTCTGACCTCTTCAGCTTCTGGCTGAGAGTTTGACTTCCTGTACACAGAATTAAATTCATCAAATACAACATGGGGCTATCCTCCACGCAAAAGGGTCTGGTAGTTAAAAACCCTGAAAGCTTTGCTGACCCAGGAGTACCCTAAGAAGACTCCTTGGTCTGACTTACTTTCAAAGACCTTTAACAGGTCCTTTCCATTATTGTGGATAAAGTACGGACAACCAAAGATAAGAAAATGCGAAATAGAAGGAATTCTCCCTTTCCACAGCTCATAAGGTGTCTTCATGTGCATCTGAGTCAGTAGTGAATGGTTCTGAGTGTAGTAAGCCGTGTCAGTAGCTTCTGCCCAAAACTTCAACGGAAGACCTGAGTCTGCAAGTAGCGTTCTTGCTGCTTCTTTAAGTGTTCTGTTCTTTCTGTCAGCAAGTCCGTTCTGCAGAGGCGTGCGTGCTGATGATGTCTCATGTTCAATGCCTTCAGCCTTACAGAATTCTCTTACCATTGAGTTCAGAAACTCAGTTCCACGATCTGAGCGTATCTTCTGAATCTTGATATCCTTTTCGACGCTCAACCACTTCAGTAGTTTCGGCAGCTCAACTTTGACGTCATACTTATTGGCGATGAATATCACCCAAGCATATCTCGAATAGTCATCAACGATCACAAGAGCATACTTCTTTCCTCTGATCGTCACTGGATTGACTGGCCCAAATAAATCCATGTGTAGCAGCTGAAGGATTCCATCAGTGGAAGGCGACATAATAGGCGGGTTGCTTGACTTTCTTTGCTTTCCCTTCAGACATGCTTCAGAATTCTTGTGTCTTTTGAATACTTCGTTGGGCAGTCCTTTGACTTTAGCATCGCGAGCTAGCTTGTTCATTGTTTTGAAGTTCAGATGACTTAGTCGTCTATGCCACAGCCATGTTGTTTTGTCATCTGACCCCGTGTGTGCTAGCAGACAAGCTTCAGGTTCAGCGGTATTCCATTCAGCATAATATATGTTTCTTCGCCGCGATCCTGATAACACAGTTTTTCCTGTAGATTTGTCAAGAACTTCACAAAAACCTGCGTCAAAAGTCACTTTATTGGAGTTATCGCAGAATTAACTGGCAGAAAGGATATTATGTTGAAGTCCTTCAACATAAGATACCCTAGGAACTACTACAGTTCCTATTTTCAGTGTTCTGTATCCCCTTGTGTAGCCTTTGGAGTTGTCACCGAACTCAATTCTGGCTCCATCTTGCTGAACATAGTCGATCAGTAGGCTCTTCTGATGTGTCATGTCTCTTGAGCATCCACTCTCGACAATCCAAGGGTCTTGTTGCACCTACAAAATAAAAATAGATTCAGGTACCCTCAAGGTTCAGCTTGGGTCCTAAATGGTTAGATTTTAGTATCCAACCTTGTCTGACAGCCCTGGTGGCTTCAGACTTCTTCTTGTCCTTGTTGTCAGTAGTCTGCTCCATTGAACTCGGAGTAGCTGACTTCTTAGTCTATTGTGGTTCAGCTTTCTTCTTCTTATTTTGAACCTTAGGGCCTCTGACTCTTGGCTCATATTAATAGGATCCATACTGAGTTGGGTGAGTCAGTAATTGGTGGTCATATTGTTCAGCCCACCTGACCTTCTTGGTTCCCCCTGAGTTTGATCTTGGTGTCTTGGGGCTTGAACCATGGGTCATCTTCCTATTGCTAGACTGAGGTGCTTGTATCTTCAACTTCTCCTTTGCTCCAATATATTGCTCTGTCATCAAGGTTCTCCACACTTCATCACTTTTCCTCAGAGCTTCATGCTCAGATTTGGCTTGTGTGAGAGTCTCCTTGAGATTAGCAATTTCAGTCTCTTTCTCATAGATGTCTTTGGTCAACACTGAGATCTGTGCATCTTGATCATGAGACTTAGTCATCAGAGAGTTAATCTCTTCCTTCAGTCTCTTAACAAGTCCTTCAGACTTAGTAAAGTCTTGACGTCTCTTTGAAAGTTTCTGATTTTATGCTTTCAGGATTTCTATCTCCTGAATGGTCTTGCTGAACTGCTGGCTCATCTGAATCTGCTCTTCTAGCAAATCTTCATATGCAAGAACCACGTCTAGAGGTTCTTCAGCAATAGAGCTAGTGTCGTGTGTTCCAGGTGAAGAGGAACATATAATGGGTTCAGAATTTACCTCAGTCTCTTCTCCGACCATCAAACACGGTTCAGCTTCATCAGTCTCGATTGCCATGAATATCATCGTCGGACGATTCCATGAACAATTCATCATCACTTGAGCAATCGGACAACTCTCCAGCTTTGTAGGCTTGCCTTTTTTTCACGAACTTGTCGTGTTCGGCTTGCCTTTCAGCTCTTTCTATGGCTGAGAGTTCAGGACATTCATACAGGTAGTGTACTGGTTTCTTGTAGTTGTAGCATGTTGAGGTTCTGCCTTCCCTTCTGGGTGTTTCTTTTTGTTCAGCAGGGGCAGCTTCAATATTCTTGCAATCAAGTATAGATTTAGATTTACTATTCGAGCGACCATTATCTCTCTTACCTTGAAATTTCTAGGAAGTCTTTTTCATCTTCCGTCTGAACATGTCTTTCTCCTTTTGGTATTTCATCGTGAGGAGAGCATACGTCTCAGCCAAGTTGTCAGCAGTGGGTATAGTCATTGAACTTCCGGCTGACTGGCTTGTTGCTGAGGGAGTTGCTCCGAGAGTGCTTGCTGATACCTTATAAGCATTATCCATTGGCACTTCAGCTTCAGCACCGGGGGTGTGTGGGAGATTGAACTCGAATGCCTCTGCTTTAAGTTCTGAAAAGATATAGTCAGGAGTAATAGAATTCAAGTCAGTTCTCCTCATACACGTAGCAAAAGAATACAACTTGGGCCTACTAAGAGCCCGTAGAATTTTAGTGTTGGTCTCCTTGTTGTTGAATATCTTCCCCAGTCCGTTGATGATGTTGATTTGATTCGTAAATCGCACGTTGAAATCATCTATGGACTCCCCTGGAAGCATAGCGAATGCCTCGAGTTTCTGCAGCTCCAACTCCAGTTTGTTTTCTTTAATCTATGGAGTTCCTTGGCTCAGCACTGCGAGAGCATCCCATAGCTCTTCAGCTGTCGTGCACCCTCTCGAGATAAGAGTCACTAAGTGTCATCAGTATAACATTACGAGCGACTCGGTCGAGGTTGTGTTGTTTCTTCTCTTCAGGAGTGAAGAGGCTCTTATCCTTCGCAACTTTAGGTCTAATTCTGGCACCTCCTGCTCCGTCCACTACGAGTTTGACTGAGTCGACCATCAGAATAATGGGGCCTTTCTCCAGAACATCGGTCATGCTGTCGTGCTGTGAAGTCAGATGCGCCTCCATCCTTACGCGCCATATCGCATAGTTTTCAGTAGAGAATATTGGCACATTCCTAATACCTTAAATATCAGCCATTGAAGAGTACAGGGTATAGGATGCTATGAAGAGATGCAAGATGCAGAGAAAACGGGTTTTCTAGGATATATGTTCGAGATAGACCAGTTTCAGAGAACATTGATCAGTTAAGAACACTGAGCTCTGATACCAATTGTTGGTTCTGAGACGTGGTTCAGGTGTAGAGGGAGGGTGAATACACCTGAATGCAAATTTCTTTTTCAAACGCGAAGTCAGCTCTAGCTGAGTTTGCTACTGAACGGAGTCATATAGCCAAATCGCTTGGGCAGAAAAGTCTTCTACGGAGTTCAGCTCTACTAACTTAAGTCAGTCGAACAGTCGTTCAATATTAGAGTGTGTGTGGAAGTGTAGGCCCTATAAAATGTCTCAGTTAGAAAATACCGGTTTTTTATGCTGAGTTGGTGAAATACAGTTTGTATGCAGTATGATCAGTTAGATAAAACAGTAAATCAGCACAGCAATTTTTAAAGTAGTTCGGACACGCTGGGTCCTACTTCTACTGTCCTGACCAAAGCAGGATACTTGTTATATTTATACTGAGCAAGTCTCAGTTGGTCTGTTCACTGGACAGACGCGAACCTTGAAATTTATACTGAGCAAGTTCTCAGTGATCTATGCGCGAAAAAGATTCTCTACTTATAGTCGTAGTGAATTTTACAAAGGGTTCAAACGTAAAGAGTTTGAGTCTTCTCCAACTAAGAGGAAGTTCTTACAATTAAGAACAGTTTCACAAGGATGTGAACTTCCTTGAGGTTTCTAAGCTAAAGATATTACAATGAGCTTGCTTAGATAAGAGAAGGGGAACAAGATAAAAACTCTAAGTGACGAACTAAAGGTGTTCTTCAATGGATGCTAGTTCTTCACTGGATTCTGGTTTAAGATTGCTAAGAGTTTTGTGCATAGAAAGCTTGGGTTCCCGGTGTCGTCTCTGCATGGCGACTTCTCTTATTTATAGGAGTCGGTGGTGAATACATCCGTTGGAGGGGCTCTAGACACGTGTCGATGCGACAAGGAAAATGGCTCCTTTAATTTTAACGTTGTCGAGCAGGTACACTGTAGATATTCTTCTCTTTTTCAGTTTCAGATCAGCTTTTGTCAGAGTAGATGGTCGATGTCGGCTCCTTATTGGTCGAGGTAGATTGGCAGTTGAGACTTGTCAAACATCAAGGTTGACTTCCTCTTAATCCTCAGGCCTGCAACTGAAGTGTCTTTCCTACTGACATTCTTCTGAACTTTAAGTGCATGGGCATGAATTCCTGGGCAGATTCAGCTGGAGGTTGCTATCCAACTGACTTCTCCGATCCTGAGTTCTTCAGCTAAGTGAGGTCTTCTACTGAATCCTGTAGCTACTGAACTCTGTCCTACTGAGTTCTAACAACTGAACTATGTCCTACTGAGTTCTAACAACTGAACTCGACTAGACTATAGATACGAAGGTACAATATTCAGCTGGGGTTTTGGGATCTATCAAATCTATCCAGATCTATCGACTATCAGATCTACTGATTCATCTACTGAATGCTTATCCCAACAGGCTACCTCACTCAGTTCAGTAGCAAACTTAGCTAGAGCTGACTTCGCGTTTGAGAGAAATTTGTATTCAGGTGTATTCACACCCCCCCCCTCTACACCTGAACCACGTCTCAGGACCAACAATTGGTATCAGAGCTCAGTGTTCTTAACTGATCATTGTTCTCTGAAACTGGTCTATCTCGAACAAAGATCCAAGAAAACCAATTTTCTCTGCATCTTGCATCTCTACCTGATTGCAGGAATGCTGAAGCCGCCCCACTGGAACCTAAGGATACACCCAGAAGGGAAGGAAGAACCTCAGCATCCTACAACTGCAAGAAACCAGGATACTACCAATATGAATATCCTGAACTCTCAGCAGCAGAAAGAGCTGAAAGGCAAGCCAGACGCGATAAGTTTATGAAAAAGAGGCAAGCCTACATAGCTGGAGAGTTGTCCGATTGCTCAAGTGATGATGAATTGTTCATGGAATCATTCGACGATGATGCCGCATTCATCGCAATCGAGACTGAAGATGCTGAACCGTGTTTGATGGCCAGAGAAGAGGCTGAGGTAAATTATAAACCCATTATATACCCCTCTTCACCTGGAACACACGACACTAGCTCTGTTGCATAAGAACCTCTAAACGTGGTTCATGCATACGAAGATTTGTTGGAAGAGCAGATTCAGATGAGCCAGCAAATCAGCTAGACCATTCAGGAGATGGAAATCCTAAAAGCTGAAATTCAGAGACTTTCAAAGAGAAGTAAGGACTCTACTGAGTCTGAAGGACTTGTTCAGAGACTGAAGGAAGAGATTAACTCTCTTATGACTAAGTCTCATGATCAAGAAACACAGATCTCAGTGCTGACCAATAATATCTCTGAGAAAGAGACTGAAATGGCTAATCTCAAGGAAACTCTCGCACAAGCCAAATCTGAGCATAAAGCTCTGAGGAAAAGTGATGAAGTGTGGAGAACCTTGATGATAGAGCAGTATATTGGAGCAAAGGAGAAGTTGGAGAAGCTTCTACGAGGACAGAGTCCACATGCTACCAAGGAAGGACTTGGCTACACATATGAAGCCTCCACTTCAGGACAGAAGAGCTCCAACAAGCTCACTGATAGGTTTGTCCAGGGGATAACTCAACATGCTGATTACACATCCCCTTAGGCAAAGAATAAGCAGAAGATACAAGCACCTCAGTCTAGAAACAGGAAGATGACCCATGGTTCAAGCCCCAAGACACCAAGATCAAACTCAGGGGGAACCAAGAAGGTCAGGTGGGCTGAACAGCATGACCACCAACTACTGACTCACCCAGCTCAGCATGGATCCTATTACTATGAGCCAAGAGTCAGAGGCCCTAAGGTTCAGAGGAAGAAGAAGAAAACTGAACCACAACAGACTAAGAAGTCAGCTACTCCGAGTTCAGTGGAGCAGACTACTGACAACAAAGACAAGAAGTCTGAAGCCACCAAGGATGTCAGACAAGTTTGGATCCTAAAATCTAAACATTAAGGACTCAAGTTGAACGCTTGGTCCCGAGATTAAACGTTCAGGTATAGAGACAAACTCTCTAATTATGAAGGAGTCCTTTACAATAAGGATCAGTTCAAAGATGAACTCCTTCGTTCTAAACTATAGATATAGTCTGCTGAGCTTAGGTTAGAGGGAAGGGAACGAGAAAGTGGCTTCTAGAGCGACGAACGGTTAAGTATAGACTTTGGGTTCATATTCAGTCGCTTGGATACTAGAGACTTTATGATCTGATTCACTTTGGTTCCCTATGAGCAAGTATGTCGCCTTTCGCTGGAGATTACTCTATGAAATTCTTGCGGAAAGCTTAAATCATTTCTGAGTTGCTCGTGAATGATCATGTGTTCTTCGTTTTCTAGGTGAGCTTCAATTTGAAATCTTCCCTCTATTTATAGAGCAGAGACATGGATAGATCCATTGGAGACGACGATCCATGTGTCTCTCCTTATTGGGTAGCTAACGGCTCTTTCAAAGTATGGTGGCAGAGTCATTTCCATCCATTTCTGGAAAGTTGTTGACTTGCAGCTTTAATCAGAAAGTAGACAGTTGGTCGCTCGTCATTGGTCGAGCCTGAAGAAAGTATGTGAGAAAAACATACTTCAAGGTGGATCTGAAGCTGACTTCTCTATACCTCGTATGACTCTATTGATTTGACTTATGAGATATCCTGACAGTCAGAAGACTGTCTAGCCGGTTCTGATCTATGTTCAGTAGCTTACTCCTGCTGAGTTCAGCTCTACTGAAGATCAACTCTGAGTTCAGTGAACTACTCCTGCTAAGTTCTGTTCCACTAACTCCTTTCAGTATACTGCTCCTGCTGAGTCCAGTACTACTGAGTCTTCTTCATCTGGTACTGGGGCTGATAGTCTGCTGAATAACCAACGGACAGAACTGAGTGCCTGAACCATATTGATGAGTGTCTACTGAGTCTGAAACTCTCAGAGACAGAACAAACAATTACAACAGAATGGTTCATTAGTCAAAGTAGGGTTTTGGGATCTTCAAATCTATTGAGCACTAAGCTACTGAGTTATCTCCCAACAATTTGAGGAGCTATTGAATCATCTCCCAACAATTTCCCCCTATTTGATGAAGCCAAAACCTAACACTACAACCTGTCAGAAACAAACTCCTTACAAATATTACAAGTAGAACCAGTGGATTTGTTCTTCATCTTCTAGACTGCTGAGGGAGTTTAGGGAAGAAATATTAGAACCTATACCGAAATCTAATCAGTAATTTCCCCTTTACTAACAACATTTCCCTCAAATACATCTATCACAGCAGAATTTATCAAGCTAAGTAAAAACTGACAGACATAGATATAAATATTCAGTGAGTGTGTGAGTTAGTAATCACTGGGGTGATTCTGAGTGTTAAGCATAAAAGATAACAAGGCCAAGTAGACAATAAGATATTGTCAGGGCCAAACAGCAATGATGTTATATATCAGTAGGAATATCAACACAGTACATCAATCTTGCTATTCTAGAAAAGAAAAAACAGAGATACAGAAACTATCATCCATCTTCTAAACTGCTGAATCCGGTCTTTAAAGTCTTTAGATTTCTCCTCAGGAAGCGGCAGTCCATACATCCTGTATGTATCTCTTCTCAGCTTCAGTATCTGTGCCATATCAGCAGGATCAGTCTCATCAAAATCAGTGGCTTGAGGAGCACTCTTAATTTCTCCTTCAATGACCCCAATGTATAGAGAACCATCAAGTTTCAGTAGGGGAGGCAGAGGTCTTGGAGCTGGAACCCTGACATCAACCTTTTCAGCTAAGGCCTTCTAAACTCTTTCGTATATTTCTGGATCACTCTTAAGGAGCCACTCAGCAAAGGCGATAGACTTGTGCATGTTAGGCCAATACCTCCAGAAATACAACCTCTTAATGAAGTCAGCATTCAGAGTCTCCCACCTCTAAGTCCGTTCCCATGGCATCCAAGTATCAACCCTGGGCCATCTATAGATTTTGAGGTATGTGGGCTTCCTGAGTCTTCTGTACTTGTATGGAATTTCAGCCTTCTCAAGAACCGTCTGGCTTGCTTCTTTCTCAGCCTTGATCCTAAGAGCCTCTAGATCAGCGAGTCTGAGTCTTTCCCTTGCTTCACTAATCTGCCTGGCTTCAGCTCCTCTGTCTAAGTACCTCTCCATCTAATCCAAGATCTCTTGCATCTCTTGCTCTTGAGCCTTAGAAGGGACATAGGATGGAACGTGCTCTTGATCTTCTTCTGAGTCAGCAGGTGTTGAAGATTTGGATTTATAAGTACCCTGCTAACCAGTTTGTTGATGCTGCTGCTGCAGTTCTCTTTCCTTCTCCTTGTCAGCTTCATCGCTGAGCTTCAGATTCCTTGGGGGTAGCCTTGTCCCAGGCTTCCTTCCCTTCTGAACTTTAGTTCTGCCTTTGGCACGCTGTTTCTTTGGCTTATTAGTAGCCTCTGCCTTGGCTATCTCCCTTGCCAGCTTCTCATCAGCTGCAATCTGAGCCTCTTCCTTAGGAGATATGAACCTCTTATATCCTTTCTTTTTGGGTGGAGTGGGAACCTTCAGAATCTTCTTTCCCATTCCCTGAACAGGAGGAGGTAGAGGGACTTCTTCCTCTTCAGAGTCCTCCTCTGCATACTCAGCAACCTCCTTAATAATGTCACTTGGAGTTTGAGTAGCTGACTCTTTGGGTCCTGAGCCACTTGGGCCGGTCTCAGAAGGGAAAGAAAACAAAGAAAGAAAATCCGCTGGAGACGATGATCCATGTGTCTCTCCTTTTTGGGTAGCTAACGGCTCTTTCAAAGTATGGTGGCAGAGTCCTTTCCCTCCATTTCTGCAAAGTTGTTGACTTGCAGCTTTAATCAGAAAGTAGACAGTTGGTCGCTCGTCATTGGTCGAGGCTGAAGAAAGTAGGTGAGACAAACAGACTTCAAGGTAGATCTGAAGCTGACTTCTCAATACCTCGTATGACTCTGTTGATTTGAATTATGAGATATCCTGACAGTCAGAAAACTGTCTAGCCGGTTTTGAGTCTGATCTATGTTCAGTAGCTTACTCCTGCTGAGTTCAGCTCTACTGAAGATCAACTCTGAGTTCAGTGAACTACTCCTGCTAAGTTCAGTTCCACTGACTCCTTTCGCATATCTTGCTCTCGCCGAGTCCAAGATACTACTGAGTCTTCTTCTTCTGGTACTGAGGCTGATAGTCTGCTGAATAACCAACGGACAGAACTGAGTGCCTAAACCATATTGAAGAGTGTCTGCTGAGTCTGAAACTCTCAAAGACAGAACAAACAATTACAACAGAATGGTTCATCAGTCAAAGTAGGGTTTTGGAATCTTCAAATCTACTGAGCACTAAGCTACTGAGTTATCTCCCAACAATTTGAGGAGTTATTAAATCATCTCCCAACATGAACCCAAAGGGTACCTGAATCTATTTTTTGTTTTGCAGGTGCAACAGGACCCTTGGATTGTCGACAGTGGATGCTCAAGACACATGACACATCAGAAGAGCCTACTAACCGACTATGTTCAGCAAGATGGAGCCAGAATTGAGTTTGGTGACAACTCCAAAGGCTACATAAGGGGATACGGAACACTGAAAATAGGAACTGCAGTAGTTCCTAGGGTATTCTATGTTGAAGGACTTCAACATAATCTCCTTTATGTCAATCAATTCTGCGATAACTCCAATAAAGTGACTTTTGACGCAGATTTTTTTAATGTTCTTGATAAATCTACAAGAAAAACTGTGTTATCGGGATTGAAGGAATAATTTAGGTTAGGAATGATACCTTCCTCCTTCGTATGTTGTCGCGGTTTTAATTGTTGCTCCTGTGTTAGATCTTCTGATCTGTGTCCCGACCTTTTTCTTCCTCTAGGTGGTCAGAGAACTGAAGAAAATTAAATAATTGTATCTCTCTCTACTCGCGTGCGTGCGTGAGATTTTATGAGCATGTGTAATCTGTTTCTGAACAGAATACTGATATATATAGGCTTCAAAAGCCAATATAATATTAATATATTTGTAACACATTAATTTAATTATATTTCTAATGGGCTTCCACATAACAAGCCCATAATATAATTAATTAATTTACTGGGCTAGTAATATTTATCAATTAATTAGCCCTGCTAATTAGTTCCACATAAATAACATTATTAAATAATGTAAAAATACATTAATCCATTAATAATGATTTCTGAGAGACAATAAATTACTAGGCAACTAATTGGGCCAGATCAGGGATCCAATACAAGAAATAAAGTTGGGCTTCAAATTAATTAATTATTCATGCTCAGCCCAGAGCAAAATTAATTAATAAACACAGATTCATTCCACTAGAGAATTCGTGCTGACTTACCCCTTTATCCCAAATTGAGCAAGGGCTTGTATTTTAGACTTAATCGATCTCCGTATTTAAGATAGAAATATCAGTTAATTAATTAAGCTTACTGACAGCTTAAATTAATTAACATCTTATATTCCTGAGTAGTACCACTCGACCTTATTAACACACCTGAACTTAATCAACCGGCCAGGTTTAGTGTGCTAATCCTTTCGAGTTCCTCAAGGGATATTATCAACCCATTTTACTAGGATACGGATGCAAGATACAAACAACCAGCCTGAGCCACAAATAACTACTAACACCCAAGATACGTAGATCCGATCGCGATGACGTTCACCATAGTAGGTCAAAGTGATAGATAGCCAAATGCACTCAGCTGAAGTCTTACCAAGCTTAATACCAGCTGAGTCACCGAGATCTTGGTTTTCCACTAAGGTCAGTTAGGAAAACATATCTCACTGTGATCCGTCAATACACCACCTTAAGTGTACCAGTAAAGACAAGCAGCTAAGACAAGCCACTTCTTATCTAAACTGCAGCTTAAACCGACAACTTATCCTTAAGTTGTCTCACCGTGATAACCGTTTATATCTTGTCAGTTCAACCAATTTGTATTGTCTTCTGTGATACCCGACCACCCCACACAAATCTAACTTTTATACAAGATAAAGGATAACATGTGCAAATATACATATTTATCAGATAGGAGAATAAAATAGTGGTAAGGACAAAAACACATTGTATACAAGCATAAAAAGTGCTTCCAGTATACAAAATCCCAACAATTCTCCCACTTATACTAAAGTAAACTTTTAGTATACAATGTGTCAGTTCTCGGTATAAACTAGTACTCAACTATATCTAAGCTATCTAGGTACAAACTAGTACCCAGCTATATCTCAGCTATCTATCCTATCTATCACTGCATCTTCTCTCACTTATACAAAAGTTTCTATAGTCCTAAGTGGGGGGCATCTCTACCATCCCTAAGCCACGAACATGCGTCTCGTAAGCCGGGAGTGGTAAGCTCTTCGTGAAAGGATTAGCTGGGTTGACTTCAGTTCCAATTTTGTCAATCACCACGTCACCTCGATTTACGAATACTCGTATAATGTGGTACTTCATGTCTACGTGTTTAGACGTCTTGTGAGATCTAGGTTCCTTAGAATTTGTCATTGCACCCGCATGATCACAATAAATCATGATCGCCTTAGGCAAATTCTGAACAATATCAAGATCCAGGAGGAAATTCTTGAGCCAAACTGCATCTTTCGAAGCTTCTGAAGCAGCCACATACTCTGCTTCCATGGTTGAGTCCGCAATGCATTTCTGCTTTGCACTCCTCCATGAAATGGCTCCACCTCCCAAGGTAAACACATAACCCTAGGTAGACTTCTTCTCGTCTCTGACAGCCTGGAAATCCGATTCTATATAACCCAAAGACATTAGACTGTCTGACTGGTAAACAAGCCTATAATCTCTAGTCCGTTTAAGGTACTTGAGAATATGTTTGACCGCAGTCCAGTGTTCCTTTTCAGGGTTAGATTAATATCTTGAGACCATGCATACAGCATATGAGATATCTGCTCTCGTACAAAGCATCGCATACATGAGGCTACAGGCAGCGGAAGCATATGGTACTAGCCTCATACTTTCTATCTCTTCAGGTGTTTTTAGGGCACTGATTCTTGGATAGAAAAATGCCATGTCTGAAAGGTACTGAACCTCTCTTGGCTTTTTGCATGCTAAAACGAGCAATAACAGCGTCAATGTAGGACACTAGTGACAAGCTTAACATCCTTTTTCTGGCGATCTCAAATAACCTTGATCCCAAGGATATAAGCAGCTTCACCTAAGTCCTTCATTTGAAACTGCTCGGATAACCACGTCTTTATGTCTGATAACACTTCAACATTGTTGCCAATGAGAAGGATGTTATCTACGTAAAATGCAAGAAACACCACTGATCCGTTAACACAAATGCGGTACACGCACACCTCGTTAGGACAGGATACAAAACCATAGGATTTGACTACCTCATCAAAACGCTGGTGCCATAATCGGAAAGCTTGCTTAAGTCCATAAATAGACTTCTTAACCTTCCAAATTAGATGCTCTTCGCCCTCCTTCACATAACCATCTGGCTGTTTCATGTAGATGTCCCTACCTTTTTCAAGGTGACCATTTAGGAATGCGATTTTGACATACATTTGCAAGATATCTAGGTTCATGTGAGCTAATATGGCAAGGAGAATCCGAATGGATTTGATCATTGCTACAGGCGAGAAGGTCTCTTCGTAATCGATACCTTCTTTCTAGGTAAAACCTTTCGCCACTAGCCTGGCCTTAAACGCCATGATCTCTCCATACGGTCCTCTCTCTTTCTCTTGTATACCCACTTACTACCAATAGCATTGCAGCCCTCAGGTAGTTCAGTGATCTCGTATACATCCATATCAGTTATGCACTCAAATTCCGAGTCCAAGTTGATTCTCCATGAATCTGCAACTACATCTCCTACTGCTTTGTTGTAAGTCCAGGGATCCACGATATCTTGTTCATCTACCGGGAGATAATCAAACGTCTCCCCAGTGAACATATACCGATCAGGTGTAAATATCACCCTCCTACTACGTCGAACAGTGTCAGGAGCTGTGTTAACAAATTGTGCAGTTACTCGTGGAGTACTATCTTGCACAACTGGTTGTTCAAGTGGAACTCGACCACCTTGTAATTCCTCAAGGATGATGTCGACTCGAGATTTATGGTTACTAATGTAATCCTCTTCTAAGAACCGAGCATTAGGGCTAACAACGATCTTTTGTTCTTTAGGATCATAAAAGTATCCACCCTTCGTTTCCTTCGGATGCCCTATAAACAACATCACTTCTGAACGTGATTCCAATTTGTCAGCCTGCCTATTCAGTAGATAAGCAGGATAACCCCAAATCCTTAAATGGTGCATAGTGGGTTTGTGCCCGCTTCACAACTCAAAAGGGATCTTTTGTACCGACTTGGAAGGCACACGATTCAGCAAGTATGCTGCAGTCTCTAGGACATATCCCCAAAAGGAAACTGGCAAAGTTGCATAACTCATCATCGACCGAACCATCTCTAAGAGACTTCGGTTCCTTCTCTCTGACACACCATTCTGCTGAGGCGTGCCCGTCTTTGTCGGTGGGGGATGTAATCCCACATTCTGTCAAGTAGTCCTTGAACTCGTTGGATAGGTATTCCCTACCACGATCAGATCGTAGTGTTTTGATTTCTTTACCTAGCTTCTTCTCCACTTCTGCCTAGAATTCCTTAAAGGTTTCAAAGTAATCCAACTTGTGGCGAAGAAGGTAAACATATCCATACCTCGAGTAATCGTCAGTAAATGTGACGAAGTACTCATACCCTCCACGAGCTTGTGTAGACATGGACCCATACAAGTCAGAATGTATCAAACTTAATACTTCTGTAGCTCTATAACTCTTTGCCTTGAAAGGCCTAGTCATCATCTTTCCTTCCAAACAGGTTTCGCAAGTTGGAAATGGTTCAATCTTGGAGAGACTCCAATGATCCATGTTCCACCAACCTCTGAGTCCTGTTAAGATTGATGTGACCTAGTCTTAAGTGCCACAGATAAGTTTGGTTTATCTTAGAAGACTATTTCCTCTTCATAGGATTTGATGATGAGGAAGCAATATTAATAGAACTACGCGGTTTACAAGTAATAGTATATAAAGATCCGTTTAATGGTCCACCACAAATAAAATCATCGTCTTTCATGATAGAAACTTCACTATCAAGACTTGATTTATAACCATCCATGGTGCAGAGTTTTGAAACAAAAATAATGTTTCGCCTAAACTCAGGCACATATTAAACATCTTTAAGTACTAAAACAGAACTATCAAAAGATAGATGTAAATCTCCAATGGCAATTGCAGGAACTTTCGATCCACTGCCCATTGAGACTACCACCTCGCCATTGCTCAATTGCCTTTTCCGCAAGAAACCTTGCAAGGTGTAACAAACATGATCAGTTGCCCCCGAATCCACTACCCATTTGTAGGTAGAAGAGGAAACCAGAACAGTTTCAGTTACAAGAGCGACTCGCGTCTCTTTCTGTTTTGCCTTGACATCTGGGTTATAATTCTTCCAGTGTCCTTTCTTACCATTCTTAAAGAACCTTCCTTTCTCCTTTGACATTTGCATTTCGCCGGTAAGGACTGTCTTCTTACTCCCACTACTCTTCTTGAAATGTCCACCCTTTCTGCTCTTTTTCTGGTTTCCGCCTTTCGCAGGATTCCTTGAACTACTAGGGATATTCAAGACTTGAGCACTCTTGCCCTTTCCTATAACCTCTCTGACCGCTACCAAAGATTTGAGTAACATACTCATAGTAAACTCGTTCTTAGACATAGCGGTCCTAAAACAGAAGTTCTTATGCAGAGCTTTTATTGGGAGAGGTAAGATATCTCTTCCACTCTATGAAATTATTTAAAATTGTTAAACCCGTTAAGGTTTGGTTGGTGAGACTGTTTAGGAACTCAAAAAATAAAATATTCGAACAGACATATCTGAAAAATGTAATTTTAAAAGCATATATGAAATTAACATTTGCACATAATTCGTAATTAATAATCATTGTAACCTTTTGTAAAAACAATGATATTAAAAACCTCGAACAGCTCTAGGAATTCCACTAGCAAGCCACGCAGGTGGACGTTTACTAGCGTAACCCTAAACCAAGCTATTTACCTAGTTCTTTAATTACAATCCACGTTTAGGTTCCTAAGACGAATGGAATTAATAGTTCGATATTGTGGACCATGTCACTATTAAAATGCGGGAAGGGACTTCGAGGGAAGTGAATTGTACCTGCGGTGACATCTAAGCATTGACCATTAATTTGACCAAAATAGAATCAAATTCTCGAAATTGACGTACTTACTCGAACCATGCCGCATTCAATTTGATCTAATTAGCCATCCTATTTAATTATTATCTTCTAGAGTACTCGTGTTTACTAGGCACGCAAGCCACGCAGGTGGACGTTTACGGCTTCGCCCCCACTACTCAATAATAATCAAATATTGTTTTTGAAAAACTCATCTCACAAAACTGGTAGCTTAAAAATGCAAGCAAGTCACGCAGGTGGACGTTTACTCACATAATCTTACTACTTTCGTGTATAGTCCAATTAATGGAGGTCCGATTAATAGTTTAATATCCAAATGGAATCTAATTAAATATTTAATTTAATGTTGCTTAGTCTTTTTAATCAAAATGTTTGTAACGAAACATGCATTCCCACATAATTCCTAAAGCATGCAATTTCTAAGCGCACATAATAAAACGTGCTCGCGAAAAATAAAACATGCTTTTAAAAACGGCATAAATCCTATTTACATGCTTTTCTAAGCACAATTAATCACATAATCACATACTAAAGCATAATTAAAAATAAATACGCAAATAGGAAATTTAAAATCGTTATCGGGCTTTAAAACACGTAATCCCTAACTAGTACATCGCCCGATCAAAATACAGATCTTCGAAATCTTCAAAATCTTCGAATCTGGAAACTGCGTCGAAAACTGCATCGAACTGTCGTCGCCACGTTATCAGGGGTCTGCCACGCGGCAGACACATGGCAGACACCCAGGCAGCAAAGACAGACAGCAAGGGCTGATGTGGCGCACCACGTCAGTGCGCCACGTCAGCATTGTCTCCACCCTTTTGCCACCGCCGCCGCTGCTGCAGGCCGGTTCTGTGCCGGCACCCAGGGGTGCGCCGGACGATGGCGAACCAGGAACCGTCATCCGCGTCCAGCGCCGCCGCGTGCAGCGTCGTAGATCTACGCCTATTTGCAGCGCGACTGCCGCCGCGCCTTCCCATGCCGTTTCCAGGCCTCCTCCGCCCTCTACATAACTCCCCGATGTCGCCTAGACGTCGGATTCGTGCAGAAATGCTGCCTGGAGTCGCCGCCGCGAAGATTACTGCGCGATAAATCGCACCTCCGCCGCCGCCACCTTCCACGCCCGAATTCTCCCTTTCCGAGCCACGATTCGATCAATTGAAAGAGGGGAAATGATATTGGAACAATCACGACCACCAGGTAACGGATTCCGGCCGAGACTAGTTCCTCAATTTCCCGAATTTCAAACGATTCGTCGGAACGAATTCATAACGTGCAGCCTACTTCAGACGTCAATTCCCATCATATCCGGGATCGGATGGTCCCTTACAACCTATCGACGTGAAGCCCGTTAGACGAGGATTCCAAAGGTTTAAGCCGATCGTCGATCCTACGTCGGACGCGCCGGGAATCTCCGCCACAAGATGCGGCGGAACCCTAGAAAACTAGGGTTTTCGCTGCAAAAATTAGATTTTCGTCGTCTCATTTTTCGTGCCTCCCAGACCAATTACAGTACAAAAAATAGTACAATCACATAAAAAATAGGTCCTATAATCTACTCGTGGATTTTCTCACGAGAAAAACGTTACATCGAGGTTAAAACAGTGGCTCGCAGGCCGCCCCAAACACGAAATTAACCCGATAACGACATAATTGAAACCTAATCATACATCTAATAGCAACAATCAGACCCTAAACCAGGCTCTGACACCAATTGAAGGAATAATTTAGGTTAGGAATGATACCTTCCTCCTTCGTATGTTGTCGCGGTTTTGATTGTTGCTCCTGAGTTAGATCTTCTGATCTGTGTCCCGGCCTTTTTCTTCCTCTGGGTGGTCAGAGAACTGAAGAAAATTAAATAACTGTCTCTCTCTCTACTCGCGTGCGTGCGTGAGATTTTATGAGCATGTATAATCTGTTTCTGAACAGAATACTGATATATATAGGCTTCAAAAACCAATATAATATTAATATATTTGTAACCCATTAATTTAATTATATTTCTAATGGGCTTCCACATAACAAGCCCATAATATAATTAATTAATTTACTGGGCTACTAATATTTATCAATTAATTAGCCCTGCCAATTAGTTCCACATAAATAACATTATTAAATAATGTAAAAATACATTAATCCATTAATAATGATTTCTGAGAGACAATAAATTACTAGGCAGCTAATTGGGCCAGATCAGGGATCCAATACAAGAAATAAAGTTGGGCTTCAAATTAATTAATTATTCATGCTCAGCCCATAGCAAAATTAATTAATAAACACATATTCATTCCACTAGAGAATCCGTGCTGACTTACCCATTTATCCCAAATTGAGCAAGGGCTTGTATTTTAGACTTAATCGATCTCCGTATTTAAGATAGAAACATCCGTTAATTAATTAAGCTCACTGACAGCTTAAATTAATTAACATCTTATATTCCTCAGTAGTACCACTCGACCTTATTAACATACCTGAACTTAATCAACCGACCGGGTTTAGTGTGCTAATCCTTTCGAGTTCCTCAGGGGATATTAGTATCCCATTTTACTAGGATACGGATGCAAGATACAAACAACCAGCCTGAGCCACAAATAACTACTAACACCCAAGATACGTAGATCCGGTCGCGATGACGTTCACCATAGTAGGTCAAAGTGATAGATAGCCAAATGCACTCAGCTGAAGTCTTACCAAGCTTAAGACCAGCTAAGTCACCGAGATCTTGGTTTTCCACTAAGGTCAGTTAGGAAAATACATCTCACTGTGATCCGTCAATACACCACCTTAAGTGTACCAGTAAAGACAAGCAGCTAAGACAAGCCACTTCTTATCTAAATCGCAGGCTTAAACCGACAACTTATCCTTAAGTTGTCTCAGCTGTGATAACTGTTTATATCTTGTCAGTTCAACCAATTTGTGTTGTCTTCTGTGATACCCGACACACCACACAAATCTAACTTTTATACAAGATAAAGGATAACATGTGCAAATATACATATTTATCATATAGGAGAATAAAATAGTGGTAAGGACAAAAACACATTGTATACAAGCATAAAAAGTGCTTCCAGTATACAAAATCCCAACAAGGATCGCGGCAAAGAAACATATATTATGCTTAAGGGAATACCGTTGAACCTGAAGCTTGCCCTCTAGCACACACGGGGTCAGATGACAAAACAACATGGATGTGGCATAGACGACTGAGTCATCTGAACTTCAAAACAATGAACAAGCTAGCTCGCGATGCTAAAGTCAAAGGACTGCCCAACGAAGTATTCAAAACACATTAGAATTGTGAAGCATGTCTGAAGGGAAAGCGAAGAAAGTCAAGCAACCCGCCTATTTTGTCGCCTTCCACTGATGGAATCCTTCAGCTGCTACACATGGATTTATTTGGGCCAGTCAATCCAGTGACCATCAGAGGAAAGAAGTATGCTCTTGTGGTCGTTGATGACTATTCGAGATATACTTGGGTGATATTCATCGCCAACAAGTTTGACGTCAAAGCTGAGCTGTCGAAACTACTGAAGCGGCTGAGCGTTGAAAAGGATATCAAAATTCATAAGATACACTCAGATCGTGGAACTGAGTTTCTGAACTCAATGGTAAGAGAATTCTGAGAGGCTAAAGGCATTGAACATGAGACATCAGCAGCACGCACGCCTCAGCAGAACGGACTTGCTGAAAGAAAGAACAGAACACTTAAAGAAGCAGCAAGGACGCTACTCGCAGACTCAGGTCTTCCGTTGAAGTTCTGGGCAGAAGCTACTGACACGGCTAGCTACACTCAGAACCGTTCACTACTGACTCAGATGCACATGAAGACGCCTTATGAGCTATGGAAACGGAGAATTCCTTCTATTTCTCATTTTCATATCTTTGGTTGTCCGTGCTTTATCCATAATAATGGAAAGAATCAGTTAAAGGTCTTTGAAAGTAAGTCATACCAAGGATTTTTCTTAGGATACTCCAGGGTCAGCAAAGCTTTCAGGGTTTTTAACTACCGGACCCTTTTCATTGAGGAAAGCCCCCATGTTGTATTTGATGATTTTAATTCTGAGTACAAGAAGTCAAACTCTCATCCAGAAGCTGAAGAGATCATAAGCAAGCTACAGGACCTAAGCTTAAAAGACAATACTGAAAAGATTGTTGGGATAATGATTCAGATGATGATGTTCAGCACCCAACAAGTAATGTAGCTGAGGAGATTGATTCTAACAAACAGAATCAGTCCCAGGTAATTATGGTCGCTGAGGAAACCGATACGGTAACTGAGACCTCTACTGAGAATAACAACTCAAGGAACTTCTGATGTTCCTGAGCTGAATACCCATGAACCTGGTGACTTAGTAGATCCAACCCTTGTTATTGAATTACTTCAGACACAGAACAGTACTACTGAACCCTAAACACAGAACAAGCACGTGGACATTCGTCATCAATTCATCAGAGATCATGTCGAGAAAAAGGATATCAGAATTGAGAAGATCCACACTGATAAGCAAAGAGCTGATATCCTGAACAAACCTCTAGCTGAAACCAGATTCAATGATCTCTCATTAGAACTAGGTCTATTGGATCCCACTGATACGATTCAGTAGATGATCCGGAGGAATACTGAGTAAGGGGGAATCCATATTCAGTACAGCTGAATACTCAGCATTCGGCAAACGAAGTATCAGCTGACTACAATGTTCAGCTGACAGGTTACGAGTATTAAATTCAGCTTTTGGTGATTCAGCATGTCATGGCATTTATTTCCCGCCATTAATGTTCATTGTATTCAACTGATTATGTCGTTTTCATTAAATACACGACATTCCATAAACCTGACTGCGGCGCATTTAATGCATGTCTCATCACCTTACCTTTTAGGCATTAGAGATAAGTAGGCGAGATTATAGGCGGCACAGTAATCATAACCTATTATAACATTTAATCTGAGCCGTTCACTGTTTTAAACCTGATTAATCTCAGTCGTTCAGCTGAAACCGCCTTAGATTCAAATCTTAGTACATATACTCTATCATCTCTAACCTGCCTTACTTTTCGCCATTAAAGAAGAACAAGTGCTCTCTGCAAAATTACTCTCATACTTGCATTTTAGACATCTATTGCTCTCTAGCACTTTTACTTCGGTAAGATATTCTTATAATGAATCTGCGAATATATATCTCTTTTTCAATATAGTAATCCATGTTTTTGCAGATTTCAGTTACAAAACAAATGGCTCTTACTCCGATCTCAGACGTCATCATTCCCCTTGACATTGAAGACATTCTATCTTGGAAGAGGGTCTGGTTCGAGCCTGTTCTCTCGGTGACAACATGTGGCGTAGATTGCATGGCGCCCGTATTTGACGCCTTGGAGAGATCGGGTCTGCTTCCGATTCTCTCCCGTGCCCCGCGCTTTCTTCTCCCTCGTCAAGTCGCGGAGTTCTTCCTCAACCTCCGTGAAGATGATGATTCCAATGACATCTCCTCAGTCATTGTGAAGAGGGAAGTCCTCGAGAATTAGTAGGAGGACCAGGCTATCCAGATTGATATTGTGAAGAGCCTTCATGCCAGTTTCGGCTTTGTTGATGAAGGGTCCTCTGTCGCTCATTACAAGGAGGCGGAGATCAATCTTTATCTCTGTCGATTCAGCGGCCTTTCAAATTGCATGTTCAAGGTAGCATTTCCCAAGAACCAGCTGCTTCTTGAATACCATGGGTTAGCGTATGTGGTCAACCACATGCTGACGAGTTCTGCCGGCTCGTATGACCAACTCAGCAGGATCCGCATCCAGCTGATGATGGCCATAGTGGACGCCACAAAAGTGAACTGGAATGCATTCTTCCGGGCGGAGTTCAGGGCTCAGTCGCAATAGTTTATCAATGCCAAGGAAGGAATGCAGCTAGTCCAGAAGGGGAAGCTGCTCTATGGAACGAAGGTCTCCATCTTGATCGAAGACGAGCTGCCCGGAAATATCTCCTTTGCCAATTCTTTCTACTTCAATGTGAAACTGATGAAGTTCACAACGGCTGCCTCAGCCGAGAAGTCAATAGGGAAGGGCCAAGCTGCTAAGCGCCCCTTGGAGATTGCTCTGTCTCCTGCCCTATCCAAGAAAAGAGACCGAAGACGGTGAAGAAGCATGTCTCCGAAGTGCCACCCTCCTCTCCTATCTCTATAGTGGACTCAGGGTCGGGCAAGCATGACATTATGATAAGAGACAAGGTTCAGATAGTCTTCAGTGAGGAAACTCAGCCGGAGACTCAGGCTGACACCCCAACAGCTGAGATTTTCTCAGTACCTCTTTCAGTGTGAAGCACCCGTCTGAAGGCCACAGACGAGGTAGCTGAAGAGATACCTAAGATCGGGTCGTACCCCAATCTGGTCAATATCGCGATCCGCGCGAGGACGCATATGCGGATCCGATTCTTGGAGTGGACCTTCTGGAGGAGACCATCAGGGTTAGGTACCTTTCCATTTTGCTCGAGGAGGAGCAAACCCTAAAGGAGGAGATTGGCTACAAGGAGCCAGCTGACATCTCCTCCCTTGAGGATCTTTGTGCAGTCATACTGATGATGTTGTACAATAGGACTCAAGGAGCTGAGGCACCCCCTTTTACTCAGCCTCCTCCGTCTCCACCTCCTTCACTTCCTCAGCCGCCTAAGGATGCAGATATGGGTGGATCTGCTGAAGGCAAGGACACACCCAAGGACGATCAGCCACCACCACCACCGTCTACATCAGGTGCAATCGTCCGGACTCCGTCCTCATCTCAGCCCATGAAGCGCAGATATCAATCTACTGAGATAAAGGACATTTCCACTGAGTCCATAAATAAGGTCATAAAGCGACAGGCCCACAAGAACCGTAATCTCGCCGATGATGTGAGCAAGACATGGAGCAGGTTCACGGAGGCACAGACAAAGTCGCTGACCGGGATGACAGCCGAAGTGTAAAGGATCAGCACCCCAACCGCTGTTAATGTTGATGAGATCCTCGGGAAGGCACTGGCTGCTCAGAAGACAGACATGAACGCTCAATTCCAATCTATGATACAGTCGCTCGCCAAGAGTCTTACTGAGGAAGTGGCGACTGTAACAGGTCGAGTACAGAAGGCAGTAGAGGAGAGGAATACCCTCACAGCTGAGAGTGTCTCCAAGGCACTGACCCAGCAGCATGCCTCATGCAAGACGATAGAGGAGAATGCCTCTACTGCTGTGCAAGACTACCTCACCAAGTTCGACAAGTCAAAAGATGCGCTGCTAAAGGTAATTGATCAAGCGTATGACAGTCGGTGGGAGTCTTATATGGATGTCGCTAATGACATCGCGACTGGTATGTCCTTTGTCAAGGACTCAGTCGGTGAATTGACCAAGAAGGTCACTGCCCTGGCCACCCTCTTAGATGATGCCAAAAAGGGGGAAGGGTCGAGAGCTGCTCAGCTGAAATCGATTCTGAAAGCTGAAGAAGCTCAGCAGTAGGGCGGACAGAGCTCAACAGCTGAGAAGGCCATTGTGTCGGCAGCTGAAGGAGACACTGAGCAAGCAGTGGCGGAGGTGACAACTTATCTCGAGAATCTGCCTGTTGAAGGCTCACCTCCTCCCGCACCTGAGCAAGACATTAAAGGCAAGGGCAAAGTGATAGATGACCCGAGCCCTCCTAAAGCTCAGAAGAAGCTCAAGTTCCACTCGCGAGAGGAACAGATAGCTTTCGATGAAAAGCTCACGAGGGAACTGGCAGAAGAAGAGGCTAAGCATAAGCCTGCTGCTAAGAAGAAAGGAGTACAGATTCGCTCTCTGCGATCTAAGCAGACTAGATCAGGAGCAGCAGCTAGAGCAGCAACGACTAGAGCTCGGCGGTCCGTAGCTCGCGATCCGCAAGCAGCTAGCCGCAGAAGTCCAAGAGTGACCAGCAGGGCGGAGCCTCAGGTTCTAAATCCAAATCTCAATCGCCTGCTGAGTCAGAGGAACAGCCCCATGTTCCCTCCTATGTCCCCTCCAAAGAGCAAGAACAAGAGATGAAAGAAATTTGGGACATTATGGAGAGGGCCTTGGACAGGACAGCTGAGGTGAGGCAGATCAGTGCAGCGCAAGAGAGGATTCGGATGGCTGACTTAGAAGCCCTCAGACTGTGTACTGAGAAAGAAGCCAGGGAGAGGGTTCCAGTGAAGGATAGGAGTATCCCTCGTTCCTCCCGGACAGGATTAGAGAGCTCCTGAGTCAGGTGAAACGCATTACTTGTAAAAGAACTAACGATTGGATGCCTCTCAAGCTTAACCAGCAGTGGGAGCAGATGAAGGTGGAATTCCTCAAAAGATTCCATGTATGGAGAATTGTTAATGTAGATCCCTCTTCTGATCAGGACTCTTACTTCAAGGATCCACTGACTACCATGAGTCCAGCTCTCCTGGCTGAGATTCAGACTCTGTTTGACCAGATAGGTCAACCGCTGAAGGCACCTTCCATTCGGACTCTACATCCTCCCATGACACACGAAGGCAATCTATGCAAAAAGGAGATAGAAGAAGAGATAGAGAACACCATATACAGCAGAGGTCTGGAAGAAGCTGATGCAGATGACTTGGCTAAGATCAAGGCCCTTAGGAAACGTGTATACAAGAGTTATGGCCTTGAGCTCCCAGAGAAGAAGTCAGCAGACTTTCGGGCAAGGATGGAGCAGTTCAAGAAACAAAAGCCCAACCTGATCTTCTCTTCTTAGTCTTAGCTTCTAGTGATAGCTTGTCATTGTAATGTAATTCTCTATCATATATGACAGTATCACATCTTTTGGCCCTGACAATAACTCATTGTCTTTAAGGCTTTCTTTACTTTTCAGCACGACTGATCACCTCAGTGATCAGCCTCTAACTTATCTTATCTGACCTATATGACTTCATATCTGCCTTAGAATCTTTTCCTACTGATTAACTGTGTTTATCTTACTCTTCTCTGATATATTGCTTATACTTAGGGGGAAGAACTCTTTTATGATTTAGTGATAAAAAGGGAGAAATATAAGGGAAAATTTTTCTTAGGGGGAACTTGCATCTTAGGAAGATAACTGATAAATGCTACAATTATATTTGATGATTAGCTACTATATGATCTATTCTGAACCTAGAATATTTGTATCAATCTTGTGCTGAACTTGTTATGATCTGAAATTCTGATACATGTCAGCATGCTATAAATATGTTAACTGTAGCCACAGGTCTGATACATTCAGCTATCCTTAACTGTCATAGTTAGACTCCGAGTTTGACTTTGATACTTAACCTCATGATCATAAGTTTGCTCTGATATTCTTTACTTGTGATTGCTCTGTTTCTCATTTTTCTGTATCTTAGTCAGCTGTATTTGTTGACTGGAGCTTTCTCTTGTAATAGATATTATGTTCAGTAGCTATTAGTCTTAACCTGTTGGGAGATGATTCAGTAGCCTTGTGCTCAGTAGATTTGAAGATCCCAAAAGCCTACTTTGACTGATGAACCATTCAGTTGTAATTGTTTGTTCTATCTCTGAGAGTTTCAGACTCAATAGACACCATTCGATATGGTTCAGGCGTTCAGATTTGCCCGCTGGTTCTTCAGCAGACTATTAGCCTCAATGCCATAAGAAGAAGACTCGGTAGCATCTTGGACTCGGCGGAGCAAGATATGCGAAAGGAGTCGGTGGAACCGAACTCGGCAGGAGTAGTTCACTGAACTCGAGTTGATCTTCGGTAGAGCCGAACTCGGCGGGAGTATGCTATCGAACATAGATCGACTCAAAGAACGGCCGTACAGTCTTCGACTATTAGGAAATCTCATAAGTCAAATCAACGAGTCATACGAGGTATAGAGAAGTCGGCTTCGGATCTACCTTGAAGTCTCGTTTGTCTCACCTACTTTTTTCGGCCTTGACCAATGACAAGCAACCAGCTGTCTACTTTCTGATTAAAGCTGCAAATCATCAACTTTCCAGAAATGGAGGAAAAGGACTCTGTCACTATACTTTGAAAGAGCCTTTAGCTACCCAAAAGAGAGAGACACATAGATCGTCGTCTCCAACGGATCTATCCATGTCTCTTCTCTATAAATAAAGGGAAGATTTCAAATTGAAGCTCACCTAGAAAAACGAAGAACACACGAGCATTCACGAGCAACTCAGAATCGACTTAAGCTTTCCGCAAGAACTTCATAGAATTATCTCCAGCGAAAGGCGACATACTTGCTCAAAGGGAACCGAGCTGAATCAGATCATAAGCCTCTACTATCCAAGCGACTGAATACGAACCCAAATTCTATACTTAATCGTTCGTAGCTCTAGAAGCAACTTTCTCGTTCCCTTCCCTCTAACCTAAGCTCAGCTGACCATATCTATAGCTTAGAACAAAGGAGTTCATCTTTGAACTGATCCTTATTATAAAGGACTCCTTTATAATTGGAGAATTTGTCAAACACTTAAGTTTGATATCTTGTAAACTGAGACTTGCTCAGTATAAATCTCAAGACCAGTGTTTGTCCACTGCACAAACCGACTGAGACTAACTCAATATAATAAAATAGTCTCCTGGTCTTTTCGGGACAGTAGGATTGTTGGATCCGAACCACTTTAAAATTGCTTGTGTTCTGTGTTTTTACTGTTGCATTGATTACTGTTCATACTGAAAATATCTTTCAAAACCATTCAACTGATTTTCAGCAAAGCTTAACAGATTGCACTAATATACTAAAACAGTTTTCTCAAAAACGTTTTCTAACTCAATTGAACTTGGGCCTACACATTTCCGCACTCCACTGAACTTCAGCTGAACGGTACTGAATTCTGACCTAAGTCAGCTAGCAGGCCTCAGTGAAGTCAGTCACTCTACCACGCGATTCAGAACAGCTTATTTGGTCTACTGAACCTGTTCAGTACGGCATCCTCCTGAAAAGGATTGTTCGCGTTTTAAGTTGAGAAAGTGTTTTCAGGTGTATTCACCCCCCCCCCCCCACACACACACCTGAACGTTTATCTCGGGACCAACATAACCTTAGCATGTTTTCTATGACAGAAGATGTAATAGGTTTTGGCATCATCAAATAGGGGGAAATTGTTGGGATAAGGATTCAGTAGATGAATCAATAGATCCCAAAACCCTAGTTGAATATTGTACCTTCATATAGCCTAGTCAAGTTCAGTTGTTAGAACTCAGTAGGACAGAGTTCAGTAGCTGCAGGATTCAGTAGAAGATCTCACTCAGCTGAAGAACTCAGGACCGAAGAAGTCAGTTAGACACCAACCTCCAGCTGAATCTGCCCAGGAATTCGTGCCCATGCACTGAACACTTCAGAAGAACGTCAGTAGGAAAGACACTTCAGTTGCAGGTCCGAGGATTCAGAGGAAGTCAACCTTGATATTTGACAAGTCTCAACTGCCAATCTACCTCGACCAATAAGGAGCCGACAGCGACCATCTACTCTGACAAAAGCTGATCTGAAACTGAAAAAGAGAAGAATCTCTACAGTGTACCTACTCGACAACGTTCAAATTAAAGGAGCCATTTTTCTTGTCGTATCGACACGTGTTTAGAGCCCCTCCAACGGATCTATTCACCATCGACACCTATAAATAAGAGAAGTCGCCATGCAGAGACGACACCGGGAACCCAAGCGTTCTACGCACAAAACTCTTAGCAATCTCAAATAGAATCCAGTGAAGAACTAGCATCCATTGAAGAACACCTTTAGTTCGTCACTTAGAGTTTTATCTTGTTCCCCTTCTCTTATCTAAGCAAGCTCATTGTAATATCTTTAGCTTAGAAACCTCGAGGAAGTTCACATCCTTGTGAAACCGTTCTTATTTGTAAGAACTTCCTCTTAGTTGGAGAAGACTCAAATTCTTCAAGTTTGAACCCTTTGTAAAAGTCACTACGACTATAAGTAGAGAATCTGTCTCGCGCACAGATCACTGGGAACTTGCTCAATATAAACTTTAAGGTTCGTGTCTGTCCAGTGAACAGACCAACTGAGACTTGCTCAGTATAAATATAACAAGTATCATGCTCTGGTCAGGACAGTGAACGTAGGACCCAGCGTGTCCGAACCACTTTAAAATCGTTGTGTTGATTTACTATTTTTATTTAACTGATCATACTGCATACAAACCGTATTTCACAAAACTCAGCATAAAAAACCGGTGTTTTCTAACCGAGACGTTTTATAGGGCCTACACTTCCGCACACACTCTGATATTGAACGACTGTTCGACTGACTTAAGTAATTAGAGCTGAACTCAGTATAAGTTTTTCTACCCACGCGATCTGAAGTATATTTGGCTACCTGACTCGGTTCAGTAACAAACTCGCAAGAGTTGACTTCGCGTTTGAGAGAAATTTGTATTCAGGTGTATTCACACCCCTCCCCCCCTCCCCCTCTCTCTACTCCTGAACCACGTCTTAGGACCAACAATCAATAATTCATTTAATAGTAACATGAAACCTTTTGTTTTTCAAGATACATGCATATTGACAAAAGATTTGGCATAACAAGAAATATATTAACAAATAAATAGTAAACGTATCCTAAAAATTTTGTATTTCTAACATGATTGACCTAACATATATTATATCCTATTAAAATTCAGCATGATCAAAAACAACATAAAGAAAACATGAAAAATTATTTTTCTATCAAGCTTATGGACATGCTGTTAAAAACTGGATGATTATTAATAACAATTTTTAAAAAATACTTACCATACTTGTAAAATTTTACAAAACTAATACAGTGTACTAGAAATGCCTAGCAATATTCTCCTAAATTTTTACAATGATACGAGGTCGGGAAGATGTTTAAATAATTCTTGATACAATTTCTAGTTTTGCTGGCAGAATTTCAAAAATCTCATGTGAAACTATATTATGGACGACTAATGGTGTATTTATAGGCTTAGAATAAATTATTTTAAGATCCCTAATCATAAAAGGAATCAAATATATTTTATCCATAAATATTTCCGTCTTTTTATCTTTTATATAGAATTTATTCTATCACGTGTGACATAAGAAATTCAATCATAGTTAGATTAAGATATGGATAGACACATTTAGATTAGATCCTAAAATAAATATATCACAAATACAATATCTATTTCAATCATAAAACATAATCTAAAATTATCTACTAATTACTTAATATAATATAAAATATTGTATCCTTTCATGAATCCTAATAAGTTTAGGAAATCCGAAATAAATAAATATTGTTCTTGTCTCATAATTTTATTATGATTTTTATCTCAATAATAACAATATAATCATAGTATGATATAAATAAACACATTCAAAGTTCAAAATAAATTTACATAACAAAAAATGATTTAATGACAAATAAGATAAATGCTTTAATTTTTATTTAAATTTTTAGGGCACGACTTACAGAACTAAAACATTTGATAACATACTTGAATAAATATGCAATGCATTTTATATTAAAAAATTTGGGGCGTTACAATTGCCAACAGCAACAGCTGCCTTATCAGACACAAAACGTAACACAATTTTCCCAAATTCTAATGTATAAACGAACATAATCAAATACTCATCTTTTTACCAATCAACATTATGTCACGAAAGATAGATTTGGGAGTCGCTAAATAGTATTTTCGACACACAAATTATGCCCAAGCATGCTTCATCAAAGTTGATGAACACAAATAAACTTTGCACATAAACAAATACGTGAATCCCAAGTTTAGATTATGATATAGGAGCAGACATAATCAGGGACAACTAGGAAATCCTCAAAAAGAAAAAGTTATGAAAAATAGAAATTAAATAAGAGAACTGTATCTGAGAGATTCTCGAGTAGGCATCCAAGAATTCTAGATCAAATAATTTCCATTTTCAGAAGGCTAACTACAATTTCCACCTTCAAAGGACATAAAATAGAGAAGACTGTGAATATCATCAAGAGTGAAGAAAAAACTATTACCTGCAATGAGTGGCAATGGTTGTTAGCCTTCATCAGTGAACCATCACAGCTCGACAAGGACAAAGCATTGAAGCCCGAAAACCACCTAGCTAAGAGCTTCAAGCTCTCATCATTGATAGTCATTCTCTTAAGCCTCAGTTTCTCAAGAAAAGGATAAACTCTAGCAAACACAACTAACCAAGAATGCACATTAGCCCCCCAATCTTGCGAAAGCATATTGAAATCGGAGATTCTTGGCTTCCCTTTGAGCCTAACACTTTTAATTCTAGGAAACCTTCGAGCCACAATCTCGGGAGAGACTGCATAGCAATTCCCTATAAAAAGCTTGGATCTTGTCCATCTCTCAGCATCATATAAATGAAAGAAAGAAGAAAATTAGAAGAAGAGCCAAGTTTCAAATAGATCTGCATAAAAGGCGCCGCTTTAAATTGTGAAAAGTTCATGAACTGAGTTTGGCATAGAACACGATTACCATTACATCTGAAGAGATTGATTTTGGGAGGCAGCAACATCGACCTGCACAGATCCCCCAAATCTATACTCTTAAGTTTGGATTGGTGCCCACTGTCCAGGGTATTTGTTCATATTAGGCCAAAAAAGGAAGAGTAAGTACATTATAATAAGTTTAATATTATTACATTATTTCATGTAAACCTTATAAATTTGACTATAAGTTAGTGCCTCTTTTAAAGACTCTTCTCATTTTGTAAGTGATTTTCATATTCAAGCTATCAAATATTGCTAAGGTAAACTCGGTCTCCATGTAACAACAATGATAATTGTTCTTATTACGAAGGCTTCAAATTTTTCTTGTATTAGAAAGTATAGAGCAAGATTGCCATAAACAAGAGCTAAGAAACAGCCTATTTATCATGAAAGCAAATAATTCTCTACCGCAATTATAGAATACGTTAAGTAAACTTTTCTCCCACTAAACTAACCAATTCTTCAAAACTGGATATTTCAATTAGGAAAAAAAAATCCTACAACTCCATCTTTGGTTTTTAACGGTAGCAAGCATAAAACTCAATTAAAATTTAATGGGACATGTCTTCTTTGGTAAATTGAGTAACCAAATCGACAGCGCGTGCAAGTAAATAAACAAACAAGTAGTTCAAAATTTTGTTGTAATACCAAAACCTATCTGAAGTGATTTATGATCTTAGCATATCTCAAGGCCATGTTGTAGTACAAGACTCAATAACTTATAAATTGATTATAATCTTACCATATCTCAACTTCATCTAATAAAAAAATGTTGTTTAAAAGAAATAAACATTCAGATGTAGCAGGGGCAACAATTTGTGGTAAATAAACAAATGTAAGGTCTCCACTTTTGCCATCAATCTGACCATTACTCTTCATTTCATATCTGGAGCGACAACATTTGTTCTAGTAGATCTTGAGCACAAATGTAGGTAGATAAACTAATTGATGGACGCAAAGGAATTTATGATAGTGTGTCATTCAAGAACAATGAAGTAGAGCTCCATGAATGAGGATCAAGCTCAATGAGATTTTTCAATATATTCACAGTAATTTGCTCTGCAAGCAGATAAATATAAAGAGTCACAGCTATTTAAATTTAGAACCAGGGCTAGGTCAAGAAAACTAGGATACAGTTATTCAGATGAAAGTGTTTTTAAGTTGAAACTATGAAGATTTGAAGATCCCAAAACCCTGTCTTGATCGGTGAACCATTACTTTGTATTTGTTTTTGTCTCTGAGGTTTCAGACTCAGTAGACACTCTGCTCTGGTTCAGGCGTTCAGTAGCTTATCAGCCTCAGCACCAGAAGTAGAAGACTCAACAATATTGGACTCGAGCGGGAAAGATATGCGAAAGGAGTCGGTGGAACTGAACTCAGCAGGAGTAGTTCACTGTACTCAGAGCTGATCTTCAGTAGAGCCAACTCAGCAGGAGTAGTTCACTGTACTCAGAGCTGATCTTCAGTAGAGCCAACTCACCATGTTCACTACTGAATCAGCGATCAGACTCAGCAACGGCCAGACAGTCTTCTGAACTGTCAGATCTTTTGAAAGTCAATCAGTATAGTCAAATACGAGGATAAGAGAAGTCAGCTTCAGATCTCCTCGAAGTCTGTTCCGTCTCAACCACTTTCCAAACCTCGGCAAATGACAAGCAGACACCTGTCCCTACACCTACTAAAGCTGCAAGTCAACAACTTTCCAGAAAAGGAGGGAAAGGACATTGTCACTCTACTTCAAAAGAGCCGTTAGCTACCAAAAGAGAGAGATAAAAGGATCATCGTCTCCAACGGATCTATCCTAATCTCTTCTCTATAAATAGAGGGATAAATTGAAATTTGAAGCTCACGGGAAGAACACAAACCGAACCTTCGCATACACAAGAACACAGAGCATTCAAAACGAGCTAATCCGAAAAGCCTAAGTCTTCCGCAAGAAGTTCGAAGAATATATCTCCGGCGAAAGACTACATTCTAGCTCTTAGGGAACCAAGCTTAAATCGTTACATACAAGCCTCTAGTATCCAAACGACGTTACACGAACCCATAGCTAAACTCAGTTGTTCGTCGTTCTAGAAGTTACCTTCTTGTTCCCTATCCCTCTAACCTAAGCTCAATAGAACATATCCATAGCTTAGACGAAGGAGTTCATATTTGAACTTAATCCTTATTGTAAAATGACTCCTTCATAGTTGGAGAGTTTGTCAAACACTTCGGTTTGATAACCGTGTAAGCGAGACTTGCTCGAGATAAATTCCAAGACGCAGCTTTGTCCAAAGTGTACAAGCGGCGAGAGACTAACTCAATATAATACATAGCCTCCCGATCTTTCGGGACAGTGGACGTAGGATTTTTGTGTCCGAACCACTTTAAAAATCTCTCGTGTCTCTTATTTGTGTTCTCTTTTTCTTGTTGCATTGATTTTAACTGTTCATACTGAAAACTATCATTTAAAATCATTCAACTGAGTTTCAGCAAACTTAACTGATCGCACTAATCTACTGAAATTGTTTTATTAAAAATGTTTTTCAACTCAACTGAATTGGGCCTACACTATTCCGCACCACTGAACTCTATCTGCGTCGATATCATTCGACGCTCAGTCAGCTAGCAGATCTCAGTAGAGTCAGTCACTCTGCCAACACGATTCAGAACAGCTATCTGGTCTGCTGAATTCTTTCAGTACGACACTATCCTGAACAGGACTGTTCGTATTTTAAGTTGAGAAATTCGGTTTCAGGTGTATTCACCCCCCCCCCTCCCCCTCTACACCTGAACGTGCTCTCGGGACCAACATATATCAATATATCATTACTCTCATAAATAGATCAATATCATGTTTGTCTCGAAGATAACAAAGGATGGTCAATACCATTTCAAATTCTCCAATTACACATAAGTAAGGATCTTCTGGTCCTAAAACATCTTTGTTATCTTCTATAGGTCTAAATGAGCCTCCATCCACTTCAAATGATTGAAGCAACCATTAGGTAGCTAAATGGATGCGATACAATAAAATATCTTTGAAGACTTTTCAGGTAGCTCGACTAGCGTAACTCCATCAAGGAGATGCTCGATCTGCAGGTCGAGATAATTATTAGTTCAACCTAAGTCTTTTGATTCTAACTTCGTCTTTTAGGCATGAGTTGATTTCCTCTATACCTTTTATATATAATGATTCACATATCATCTTCATGAGGAATTTGGAGTGATGTGTTCTAAATTTCTATTCCGCGAACTTTTTATCTTTAGCACCAATAAATCTCTCACGCTTCTAGCGTCAAAGAGAATCAATTGACATATTTTGTCTATGAGGAACTTCAGGTCATTCATGGTGCATATACAACAGGTATATTAGATTTTAGTCACTCATTTAGCACTAAATAATTTGATGAACTTCTAGTTCATAGTGCGTGAATCTAAATAATTAATCCAACGAGATATTTACGGCATTCTATCATTTATATTTCATATCTCCCCATAATGCCAACAAGGATGTGAGTCGGATTATAAAATCAGCATATCAATGAATAAAATAATTCATAATGATTTGCTCGATGTAAGTCATTTTAACGGGGTATACATATAAGTATTATGCTCTTCAGGAGTTTCAATCAAACTCAAGTCATCATTTTTGTACCCTTCTATCAAGGGATACTCGTTGTGCTTATTATATCATATACGGTTGTACTATTTCAGCCCTTACAATGACTTTTGTAGTCTAATTGAAAACATCTTTTTGAATTACATGCTTTGAGCAAGTTAAATTCTTCAGGGATCTTCATATATATATCACTATATTGTGAATCATATTGATAGATATTTACTACATCCATAAGGCGCATATCAAGTCTTTTGTGACATAGTAGATTAATCAAAACTCTAAAATTTTGCGTCAATTCTGGGAGAGTTTTCATAATTGATTCCCGGTCTTTGAGAATGACTTGTGTTACGAGTATTGCCCTATATCTCACAATTTTTATTTCTCTTTCTAACAAAGACACATTCATATCCTTCGGGGATATTTTCCGAATTGAACTACATGTCCAAATATTTTCTAGCTTTCTTGAGAACATTAATTCACCTTGTATGACTTCTTTCCTCTTTGGCCAATTATTTTTATCTTGACAATCTCTTATAGATCGTCGTTGAGGATCCTCTTTTATCATTTCAATAGTCATATTAAAAGGCGGAAATACCGTCATGCGTCCACGACAATATTTGATCTTTCCAATATTTTGAGATCTCAGTATTTTCAGACGCTTGTAGTTCTTCAGGAACTTCATTTGATTGATTAATCATTTTCGTCATTGTTTGGTTCATATGTTTTGCCCCTTTTCTTAGACACAAAATTTCTTTTAGAACCAATTGGTCGACCATATTTTTGACGAACTTTATATTCATTTGCTACCATTTGTACTTGTCCTTCAGGGACATCTATTCTTGCGGGGGTATTTACAAAGCAAATGTATAACATTGTCACTTCTTTTATATACAAAAGCATCAAGAAGTTGGTTTGCAATCTTTTGCAAGTAAACCTTTCGACTTCTCGTTCACATTGATTACTTCGGGAATCCAAATGTGACTAGTTTTTACTTGTGCTTTTATATGGATGTAGATTTCACATTGATTACTTGGGAATCCAAATGTGACATATGTTCCACCTAATGTTGGAAATGTTATTTCATCATAATAACAATCTTAATGTGAGACGCGTTTTTACATGTACAAAACTCATTTTGAGGATGGACATGAGCAACTAAATATTTAATCTCAATCCCAAAGTCATATATTATTAAATCCTCTTCAGGAGGAACTTGGAGTTGGCATTATCAATACATGTATTCTTGAGGGAATTGAGCTCTTTATTATTTGAACTTGTAGTTCTAACAAGTGCGACATTTCTTCTAGAAATCAAGCAAATGAAAATTCTTTTATTAAGAGATTCTTCAAGATCTCTATGTTGCGCTCATATAAATTTTCAATTATGTAGCGCATAATAGTTGCTCGTAAATGTCCAAACCTATCATGTCAAAGCATAAAACCCTTTGAACTTTCGGTTCATGATATGGTTTGTCTCACTTATTTTCATAAATGTGTAATACATTTAAAATGGTAGAGTGATAACTTTTCTTTTGTTAACTTCTGGCTAAATACAAAAGAATCACTACATTCTAATATAATTTCAATTCAATATGCTATCCATTGCATATCCTTAAAACTTAGTAAGTGTCTTCTAGACTTACTAGAGTAAAGGGCATGTTCAATAGTTAATTTAGTATCATTTGATAGAATGATACAAGCTCTTTGGGAGCTATTAATGATGTTCGATGCACTAGATTTTAAAATCTTGCAATTTAAAATGCAACTACTCATATCGAGCTTTAGGGAGGATAAACAATTAATCTCTTGATGCAATCCCGCTGGGATGCTTCATTTCATTCTATTATTATCTCCCAATACCTCTTATTGGCATATGAGCATCGATATCAAGATTTCATTAATGTCAACAAGACATAAATACTGTTTTTCATTCAGGAATAGCATATATCATCAAAAGTACGAGTTGCTCGTTAAGAGCATTTAATATTCTTCTAGAATATAAATTATGCTACTTCAGGAGCAAAAGTTAAATAGTATATAAAAATACTATATTTGAGGCATTTCCACAAACATGTGATGGTAATGTTAATATCACATTATGGTCATTCTTCAGGAATGTAATTGTGCTACTTCCAGAGCAACAATTTACTTTTATTCAAGATAAACGAAATCAATAAATCATAAATTTTGAGATCTACCGGATCTCACAACTATTCTTGAAAAGAAATTAAGCAACAATAGGTATTGAAAATGCAGTTGTCAAATATAGAGGAGCTCTTGCTACCACTCCATGTAATTCGGTAATACATTAAATTACAACACACCTTTATATATTCATTGTTCTTTAGGAACATGTAATCTTCATCAAGAATATTAATTGTGCTACTTCAGGAGCAACAATTAAAGTATGGTGGTTGTGATATATGATTTCAAAATGACAAGTTTTAGTTGTTCCAAGAACATGTAGAGATAATTGTGTTTTTTCAAGAGCAACAATTAGAGTTATGAACATATAACATTTGCCAAATCAAGAGCTTGAATTTTTCTTCAAGAACATGTAGTATTCTTCAGGAATACAAATTGTGCTACTTCAGGAGAGGGGAAAGGTTAATATTTTCGAGAAACTCAATTGTTCTTCAGGAACATATAGTGTTCTTTGGGGATATCAATTGTGTTACTTTAGAAGCAACAACAATAACAATTCAAGAACCAAGATTCGCCCATCAATAAGATATATAGTATGAATTGCTCAGTACGTAATATTCTTCAGGAATATTAATTGTATGCTACTTCAGGAGCAACAAATTAAGATTGTATGTATATATATAGATATAAATATTATACAGTGTGCAGGAAAAAAAATCTTAAGTATATAGTGAATACATGGATAATATTAATGACTCTTCTAGAGTGTGTAATATTCTACAGGAATATTAAATTGTCTTCTTACTTCTAGAGCAACAATTAAATCGTTTCAATAAATAAGTTTGAATTACTCGTTAAGAACATGTGATATTCTTCAAGAATATGGATTGTGCTACTTCAGGAGCAACAATTGTGATTTAACATAAAGTAAATAAACAAATAAATAAATAAGTAAAAGCGTATATATATGTAGAAATATCAATTGTAAATGCTCTTCAAGAGCATGTAATATTCTGCAGGAATATTGATTGTGCTACTTCTGGAACAACATGTTGAAAATATGTTTTTCAATTGCTCTTCAAGAGCATGTAATATTTAAACCCGATGAATTGCTCTGTAAGAGCATATAATAATCTCTCATGAATTATTAATTGTGCTACTTCTGGAGCATCAATTTAACTTATAAACATGTTTTTGAATTGCTATTCAAAAGCATATAATATTCTTCAGGAATATTAATTGTGCTTCTTCAGGAGCATCAATTTAAATGCTTATAAGAATTCAATAACCAAAACTATTGGAATTCAATTCAATTTTCATATACTTCCTCCGTCTCATTGGAAGCGTCTTGTTTCCAATAGGCACGGATGTTAAGAAAATGATAATGTGTGGTGTATATTGTTTGACTTTTGGATAGTTAAATCTTGTCCACATATTCTTGTTTTTTTATAGAAACAAGACGCTTCCAATGGGACACCCAAAATGGAAAACAAGACGCTTTCAATGGGACGGAGGGAGTACAAGTTATTCTCGAGGGAACAAAATCAAAAGTAGAAAAATTAAAGGGATCATGATTTTCAATCAAAAATAATGTAACAAATATTTAAATCACTACCTGCCCTTCATAAATAATCTTGTCGATGATTGGGAAACGGAGTAGACAATGGATTCCAAAGAAAAGTTTGGCCACAGATTTGTACAACCATGCTACACATATGTCAAACGGATTGTAGCCCATCTTCAAATTAATCACACACCATGTTCACCTCGAGGAACCTCCCACGGCCAATGGTGTTTTTTTTTTAAGAAGGCTCCTTCGTGTTGATAACGTGTTATAAATTAAATAGAAACAAAAAAATAATAGAGAGAATGAGGAAATAGATGTATATTATTATGATGGTGGAAACTTCTATTTATAGAGTACAATATAGTAAGTATATATATAATATACTCCCTTCGTCCCATTATTAATGTCCCACTTGCCTTTTTAGATTGTCTCCATTATTTATGTCCCATATCAAATAAAAAAAAATAAATGAGTGGCCACAATCAATCTAAGCGAGTGGGCATAAATAATGGGACGGAGGGAGTATTTATTATTACCGTGTCCCAATCCCAATAGGACATAAATAATGGGACGGAGGGAGTATTTATTATTGTATGCGAAGCGTGGACGAGATTTTCCCTTGAAGCTTCACATTTATTTCCTTTTACACTTTATATTAGTCTCCGCCCTTTCCACTTCCTCCAATTCCCATAAAATTTCCCCATCGATTATACGGCAGAGCACCGGTGGAGATGGCACTCCACCACCCAACGCAATCGGTCACTATCATCGACCACGAGTTGCCGTACGACAGTCACAACACCTACGACGTCAACTTCTTCGGCCACTCCGTCTACACCACAGTGACCTGCGACCCGCAGATCGCGACGCAGTGGATCTCCGACGTCGAGTCCTTCCACAGCCGCCGCCACATTGCAGCTCTGCGTCGGCCGCCGTTACATCAGCAACCCCGCCGCCACATTGCAGCTCTGCGTCGGCCGCCGTTGCCTCATCCTCCAGCTTATCCACAGCCCCTTCGTGCCCCAATCCATCGTCAATTTCCTCGCAAACCCTAGCTACACGTTCGTCGGGATCGGAATCAATCAGGATCTGGAGAAACTGGAGGAGGACTACGAGTTCGGATTTAACACGAATACGGTGGATCTGAGGGAATTGGCTGCGGCGCAGTACGGGCGGAGGGAGTTGAGGAACGCCGGGCTGAAGGGGCTGGCGAGTCTGGTGCTGGAGAAGGAGGTGGATAAGCCAAAGAGCGTGACGATGAGCCGATGGGACAACCAGTGGCTGACGCCGACGCAGGTGCGCTACGCTTGTGTTGATGCTTTCGTTTGCTTTGAGATTGGTAGGATTTTGGATGCTTCTTCCTCGGCTTCCGGTTCGGGTTGATTGAATTTCACAGGCTCTGATTTTGCTGTGAATAATGAGTATGATGGTGTGGAAATAATTGTGGATTGAATCATTTAGATGTCTTGTTTCCTTTTTCCTTTGTTCCGTTGATGTTGTTTGTGTTTCTCTGATCTTAGTGAGTACTAATTAATTAAATTGGAAGTAATCTTGATGTATGAGTAGGACTTGTGGTTATGTGTGGTCCTTAGTGACACGGTTGTGTCGTGTGAAATCTGAAACAAATTGAAAACATACCACAAATGGAGACCTTTTTTTATGTGGGACAAAATGAAAAGCGTGCGAAATTCTTCATATTTCATATACCTTAAAAATAGACTAATCGCACAAGATAAGTCGTATATGTAAATTCAGCTGTAAAATAATTCAAAAAGAAACAATGATGCATTTTCTTAAAAATAGGTGATAACTAGTCATTAAAGAAAATTTAATTGCATGTTAATTTCCTTTTGTTTATTCCTACTTTATACAAAATATAATACTCCCTCCGTCCCTATTTTATATGTCCATTTGTTTTTTCACATAGATTAAGAAAAAATTTAATGATACGAAAGTTAGATAAATGTTGGTATTGGAATTTAAGTAAGTTAAAGTAAATTACTAAAAAGTTAATATCATAATTGTGTTTGCTATTATAAAAGTTGAATAAAATAGTATTTTTTTTATGTTATCATATTAATTAGATCTATTGAAGTTGGTGAAAGAATTAGTTAGATACAAAAAAATTCTAATAAGCATATAAATTTGGGACAGACGAAAAAGAAAAGTAGGCATATATAATAGGGACGGAGGGAGTAGTAGTTAAATAAAGTAGATGTCTTGGCATATTGCATTATACACCCTCCCGTTATTATTGTCATGTTTGTTTTTTTCATTCAGAGATTAATTATGTGTTTATTTTATTATTCTTATTGCATTAAAAAATGGATACAATCTTCGAGTAATAGTTGATGAAAAAAAAATGACAATTCACTCGAATTTTTGTAAGGCATAGTTGAACAAATTGCTTTCATCTTTTTCTGTTTTTTTTTATGATGTAATTGAAGAAATAATTAAAATTTTCTAAAAAGTTAAGAATTATAATTTATGAGTTCGGCGGAACGAAATCGTGTGTGAGAGACTATTGGAAAAATAGTATAAGAGTGTGTTGGAAAATCGTTAATTAAAAACTGCATTAATTGCAGTTTTGACTTGCCATAGGTAATCAAATTTGACCACGAAATCGAGCATCGAAACATTATTGGGTTTTCAAAATAAATTATATAGTATCGAATTATGTTTCGAGTAGATGATCGTAGTACATTTTGTTATTTCTCAGTTCCATTTTCGGTGAATCAAAAACAATAGCTTGAAGTTGATGGCGCGTTTAATTATTAATTAAACTTACCTATAGTGGGTTTTAGAGTGTTAGACCAAGTTATTGAACTAATCAATGTGACATATTGATTATTTAATAGGGATGTGTGCGGGCGGGTTCTGATATAAAAATTAACTGATCTACATATATGCGGTTTCATGAATTTACAAACCGTGGCGATTTCATTTTTTCCAAACCGTTGCGGGTCGGGTCGGACGGTTTGCAAACAGTTGCGGGTGATTTTGCCGGTTAAATAATTAGATATCCTAACTACTTAATTCTTTATTATCTATTGTGACTTTGACGAATTTTATAAGTCGATTTAGTTAGAAGGAACAAAACTTGCTATGGGGAGACTAATATCTATTATTTGTTTAAACATGAAGTAGGAGACAATACTTTAATGTATCACAAAAAAAAATTCAAATTAGATAATGTATATAACTTCAAATGAAATGAGTGTGATAATATACTCTAATATTCACGGCACTATGGCATATTCATATGGAAAAAGAATTTTTGAAGTGTCACTTTGTTGAATCGTGTTGTATCTATAATCTGACTTTAATTTAAAGCTTTTAATTTAGAAAACTTAAATATTAAAAAAGAAAAAAATTTGGGTAGCGTACAGGACGGTTAACCGTTGCTGGCAAACCGTGACCAACCCACTTAATGGCGATTTGATAAAAAATTGAATCACGGTTAATTTAGAGAAAATATAACTGGCGGTTATGGTTTTCAACAGGCGGGTCAAGCAGGCGGAGGCGGTTGATCGATTTTTATGCACACCCCTATATTTAACATATTGATATATAAGTCCATACCATTTTAGGGAATAACAATGTGACTTGTTTGGGCTTAAGTCAACGCATGCTCATACGCACGAGTTTTTTCATCGACTGCTGCAGTCGAGGCGCACAGCCCCGCGAACAAGCCCGGCTCAGAGCTCCTGCAACCCGCATCCCTAACCTTGTATCTGTACAATTGGGTCATTTGGATGGTCCGCTGAGCTTGGTGGGCTGACCCAATTCTCGGTGTATGATGATGCTGCTACACCATATCTTATCTTTTTGGAAGCTATTGCTAGAAGTTGTCTCTCCAGCAACTCTACACTACAACTCTTCATCTCTCCGAGTAACAAAGACGATTAACATGTCTGATGTACATAGCAGGATAAAGCATTTTGATGAGAGTAAAATATCTTTCCTTCCCAATTTTGATCTGCAGCGCCTTTTCCACTTCCTTCCTATAAAACTTCCCCCTCAATTGCACAGCGGCAAAGATGGCATTCCACCACCCAAACCAAGCGGTCCTCATGACAACACCTACAACGTCAAATTCTTCGGCAACTCCGTCTCCACCACTGTCACCTCCGATCCGGACGTCACCTCGAAGTGGATCTCTATCAAGAATTTAAACAAAAAAGTAGAATAAATATTCTTTTATATATTCTCTGTCCTCCCACAAAGAAATTCAAAATATGTATATATACTAAGAAATCTTAAAAAATAAAAATATCAATTACAAATAAATAGTAAAATAAATCAGAAAATTAATCATAATATATTTCGATATCTTCTCAAATTAACCATAATATCTTTTTCAGATATATTTCGATATCCTCCCAAGTTAACCATAATATGTCACAATAATCTCAGACGCCGAGTCATTCAACCGCCGCCGCATCCACACACTCATCGTCGGCCTCGACGTCGAGTGGCGCCCGTCCTTCAATCGCTACTTGAGAAACCCCGCCGCCACGCTGCAGCTCTGCGTTGGCCGCCGCTGCCTCATCTTCCAACTCATACACTGCCCCTGCGTGCCCCAATCGCTCGTCGACTTCCTAGAGAACCCTAAATACACGTTCGTGGGGGTGAATATCGATCAGGATCTGGAGAAACTAGAGGAATACGAGTTAGGATTCGCCACTATTACACTGGAGGCGGAACAGTACGGACGGAGGGAGTTGAGGTACACCGGGCTGAAGGGGCTGGCGAATCTGGTTCTGGACAAGGATGTCGGAAAGCCTCAGAGCGTGACGATGAGCCGCTGGGACAACGAGTGGCTTACGCCGACGCAGGTGCGCTAAGTTTGCTATGAGATTGGTAGGGTTCTCAATGCTTCTACCTGGGTTTAGGATTAGGGTTCGGCTTGATTCAATGAATTTACTTTTTTTCTAACTAATTTCGAGACTCTGATTTTATCTGTCTGCGTATGAACGTAATGACTATGATGCTTTTTGAAAACCTGTGGATTGAATCATTTGGTGGATGCTTTTTGTGGTAAATGTGTTGTGGGTTTTTGCCTTTTTGGTGTTTCTTCGATGATAGTATGTGTAATTTATTTCTTTCATTTCTTCTCTGCTGTGGATGAATATGAAATAACCAGAGTTATTGGGGATTGGGAACTATACTAACCAGAGTTCAAAGAAATAAAAAGAAGAAAGGTAAAAGAAAATAAAATTGAAAAGAGAAGAACTAGAAAAACTTTTAAATAGGGGACACGTGTCAAATGCTGGGGTGGGAGGTGCAGTGCATCAAAGTAACCTACACTGCCCCCTACGAGCTCCTCCTGGCTTGATTCTCTTGTACAACGGAGCTCCAAGAATGAAGGCCACTTGCGACAACACCATGGCGATGGTGGGAATACCGAGCCCCCACGACCAGCTAACATTGTCTTGAATATACACGACCACGGTCAGAGCAAGCCCCCAAACAGAACTAGTACCAGTTGAACAAGTTCCACTTCCTAGACTCTGTTTTTGCTTTGCTCATATCCAAATGATCTGCAACAAATGTCACTACACAAGGCCTGATCTAGGGATGGCAAAAGGACCCGGACCCGTCGGATCTAACCTGGACCCACACGTAATGGGGCGGATAATACCCGGTCCGTACCGGGTCCGGGGCGGTTCTGGTTCCTGCTGCGGACCCGCCCCGTAACAAATTAGAATTTAGAACTGTAAAAGTGTTATTTGTGAGGTTCGAACCTGCATCAATAATTTCTTGACATGCACGTATACCGTTTGAACTAATATTCACATTTGTTAATATTTTACATGTATATTTATAAATAAGAATATGACATACTAAAATAAAATAAAAATTAATACATCTAACAAAAAATTAGCTTATAAAATATAAATATTAATTTTCTAGATTTCAATATACTATATTCAAATTGTAATTACGGGCATGTATTTCGAAAATGAAATTAATATTTTTATTTCAAAAATTTTAATTTAAAATTATTTTATATTTTTATTTTTCTATTCTTTAATTGAAATCGATTATATGTATAAATATAATTATGATTAATGAACAATTACAATTGAAAACTTTTTATAACAAGTGAAAATACATCTAATAAAAATATAATAAATATTAACTTTCTAGATTTTAATATATTATATTCAAATTTCTAATTTCTAATCATGAAAATGTATTTCGAAAATGAGATTAACATTATCTACATTAAAAATAAGTATTCATGAACTAATGAACTAATGAAAAATTATAAATTCACAATTTAAAATTCTTTATGACTAATGAAAAATTACAAATTTACAATTGAGTTTTTTTTATAACAAATGAAAAACTACACTCTTATTATTCATGAACTTCATTCATAAGTTCATAAGAATCATAACATATACATAAAAAATTCATACTTTAATAAAAATCATAACATATGAAATTATATTTTACAAAATTAAAGAAATATGATGAATAAAAGCTACAAAATATATTTGAAAGATGATTTTATTTTTGTGTTTTATTTTTATTTTTCACATGAAATATTAGTCATGCTTCTTGTTGGTCCCGTGAGTGAGTTCGGGTGTAGAGGGGGGGTGAATACACTCAATCCAAATTTCTCAACTTTCGAACACGAACAGTCCTATTCGGGAAGGTGCCGTCTTGAAATAGTTCGGCAGACCCGCATAACCGTTCGAATCGTGTTAAAGGCTAAAAGAGTACCGACTCGGTCGAGATCCGCTAACCGACTAGGTCGAATTCGGTATCGATCGGTGAGAGTTCGGTGTGCGGAATTGTGTAGGCCCAAATCGGTTTTAATGAGGAAAACGTTTTATGCAAGTCTCGGTTCGGTAGATAAGAAGTTCGAATATCGAGACGGTTAAATCGATTTTAAATATGATGTTCAGTATGCACAGTAAAATCAATGAAACAGTAAGTAAACGACACAGATATTTTTAAAGTGGTTCGGATATCAACAATCCTACGTCCACTGTCCCGATAGATCAGGAGGCTATTTATTATACTGAGTTAGTCTCGGTCGGCTTGTACTGTTGGACAAAGCCGTGGCTTGGGGATTATACTGAGCAAGTCCCAGTTTACAATTCTATCAAACTTTAAGTGTTTGACAAACTTCTCCAACAATGAAGGAGTCCTTATACAATAAGGATTGGGTTCAAATGTGAACTCCTTCGTCTAAGCTATGGATATAACAAGTGAGCTTAGGGTTAGAGGGATAAGGAACGAGAATGTAGCTATCTAGAGCGACGAACAGCTGAGGGTTTAGCTATAGGTTCGTGTCAGTCGCTTGGATACTAGAAGCTTATGTCGGTTCAGCTTGGTCCTTTTGAGCTGGATGTAGTCTTTCGCCGGAGATAACTCGGTTGATTCTTGCGGAAGACTTAGTCGTTAATTTCGCTCGTTTGAATGCTCTGTGCGTTTCTTGCTTCGCGTTCTAGGTTCTTGGGGTAGTGGGGTTCTTTTCAAATCTTGAATGATCCCTCTATTTATAGAGTGGAGAGAAGAATAGATCCGTTGGAGACGATCTTCTTCTTTTTCCCTCTTTTGCGGTAGCAAACGGCTCTTTTGTAGTAGGTACAGTGTCCTTTCCCTCCTTTTACGGAAATATGTTGACTGTAGCTTTAGTAGGTGAGACGACACGTGTATGCTTATCATTCGTCGAGGTGGATGTGGTGGTTGAGACAGAACAAACTTCGAGGCAACTGAAGTTGACTTCTCTCTTCCTCGTACTTGACAATACTGATAGCTTATCAAAAGATTCAGACAGTTCAGAAGACTGTCAGCCGATGCTGAGTCTGATTTTGTATTCGGTAGATAGACGCTGAGAAAGGTCTCATCGAAAATCAGCTCGAGTCCAAATGAACTACTCCTGCGAGTTCGGTTCAACCGACTCTCTCGATATCTTTGCTCTGCTGAGTCCAAAGATTCACCGAGTCTTCTACACTGGTGCTGAGGCTGATGAGCTACTGAGCGTCTTGACCAGAGCAGAGTGTCTACTGAGTCTGTAACCTCAGAGACCAATATGAATACAAAGGAATGGTTCACCAATCAGATAGGGTTTTGGGATCTTCAAATCTTCTCAACAGTCAGAGCACGAGGCTACTGAGCGTGATTCAGTATAGAAGATAGAGTCATTTCCCACAAGTATGATCATGCTGAGGATTGAATCATCACCCAACACTTACTACAATCATTATATTTGATTAAAGTTACTACATTTTTATTTATGTTTTAAATTAAAATTAATAAAACAACAGTTTAAAATTATATATATTTTATGTTTATCTAAATTTAACAAATTAGTTGTTGGTCTAGTGGCCAAGAGTGTTTGTAAATTTTCGGATGACCGGGTTCGAATCCCTGTGGAAACATAATTTTAAATTTATTAATACCTAAAATATTTGCGGGTCCGGGTCGGGTCCTAAATTCTGGACCCGTGCGGGTCCACGGGGCGGGTTCGGGTCTATTTTTTAAGGCACGGGGCGGGTCCGGGTCCAATAATACCCAACCCTAACCCGCAAAATTGTCATCCCTAGCCTAATCTCACTCGTGCCTAATGATGTTAAGAGTAGAGCGAGGTACAAAATTCCTACCTGCGCGTTTGAGGCCTCGATGCAGTTTTCTTAAGTCGGGCATGGAGGAGGGCGGAGCTGAGGCAAGGTTGTTGATACTGCGATGGCTACCATTCCCTGCAAGAAACAGATTTTTTGATTGTTGGAGAGTTATTTTTGGAGTCAGGGGCGGATCCAGGATTACAAGTGAGGGGGGCGAAACTTAAAAATTCGATAGAAAAGAGGGTAAAATATACCTTCGGGGGGCGAAATACGAAATTTCTTAAAAATTACATATAAAAAATCGTGTTTTGACACGAGTTCGGGGGGTCGCCGCCGCCGGGCGCCCCCTGGATCCGCCACTGTTTGGAGTAGTGAAGGGGATGGAGATGGGACGGGCCAGCATGGTCCAGAGCCTTGCGGCCAAGGAGTCGGCGAACAAGGCGCCGATGATGGGTGTGAAGCTTGAGATTCCGGCCAAGTTTGAGAGGGTGTAGGAGGCCTTCATGTTAGGGAGGTTGAGGACTTGAGTTAGGTCTGTGATCATGTTGGCATGGAAACCCGCAGTTGCGAATCTGTCGCATGCTTCGTTTGCTGCCACGTATACTCAAACTTAAACACTCGTGTTGTAATACCCCGAAATTTTCAATATAAAATGCACGACATATCTATTCATGCATGTTAAGTGTTTTAGTTCTATAAGTCGCGTCTTAGAAATATAAATGAAAGCATCTATCTTATTTTTCACAAAATCATTTTTGTTATATAAATTTATTTTAGATTTTTAATGTGTTTATTTATATCATATTATGATTATATTTTTTAATTGTTAGAATTATGAGGCAAGAATAATATTTATTTATTTCGAATTTCTAAACAAATAAGATTCATGAAAGGATATAATACTTTATATTTATATTAAGTCATCAGCACATAATTTAAAATTATATTTTATGAATGAAATAGACATTATATTTTTTATATACATGTTTTAGGATAAAATCTATTGTGTTTAACCATATTCTAATTTTTCTATGATTGAATCTCTGATAGACTAAATTATATCTAAATTATATAAATACAAAATAATTATAGATATAATATATTTGATACCTTTTATGATTAGGGATCATTATATAATTTAATCTAGTTCTATAAATACCCCTAGTCGCTCATAATATAGCATCACATAAAATTTTCAGAAATCTGCAAGCATATCTAGGAGTTGCTTCAAGAATTACTTTCATATCTTTATGTCGTCATATCGTCGTGAAAATTTAGGATCGTCTTCCTCGGTATGTCTAATATACTCTATTATTTTTGTAAAATTTTACAGGCATGATAAGTATTTGTTAAAAATTGTTATTCGTAACCTGCCCGTTTTTGACAACATGTCCATGAGCTTGATAGGAAAATTGTTTTTCATGTTTTCTTTATGTTTTCGACCATGCTAAATTTTAATGGAATATAATACATATTAGGTCATTCTTGTTAAAAGTATAGAGTTTTTAGGATACATTTATTATTTATTTGTTAATTTGTTTCTTGATGTGGCAGATTTTTTTGTCAACATGCATGTAAATTGAAAAATAAAAGTTTTCAGATTACTATTGAATGAATTATTGATCATGATAAGTTTTATTATGATGAAATAGGTAATATGTTGATAATGTTAGAGATCTATAATTTTTAGGACAAAACTTTTACGATTTCATTAATTTATTTCATGAATTCTCGAATTACACGATGCACGAATAAATTGTCAATAGAAGGAAGATTATGTTTAATATACTTAAGTTTATTACTATATGAAACCATTAAAATTGCATGTTAATAAGTGGATTATGTATAATATATATTTGTTTAATTATTTTGATCTATGTCTATTTATGAATTTTTGAAATTGTTGATGCATGCATGACATTCCATGTAGAATCATTAAGATAAATTTACATGTATATGATCGGTGCGCAGGACTTAAATGTTGATATCCATTATTTTCTTCAAGTCAAGGTTAAGGTGGGGAATGTTACCGTTTATCCTTATTATACATTGTGCTCGATATTTCATGTGTTTATAACAGGCATGAAAGGAAGGGTAGAAATCGGACCCTAGGATCGAAATCGGACCCTCTATGAAAAATCGGTCAAAATCAGGTCGTTAGCGAAATCGGACTGTTTGAAAAGTTTATAGTTTGTGTGACCGAGTATCTCTTTCCATGATCTATTTTTTTATGTCTTATTGGTGTGATATATAATTTCGGTAAATGTGTACATCTCTCACTGAGTAGTCGTACTCATCCCTATCATTATAACAATTTTCAGGAAATGGCTCGTAGGGTGCATAGAGGTGTTGATGGTGATGGTCACACGAGGAAGAATTTATTAAACTTATTATTGCATTAAATTAGTGTTGGTCCGGAGACGAGAGTCAGGTGTAGAGGGGGGGTGAATACACCTGAGTACTGCTCTTTTTCTCAAACCGAAGGACAGCTGAGTTGTTTGGTGCGACTGATGAACAGTGTCAAATAAGAACCTTCGATCGCGGGTCAGAGAGTGAGTTAACTATTGAGCTCTCCTACTGACTTTTGTCAGTCGTTGAAACTCAGTCGAAGAACCTTAGTGCGGAATAGTGTGGGGCCCGGAGATTCGTCTCAGTTTGAAAACGTGATTTTCACAAGTCAAGTAGTTTTGGCTAGTGCACTTTTAAGAATACGTTTTATGCAAAGATATGATTTTGTAACAGTTAGTATGCAATGCAATAAAGCAGTAAACAACACAAGCAATTTTTAACGTGGTTCGGATACGCAAGATCCTACGTCCACGGTCCTGCTGAACAGGAGGTCTTGTTGATTTATCTGAGCAAGCCTCAGCAAGGAATCTGTGCACATGACATACCCTTCTAAGTTATAGTCCTTAGCGACTTTACAAATCAAACCGAGGTTTGAAGGGGAGGGGATAATCTCCAACTAGGAAGGAGTTCTTACAATAAGTACAATCACTAAAGGTGAACTCCTTCGAATTTCTAAGCTATAGATATGGCAATGAGCTTAGCTAGAGAAGAGGGATCTAAAGAACTCTAGAGAGAAGAACTAATGATATTCTAAAGGGCAAGTTCTTCGCTGGATTGATCTTGAATGTGCTAGAGTTGTTTGAAAGCTTGAGCGTTTTCCCTTGATATCCCGTGCATGGAGCTCGGATTTTCTTCTCTATTTATAGTCGTGAAACAGGCATATGTCCATTGGAGAAGACGATGCCACGTGTCACAAACTTCCAAAGAAAATGGCCATAAATTTCAAATCGTTGCAGCGAGTTGTTGATACTGTACATGAGAGCAGCTTTAGTTGGTCAGAGCAGATATAGCGTTGACGGCTTCTCATTGGTCGAGGTTTGTGGTAGGTGAGATTGTGTCAGACATCGGAGTTGACTCTCCTTAATCCTCGTATGGTCTTCTGCTGACTTTCGAAAAGATTATTAACAACTGGGTCGTTTCCTGTCGGATACAGTAGACTTGAAGCAGTCTCTGTCTTCTTCGTCTGAGTCGGCTGACAAGAGATATTCTCTTGAGTATGGTCGGTGATGATTGCGAAGGTACTGAGCTTGCATAGGGTTCTTCTGCTGATGTCTGTCAGCTGACAAGATGTCTTCTACTGAGGCGAAGATCAGCTGATGACTTAAGAACGCAAGCTCTTACACTGATGACGTGGGGTTCTGGAAAGTAACTTCGACAGAAGGTCAATCTAACATTTTACCCCGTACAGGACATAGACACAAAGATAAACAAATCAAAAACAGTCTAGCCTATACATCAGCTATTCCTGTCGATACTATACTACTGATATCAGCTGGGTTTTGGGATCTTCAATTCCATAGTGAAAACTACGATTTCCCCTAATATTCTTTTACCCGATAACATGCTGAGTATCTTCTACTGACTCATAACCCAACAATTAGTTTTATCGTGAACTGTGCATTTTATTTTCAGAGAACTAGTAGTCGTAGTCATTTTTATTTAAGACTTCCGTTGAGTATGAAATTAACATGAGTTTTGCAATGATTCTTTTCCATTTGAAAGAATTAAAATATGCATGTTAAGTATGAATTAGCGTCCCTAGTTAAGTTATGAAAATTAGGACGTTACACGTGTAGACATAATTAGGGTTGGATTCAGAATTTAATAGTAGGATGAACTGAAAAGTTCGGCTACATGTTAGTTCAATACATCGATATTATAAATTAGGGTATAAAATGCAATCGAGTTCTTATTTCATATGTACAATATTATTATTAGGGAAATCTGAAGTCGCTACTTTATTTTATAACGTGCTTATTACAAGATTGTTGGTTTGGTGCTATCACTTGGTCAAATTAGGTAAGAATATGATAGGTGGTGATTAAAAAGATTATTCCCTCTCTCTTAGGTATTTGAGACTATGGAAGTGAAAATTTCTTGCCTAATATTTGATTTAATCATCTTAGCAATTCACTGAACACACGCAATTAGTAAAGTGAAAACGATAGATGCCCTTATGTAAAGCTAACTTTACCGTGAAAAGGATAGATAGATACCCCTCTGCATATACACACACCGTAACAGCTAATACCCTAATTAGCTTATTAATATAATATTTTTTCTGGATTTTAACATAGATAGCAAATTTTATAATTTTGAGGTTAAGATAATTTTATTATCTTGTACAGTGTTGTAGGTATTTTATGAGAGGCATGGATACGGTATTTTTTATGTTGTCACATTCCCTTGAAGTATCAGGCCTTACCCTGACACACTATAAATGTTTCTTACAAACATCACAAGGTGGACTTACCAAGAATACTGAATCTATGCGAGAGAGAGAGAGAGAGCAAAAATGCTACTACTAATAACCAAGAATCACTCTATCCCATAGCAAAATACACACACTTTAAAGAGTTTTTTATTTTATTTTTTTCTTCTAAACAAAAACATAATAAGGTGGGCTAACCAATAATTTATCTATGTTGTTACGGAAGCCATAGATCGATAGATAGATAGATAGATAGATAGAGAATGTTGAAGAAGCACTAACCAAGAATGAATGGCATTGTGCTAACACCACCAAGCTGCTTCTTTTTGTCTTTAACAACTTGTTCCTTCTCATCCTCATCTTCTCCATTTTAGATGTCTTCTTCTCTAACTCCTCCATTTTTCAAGTGTGGGATGGGATTGCTGCATACAACTACGTCTACTATTTATAACCATTCCGACCACATAAATTTGCAACCTTTTATTTTATTTTCTTCCTTGTAGAGAGTATGAATATTACAATATCGTCATTGATGGGTTCCACCAAAAAAAAAAAAAAAGGAGCATGTGATTGTTTGTTTGTCTCATGTACAATGCACATAGTTGCAGTCTCTTATTCAGTCTGTCTTTATTCAGAAAAAATGGTTCCTCATTATCTGCAATCGAGAAAGATTTATTCATATCAAATTCTCCCTACATAATAATGGTGGAAAGAAAAGCATCAGCTTCTTCTGTCTTGACCATACCACCAACAGCGAAACTTCTTCTCCACGCAAAACAGAACCACTTTTCTAACTTGGTTTTGTTGCTGTTTACAGTAACAGAACAAGTGCAAAGAATTTTCAAGATTTCAACAGAAGCAACGAGCCACATGAGAATCAAAGACCTACCAAAAATATGTGAAGAATCTTTTTCTACTCGATGCAGGCAAGGCAACAACATGTATGTTGCTGCAAGATGAATACAACTACAAACTTAACTTCCTAACAATTCCGAGGACTGAATAAAGTAAGACGGTATAATCCAGCATATGGAACTCAAGAGCCTATTATGATCTATATATGCAGACCATCACCAAGATCTTGCACTTTCAAACCATCACAAGAATAGGTATCATAATAGTATTATTACCTATGGAACTTCAAGACTCCATCCATAACCTGCAATATTAGTTTAATGATGAAAATGAAAACTCCTGATGCCCGATTGGTTGGCCGGAAACATACTCCATACCTTACAAATTAGTTTATTGCAAAGAAGGATACATAAATCCGGTTTAGTCGACGAGAAAGGGGAAAATAGTTCATGATAAAGAATATTAGCATGAATGAGAAACTATTGGAATACTCAAAACTTTCAGTTGATCCAACCAATACAGAAACTCCCAAGCCCTCTCAGTTGAAATCTCTGAGTCTTTTCTTTAGCACGTCCATGGACTTCTTTCTGGCACTTTGCCTATTCGAAAGGCTGCCAAAAATCCCATCAGATGCATCCTTGTACTTCTCACAGATGGTAGCCACCTTTTTATAGTCCAACGTGTTGTAGTTCTTCTCTCTTATCACAGGATTCATAAAGTTTTCAGGCTGGCTGCTCAACAGCAGGTTAATCAGTTGTCTGGCTTCGATTAAGCAGCTCTCGAAGCTCCCATCGCTGTATATTTCATGCAATCCAGTCGAGTGAAACCTCTCCTCCGCAAAAAGACTCCAACGCCTTCAAGTCCATGTTGAGTGACATGACTGCGTTAACACTAAACCTCTTTATACAATCGCTCAAAAAAGTCCCGACGATAGAGTTGGATATATGGTCAAGAGCCCCACTCCCTACTTTGTACAAAGCATCCAAAGGTAGGATTTGCTGAGCAGTGGACATAACCGTGTCAAGATATATCACCACCTCATTGATGTACTCATTTCCAAGCCCGGTTGTTTCCTCAGATGTCCAATTTACATTCTCTGTAAGTTTCATAAATTCATCTAACTTGGAGTTGACCAAAGACAGAAGCGCCATATAAGCAGCATCTCTTGAGGTTCTAAGGACAATCTTGGCCGTTAAACCGTATTGTGGTCGGTCGATTGATCTGACCGGCATCCCACATTGTTGAGCAGCATGCTGGATGAAATAATCACAGGCCCTCTCTAGAACAGATATGTTAGCAGCAATCTGCATTGCTTGAGAGACGCCGGTTGTACCGCTCTGAATTGTCAAAAGTAAGGACTCATTCACTACATCGATCAAGAGTTTATCGAGATACTTACGCACAAAATCAAAGTAATCCATATGTGCACCATAAGACAAGTAATTAACCGAATCCTTGATAAATGAACGAACAATGCGACAGCAATCAGGTACCATAGAAGAAAAGGGAGCAATGTAAGGGAACGCAGGCATTATGTCTGAAGTTTGAAGATGAAAAAGGAGTACATTTGCTTGGTACTCAGACTCCTTTTTCATCACCATTTGCTCATACGTGTCACTAGCAAGGATATCACCGATTTGTTGCTGGCACTCTGCTAGGAGAAGCTCGTGGTATTTCTCACGGCTACTGTTTAAAGTTTCAAGAATTGGAGCAACTTCATAACCATATTGCCTCAGAGTTGCTCCAAAAAGTGTCACATAATCCTTGACAAGGAGAAGATGGCTTGCTGCATCCATATGGGAGAATTGTTCATCCAAGATTGAAGTTACTTTAGCCACCGCCGTTTCCCACATCAATTCAAGATCAGTTGGTAACAGCAGCCCCCCGGCAGTCCTCAGAACCCGATCTTCTACTATAAAATAACCAGTAATATGAGCCAAAAAGTTCTGGTGTGACTCAAGAAAAGGCTGGTGAGTTGGAATCTGTAAGTCCGATTTCAGCTGCAGAGATCGATTCTTGTTATAGTATTCACGACAACGTTCTTGGATCCCAAGGCAATCGTGGATATGATATGCTCGATAAAGTGGGGTTAGATCGAATTTCAGAACAGAATTCTCATCAATCTCTTCAACATCTAATGCGTAGGTGAAATCCTCTATACCTAAGCAACTTTGTTCCTCGGCTTTCCTTTGACGAGCAAGTATATCCTCTTCCCTCTGACGAGCAGAAGCAGCATATCCTATAGCAGTCTGCCCAATATTCTTTGCTGAACTCCTTATGTTAACTAACCACTCGTTAACTTCGGTACAAACCCTCTTCTCAATATAAGACTTCAGCAACGGTATTCTCTTTGCTATCAGCATCTTTAAAGCCTTAGCAGGTATGTTCTGCAAATAACTCTTCTCAATCAGATCAACGGCTTTTAAAGCCGGATAGAACTGACCTTCAGATATGTGATTATTACACTTCACACAGAGATCCAACACTTGCACACAGTTCTTCGACATCTTTATAGCCTCATTAACATTCTTCTTGATTGTATAGGATTCAAGAAGCTCTTCAAGATTCGAAAGCAAGGAACTGCCAACCTGCTGCAACCTAGAGTTATCAGTCGACAGCTCGGATTTCAGCTCTTCTGCATCAACCAAGACACCACGAAGCTCATCAACTGCTACAATAAATTCCTCATAGTGGAGCTTGCAAAGCTCCTCGATTTCTACTTCTTTCTTTTTAACTAAGTGCTTAAGCTGCTGTAAGAGGGCTTCAGGCTTCCCTGTTTCAAAAGCAAGCCTGACCATGGGTCCCATGTCCTCTCCATGGCTGACCAAGGTTGCAAGAACAGAGTCCTCTCCTGTATCACCGTTCTCAGCCACATTTTTCTTATTTCTCCCACTCATTATTTTATATTTCTAATCAAATGGCCTGCATTAATCAACCAACATGCTTCTTGAATTAGTACTCCTAATGTAATATTAGGATCATCCATAGACTTTGCACTCCCCCACTATATGCAGACTAAAATCTACAAACAAAAACTGGAAAAAGCATAGCAATAAGGAACATAAGTAACTAAAGACGCAGTTTATAAGTGTAATTCCGAACCTATTTCCTAATTAGCAGCCACAACCAATAGCAAGAAAAAGCAACAAACACACAATCTTTGGGAAGATACACAAAATTCAATCTGGGATCCACCATCCATTTCCTTTTCAAATTCCGGCCAATTAAAACTCAAAAATAGGCAGAGAATAAACAAAGGGAGAGAAATTAAATATAGTCCTAGCAGAACTCTCCCACCAAAGAAAAAGGAAAGAGTATTGATAACACAGAATAGATTATATTTTTACCTGAAACAGAACAAGAAAATGGAAACTCCGGAACTTTATGAGAATCAAGAAATGAATCCCAGAAAAAATTATCTTCCCTTTCCCCAAGGAAATGCGCGTCGAGACTTTCTCTTTCTCTATCGGTTTCTTGGGTTTTCTCTTACCGTCCAAGAATCCAACGCCAAATCTTGTCGATGTTGTTTATGTGCGTGCAGTATCATAATAATCCCTCCAACCCATTTATCTTGTTTCTTTTCGACACGGACACTAAGATGAATAAATGATTGTGTGTAGATGAGTGGTGATCGTGTGTAAAAAGATAGGTTTCAACAAAGAAAAAATAGGAGTTTTTATAGTAATTATTTTTTTAAAAATAAAATAAAATAAGTCTAGTGGTCCGAAAAAAATATAAGATAAGTCGGACGAGACAGTGAGTAATTTTTATCCAGAATTTGCCATTATTGGTGCCATAAATTTAGGGGTGTAAGTGGTTCCGAACCGCGAAACCGACGGAACCGAACCGAACCAAACCGAAAAATGCGGTTCGATTCGGTTTCGTGGTTCGATTTGGTTTACATTTTTCGAAACCGTTTACAATCGGTTCGGTTCACGGTTCAAAGGTTTAGAAACCGCTCAAACCGAACCGAACCAATAGAACCGAATGAAATGTAAGGATTTTTGTTAATACTACCTACTACTTACTTACTAGGTAGTATACTAATATGTGATTACTAGGGATATAGTAGGTAATTGATACATATGTAAATATGTAATTAAAAAAATTAAAAAAGAGATGTTAATAGTTAATACTACTATTACACTAGAACAGTAGGGCATGCCGCACAACTGAGTCCTGACCACACCACTCTTCTTTCTTCTCAATTCTCATTTCTCAATACTATTTTCACTTTTTCTACCAAAACGTAAAAGTTGAACAGCAAGTCCTCCATCCGTATGAATTTTTTCTGGGAGTTCTTAATTCATCCATTTACGTGGAGTCATGAAGTTGTTTCATTTTGCTACTTCCTATGTGGATTGTGGAGTCATGAATTTGTTTCCCCTAGTTGGAGATTAACTATTGTAGTTATGTTAAGTATATTTATATTTTTTTAATATTTTGGAGCACTAGTTGGAGATTAACTTTTGTAGTTATGTTTAGTATATTTATATTTTGTTAATATTTTTGAGTTGTCGTGCTTGGATTTCATTCACGTTAAACATGTATGGAATATTATGGTTCAAAAAAATCTATTTATGATTTAAAAAAGGTAGAACCGATGAACCGAACCGAACCGAACCATTTTTAAGCGGTTCGGTTCGGTTCGGTTCCAAAAGTAAAGTACACCTTAAATCGAATCGAACCGAACCACTTTCATATGTTCGATTCGGTTCCTAAATTGTATTAAAAATCGAACCGAACTCTTACACCGCTTGCCATAATGCATAGGGAGTAATAATTAAATTAGGGAAAAGGGCAGAGACATTCTCACTTGGAAGCAAAGACAACAGTCAATAGTCACATTTCCAAATCTGATGTTTTATTTTATGATGCAAACATGTGAAAATCAAATAGTTTGGAGATTGGGACATAAACTTAGTATTTATTTCCAAAAATTGGGACATGACTTTGTCATCTAGCATTAGTATGAAAATTGGTAACAAATTCTATTCAAGAATAAAGTAAATTACGAAATTAGTTCCATAAATTTTACTCACTTTTTATTTCGGTATCCTAATTCATGATATTCTGATTTGAATCTCATAACTTGTATGTATTTAGGATCCCATAGCTTTTAATGCTGCAATTTTAATCTTGTAATTTTACTTGGCGATAATTTTAGCTCCGTAACTTTCAATGATGCTTATAAAGTCATGTAGCTTCTTATTACATGTAAAGTAAGAAAGTTTATACCAATTCTGAAAGTTTCAATCATAAAAATTTCTTCTTTTGATGAAATGCTATGCAGCCATAAATTTATCCCAAACGGATAACATAACCCGGGAGCCCAACTGCCCAAGCAGAAATCCATTCACATCTCTCTCTCTCTCCCTCAAATATGGCAGCAATTTCTTCCCTCTCCATTGCTCTCTCCACCTCAAATCCGACCTCCGCAAACCCATTCTCAACTCCTCTACCTTCCTTCAAACTCTCGCCAAAATCCCACCAAGATTCAAGCTTGCAGCTGACATCTCACTCAAGAAGAGAATTCTTGAAGCTGGGATCAGTAGTTCTGCTGCCGCTGCTCATTTCTCCTCCTCCACCTTCACTAGCCAGAGAAGTGGAGGTGGGAGCATACCTCCCGCCGTCTCCGGCCGACCCATCTTTCGTTCTCTTCACGGCCACTCAAAAAGACACCCCTGCTCTTCGTGCAGGTAGTGTATCCGTACACATTTATTCAAGATCAGTTTCTTGATATTTTTTTATTTGAAATTTTCTATTTGATGTGGAACTATTGCATTTGGTGTATGTGTGTGGAGTGGGGTTTTGCTACGCGTTTTGGATGGCCTAGTTTCTACTTCTCCAATTTGAGTTTATTGGGATGATTATTTGAGGGATTAAGATTTCTTAAATTTATGTCTCATTGATTTGATTATGAAATACTTTATGGATTTCTGTGGAGAATTACATTGCTTTGAAGAACGCATGTATCTATAAAAAAGGACATGTATTGGTGTATATAAATCCACAAGATTTTCTATCTTGAACTTTGAGGTGCACTTTGTTGATTTACGAGATAGTTCTGATCCCAATTAGGGGAATCATTACATTTTCTTGAAGTGCAATGGATGTGTAGTAACATTAGAATGCAGTTGCAATACATTAAATTAGAGAGTCCATGATTCCACCCATGACCCTAGTATTTTCAATATGGATTTTCTACAAATCTGACAAAGGAAGTAAGAGTTCAGGCTTTGGTATCCTAGTTTAAGGAAATCTTGCAAGTGGCAGTGAGAAAGTGTAGCACAGTTTTTGTTATGTTTCAGTTTTCTAGAATAGAGCTTTGGCTAATCTTCAACTAAACCTTATTAGACAGCTGCAAATTCTTGATATGTGATGCCAATTTTTGCTGCTAAAAGACAGGTTAAACTATTCAAAAGGCATTATTCTTTTATCCTTTGTAATTATTCTGGTATTTATCCTTTGTGCTTATGAATAGTCTGAATCTAGTTGGCTTCAGGGAATGTACAGCCCTACAAGTTCATCCTTCCACCAACTTGGAAGCAGTTGAGGATTGCAAACATACTCTCAGGAAACTACTGCCAGCCTAAGTGTGCTGAGCCTTGGATTGAGGTGAAATTCGAAGACGAGAAGCAGGGAAAAGTTCAAGTGGTGGCTTCCCCTCTGATAAGACTCACAAACAGACCTAATGCAACAATTGAAGAGATCGGAACCCCGGATAAACTCATTGCTTCTCTTGGCCCTTTTGTCACTGGAAATACATTAGACCCTGATGAACTTGTTGAAACTTCCATTCAGAAACGAGGCGATCAAACGGTATGACCTTCTCCTCTTTTGCTTTTAATCACTCCCAGATGTCACTCTTGCTTGGAGTCTTCCGTTTTCGCGTTTCTGTAGAGGATAATACTTATTAGGTGCTAATGCTTCAATTTCACATAATCGGCTATCTGTTAACTGTTTGACTATCATACTGAGACAAGAATTACACTGCTCCAACTTTCCGCTATATCCGTGTTTCTGCATTTCTAGCTTCTGCTCCTACTGGGTATCCCATGTTTTAGTTGAAATACTAACTGTTCGCTTGTTCTTGGTTGCAGTACTATAAATATGTGCTCGAGACTCCATACGCTCTCACAGGATCGCACAATCTTGCCAAGGCGACGGCCAAGGGGAACACTGTCATCCTCATCGTCGCCAGTGCCAACGATAAACAGTGGCCCTCATCGAAGAGAACATTGGAAGCAATTCTTGATTCTTTTGAAGTCTAAAGCATTTGGTGTCGAGAAGACTTGATCCCTTGTTTTTGGGTGGTTTTGTATTATCAGTATGGAAAGAGTTTATTCCAATAACTATTTGAACAAAACATTGACAAATTGTCATACCTATATATGTGAGAGAATATAAGTAACTTCTCATGTCTATAATATTGACTAAAGAAATCACGTATGTACATCTAAAAGCTGAAGATGGTACGATTTTTAGTTACATGAAACATATAGGTTGAATGATTTTACAATAACCAAGGACCATTATTCCTTTTCTATCTATCTATTAAAGTGCTGTACTTTGAAAAGTGGCTCCTGTTCCATCCTCAAGCAGCTACTAGATGAAGAGCAGATCCCTTGAATGGAAGCATGCACGAATAGGTAACATACTTGACGCTGTCAATTAAGACGACAACGAAGATTCTGGAGAGGGACTTCTTCCCCATCACACCATCCACATCAGCATCTCCTCCATCTCTAGGATCAACGAGCACAGAGACCACCATTGGGGATACAGTATTGTTACCTTTCGAGTTCTCTTTCTGTGATGTTCTTCCTTTGTGTTGTCTGGAAATGTTATGAGAGGATTCCGGGAGTGGAATTGGAAGACCACCAAGGATTCTTCTATTTCTTCCCTTGGTGAGGTGTGTAGAGTTATGATTTTGCTCTTTAGATATGTTTCTTGTAGTAGTAGCTGCAAATATGGCTCCTGAAGCAGAAGGTGGCGACACATCGAACTGGAAAACTTCAGTACACATACCTGAGCTCAACATTGGCCCTGAAGATACCATTATAAGAGAATGTCATGCTTCAAAGAACAGAACTGAACAAGTTAGATACAATAAAACTCTATCACTTGACCAAAAGAAATTGCAAAGTTGGCACAACAAATCCTTTGCTCCCATCGTCCTATATTAATCGTTTAAGTTGAAGCTGTTATTGCCAGCCACCCTCACCTCTTATTCCCTCATATGAAAAGTAAATTGCGACTTTCTTTGGCAGACTTCTCCAAGACTATAGATTGCAATACTCAAAATTCAATAGCGAAAGCAGAGGAAGTCATGATACTAATGAATTAAGAGGTGATGCATGTCATTCCTCTTTCTAAATTTATATGCATGAACTGAAGTGATATTTACTTTTGATTAATAGAAACTAGGGCACTTCATTGGACACCACAAGTTCATTAACACCAGCATATTTTGGGTTCCAAGAAGAAAAAATTAAAAATTAAAAATTAAAAATTAAAAATAAAAAATAAATGCACTAATATCTAATGTGAAACGGACAGGGCACTAGGCCTGAGTACACATGCAAAGCCAAGATTGAATGTAAACAAGCCTGAAAAATGAGAAACATGCAAACAACTCTGAACATTCAACTCCATTCATTTCATTCCCCCAGAAAGAGCTGTAATACTTACAACAAGCTGTCATCATTCATGCATTCAAATGAAACCAACAATTATAAAAGGCACATGAGATAAGTTGTTGGAATTTAAGAAAACTTAGGAAGATGAGAATGGTTGACATATTCCATGACTTAAGCATCACTGTTGAGGAAAGAGAATAATTACCAGACAAGCCTTCACGGAACCATTGTTGTATCCTGCCATCACTTGCTTGCCTGCTATCCATATTGACTGAGCTGGAACCAAGAGCGGGTAGTTGGGGAACCCTAGCCCCATTTCTTCGAACACCAGGAACATGATTAGCAGGAACTAGACCTCCAGGAACTGCCAGACCAGTCTCACCACCACTCTTCTTGTCAGAGGACAAGGCTTTCTCACTCGCCAACACTGAATGGATAATTAAATTACCATCTATTTTAACAAGCTTGTCATTCCTTGGAACATACAATGACGCAACAAGTGGTTCACTCTCATTGCACAATCGTACAAACCCATTAACATTTGGCTTCCCTCTACTATCATGACCACAGTGTAGGCTACTATTATTACCATGACTCCCATCAGCCACACTCCCATTTACCATCAAAACCCTCCCATGATGTTTCTCGTATAACCCACTTCCAGCATAACTTACTTCACCAATCACTGTCTCCCTTACTCCTCCATACCTCATGTTGATCATTGGTGCCAAGCCTCCGAATAACATAATGAAAAACAGCAAACCAAGAAAACTGATGCCGGCGACCTTCTTTGTCTTTGGCCCCTCCTTATTCAATTTTGGCGCTTGTGATGTCTGCTGGGGTTTCAACCTTGGAATTGGCACCAAAGGCACTTGAGATCCTTGTGGTTTCACCATATAAGGTGGAGCATATGGCATCCATGAATACATCATTGCTGGATGCGGGTAAACCCCAGGAGATGGCGGTACCATTGGCTGAGGCGGAACTGGAACTGCGCCACCACCACCACCCATTTGGTGCCGCAAAGTTGCATTTTCTGCCATAAAGTGCATAACCTTCGCATTTAATTCTTGAATCGTCAAATTCATCATCTTCACCTTATCCTCTAATTCATCAACATAATGCTTCTTCCTCTGTCTTGATAATTGTGCACTCTCCCTATTCCTCACCAATCTGGCCTTCCTTTTCTCCTCCTCACTCACCGCGCCATTAGAGTTGTTATTGTTATTTTTCGAATCACAGTTAGATTTTCTATGCTTATTAATTCTCGACTCAACATTATTGTTTGACAAATATTCACAATCCTTTTTCCTTTTCAACACGGTACTGACGTTATTTCTGAGTGGCTGTTCTAATTTAATTTCCTGATTAACAACATCAACCCTATTCGGCCTGTTATTGGAATATGGAGAAGAACTCACCGACTTTGCAAGATCATTCGACTCCTCTGATACATTAGAGGCGCAATTCCCCGAACCCAGAGACTCCGGCGAAGGACAATCCGAGGGCTTAAGTTCACCACCGCCATCTTTAGAAGTTCCTCTGTTCGATCCGTTCGATTCCGGCGAGGGAACATTGAGATAACCGGAAATCTGATTTGGCTCCAACCCAGACGACACGGAATTCAGAACCCCTGAGCTGTGATCACCTGATAGTTCGCCGTCTGCCGAAGCATGACGCAACTCCGAAAAAGTAGACTTGAAAACGGTGTCGAATTGGTCCACATCTGGCGCGAATTGCGCGAAAGCCGCGTCGCAAGCGGGTTGTGATCCGAACTCCGGAACTTGTGTAAGGTTAAGGAGGTCGTCGAGCTCTTCGGCGCTAGGCATGTAGAGATCGTCGAATGAGAAATCGAAATCGAAGTCGTCGACAACGACGTCGTTATGATCGTCACCCATGGCGCCATCATCATCAATAAACTGTTTGGAAAAGAAAGCGGTGTCAAACGGCGGAACGGAGAGGCCGGAGTCAGAATCAGCGGATTCCGGTGGCATTTCGTCGATAAACACCGTCGCACCGGCCATGATTGCTCTTTTCAATGTGAGATCAATTGAGAAAATCAGGGCGAAATTTTTTAGGGTTCAAAGAGATTTCTCAGGTTTGGGCGTCTAAGAAAAGCTAGTTGGAAACGCGGCGTGTGCACGTTGGTCAATATATTCTTGAACTAATAAAACCACATTTCGGACGGTAGAAATCCTCTGGGCCATTTCCTGTGTCCCATTCGGTGGCCCACCAATCACGCTCCGCTACGCGTGCATTGGTGGACCACCTTTTTATAACTTTTTATTGCTAACATGGCCCACCAATGCATACGCGGCGGAGCGTGATTGGTGGGTCATGTAATGGGACACGGGAAATGGGCAAGAGAAAGCGGATTGCATTTCGGACATGGTTATAATAAAAAGGTAATTTTCTAATTTTCAGTATAATTATTTTATTAAGATTCATACTGTAAATATATATATATATATATATATATATATATATATAATATATATATATATATATATTAAACATTAAAAAAAATCTCATCCATTTCATTAGTTTTCGGCATGGAGATTTAGAATATTGTTAATTGTGTGCAAAATGGTACTCTCTATATCCCGTTTAAAGCAGATGTTATTTCGGCGTGGGAATTAAGAAAGTCGATGATAATGTATGAGAGATGGGTAAATAATAAAGTAAGAGAAAGAATATAAATGAAATTGTTAGTGTAATTGAATAGTAAAATCAATGCAACAGTTAAGAAAACAGTAAGAGACACAGGATTTTTAAAGTGGTTCGGATATCGCTCAAATCCTACGTCCACTGTCCCGAATGATCAGGAGGCTATTTATTATCATGAGTTAGTCTCAGTCAGCTTGCACACTGGGCAAAACCGCGTCTTGGTTTTTATACTGATCCAAGTCTCAGTTTACAACACTATCAAACTTAAAGTGTTTGACAAACTTCTCCAACAGTGAAGGAGTCCTTATTCAATAAGGATTGGGTTCAAATGTGAACTCCTTCGTCTAAGCTATAGATAAGAACGGTTGAGCTTAGGGTTAGAGGGATAGGGAATATGAGAGAGTAGCTTCTAGATCGACGAACAGCTGAAGGTAAGCTATAAGTTCGTGTAACGTCGATTGGATACTAGAGGCTTTATATGTCGGTTTAGCTTGATTCCCTATGAGCTAGAATGTAGTCTTTCCCCGGAGATTGTTCTTCGAGTTCTTGCTAAGACTTTGTTCTTTGGAATTCGCTCGTTTTCGCGCTCTCTCGTGTTCTTGGTGAGCTTCAAATCTTGAATGATCCCTCTATTTATAGAGCAGAGATTGAAATAGATCCGTTGGAGACGATCTTCTTCTCTCTCTCTCTTTTTGGTAGCAAACGGCTCTTTTAGTGTAGGTAACAATGTACTTTCCCACCTTTTTAGGTAAAAGGTTGTCTGCAGCTTTAGCAGGTGAGAAGACACGTGTATGCTTGTCATTCGTCGAGGTGGATGGAGTGGTTGAGACAGGACAAACTTCGAGACGCAGGCAAGTTGACTTCTCTCTTCCTCGTACTGACAATGCCGATTGTCTTTCAAAAGATTCTCGACGGTCCCGAAGACTCGCTGCCGTTCTTGAAGTCCGACCTTGTATTCGGTAGATAGGCTGCCGAGATAAGTCTATCGAAGATCGGCTACCGAGTCCAGTGAACTACTCTCGCTGGAGTTCGGTTCAACCGACTCTCTCGCATATCTTGCTCTCGCTAAGTCCAAGATCACCGAGTCTTCGCACCGGTGCTGAGGCGGATAAGCTGCCGAGCGCCTTGACCAGAGCGAGTGTCTACCGAGTCCGAAACCTCGGAGACAAAACGGATACAAGGGAATGGTTCATCATTCGGATAGGGTTTTGGGATCTTCAAATCTTCGAGACAAGTACGAGCACAAGGCTACCGAGCTTAAGATCGGTGTCTAAGACCGAATCATTTCCCATCTGAGTGAAACAAGTCTTGAGGATGGAATCATCACCCAACAATTTCCCCCTATTTGATGATGCCAAAACCTATCATCTATGTTCTATCAACTATGCTAAACACTAACTTACTCGAAAACGAGCTCCTTACAAATATTACAAGTAGGATCGGTGGAGTTGTGCCGGTAAGTGCTAGACTACCGAGGGAGACAGGGGCGTAACAATTTCCCCCTTTACAATAATTTCCCCCATGCAACAATTTCCCCCTAAAAGAAATAATAACTCTACGAAAGTCTAGTCTATCGATATCTAACCGAGCAAAACCGACAAGTAAATAAACAAAGTGTGTGTGTGTCGAGTAATCACTTCGATGATTCCGAGTGTTAAAGCATAAAGCAAACACGGCTATTTAGACAACAAGTAGTTGTCGAGCCAAAAGAAGATTTGTAGATATATATGATAAACAGTTCAGTACATTACAAATCTTGCTAAGCTAAAAGGAGAACTAAGAAGGAGAACCCTTAAACCGCTGAATCCTATTCATGAAACCTTGGGATTGATCTTCGGGCGGTGGGACTCCATACATTCCGAACGTGTTCTTCCTTAACTTCGTGTATTCGGCAAAGTCTGCGCCGGTTCATCTTGTTCTAGACCTGCTCAACGCAAAGATTTTTCACTTCTTGTTCAATCATTCCGAGATGTATCGAGTCGTCTTGTCTTGCGGGTGGAGGAATGATCCTTGCTTCGTGAACGCCGACTACTACCCCTTCGCATCGCTCTCGTGCATATATGGGTAAAGATCGGGTTCGGTAATGGTCATCCACTCGACATAGGCATCGGCCTTGAGATTTCGGACCGGAATCGCCGTAAATAATTTCTCTTGATAAACTCTATCTTGGCCGATTCCCATCTCTCGATTGAGCCGAATAGGCATCCATTCTTCCGATCTCGGCCATCTATGTGTTTTCAGATCGTTTGGCTTCCTGAACCTTCTGTATCGATAAGGAATGTCAGCTTTCAAAGGAACTCTCAGCCTGGCCTCTTGTTCAGTACGCTTCCTGAGTGCCTCAAGGTCTGCCAAATGTATCCTCTGCTCCGGCGACCTCTATCTGTCTAGCTTCCTCTCCTCTGTAGAGATATCTATTCATCTGAGCGAAGATTTCTTCAATTTCTGCATCTTGCTCTTGAGGCTTCTGAGGAGCTTGTTCAGAGTCAGCAGAGGTACTGGATTTGGTTTTGGATGTACCTTCTTTGCTCGCAGTGCCTTTTTCTTTGTTGCCTCTCCCTATCTTCATCATCTTCAATTCCGAAGTTTTCCCGGGAGGCAATCTAGCGGGCACCTTCTTTTTTTCACCGCGTGCTGGTGCCTTAGTCTTTCCTTTAGCAGGCTTAGACTTTGGTTTGTTGGCAGCTTCAGCATCGGCGATCTCCCTTGCCAGCTTCTCATCAGCGGCAATCTGAGCCTCCTCCTCAGCAGAAATATATCTCTTGGTTTTCTTTGCTGGAGGGGTCGGGAGTTTCAGAACTTTCTTACCTTTGCCTTGAACAGGTGGAGGTAGAGGAACTTCTTCATCATCATCTGAGTCCTCTTCCTGTTCAGCATACTCTGCAACCTCCTTGACGATATCAATAGGAGTCTGGGTTGCATGAGTAGCCTGGGATCCTGAGCCACTTGGGCCGGTCTCAACTGTGCTCGCAGTTGGGACACCCTAGGCCTCACCCTTCTGAGTCTGAGTCTGAGTCTGGGATGACTTCAGTGTAGCTTCCCCCTTAGATTTTGGACTTTTGGTGGGGGTCAGCTTCTCAGTACTCGGTTTCTTGCCTTTGGTCGGCTCAATACTCTTCCCTCTTCTACTTTCCCCCTTTTTGGCATCATCAATTGCAGCCGGGGTAGGGATAAGTATTGTGTTCGAAGGCGCTGTTGAAGGAGGTTGACAATGACCGAATTGATTTGATTGTGGATGTCTGTCAGAGCCTCATGCAGCTCGTTCCTCTCAGAAGTTAGAACTTCATCATATTGCTTGTAAGAGAGTTCAGCTGCAGCCTTTACATCATTCAGCTTCTCAGTAATCTTGTCTTCCAAGGCCAGTTGGATATTCTCAAGTCTTTGTTCAGTGGCCTCGGATTGTTCAGTGATAGCGTCAGTATGAGCCAGTTTAGAAGCTAAAAATTCATCAAGTAGCTTGGCTTAGCTCTCCCGAAAGATCTTGAGTCGAGCTTCGAATGGACTTGTCTTGAGCCAACGCTTCGAAATAAGCGCGAAACATCGGGGGCGGCCGATGGAGAGACAGAAGACTTCAGCCCCTGAAGTTCTTTAGTCGTGGCTTGAGCAGTCTGCTTCCATGTCCTATGGATAGCCTTCGCAAGATCTCGATTTTTTATCCCTTGAGCAGTTAAGGCTTTTGTCACTGATCGAGATCTCTTTGCGGTCTGGCTGGGCGCTGCTTCGAAAGTCGATCGCAAAGAAGAGCTGAGCGAGCTCTGCTGAGGACGAAGCACCAGCCTTGGACTTCTCAGGACCAAGGATACCGAGAGGAATATCAGGAATGTCAACATGTGTATCCTTGTCCTGGAGTGATCCCTTATCAGGTTGTCCAGGGCCTGAATCCTTGGGTGGGTCCTGGTCGTCATGATCTGACCCATCTGAGGGTGCTGAGCCTTCTGCTTGTTTGTCATGTATCATCGCAAGCATAGCGGCCCTTAGATTCTCCATGGTGCTGAGGTCAGCAGGCTCTGAGTAGCCTATTTGCTGCCTCAACTTCATCTCTTCTTCATGGAGTTGCCGAGGGAGTAGTGGAGAACAAGGCGAAGTAGATGCGGCCACTCCCGAAAGTGAAGAAGCATGTGGAGCCTTGCTGATTTGGCAATGATCATCAAGTCTCGAATGATCGGCAAGCTCCGTATTCGTTGAAGGATCTCACGGGAGGCTCGAGATAAGATCATTGAAGCTTCCATCCCGATTGATTCACCTTCGATGCGGTCTCAAACTCCAAGTCTATGTGTGAAGTCTCGCTCTTCGGTTGGAGGGACCGAGCCGAGTGGAGGGACGAAAGGGGGCCGTCTAGGCGCCGAATATCTGCGCTCCGAGCTTCGAAGCATCCCCTTGGTTTCTTTTTAGTGGAGACGATCTTCTCCATTGACCGAGTCTTCTCGAAAGACTCGGACTCATCAACCAGCGCAGGGGTCCGAGTAGTCCTCTCGGGAGCCTGTTCGGCGAGCACTTCGGAACCTCCTTAGTAGCCGGCACCTCAACGGCTTTTTTCGGTTTCTTTGCCGTTGCCTTAGGAGTTTTAGCGGGAGGGGTTCTTTTCTTTGTAGGCGTAGCTCGCTGAGGCTTTGATTGCGGAGAGACTGCCGAGGGTCCCGACCCTATCTGCTGGAGCACCGCCTTGTCTTGTTGTGAAATCTCGACCTTCTTCACATTGAAGTACTCCTTGTCACCGTAGGTGATAGGCTCGATCCACATAAATCCTCGATCATGATGGACGGTTTGAGTCCATACAAAGAATTTGCCCTTTGCGCTCGGCATGTTCGATGCCTTGTCGAACTTAGCGATCCTGAGCCATGAATTCACGGAGAAAGAACTCCGTCCGCTTAATTTGGGCTCGGCCATATATGGCCATCATCATCTCGAATCTTAGGCCTCGACACCGGTCAAACGACCACCGCTTGGCTTGTCGGTAGGCTGCGTGATAATGTAAGCAAGTGCCCCGAACCGAGGCAACATGTTGTTCTTCGGAAAAGCACGAAAGTAGTGGGCTTTCCACGTAAGACGGTAAGATATTCATCAACTCGGTCGTCTCTCGTACCCAACCGTACTAATTCCTTCGGAGGGCGTGATCAAAGCTCCGCTTCGTGGCTTCCTTGATGGACATCTCGCTTCACTCCGTAGTGGCGTCTTGAATAGAATGGACAACAAATCTCGCCACTATATCTCCGGACACTTCGTCCGAATTCAAGTACGGTTACGCAACCCGTCTCGGGAGGAAGTACGAAGGCCTCCTAGACAGAAATTTCTCCGGCCACGACTCGTGCGGAGCCGAGAAGATCTCATCCATATACTCCGGATCGCATGAATAGAAATCCATGGTGGGTTCAAACCACACGCGATCCTTCTCGAGTATGTTCCGCATATCCGCCGGAGATATCATAGAGATATTGGTTTCCGCCATTGTACCTATTACACGAAGTTGTTATCGATATCGATTTTTAAATAAAACAGCTTTAATACTAGATACTAATCAATAAAGATCAGCACATAAGTAACTTCATGTAGGCATACCGAGAATTTTATCGAAGAGAATGTAAGCAAATGAGGGTTTTTGCACAAAGGTATTCTCGGATTTTTAAGAGGTAAGATATGATCGAAATGTTAAGCGCGAATATGGCGGTTCTTAAGATTTGATCGAAATGTGTACATATCTAGAAGATGAACAGTTATCGATCTAAGGCTGAGTTTAAACCTACTTTATGAGATGGACGGTTAAGATTCAATATTATAAAAGGTAATGATCACAAAAGCCGTCTAAGTCAATGCAAGTTGTAAACATGCCTAAAGAGTAACTATGATAAGACATGCATTTAATGCGCACAGAGTTCAGCAAAGTTGTGCATAGAATGTCGTGTATTAAATGTAATATGTTATCAATAAATGACAAACTAAGAGATATTTAAATCATGCTGAATCTCCATAATAAATGCTTATCATTGTTGCATTAGATACTATAGAGTAGAGATACGCAAACCTGTCAGCTGAACATAGTAGTCAGTTGATACCTCGTGTAGATGGTTTTCTGAGTCTCTACGTACTGAACTTACTCAGTACTGAGAGTGATCATTCCCCCTCACTGGAATGTTCCTCTCCTGAAACCTTATTACTGACTGGGGTCAGTAGGGTCCAGCAGACCTAGCTCTACTGAAAGTTCTCTGAATCTGGGGTTCGGCTAGAGGCTTGGTCGGTATATCGGCCCTTTGTTTGTCGGTATGGATCTTTTCCATCCTGATATCCTTCTTTTTGACATGGTCACGAATGAAGTGATGCCTGATGTCCACGTGCTTGCATCTCGTGTGAAGAACAGGATTCTGAGTGATTGCAATAGCACCGGGTACTATCGCGAAGATCGGCACTTCATTCCGAATGACGTCATAGTCTCTCGTTCTTTGTCTCGGCCCAAAGGATTTGGGCGCAACAACTTCCAAGCAGCCATGTATTCACCTTCGGTAGTCAACGTAGCTGCCGAGTGCTTGTTTCTTTGAAAACCATGAGATCGGCTTGCCGCCAAGGAACCGACATGTTCCCCGAAGTTGATTTTCGGTCAATTCTACATCCCGCATAGTCGGCATCGAATAGCCGCTTAGTTCAATATTATCATCACCGGATACCATAAACCTATGTTGGGTGTGCTTCGAGGTAGCGAAGAATCTTCTTTGCTTGAGTCCGAGATGGCTCGCTTCGGATTCGCCTGAAATCGAGCGCATACACCTACAGCATAAGTTATGTCAGGACGAGTAGCTATTAGATATAGTAATGAACCAATTATAGCACGGTATTCAGTTTGATCTACTGATACTCCCTCCTTATCAAGATCGATCTTCATATTCGTGTTCATCGGGATCTTGATGGGTTTGCCGGATGTGCAGCCAAATCTTTTGATGAGGTCTCGAGTGTATTTGCCTTGGTTGATGAACGTTCCCTTTTCAGATTACTTGACTTGAAAACCAAGGAAGTAGTTCATTTCTCCCATCATCGACATCTCGAACTTGTCCTTCATCATTCTTTCAAACTGCTGACACATAATGATATTCTTCGAACCGAAGATAATGTCATCCACATAGATTTGCACGAGTAATAGGTCGTCTTCCAGTCGAATGCTGAACAACGTGCGATCTACTGTGCCCTTCTAAAAACCTTTCTGAAGAAGAAACTCAGGTATCGTACCAAGCCCTGGGTGCTTGTTTTAACCCGTACAGAGCCTTTCTGAGTCTATATACTTGATGTCCCTACTGAAAGCCGGGCGGTTGTTCCACATAGACTTCTTCTTTCAGCACGCCGTTCAGGAACGCAGACTTCACATCCATTTGATAAACTCTGAATCTTTGATGTGTTGCGTAGGCTAGGAATAGTCTAATTGCCTCCAATCTTGCAACTGGAGCGAAAGTTTCATCGAAATCTATTCCTTCAGCTTGACAGTAGCCTTTAGCCACGAGCCTTGCTTTGTTCCTGACTATAACGTTGTTTTCATCTCGCTTGTTTTTGAAGACCAATTTGGTACCAATGACATGTTGATGCCGGGGTATGTCTACAAGCTCCCATACTTCGTTTCTCGTGAACTGATTCAGCTCCTCCTGCATAGCTATGATCCAGTCAGCATCCTTTAATGCATCCTCAATGTTCTGAGGCTCTTCAGTAGACAAGAAGCAGGAAAATAATGCGCTTTCTCCTTGACAGAATCTGGATCTTGTCTTGACATTAGCTGAAGGATCTCCAATGATCAAATTAGGAGTGTGAGCATCCAGCCACGATCTACGATGTTTCAGCTCTTCATCTGAAATTTGTTCAACACAGATAGTAGGTGAGTTAGGCATTTCAGTTGTACTATTCTGAGATTGAAGAATTTCAGTGATAAGAGTATGATCTACTGAGTCACCGTGTTCGGGGGCATTCAACTCGGGAACATTACTAGATGTTCCCCCCCGAGTTGTTATTCTCGGTAGTGGTCTCGGTTACCTCTACGGTTTCCTCATCGACTCGAGTTACACCGGGATTGATTCTGTTCGGGAGAATCAATCTGCTCAGCTACTTGCTCTGCTGGTTGAGATTCAGTAGATTTGTCTTCAGTTTCTTCGTCTGAATCATCATCCCAACATAGCTGGATCTTTTCAGATTTGTCCTTTAAGCTTAGATCCTGTAGCTGTCTACTGATGTCCTCAGATTCAGAATTTGAGTTATTGCTCCTGTCTTCAGTAGCAAACTCGTTAAACATAACATGAGGGCTTTCCTCCACGCAAAGGGTCCGATAGTTGAATACTCTGAAAGCTTTGCTGACCCGAGAGTATCCTAAGAACACTCCCTGATCTGACTTGCTATCAAAAGTCTTCAGCTGATCTTTCCCATTATTGTGGATAAAGCATGAACAACTAAAGATATGGAAATAAGATAGAGAAGGCTTCCTGCCGTTCCATAGTTCATATGGTGTTCTCTTATGCTGCTTTGTCAGTAAAGATCGGTTCTGAGTGTAACATGCAGTATCAGTAGCTTCTGCCCAGAATTTGGTTGGGAGTCATGAGTCTGCGAGTAGAGTCCTAGCTGCCTCTTTTAGAGTTCTGTTCTTTCGTTCAGCAACTCCATTCTGCTGAGGTGTGCGTGCAGCTGAAGTCTCATGCTCTATTCCTTCTGCTTTGCAGAACTCCTCTACCATGGAATTAAGGAACTCAGTTCCTCTGTCTGAACATATTTTTCTGATCTTGGTGTTCTTCTCGACACTGAGCTTTTTCAGAAGCGTTGGTAACTCTGTTTTGATGTCAGACTTGTTGGCAATGAATATGACCCATGTGTAGCGCGAGTAGTCATCTATGACCACTAATGCATATTTTCTGCCTCTGATCGTCACTGGGGAGACTGGACCGAACAAATCCATATGTAGCAGCTGAAGGATTCCATCAGTGGAAGGTGATGGAACAGGTGGATTTTCATTCTTTGTTTGCTTTCCCTTCAGACATGCTTCACACTGAGTGTCTTTGCTGAATACTTCATTCGGCAGTCCCCTTGCTAGAGTGTTTCTTGCTAGCTTGTTGAGCGTCTTAAAGTTGAGATGACTGAGCCTCCTATGCCATAGCCACCCCGTTCTATTTTCATTCTTCGCCAAAGAAACAAGCTTCGAGTTCACTGAGTTCCGATCGACCACGTATATGTTCTTTTTGCGCGAACTCGATAACACTTTTTTTCCCCGTAGATTTATCAATAACATCACGTAAACCAGGCGTCAAAAATCACTCTATTCGAGTTATCACAAAATTGACTAACGAGAGAAGATTATGCTTTGAAGTCCTTCAACATAGGATACTCTTGGAACTTTGGCGAGTTCCTATGCTTTGAGTGTGCCGTATCCTCTCGTGTAGCCTTTGGCATTATCTCCAAACTCAGTGCGGGTCCATCTTCAGCAACATAATTCTTCGGTAGACTCCTTTGGTATGTCATATGACTTGAGCATCCGCTGTCCACATACAATGGGTCTCTCGCGCACCCGCAAAAACGTAATTATATTCAGGTACCCTTTATTTTTGATTTTGGGTCCTTAGATGTTAGTTTTCATAACCCAAATATGTCTAACAACCCCGGTGATTTCGGACATCTTCTTTCCACTAGAAGTCAACATATCCGACCACCGGACTGGGTCATAGGTGACTTCGAGGCTTCCGAGGTTCGGGAGTCCTAATCTTCTAAGGCGGTGGACTGCTGACCTTAGCCTTCTGTGTGGCTTTCTTTTTCTTCTGACCTTTGGAGCCTCTTCTGACTATAGGTTCATAATAATATGACCCATACCGAGCCTGGATGTGTCGGCTTTGGAGGTACATACTGATCCGCCAATTTTGATTTCTTGGTTCCCCCTTGGTCGAACCGGGGTTTCTTGGCACCGATCTTCTTGTCGAAATGCTGATGTGTGGGATGAGGTGCTTTCATCTTCTCGTTTGTTCTTTGCTAGGGGGTTCGGTATATTTGCGTTCATAGTCTCCCCTTGAACAAACCTATCGGCAAGTCGTACTTCCGAGTGTATCGGGGCGGATGAGGAAGCTCCCCGGCCGAATCCAAGTCCTTCCTTGCAGGTGCTTTGGCTTATTGCTTGCTAGCATAGCCTCTAATTTCTTCTCGGCACCCTTGTACCTCTCGGTCATCGGGTTCCTCCGAGATATCATCACTTTTCTTCGATGTGTCGAGCTCGATCTGAAGTCCTGACATTTCTTGCTTCAGTAGACTCACTTCAGTATCTTTCTGAGTCAAGTCATTGGTCAAAACTGAAATCCGATCTTCTTGATGCTGAGACTTGGCCATCAGAGAGTTTATCTCCTCCCTGAGTCTCAACACAAGTCCTTCGGCCTCAGTAGCAACCTGACTCTCCTGAGAAAGTCTCTGATTCTCTACTTTCAGGGTATCCAACTCCTGAAGAGTCTTGCTAAGCTGTAGACTCATCTGAATTTGTTCGTCGAGCAGTTCTTCGTATGCGGTCGCGACGTCCAAATTCTCATCTCGCACTTTGAAATAGTGTCGTGTGTGCGGTGTGAAGAGGAGTTAAGTGGTTCATGAGAATTTATCTCATCCTCTTCGCCTGCCATCATGCACTTTTCAGCTGATTCATCTGCTTCGTGCTCTAAGGCCATGAAGGCTGCTTCATCGTCAGATGAATCCATAAAGGAGTCGACTTCTTCTGAGTCGTCTGAGATTTCGTCAGCTATGTAGGATTGTCTTTTCTGGGCGAATTTCTCTCTCCTTGCCTTACGTGCTGCGCGTTCAGCACTACCGAGCTCAGGACAATCATACTGATAATGTCCCGGCTTTTTGCAATTATAGCAAGTGATGACTTTTTCTTCTTTGCTTTCGCTATTCGTTGATGGTTCTGAGTCATCCTTCTTTCTGTATTCAGAAGATTGTGAGTCAGGAGTGTGTTTCGACATATAATTTGACTTACCTTTCGTTTCCCGATAGGCTTTAGTCACTTTTCCACATCGCTGCTTCTCCTTCTCATACTTTACAGCGAGCAGCGCATACTTCTGAGCGAGACTTCCTTCTTGTAGATCATTGAGTGAAGGCTCAGTCTTACTCGTCGTTTTGCTCGTCGCTGGAGATGCTGTGCTGACTGATGCTTTGAAAGCATGGTCGATTTTTGTGTCAGCTTCAGCTCTCTGCTTTCTTTGAGGTCTGTCGAACTCAAACTCCTCTCGCCTGTAATTACGAAAAGATATGGTCGGGAGACACAAGCATCTAAGTCGAATGTCGCAATAGAGTGGCAAAAAGTGTCCAGGTGTCCGTCCAGGCGGTGCCCTCGGAATCTTCGATTCATCTCTCGGTTCTTCGAATGTCTTTCCCAGCCCATTGATAGAGTTCATCGATTGGTAAATCGACGTTCGATCTTCGATTTTGTCACCGGGCATGAGAGACAAGCTTTCCAGCTTTTGGAGTTCCAGTGCTAGTTTATTCGCTTTAATCTTCTGAGTCCCTCGACTCAGTAGCGCTAGAGCGTCCCAGAGTTCTTTTGCAGTCTTGCATTCCTGAACCCTGCCAAGATAAGAATCACTAAGGGTGGTCAGTATAGCGTTTCTGGCAACACGGTCTAAGTTGTGAAGTTTCTTCTCCTCAGGAGTGAAGAGACTTCTGTCTTTGGGAATCTTCTTCCCGGTCACCATTCCTCCTCCTTGAGCTTGGTCCTGAGTTACGACACTATCGATCATGGGAACGATAGGTCCATCTTCAAGCAGTTCAGTCATACTGTCATGGAGGGATGTGAGATGTGCTTCCATTCTGACTCGCCATACTCCATAATTCTCCACCGAGAACATGGGTACCATCCTTATACCTGACATATCAGCCATGAAGAATATAGATATGAATGTAGAGTGATATGCAGTGAAAACGTTTTCCTCCGGATCCGTTCGAATAGACCAGTCTCAAAGTGACAAGAGTCTTAAAGAACTCCCGCTCTGATACCAATTGTTGGTCCCGAGTGTATGGTCAGGTGTAGAGGGGGGGGTGAATACACCTGATTCGATTTCTCAACTTCGAACTCGAATAGTCCTATTCAGGATGGTGTCCGATCGAACAGCTTCAGCGGACCGCACAACCGTTACCGAATCGAGTTAAAGGCTAAGAGTACTGACTCAGCTAAGATCTACTAACTGACTAGGTCAGAATTCAGTATCTACAGTAAGAGTTCAGTGCGCGGAATAGTGTAGGCCCAAATCAGTTTTTGTGAGAATACGTTTTAAGTCTCAGTATGCTGAGACAGTTGATTGATTTTAAATATGATGTTCAGTATGAATAGTAAAATCAATGCAACAGTTAAGAAAGCAGTAAGAGACACAGGATTTTTAAAGTGGTTCGGATATCGCTCAAATCCTACATCCACTGTCCCGAATGATCAGGAAGCTATTTATTATCCTGAGTTAGTCTCAGTCAGCTTGCACACTGGGCAAAGCCGCGTCTTGGTTTTTATACTGATCCAAGTCTCAGTTTACAACACTATCAAACTTAAAGTGTTTGACAAACTTCTCCAACAGTGAAGGAGTCCTTATTCAATAAGGATTGGGTTCAAATGTGAACTCCTTCGTCTAAGCTATAGATAAGAACGGTTGAGCTTAGGGTTAGAGGGATAGGGAATATGAGAGAGTAGCTTCTAGATCGACGAACAGCTGAAGGTAAGCTATAAGTTCGTGTAACGTCGATTGGATACTAGAGGCTTTATATGTCGGTTTAGCTTGATTCCCTATGAGCTAGAATGTAGTCTTTCGCCGGAGATTGTTCTTCGAGTTCTTGCTAAGACTTTGTTCTTTGGAATTCGCTCGTTTTTGCGCTCTCTCGTGTTCTTGGTGAGCTTCAAATCTTGAATGATCCCTCTATTTATAGAGCAGAGATTGAAATAGATCCGTTGGAGATGATCTTCTTCTCTCTCTCTCTCTTTTTGGTAGTAAACGACTCTTTTGGTGTAGGTAACAGTGTACTTTCCCACCTTTTTAGGTAAAAGGTTGTCTGCAGCTTTAGCAGGTGAGAAGACATGTGTTTGCTTGTCATTCGTCGAGGTGGATGGAGTGGTTGAGACAGCACAAACTTCGAGACAGACTGAAGCTGACTTCTCTCTTCCTCGTACATGACAATGCCGATTGTCTTTCAAAAGATTCTCGACAGTCCCGAAGATGCTCGCCGTTGTTGAGTCCGACCTTGTATTCGGTAGATAGGCTGCCGAGATAAGTCTATCGAAGATCGGCTCGAGTCCAGTGAACTACTCTGCCGAGTTCGGTTCAACCGACTCTCTCGCATATCTTGCTCTCGCTAAGTCCAAGTATCACCGAGTCTTCTCGCACCGGTGCCGAGGCGGATAAGCTGCGGAGCGCCTTGACCGGAGCAGAGTGTCTACCGAGTCCGAAACCTCGGAGACAAAACGATACAAGGGAATGGTTCATCATTCAGATAGGGTTTTGGGATCTTCAAATCTTCAGACAAGTACAGAGCACAAGGCTACTGAGCTTAAGATCAGTGTCTAAGACCGAATCATTTCCCACTGAGTGAAACAGTGCTGAGGATGGAATCATCACCCAACACATGGGCATCTCCAACGATTCGCATGGCTTCCCCCGGTCAATTTTTGTCCACTTGTTCCTAAAAACCCAATACAAGCAAGCAGTAAATTCCATATAAATCCCCCCACCCCCATTTATTCTCCTCTTCCACTCTTAGATTGGTGGGAGGGAAATTAGGCTAAGGTAAAATTCGAAAAAAGGGTTTCCCTTTTTGATGAAATTGTAAATGATATGGATTGAATCAATTTAGGAAGAAAACTCAGATTTATTTCTTTAGAACACAACTTGTTACAGTGACAGCACGCCTATTTAAAGAGGAAGGCGGAATCTTCGAGAAACTGTAGCAAGAAACTAACTCTAACTAACTAAAAGATGAAACGCGCTTTTACTAGTATAACACGATAATATAAGTACTAATCTGGGATGTCCATCAACGAAGATCAAGATCAACGGCCCTTATTCAAACAGAAACACGCGCTACTGAGCAACCAACTGTAACTAACTAACTCCTTCTTCCTTCACCAACTCAACACCATTGCAGTCCGAATCAACTCTTCTCGCCCATTCCAGAAGCTTCGCAACACCCCCCCTCAAGATGGAGGCGATGAATATCAGAAAGCCCCATCTTGGAAAGTAAGAAACGGAATCGTGGGCCAGGAAGTATTTTTGTAAAGAGATCGGCCACTTGAAGAGAAGTGTGAATGGCCGTCGGAGCAATAAAACCAAGCTTGAACTGATCGCAGACAAAGTGGCAATCCATATCTAGATGCTTCGTCCGTTCATGAAATACTTGATTTTTGCAAAGACGAATGGTCGTTGCATTATCACAATGTAAAGGGATAGGAAGCAAACAAACCACTTTAAGGTCTCGAAGAAGATAAGAGACCCACAACAGTTCACGAACAACAGACCCAAGAGCACAGTATTCGGCCTCTGCAGTAGAAACAGAGACCGTTGCTTGCTTCTTGTAGCGCCAAGAAATCATAGACTTCCCAAGGAAAACACAATATCCAGTCAGGGAACACCGTGTGAGAGCACAAGTGCCCCAGTCAGCATCTGCATAAGCTGTAAGAGAAGGACTGGGACAGTCACTTGTGAAGAACAGACCCAATGAAGGACATCCCTTGAGATACTTGACCACATGATGAGCGGCTTGTAAATGATGCAGACGAGGTGAGGCTATGTATTGGCTCAATTGTTGAGTAGCATGGGTGATGTCAGGACGAGTAAAATTTAGATATAGCAATTGCCCAACCAAGCGCCTATAGCAGTCAGGGTCTGGGAGCAGAGGACTATTGTCACTGCTTAGCACCAGTCCCTGAGGAAAAGGGGTAGAAGCAGGATGGTTGCCCAGCAGCCCTACTCTGTCTACTAGATCCAACACATATTTCCTCTGATTGAGGGATATTCCTTGTTCCCTCCGAGCTAATTCCATACCAAGAAAGTATTTAGCTTCCCAATCTTTAATGGTAAATTGATCTTGTAAAAACTTCTTCAACCTCTCAATAATAGACAAGCATGGTCCAACAACCAAAATATCATCCGCATACACAAGAAGTGCCATAAATGTGTCATCAACTCCTATAGTAAAGAGACAGTGGTCATGAGGGGACTGTTGTAGACCAAAAGAGATTAGAGCCTGCATAACTCACTGTTCCATTCTCGAGAAGCTTGCTTCAATCCATATAAGCTCTTGACAAGACTACAAACTTGTCCAGGTTTGGCCTTAGAATAACTTTGAGGAGGCGCCATGTAGATAGTCTCTGATAGAGTGCCATGCAGGAAAGCATTATTAACATCCACTTGATGTAAGAACCACCCTTGGCAAGCTGCTAAAGCAATCACAAGTCGAATAGTAACATGTTTAGCAACTGGTGAAAAAACCTCTTCATAATCAACTCCATATTCTTGTTTGTACCTTTTGCTACAAGTCGGGCCTTATATCTTTCCACTGTTCCATCAGACTTAAGTTTCGTCTTAAACACCCATTTTGAATCAATAATGTTATGTCCAGTGGGAGCATCAACCAGCTCCCAAGTCTGATTAGCTTCTAAAGCATCAAGTTCAGAATTCATGGCAGAAACCCAATGTGGCCATTTGCTTGCTTCTGTATAAGAACTAGGCTCTGTAATCTGAGTGATATTAGCTAAGAAACCAGAATAGGTGGAGGTAAAGACAGGAGAAAGTGTATAAGGGTAAGTAGGTGGGGTTATAGAAGTATTCTCAGACAGCAAGGAGGAAGAAACATCAATATGGCTAACAAAATCTTTCAACCATATTGGAGGCTTAGTAACTCTTTTCTGTCTACATTCTGGGAGAACTGTCTGAGAATCTAGAACAACAGGAAGGATTAAAGGTTGAGGTGAGGAAGAACAAGTAGGCATGGAACGAGGTTCTGAGGATGGAGAAGGATCAGGTATAGGTACAGAATCAGGAACATTTTCAGAACTGGATGCTGCAGGAGAATACTCTGCATCCAATTCCTCAAGATGAACAAATGTTGAAGGGCTAGAAAGACTATTGGATGACTCTGAAATTCCCAGGGTTGAAGAATGAAAAGGGAAAATATTGGGAAAGCATTTTACATCTCGTGAGGTAAAGATATCTTGAGCATCAAGATTGTAAAGAACTGTTGGTCCGGAGACAAATATCAGGTGTAGAGGGGGGGGGGGTGAATACACCTGAGTACCATTTCTTTTTCTCGGTGAAAGTCAGCTGAAGCTGTTGGTTGCAACTGATGAACAGTGCCAAATAAACCTTCGATCACGGGACAGAGTGAGTCGCCATCGAGCTCTCCTACTGACTTTTGTCGGATTTCGAAACTCGATTGGAGACTTAAGTGTGCAGATAAGTGTGGGGCCCGGAGTTTGTCTCTTTTTGAAAACGTGTTTTCGCAGATTAAATTCTTTTGGCTGAGCGATTTTAGAAATACGTTTTATGCAAACTTATGATTTTCAAAGGTTTGTATGCAATAAAACAGTAAAGAACACAAGCAGTTTAACGTAGTTCGGATACGCAAGATCCTACATCCACGGTCCTGAACAGAGCAAGATAACTTGTTGATTAGTCTGAGCAAGTCTCAGCAAGGAAATTGTGCACAGGACAGATCCTTCTAAGTTATAGTCCTTAGCGACTTTACAATTCAAACCTAAGTTCGAAAGGGAGCGAAAACAATTCTCCAACTAATGAAGGAGTTCTTACAATAAGAACAGTTCACTAAAAATGAACTCCTTCGAATCTAAGCTATAAATCTGACAATGAGCTTAGGTAGAGAAGAAATGGATCTAAAGACTCTAGAGAGAAGAACCACAAAAATATTCTAGTAAATGCAGATTCTTCGCTGGATGTTCTGATTGAGTTGCTAGAGTGTTTGAGAGCTTGAGCAATTTCCCTTTTTTAATTTCGTGCTTCGCGCTAGTGGAGCTTCGAAATCTTCTCTATTTATAGTTGTGAGCTTGGCATATGTCCGTTGGAGACGACGATGCCACGTGTCACAAGCTTCCCAAGAAAACGGCCATTAATTCGAACTTGTTGCAGCAGGGCAGTTAATTATTGTACATGAGAGCAGCTTTACTGTTTGGACCAGGTAAGGTGTTGTCGGCTTCTCATTGGTCGAGGTTTGTGGTTGGTGATAATGTCAGAGTTGACCGTTCAAACAACCTCGTATGATCTTCTGCTGAACTTTCGAAAAGACTTAAGTAGCTGGGTCGCTTTACGTTGGATACGATGACCGCAAAGTCTCTCGTCTTCTTCGACCGAGTCGGTCGACAAGGAATGTAACTTCTGAGTAAGTCAGCTGGCGACTGCGAAGGTACTGGGCTTGCATGAGTTCTTCTGCTGATGACTTATCAGCTGCTGGATTGGCTTCTACTGAGGTCTACTCAGCTGATGACTGAAGAACGCAAGCGATTACACTGATGAGGTGGGGTTCTGAAAAGTATCTTCGACAGAAGATCAGTTCAACAATTACCCCGTACAGGACTTAGACAAGAATATAAAAACGATTACAACAAGTCTAACCTATACATCAGCTAATCCTAATGACACACTCAACTACTGATATCAGCTCGGTTTTGGGATCTTCAATTCCATAGTACTACTATGATTTCCCCCAATTTTCTTTTAACCATGAACAGCTGAGTATCATCTACTGACTCATATCCAACAATTTCCCCCTAATTGATGCCAAAACCTCTACTTCTAAACTCTAAACATCTTATAAGAAATGCTAACCTACTGACAACAATTTCCCCCTTAATCTATCTGAGGAAAACAAACTGATATGATGACTTCAAAACATCAGCAGGTGAGAGATAGGCAAAATCAGAGAAACTGATTGTAAGTGTGTGTCAGATCACTTAGTAATCAGTTGTGAAAACACAAAGCAAAATGCTGTAAGACAATGAGTAATTGTCTATCAAGCAATAGGAACGATAGCATATATGATCAAGAAATTAGAGGTTCCTATCACTATTACAAAAGAGTAGAGAAGAGAAAACACTATTGACGCCTGAAGCCTTGAGTGCGCTTCTTGAAATCAGCAGATCTGTCGACAGGAGGTTGTAGACCATAGTATAGGTAGATTCTCTTCCTCAGAGTCTGGACATCCTCGTCGTCTTCAGCTAAGTCGACACTCAGGTCGAAGCGATAAGCTGCAGCTCTGACCTCATCCTCTATTTCCTTTGTACACAGAACTCCGCGCGCAGTTCTAGGAGGTGGGATGCGCCTGAAAGCCGGAGCTCTGAAAGGAATGTTCTCTCTCTTCATAATCTCCAGAAGTTGTTCCCTCAGCTCAGAGTTATAATTGAACAAAAACTCGTCAAAGGCTTGTTCGATAGTTTGCTCACTTGGATAGAATTTCCATACGTAGTAGCCTTTGATAAATTCCTCTTTGAGCTCTTCCCATTGATCATTAACCGGAAGCAGGAACCCATTTATCAACATGAAGCACGGGGTCCTTTTTGACATAAGGCGCTCTTTTCCTTGATCCTCGTGGGATTTGTCTTCCGGGATCAGGCCTGGCTTTTGAGATAGGCTCATCATCTTAGCCATATCGGCCATTCTCTTCTTCTCTCGAAGAGCCGCGCCCTACAATCTCCTTTCCTCGGGTTAAGGCCTCGCAGCGTGGCTTCCCACGTGGCTCTATCTTCGACTTCTTGCTCATGTGTAAGATGAGTCCGATAGTGACTACGAGCGGTAGCTTGACTCGTAGTAGAAAGAGTTTTTGCGAACTCCTCCCGAGCCTTTTTCTTTTCTTCGTCCACGTACTCTTGCTTCTTCTTTCCTCTCGCCCTTAACAACTTTGCCCTTAGGCTTTTTAGCAAGTTGAGCTTCTTCCAGTTGCCGCACATGGTCCAGACTTGTCTTGTAGTTGTTGGGCTACGCGGAGGTCGAAGTCCTCTTGTTCCGCTTTAGATTTGAATTTTCGGACCGGGGAGGAAGGAGGAGTAGTAGCAAGTGCGCGTCTCCTTCCCCGGCCTCTGCGGAGGAGCCTATTCTTCTTCGACTCTTGCTCAATGAAGTGAGCAACATCTTCTATGTGGGCGGCAGAAGATGAGATGGGGGTAGGTTCTAGAGGAAATTCAAGTAGCGTAACCCCCCGAAGTATCTTGAGCATTAGCGGTTGAGGGTTGTTCCGCCCGAATACCTTCCCCCGAGTCCGAGCATTAGAGGGTCCTTCCTCCCGACCACCCTCTACTATTTGGACATCGCCCATATCCGGTGTCGGGTTCATCCTTCATAATACCTTCCCCCTTTTTGGCATCATTTGCCTTAGAGAGTTGGGTGCGGATGGCTTGAATGTCTCTTTCCACGGTGTGGACTCGAATCCTTAATCCGAGTTGCTTTGTGGATTCAAAGTCCTTGACGAGATCGCAATATAATTCCCAGGTCTTTTTCCCGATCGGCTCTTGATGTTTTAAGTCGTGCGGTGACTCCGGACGGAGTTTCAGCAGAGCCCGATCCTCGCGATTCTCGTCATTTCTTTCGAATAAGTTTCGTAGCCTCTCGCCCGTTGGGTAATAGATTTCGAAGGCTAGAGGTGGCAATCTTATTCCTTTCATCGATTTCGAGCTTAACGAGCTGCAAGAGCTTGAGTCACTGCTCCGAAAATATCTTATGCCGATTCTCGAGCAACTGGCGACTCGAGCTTCTAGATCGATTTTCCGAGCCGCTAAGTGCCGCCTCAATAATCTCCCCGAAAGTTCGGTTGAGGAGTAGGTACTGGAGTCTTTGAGATGCCAGCAGCTATTCTGTCTAAGCTCTGTGTTTGAGCCTTAGTATACTTTGTCCACTTCAGATGGACGTCCTTAGCCAAAAGTCTGTTTTTCTCTCCTTGGCGTCGAATAGCTTTATTTACAGACTTTGAGGACACGGAATCGATAGGTTGTATCTGGTACGAGCTAGTTCCGAGCCTCTGCTCAGAAAACATGAGGAGCTGCTCCCTACTGTACTTCGGAGCACCTTGAGCATCACCTGATGTATCAGGAAGTGGTGATTTGCTCTTCTCACGGGGAGTTGAACCCTCAGCAGAGCCTCCCAACTCTGTATCCTTGGGTGTCTGATCCTTCCTCTGATTGTTATCATCATCATCTTTCTTATCATCAGCAGGAGGAGATGGGGGTGGAGGAGTGTTACCAGGGACTGACTCTCGTAAGCTTAGAAGGTAAAGCATTGCGGCTCTGAGATCTTCAAGAGTAGCTAAGTCAGCTGGTTCTCCGTACCCTATTACTTCTTGTAGCTTCTGCTCCTCATCGAGCAGGTAGATGACTGAGTGGGTTTTGATTATGTCTTCTAGAATATCCCAACTCAGAAATCTAAGAAGCATTTGAACCCTAACCCTGATGGCTATGTCGACTAAGTCTGAGCGCCCAGCGATCTCAGGAATATGATCGTGTACGTCAGCTGCGGCACAGAGACGAGTGGTGAGAATAGTTGTCCACTCAGTCGCAGTCTCCTCAGTCGGTTCCCTGACGTCCGACTGTGTCTCCTCAGAGCTAATTACCTGGACTTTATCTTTGAGGGTCGCACCCTCAATGCCAGTATCAGAATCTAAAATCTGCTCTTCTTGAGTAGGAGGAGGAGTGGGTTCAATAACAGAGAGGGGATGAGCAGCTGAGACCTCAGCTGGTCTGGTCTTAGTCAGCCGCCTCTTCTTAGGCACTTCGGTATGCGGGGGCAGAGCGGATGCTACTCTCTTTGGCTCAGGTGGCCCCTTACCGATAGACTTCTCAGTCGCTGCTTTAGTCTTGAACTTAATCAGTTTTACATCGAAGAACTTAGAATCAGCAAACGACGAGTGCCTCTGAACAGAGTTTTCTATGAGGACTGACATCTTAGTCCCATAGAGTAACTTCTCTAAACTGGCTAACTTCCTCTCTCCAGTGGGTAGGGTAGTGAACTTCTGGGCTTGGGCCTTCATCTCCGAGACATAATAGTCGGCCCAGTTCACTTCAACTCCATCATCTATCGCCATCATCAGCTGAATCCTTGGCTTGGATAATTGATCATATGATCCACTGAAGCTCGTTAGGATATGAGAGACTATGTAGGCTAGTCTCCGTATTGGGGGAGCGAGAAGGTTCTTCTACGTAGCCGACTTGAATGATATGTCGGAGCGTCCGCGTAACTTATGAACATATGCGTTTATCTCCTTCTCCTTGTATCCGATAGGAGAAATACCAGAGTCTGGAAGATCAAACGTCAGCATCAGCGCGTCTCTGGCGTTGAAGATTCTCTGAGTAGTATCCCAACAGTTCTGATCTACTTCCTTCATATAGACGAAGGAAGATTCCTCGCCTCCAGACGCGAGTGACCTCCAGTTGTAATAAACTTCTACCACTTACCTAGGTAGATAAGATCTCGGGTGCTTCGTCACCAGTTCCTGAAGACCAGAACGCTCCAGAGCATCAAACACGGGTTCCAAGAAAGAGATATCAACTTTTCGGAAGGCCATAGTTGGTTCAAACTGAATCCTGGATGCCATTATCTCCTCTATATTCTCAGGGACTTGAGATGTCGCCATTGAAATCTGCAAAATAACTTGTTAGCACTTGAAAATAGAGTAAGTTAGTAAGTATTCAGCAGGTTTCAATACATTACCGAGTACTAAAGAGCTTTGAGAGATGCAAAAGCGAGACAGTTAAGATGATTTTTGAGAAAGAAACTGAACGCTTGAAAATAGCTCTTAAGTTGAAAATGGTGAAAAGTGAGGAGGAAGATAGAAGATGAAAGATTTATATATCTGACTGATTATAAGTTTAGATCCAATGATCCTATTTTAATCTTTCAAATCTATAGACGGCTGAGATTAAATGTTATAAAAGTAATGATTACAAAAGCCGCCTCAAACATAGACTTACGTAATAAAGGTAAGTGAGAAGACATGCATTAAATGCGCGACAGACAACATTAATTACTCAGTTTATGCGAATGAGAAGGTTTCCTACTGACCTTTCCTTAAACTTATTAATGGCGGGAAATATGCACATTAACTACTGACTGCGTGCGACTGATATAATAAATGCAGACATGCTTCTGAAAAGAAATTAAGTATATGATACTACACAAACCTCTTCAGCTGAACTTTCGATCAGCTGGTTACCGTTATATCGCAGGGAGGATGATTGATGTACTTGATAAGCACGTTCCCCTTCTGCGTATGCAGGTGTGATTCTTCCCACTTGAATCACCGTAAGGAGTCTACCGACTTGTCGTCTTGGTTCCATCTACTGATACCAAATATTTCCAATTGTCTCCACGGACTGCTATCAGTAGTTGTCTTCTACTGATGCATTTCAGTAGGATCCAGTAGACCTAGCTCAACTGATAATTCTCTGAATCTGTTATCAACTAGTGGTTTGGTCAGTATGTCTGCCATTTGTTTGTCAGTATGGATCTTTTCCATTCTGATATCCTTCTTCTCGACATGGTCTCTGATGAAGTGGTGTTGGATATCCACGTTCTTGCATCTCGTATGTAGAACTGGGTTCTGAGTTATGGCAATAGCACTGGTGGAGTCACAGTAGATGGTCACTTCATTCTGAATGATACCATAATCTCTTAGTTGTTGTCGAAGCCAAAGGCAACCATGTACTCAGCTTCAGTAGTGGACGTTGCAACTGAGTGTTGTTTCTTTGAGAACCAAGATATCAGCTTGCTGCCCAGGAACTGACACGTTCCGGAAGTTGACTTACGATCTATCCTGCATCCTGCATAATCAGCATCAGAATAACCTGTCAGTATTAGATTATCATCGGCGAGGATACCATAACCCAAAGATCGGGTGTTCCTCTCGAGATAGCGCAGAATCTTTTTAGCTGAGTCGAGATGACTTCGCTTGGGATCCGCTTGAAATCTTGCGCATACACCTACAGCATAAGTTATGTCAGGTCGGCTAGCTGTTAAATATAATAAAGAACCAAAAATAGCTCTATAATCAGTAGAGTTAATAGAAGCTCCCTCTTTGTCTATATCGATTTTAAAATTCGTATTCATGGGGATTTTGACTAGCTTGCTGGAGTCGCAGCCGAATCTCTTGAGAAGGTCTCGAGTGTATTTGGCTTGATTGATGAAGATTCCTTCAGGTGATTGCTTCACTTGAAATCCAAGGAAATAATTCATTTCTCCCATCATGGACATCTCGAATTTCTCTTTCATCATCTTCTCGAACTACTGACATATGATCTCGTTTAACGTACGAAAATGATGTCGTCCACGTAGATTTGCACCGGTAGGATGTCATCTCCTGACTTTATGTTGAATAGGGTGCGATCTCCTGTCCCCTTACGAAAACCTTTACAAGTAGAAAGTCTGATAGGGTATCATACCAAGCCCTGGGTGCTTGTTTTAACCCATACAGAGCTTTCCTAAGTCTGTACACCTGATGTCCCTGCTGAAAGCTGGGCGGTTGTTCCACGTAGACTTCTTCCTTCAGTATGCCGTTCAGCAAAGCTGACTTTACATCCATCTGATAGACTTTGAAGCCTTGATGTGTTGTATAAGCTAGGAATAGACGAATGGCTTCCAATCTAGCGACTGGAGCGAATGTTTCATCAAAGTCAATTCCTTCTGCTTGACTGTATCCCTTTGCAACTAGTCGTGCTTTATTTCTGACAATGACGTTGTTTTCATCTCGCTTGTTTTTGAAGAGCCACTTGGTACCAATGACATGCTGATGTCTAGGTCTGTCTACAAGCTCCCAAACTTCGTTTCGAACGAACTGGTTCAGCTCTTCTTGTATGGCAGGATCCAGTTAGCATCATTAAGTGCTTCCTCTATCGACTGAAGTTCTTCTGTAGACAAGAAACAAGAATATAGTGAGCTTTCGCCTTAATTAAATCTAGATCTTCTTCTTATCGTTGCTGATGGATCTCCATTGATAAGATCTGAAGAATGAGCATCTACCCATGATCGTCTGAGTCTGGCTTCTTCTTCTGATACAACTTCTGCAGAATCAGTAGGAGTGTTAGGCATTTCAGTAGTACTGTTCTGAGATTGCAATATTTCAGTAAGAAGGTTAGGATCCACTGAGTTTCCAGGTTCAGGGGCATTTAGCTCAGGAACATTAATCGTTCCCCCTGAGTTTATATTCTCAGTAGAGGTCTCGATTACCACCGGGGGCTTCCTCATCGACCGATGTTACCTGTTGTTGATTCTGTTCGGGAGAATCAACTAGGTCAGCTACGTCGACTGTTGGTTGAGTCTGAGTTTGTTCATTGTCTGACTCATCATCCCAACAATGCTGGATCTTTTCAGCTTTATTAGTAACTCCGAGATCCTGTAGCTTGCTGCTAACATCATCAGTATTTAACTGTGTATCTTCCATGTTCTCAGTAACAAATTCATCAAAAACAACATGAGGGCTTTCCTCCACACAAAGAGTCCGATAGTTAAAGACTCTGAAGGCTTTACTGACTCGAGAGTATCCTAAGAAAACTCCTTGATCAGATTTGCTATCAAAGACCTTCAGCTGATCTTTCCTATTATTGTGGATAAAGCAAGGACAACCAAAAATATGAAAATGAGAAATAGAAGGAATTCTCCCTTTCCATAGTTCATATGGTGTCTTCATGTGTTGCTGAGTGAGTGGTGAGCGATTCTGAGTGTAGCAGGCGGTGTCAGTAGCATCAGCCCAGAACTTCGAGGGTAGTCCAGAATCTGCGAGGAGCGTTCTTGCTGCTTCTTTGAGTGTTCTGTTCTTTCGTTCAGCAAGTCCGTTCTGCTGAGGGGTGCAAGCAGCTGATGTCTCGTGTTTAATTCCCTCTTTATCGTAGTATGTCTTAACTACAGAGTTTAGAAACTCTGTTCCTCTGTCCGAGCGAATTCTTTGAATCTTGATGTCCTTTTCCACACTGAGCTTCTTCAGCAGATTGGGCAACTCAGTTTGAACATCAGATTTATTGGCGTTGAAGATGACCCAAGTATATCTCGAGTAGTCATCAATAACGACGAGGGCATACTTCTTGCCTCTTATAGTCACTGGAGAGACTGGCCCGAATAGGTCCATGTGCAGCAGCTGAAGGATTCCATCAGTGGAAGGTGACGGAATAGGTGGATTGCTACTCTTTGTTTGCTTTCCCTTCAGACATGCTTCACAATTTCTGTCTTTAACGAACGATTCGTTGGGCAGTCCTCTGACTTTGGAGTTCTTGGCTAGCTTGTTCATGGTCTTGAAGTTCAGGTGGCTGAGTCTCTTGTGCCATAGCCATCCTGACTTGTCACCAGATTTTGTCTGTGCTAGTAAGCAAGCCTCAGGTTCTGCGGTTTTCCAGTCTGCAACATAGATGTTTTTCCTCCGCGATCCTGATAACACTGTTTTCCCTGTAGATTTATCAACAACATCACAGAAACCAGCGTCAAAGATAACTCTGTTAAGATTATCACATAATTGACTGACAGAAAGGAGATTATGTTGAAGTCCTTCAACATATGTTACTCTTGGAACTGAAGCAGTCCCAATGTTCAGCATTCCGAATCCCCTTGTGTAGCCTTTAGAATTGTCTCCAAACTCAATTCTGGGACCATCTTCTTGTACATAGTTGGTTAGCAGGCTCTTGTGATATGTCATGTGTCTTGAGCAGCCGTTGTCCACTATCCATGGGTCCTTATGCACCTGCAAAACAGAAGCATCTTTAGGTACCCTTTGGTTCAGTTGGGTCCTTACTGGTTAGTGGGTGATTTCGGAACCCAAATATGTCTCGGGACCTTAGAAGTCTGAGACTTCTTCTTCTGAACCTTGTCAGCTTTCTTCTCCACAGGACTTGGAGATACTGACTTTCTGCTGATGATTTTGGGTTCAGGCGTTTTCTTCTTCTGAGTCTTAGCGCTTCTCCTGACCTTGGGCTCATAGTAGTACGAACCGTACTGAGCTGGATGCTCAAACAGTGGCTCCTTGTACTGTTCTGCCCATCTGACCTTCTTGGTTCCCTCTGAGTTCGATCTCGGTGTCCTGGGGCTGGAACCTTTGGTCAGTTGTTTGTTGCTGCTCGACTGAGGTGCGATTACTTTCTGTTTGTTCTTCGCCTGAGGTGTGGTGTCAGTAGCTTGCACCTTTCCTCTGACGAACCTATCAGCCAGTGCTTATGAGCTTTTGGAGGTAGAAGCTTCATGGGTGTAGCCAAGGCCTTCTTTCACATCAGTTGGCCGTTGTGCTCTGAGCATGCTTTCTAGTTTCTCCTTTGCTCCCAGGTATTGTTCAGTCATCAGTTCTCTCCAGACCTCATCACTTCTCCTGAGAGAATCATAGTCCTTCTGTACGTCTGAGATTTTCTGACTGAGTTGGGCTATTTCAGTCTCTTTCTCCAAATTGTCCTTGGTCAGGACTGAGATCTGAGTCTCTTGAAGCTGAGACTTAGTCATAAGAGATTCGATCTCTTCCTTGAGTCTCGCAACTAGATCCACTGACTCAGTAGAGACCTGACAATCAGAAGAAAGTCTCTGATTCTCAGCCTTTACCTGTTCTAGTTCCTGGATGGTTCTGCTGAACTCTCTGCTCCTCTAGCAGGTCGTCATATGCTTGTACTATGTCCATAGGGTCATCCGAGACCGAGCAAGTGTCGTGTGTGTTGTGTGAAGAGGAGGTTATATTAAGTTTAGAATTTACCTCAGCCTCTTCTCCGGCCATCAGACACTGTTCAGCTGATTCCTCAGGAACCTTCTCTCCGACTTCAACAGCTACGAATGCAGCTTCATCCTTAGAAGAGTACATGAATGTATCCTCTTCAATTGAGTTGTTGGATATCTCTCCGGCTATGTAGGCCTGCCTCTTCTGGGCGAATTTATCTCTTCTGGCCTGCCGTTCTGCTCTTTGAGCAGCTGAGAGTTCGGGACAGTCGTACTGATAGTGTCCCTCCTTCTTGCAGTTGTAACACGTGCATGTTCTGCTGCTTTTTCCAGCTAAAGCTTTTGGTGGACTAGCAACAGGCTCCGTGTTCCTGCATTCAGTAGAAGTGTTAGATTCTTCCCTTTTTGAATATTCTTTCTTACCAGGGGGAGAATCTCTATGATATTTCTTCAGCTTTCTGACTCTCTCCTTTTCTCTTTGGTATTTGAGAGCCATCAGTGCGAGCTGGTCAGTACCAGACATTTCAGATGTCTTTCTATCTGCAGCAGCTACTGCCTTGCTGGAAGAAATCTTTTTGCCTCCAGTTTTGCTGACTGTTGCCTTGAAGGCATGATCGATTTGAGTGTCAGCTGGAGCACTGGAACACTTCTGCGGTAGACTATGCTCAAATTCCTCCGTCTTTAATTCTGAAAATATAACATCAGGAGTTAGAGCATTAAGATCAGAGCGACGTAAATAAGTAGCAAAAGGAAGCCACTTTTGTCGGGGTAGCGCTCTTATGATTGTGTTCATCTCTTTGTTTGAGAACACCTTTCCCAGCCCGTTTATCACATTGACTTGATTCGTAAATCTGACGCTCAGCTCGTCAATGGTTTCACTGGGCTCCATCGCAAAGGCTTTGAACTTTTGAAGCTCTAATTCGAGCTTGTTTTCTTTAATCTGAGGAGTTCCTTGGCTCAGTACAGCCAGGGCGTCCCAAAGTTCTTTCGCCATTTTGCAGTCCTGCACCCTCCCGAGGTGTGAGTCACTGAGCGTTGTCAGTATAGTATTTCGTGCGACTCGGTCGAGGTTATGCAGCTTTTTCTCTTCAGGCGTGAAGGCAGATTTGTCCTTGGGAACCTTCGGACCGATACGAGCACCTTCACCTTCCACTTCAGCGAACTGAACGTTGTCTATCATTGGAATGATGGGTCCGGTCTCCAGTACGTCAGTCATGCTGTCGTGCAGCGACGTAAGGTGTGCCTCCATTCTTACACGCCATACCGTGAAGTTCTCTATTGAGAACATCGACACCATCCTGATACCTGACATGTCAGACATTATGTGTACGAGTATAAGGATGAATGAAGAGATGCTTGTGCAGAGAAAACGTTTTCAAGGATCAGTTCGAGAAGACCAGTATTTCAGAACAGGTGGTCAGTTGAACACCGTGTGCTCTGATACCAATTGTTGGTCCGAAGACAAATATCAGGTGTAGAGGGGGGGTGAATACACCTGAGTACCGTTTCTTTTTCTCGGTGAAGGTCAGTGAAGGCTGTTGGTTGCAACCGATGAACGATGCCAAATAAACCTTCGATCACGGGACGAGTGAGTCGGCCATCGAGCTCTCCTACTGACTTTTGTCAGTACTTCGAAACTCAGTTGGAGACTTAAGTGTGCGGATAAGTGTGGGGCCCGGAGTTTGTCTCTTTTTGAAAACGTGTTTTCGCAGATTAAATTCTTTTGGCTGAGCGATTTTAGAAATACGTTTTATGCAAACTTATGATTTTCAAAGGTTTGTAGGCAATAAAACAGTAAAGAACACAAGCAGTTTAACGTGGTTTGGATACGCAAGATCCTACATCTACGGTTTTGAACAGAGCAGGATAACTTGTTGATTAGTCTGAACAAGTCTCAGCAAGGAAACTGTGCACAGGACAGATCCTTCTAAGTTATAGTCCTTAGCGACTTTACAATTCAAACCTAAGTTCGAAAGGGAGCGAAAACAGTTCTCCAACTAATCAAGGAGTTCTTACAATAAGAACAGTTCACTAAAAATGAACTCCTTCGAATCTAAGCTATAAATCTGACAATGAGCTTAGGTAGAGAAGAAAGGGATCTAAAGACTCTAGAGATAGAGAGAAGAACCACAAAAATATTCTAGTAAATGCAGATTCTTCGCTGGATGTTCTGATTGAGTTGCTAGAGTGTTTGAGAGCTTGAGCAATTTCCCTTTTTTAATTTCGTGCTTCGCGCTAGTGGAGCTTCGAAATCTTCTCTATTTATAGCTATGAGCTTGGCATATGTCCGTTGGAGACGACGATGCCACGTCTCACAAGCTTCCAAAGAAAACGGCCATTAATTCGAACTTGTTGCAGCAGGGCAGTTAATTACTGTACATGAGAGCAGTTTTACTGTTTGGAGCAGGTAAGGCGTTGTCGGCTTCTCATTGGTCGAGGTTTGTGGTTGGTGAGAATGTCAGAGTTGACCGTTCAAACAACCTCGTATGATCTTCTGCTGAACTTTCGAAAAGACTTAAGTAGCCGGGTCGCTTTTACGTCGGATACGATGAGAGCGCAAAGTCTCTGTCTTCTTCGACCGAGTCGACCGACAAGGAATGTAACTTCGAGTAAGTCACGGGCGGCTAACGAAGGTACTTGGGCTTGCATGAGTTCTTCTGCGATGACTTATCGGATCTTGGATTGGCTTCTGCCGAGGTCTACTCGGTGATAATCGAAGAACGCAAGCGATTACACTGATGACGTGGGGTTCTGAAAAGTATCTTCGACAGAAGATCAGTTCAACAATTACCCCGTACAGGACTTAGACAAGAATATAAAAACGATTACAACAAGTCTAACCTATACATCAGCTAATCCTAACGACACACTGAACTACTGATATCAGCTCGGTTTTGGGATCTTCAATTCCATAGTACTACTATGATTTCCCCCAATTTTCTTTTAACCACGAACAGCTGAGTATCATCTACTGACTCATATCCAACAAGAACATACCCTTTGTGTTCTGCAGAAATGCACAGCATGATACACTTTCCACTCCTACTATCAAACTTCTTTCTGTGAGGATTGGTATCAACTGTATAAATCAATGAACCAAACGGTTTTAGCAAACTCAGATCAACATCTTTATTATACAAGATAGAGTAGGGGTTCTTCCAGGCTAACACTGCAGAAGGTAATCTATTCAGTAACCACGTAGCCTGTAGAATATAATAGGGCCAGAAATGGTCTGGGACCTTACTCTGAAACATTAGTGCTCGAGCAATCTCAAGCAAAGATCTATGCCTTCTTTCAACTGTGTCGTTCTGCTGTGGACTATAAGCACAGCTTTTGATATGTATTATCCCATTATCTCCCAACAAATGTTTAGCCTCATGATTAACAAACTCTGTTCCATTATCAGACTTCACCTTTCTGATATGACAACCAAATTGAACTTGCACCATTTTAACAAAGTCCTTAAGTATGCTGCAAACTTGCTGCTTAGAAATCATTAGATATGTCCATGTGGCTCTACTATGATCTTCTACCAATGTTAGGACATAAGGAGTATTAGTTATACTTTCTGCATTATAAGGCCCCCAGATATCAGCATGCACCAACTCAAAAGGAATCTCACTCTTACGATTCAAAGAGGGAAATGGATTCCTACATTGCTTAGCTTTGTGACATATTTCACAAGGGTTAAGTTGTTCCTCTTCATCACTATTCCAAATCTGTTTCAGTTCTACCATATGTTTCATTGCAGTTATAGAAGCATGTCTCAATTGAACATGCCAATCAAGTAAAGTAGAACATTTAGGATTAGAAATGTTATCCACCTGTTCTGATTTCTGATCTGTTCTGATTTCTGATCTGGTTCAATAACATACAGCCGCCCCACTGCCTTGCCCAAACTCACCAAATGTTCATCAGCTAGCCGCTGAACCAGACAGTGTGTAGGGTAATACACACATTTAACCTGCAGATCATTTGTCAATTGAAACGTGGAAATGAGGTTATGAGTAAACTCTGGTACAAGGAGTACTTTCTCCAAAGTGATTTCTGGAGTTAAGACCATTTTCCCCACTCTATGAATTAGTTGCATGGAACCATTAGGCAAATATATTCCTTGGGGAGCATCCAACTGCTGTACTTCAATTAGTAGTTCATCATTACAACAGATGTGACTGTTGGCCCCAGAATCCATTATCCAAATACAAGCTGTTTTCAATTCTCCAAAGAGACTGAATGAGTAATGCTTCTCAAAAGCATTTAGAGGTGTGTAGGACTGCACATAATTTACTGAGTTAGGAATTCCCAATCCTTTTAGCTTATTCAAGGCCTTCTCTACTTCACTAATTAGCTGGCCTACTCTAGTTCCTCCTTCTGCTGAATTTCCTGCGTTTACTGGTGCAGTATCAGTATACTGTCCCACTCAGTTCACCTGACCTTTCTCCTTATCTTCTTTCAACTTCCTGAACCAATCTGGTACTCCATTCAACTTAAAACACTCAGACTTCTCATGTCCTGATTTCTCACAGTAGGTACATTTCAACCTCCTCTTCTCCTCTTTACTCATTCTAGGCTTGTATCCACCTCCCTTATCTCTCTGATTTCCATAACCTCCTCCTCTATAACTCACATTCAAAGCTACATCATCCATGTTTTCTCCATCACAGAGATCCTTATTTTGACCAACATTCATCACAATTTGTTCAGATGGTTGAGGATTATTAACAGTAACCTTCCTTTGATCCTCAGTCTGTACTATTTGTAAGTATGCTTCACTAACTGTAGGTAGAGGATCAGACAATAGGATATGTGTTCTAGCAGTATCGTAGACATCATTTAACCCTAGGAGGAATTGCATCAACTTTTCGTTTTCAAAACTAGCAGTCACCTTACTTGCAGCAGAACAAGTGCAAACAGGAGATGGCATTAACAACCTCATTTCATCCCATAACAACTTCAAATTAGAATAATACACAGTAACAGACTGTGTTCCCTGGGTGAAACCAGCTAGGTCTTTCTTAATTCGAAAAATTTTGGGTCCATTCTTCTGGTCATATCTTTGCTTTAATTCCATCCAAAGTTGATGAGATGTTTCCATCAACAAGTATGAACCAACTAATTGTTATTGTCTCGGTTGGGTTTCCAAGAACCCGTTCGTCACATTTTGGAGGGTCCGAAGATCCTAACAAGGATCTCCACCGTGGCGAAAACTCCAATATCAAATCCAACATAACAAATCTTCACATCGACCAAAACTCTAATTGCGAACACAAAATGATCTTGCTTCACCGCCTCCGCAAAAGCCTCAATGGGCTTAATCCAAATCAGAATACCAACAAAGTCGCAGCGTCTCTCGACCAAGGATCATCCATCATTTAAATCTTCAGAACTGGAATCTTCCATGGCAAAACGGTACTCCGATAACGTGAAACTTCACGTCATGGTGCTTCCTCCTCAAGCATGTTCCGCCTCCTTCAAAAGCCTTCAAATATTTGTTATTGTCATTGTCACAACACGAGCAAAACCTCGGCTCTGATACCACTTGTTAGGATCTTCGGACCCTCCAAAATGTGACGAATGGGTTCTTGGAAACCCAACCGAGACAATAACAAAGAATAACACAAAGAGAAAAAGAAATAGGCTCAGAGAATTTAACGTGGTTCGGTCAATCGACCTACATCCACGGGCGGAGGAGAAACAATCCACTAATAAAGAGGATAATACAAAATGGGCCTCCGAAATATGGTCCTAGGCCCAAAAGCATATACCCACAAAAACATGGTCAATTAGTCCAACTAACTAATCCCATAACATGTGGGCTATGATGCGTAGAAGCACACTTAAAACAATTAGAGAACCTATCTATTTATAGGTGAAATTAATGATAAACTTCATTAATTATCCGATGTGGGATGGGAGTCAATTTCCTAAGGATTAGGATTTGAGCCACATCATAACACTAATTTTTCAGAAATACAGTTTGTGATCCAGGACATTACCATAAAGTCTGCCTGGATCCACAAATTATAAACCGGATCCTCTTCAGTAGAAGGTTGAGCAATAGTACCTTCTATGAAGCCGAACTTATTTCTGCCTCCTAGAGCTCTTCGAACGGCTCTGCTCCATGCGTAATAGTTTGAGCCATTGAAAACCGCGTTCACCAACTTCAAGCCACTGTGATCGTGTGGATTGAGGTAGTAGACATCGTTAGCTTTAGATGCATAAGCATTTCGTGAGCCATCTCCAGAATCATGCGATTCAGAACCATTTTGTTGTGCATTTCGATTTCCATTGTTATCGCGCGCCATCGTTCTCCAATTAAATCGATGAGGACGCACCATTAACAGAGGTAAAAGCAAAATTGCTCTGATACCATGATGAAATTGTAAATGATATGGATTGAATCAATTTAGGAAGAAAACTCAGATTTATTTCTTTAGAACACAACTTGTTACCGTGACAACACGCCTATTTAAAGAGGAAGACGGAATCTTCGAGAAACTGTAGCAAGAAACTAACTCTAACTAACTAAAAGATGAAACGCGCTTTTACTAGTATAACACGATACTATAAGTACTAATCTGGGACGTCCATCAGCGAAGATCGAGATCAACGGCCCTTATTCAAACAGAAACACGCGCCTACTGAGCAACAACTGTAACTAACTAACTCCTTCCTTCACCAACTCAACACCATTGCAGTCCGAATCAACTCTTCTCGCCCATTCCAGAAGCTTCGCAACACTTTTCCTCTTATTTTCTTCCTCTCACTATCTCCTCTATGCGCCGGAGGAGTCACCTTATACTTATTTTTTTGAATCGATACGGATATATACGTATCTAGATAGTTTTAACATTTTCTGTAGTTTCTCGGGATATGGGTTTGACTTCGCAATCGGCTGCTGAATCTGACGTCAACGGTGTCATTCCGGAGCAGAAGGTGGCAGCGGAGGAGCAGCAACCGCCGCCGCCCTACGTTTCTATGGTGGATCCGTTCCTTGTGGAGGCTCTTCAGAATCCTCGTCATCGTCTAACTAGTTAGCACTTGGTTCCCATTGCTTTTTGTTCAATTGAATTGATTCTGCTGTTCATTTTTGTTTTATTGTTTTTACTTTAGTTTTTAGTCGTGGTTGAAAGATTCGCGCCTATGTATATATAGTTGGGATGCGTGGTATGGATTCGGAGCTGGGACTAGATGAGTAGGATCTAATTCGGGTTTGAGATATGTTGATTATGTACTTTTTGATCGTTTATTGGAAAATTTAGGAGTTTGATGCAGATCTGGATTTGGGTTAATGAGCTTTCTTTGTCTTCGGAAGTGGAAAATTGCCGTAGGCATTGTCCTATAGAGTTCTGTAGAACCTATTTCTGAATTGCAAGAGCTTATTACCTTTTCTGGTTGCTGGCAGAGATTCTTCCTTTGTTGATTATCATAATTAGAAAATTTGAACTGGTTGGGACTAAGTAGAATTTCTTGAATGTTGGTTCTGTTATGGTTACTGTACTTTTCCGGTGGAGATATGATGCCTCATTTTGTATTCAAGATTTTGAAAGTGAAATAGATCATTTGAGGATCTAAATAGTTGTCAAGCTTGAAGTAAACGAGGAAAAGCTAGTGTACATTCCTAGAAGTCTTTCCAGTGATTATGTTGTAGAAGAGGCATTAAACTGCTAACTTGTCATGAAAATAGCACGTTGCATTAGTATATGATGAATTTTACCGGGTGGAATTCCTGGTGGTGGTATTCTAGAGAGATGAAGTTGGCTTTTATAGGTGGCTGAAGAATGCAAAGCTCAAGTTATTGATAGAGTCAAATTGCATGTGATGAAAAAGGGAACATGTTTTAGCTTCTTTTCATTTGCTTATAGCAGCATTTCAAGCTTCTTCTAAATTATCCAGCTGACATTATGACAATTTGGATCTAGCTTATGCCTTGGTTTTTGTTGTGATAATAAGCTTATTAGTTATCTCTATGCCAATTCTATGTCCAAAGATGCATTGGATCACATAGATGCACTTGCTGAAAAAAACATAAGGATTTTACAGAAATCTGGAAAATGTGAAGATAAGTCAGGTCCTAGAAAGCATTTTCTGTGAACTTGTATATTATGTAGGGACACGAGGTGACTTGAAACAAGAAATATGGAGTTGAAGAATTTTTTTTCTGAATAGGGCTATTTGTTTATTCTTATGACTGTAAAACTGGGGATGGTTTAGGGTTTATGTTCCCAAACTGAACTCAAGTATTGTCACGTTTTTGGTTATTGTTTTGCACTTTAAGTTGCAAAACTACCTAGCATTATTACTTAGTTAAATTTGATGTTTTAGCCTTTCCTTTGTACCAATATTATCTTTTGCTCAATGTCGGTGTATGATGGTACTTTTTTGGACTTTTATTTCAGTTCTGCGTATGGAGCTTGATGTAAGGAAGTTCCTGCAGAATTCTGATCTGCAGCAGTTTGAGTTCCCACACTTCCCGACCTCATACCTTCGTCTTGCAGCTCACCGAGTTGCTCAACACTATAATCTGCAGACTATGGTTCAAGATAATTCTGTGGATGGACAAGATATCCGGATTCTGGTTATAAAGAAGGAAGAGAGTAAGTTTCCCTCTGTTTGCTTATCAGATGTTCCAGCTAAAAAATTAGAAAACGACAAACTTGATCAACTCAATATTGTCATAAGACCAAGACCTAGAGGTTCCCCAAATAACGCCAACGAATTGGGGCTTAAACGCAGTCCAGCCAGATCTGTGGAAGAGAGGAAAGAGGAGTATGACAGAGCAAGGGCACGTATTTTTAGTAGTCCAGGTAGTTCTGAGTCCGTTTGGTTCTGATGGGAGGAATATGAATACAAATGATAACGAAGTTCCTAGAGACCTTGCTACTGAAGTTGATCGAAGCTCCTACATGAGGGAAGTAGGTAGCCATTTTAAGGGACAGGGAGAAGGACCGGAGCGACCCTGATTATGATCGCAGGTATATCGTGAGGAACTTTTTATTGGTGGAAGATTATCAATGAATATGACTTCAAAGGCCTTTTTCCAATTTTAAATATAAGCAACCCGGGCGTACCTGTATAGATGATGTTATGGTTCATCTTCTTCATAGAAGTTTATTTATTTACCACATGCTAAACAGTTGAAGCCTTGACACAGATATGTTAGGAGCATCCCGAACAAGCAGAGCTTCAACATGCAGAAATTCCAGCCTTTATTTGTTGATTACGATTGATGGGGTCTTACAGTTGAATCCTGCTTGTACGGATGCCCTGTATATGCAGTGGCCAACTCAGTCCATGATGTATGGTCAACTGAGACATGCCGTTTTTCAGGTAGGCTTCTCCTTCTCTTGAAATAACAGATCCTTGTGATCACACTTATTACCTAATTTATTTTTGTAACTAATTCATTGACAGGCAGGCTCCGTTTTGTCAGCAGCCTCTGAGTTTTGGCAGCTGGGAAATGTCTGTCTCATTTAGGTTATATGTATACTAAAGATTTATCAAACAAGAGTTGTAGTTGAAAAGCGGTCTAATCAGTAATCACAAAATCTTATCAATACATTGACCACACAATCTATGCATAAACAAATAGATAAATTAATTAAGAACAGAGATTGAAACAAATGACTCAAATCTGGAGCATGAAATTGACAAGAAAAAGACTATGATTTCACCCCAATCATTACAATTTTACAAGGCTTAATTCTCAATCATCTTCGTTTGGAAACAAGGTGAGAACTTTACGGCCGTTCGCCGGAGCAGACGGCGCCTCCAAGTCCTCAACATGAGGCGGCAGCATGGCGCCGCCGTACAACGGAGCCCCTATCCTCTGCATCTGCTGCTGCTGCGGCCTCATGTAGGGGTGATCAAATTGCCCATTCGGCGGCGAGTTCCCAAAATGCCTAATCTGATGCTGCAGCTGCGGGTGGTGGTGCGGCACAGGTACGAACGGCAAGAAATGCTCCGAGCTCGTCCTCAGGAAATGCGCCGGCACGGGGGAGCTGGCAAAGAGACGATCGGTGGCCGCGTCCATGCCGGATGCGCCGCCGCCACCGCCACCGCCGCTTGAGATGCTCTGCATCCGCTTCAGGTAAAGGCGGTACTTCTGGAGGTGACTGGCGACGTTCTCTCTGGTGAGGCCGTCGACGCTCATCATCTGCATAATCGTCTTCGGCACGGCGTTCTTAATCCCCAGATGGGCGACGGCGTCGACGAATCTCTTGTGCAGCTGCGGCGTCCACACCAGGCGGGGCCGCTTCAGCGTCCTCGCCGGCTCGTCGGAGCCCCCTCCTCCTCCGCCGCCGCTTAACTCCGGCGAGTCGAATTCCCCGGAGGAGTTGCGCAGGGGGGAGCGCGGCGGCGCGTGGTTGGGAATGTCGAAAGCTAGCGCTAGATCAGGAGTTATTAGGGATTGGGAGAGAGGCATCAGCTCCTCCGGCGGCGGCAGTTCCTCCTCCCATTTCGAACACCAATTCGAATCTTCTTCCCTCATATTTCTTTCTTTTTCTGGACTCGGCTCTTTGGATAATACCACTAAAAATCGAATCTTTGCACCAAAACTCCAAAATCTTCAAATCTTTCTTAGTGTTTCCAGATCTTCAGCCAGACCCAACGAATTAAATGGGTTATTTCTGGCTGAAGCAACTGTAGAATTGTGGAGGGTGGAGGTTTTGGTGACAAAATCTCTCTCTCTCTCTCTGGATTTTTGAGAGAGAAAGAGTGAGCAGTTGTGGGTATGTGGAGGGTGGAGGGTGGTGATCGAGGTGGATCTTGTTTTCTTCCTTTCAGCATTTATTTAAGTTAAGGTTACTGTTGTTGATGCTTTTTTTTTAATTTTTTTTTTATCATTCTTTGTTTTTTTAGGATTTTCTAAGGAGATAATTGAAACTACACAAATTTTTTTTGTGCTGTCTTTAGTTTTATTTCCTATATTTTATCTATTTTTTTAGTTTTCATGTTACTAGCAAAATGGGTTTTCCTACAATTTCCACAATAATAATAAAACAAGTAGCGGATATATGAGAAATATGATTTTAACCAGTACGTCAATAATTTTCTGTGAAACAATATATGTTATGGTTAAAATTAAAATTATAAATATGAAAAAAAGATTGAATTTCGATTTAAGTTATAGTGGCAACTTTGCGTGGTTGCATGGAGTTATGAGGCTACCCAATATTTGAATGTAAAATACTCATATTTAAGTAATACTAATAATTGGAAGAATATTACTACCGTCCCGCTATTTTCGGCAATTTGGGTGCAGAAATTAAGAAAATTTGGGTGCGGAAATTAAGAAAGTAGATGATTAAGAATGAGATATGAGTAGATGATAAAATAGGAGAGAGAAGATAAGTGAGAGTAGATGATAAAGTAAGAGAGAGAATATGGTAAAGTAAGAGAAATAAGATGATAAAGTAAGAAAAAGTATGAGAGATGATAGTTATTTTCAAATTAGAAAATGTGTGCCAGAAATAGCGGGATATCCATTTCGGGAAAGTATGTAAAAAATAACGGGACGAAGGTAGTATTAAATGTTGTACATGGAAGTTGTTCCAGGAGGTTGGAGTCATCTTTGTTAAGATTTGCAAGGTTGACATGAGAAAATGGTGATTACCTGTGATCTTGTAGCTCAACACAAGCACATAAATCAAATCAACACAAGGTTTGGACTAACAACCTAGGCAAGTAGTAAAAGCCAGCAAAGCAAATATAATTGCCCTCTTTTATTTAATTTTATGGAGAGTTTGAGGTGAAAGCTGAGTTGCAATTTGTACAAGAAAGAATAGGACCCAAAATATTACATCAACTTCAAAATTCTTACATAAGTTAAGCTGAGAAGCCTGTGTGCATTTTGAGTGTTTCATTCCAGATGGGGAGCCTCTTTCAAAGTTTAACCATACCTACCTCAGCAACAAAATCCACCTACATACATATAATGATCACACCAAGCCATGCCCTTTTGTTTGTTTGATGAAGAAGCCACATAAGGTGTTGTGTTGTGACTCTCAATCATGTTCCACTCCAATTGGCCTAATATTCTACTCTCCATAACCAAGACTTGTTCACTATGTCATTCAACTGCACAAAATACACCAAACACATAACTTCATATTTGCACTCATGCCTACCAACTGCACATCCCTTCTTCAAACAGTTTCAGAAGCAAGATACAGATCAACGATGTTGTGTTTCGAGAGCAAGCTCAAACTTGTAGCGGACTTGGATGAGCCAGTCAACCAGAATGACTCTCATTCTCTCATTTATTTATGGTTGTGAATCCATGTAATCATAAACCCTTCCCTCATTCTGCATAATGAAAAACATATATTCTCCTTTTAGCCAACAAGAAACCAAATCCTACAAAAAAAAAACACACATACCTCAACTGATTTGTAGAACTTGTAAATCTCCTCGACATACTCAACAAGTGCTAAGTCATTACCCACGTCCTCAGAATCAATATCGATTATCTTTTCGTTCCGTTTGTTACTCATCCCACAAGCAGCCTAAAAACAACAGCATATCCCACAAACCAAACATGATAAATGAAAGAATCTGTAATAGCAATCCAGTTATAACCACTAGGGATCAATATATGTACAACCTTGCTCCTAGCTGTGAGAGTTGAAGTAAGAGTTGGAGCTTTCTTCTTCGACTCAACTTCATTTGAATCTGGGCTGATTTCAATGATCTCCTCAGGCTTAGGTTTAATGCGAGCCACGGCCCTCTTTTCGGCTACAGCTACATTAGCCTCATTTGCATTACCCTCTAATGAATTCTGCAAGATTCAGAAATCAAAGAAAGATTAGATTGATAAAAGTAAATCAAATTCAATGAAGAAAACAGTTTCAAGAAATGGACCTTATTGGTTTGAGCTTTTGCAGCCTGTTCATTACCGAGTACTATACACATGCACACAATCAACCACACTCAAAATCTTTCATCTTTTCTTGAATTTTGAGAATGTAAAGAGTTTTGATGATTCATACCTCGTAATGGCTTGCCCTCAACCCCATAAACAGAGACAAGATTCCCAATGTCGCCGAGTGCGCGGCGATTCTTCCTATCTGCCGCCATTTTCTTCACTCCGGCGGGAGCCAAGCCTGCTTCTGTGGATCCCATTAATACAAGAAGCAAAATTTTCTTTTTTCAAACTGAGTAACTAAAATTTCAAAACAAGACAAAGCAAAATAATCCAAGAAATGAAGGGGGGGGAATAACTTTATGATCAAATGATAAAGATTAAAATTTCTAACAATGATCTCAAAGGGAACGGAAAAATATCAGAAAAACGAATTAGTGTAATGTTGTATTGAGATTCTGCATCAATGTACACTAAATCGGGGCTATGCGAAATCAAGAATCAAGAAAAATAAGGGTGTGATCTTTTAGATTTTGAAAAAAGCAGTCAAGTCCAGAGAGATTAAAAGGAATGATCCTCAGTAAAATCCAGATAATCACACTGCATTTTCATACCTACAACTTTCTTTGAAGCCATTATCTTAATCCTTCAAAAGAATCTCTAAAATCCTCAGCCTTGCTCTACCACTTGCGTTCTTTTTTTTTTTTTTTTTTTTGACGAGGAACCCGCAGCCGCTTTGCAAACCACACAGAAGAGTTAAACCATTGTGAGAGGGTGACAGGCTCACACATAGTGTGTCCAGTGGGAATTGAACCCATGACCTATTGGTCACGGACCACCCACCTTCACCGCTATGCCATGCCAAGGGAACTACCCCTTGCGTTCTTGTTTCTCAGTGTAGAAAAGAAGAGGGAACGGAGAATCTAGAGGATCAAATTGGTTTATAAAGGTGGAGAGCATATATATTTGAAACGGAGGGAGTAATATTAGTTAAAATATTTGTAACAGACGAAAAAGAAAAGAAGACATATATATTTATATATATTTGGAAGAGAGGGAGTAATATTAGTTACAATATTTATGATATTATTGCTACTATAGTCTATTCATTGGAAATAGATTTCCCCTTTCATAAGTTTCTTTCCTAATCCGCCGATCCCATCCAGCCGTCCATTTGTAAGATCAAGTAGTGCACTACAAATAGGAGGGAAATGAGGAGAGCCGGTCCACAGATATAATAGAACTCTCACTGTGACCCTGTGATATCGATCGAGTAGATACTTCTTACTAGATCAGCTTTTGATTTTCCTGGTTCGTCTCGTCAAGTTACAGGGATTTACTAACAATCTTACGCTACTGAAGCACAGATCTGAGCTCCATTTGCTTGATTGGTTTTTATCTACTTTCTTTTGCTATTTTTCGCTTACACATATGGATGTTGGTTTTGGAACTGGCTGAGTTTGGGTATAGAGTTGTCTTCTATCTTCAGCCTAAGTGTTGTATGTTTGAGTGCTCCAGTTTTGGTAGATCGTACTTGTTGAATCAGCTCATTGTGTGCCTGGTTGAGTGTTTTCCACATTTAACTCTACTTTTTGAAGATGAAATATCGATAGATTATACAATGATGTAGCGGGGGATTGCCTTCTGTTCAAGTAGGTTCTTAATACGAAATGTTTCTGTAAATCTGCAGATCTGATAGAGATCTGTGAGATTTCTCATAGTGAAAATAGTTACTGGCATTTCGATATGCTATCGTGTCAGATCTATGAAGAAAATTGAGCTGGAATTTAATTATATACTGTGGCAATACATTTGTGAAGCAAATATTGTAATTTGATTCGGTGGTTGTGTTGATTTTTGTTCCTGAATAGATTAGGTTGATTTGGCTTCCTGCAGATGGTAGAACTGCATTTCTCAACTTGTTGTAACTTGTAAGTATTAATATTTTTGGTGTCTAACGTCTTTTGAAATCACAGGAAAATGAGAGAAATCCTTCATGTTCAAGGAGGCCAATGCGGCAACCAGATTGGTTCCAAATTTTGGGAGGTTGTCTGCGATGAGCATGGCATAGATCCAACTGGTCGATATGTTGGTACATCAGATTTGCAACTGGAGCGTGTCAATGTGTACTTCAATGAGGCGTCATGTGGCAGGTTTGTGCCGAGAGCAGTGCTTATGGATCTTGAGCCAGGAACTATGGACAGTGTCCGCACCGGACCATATGGTCAGATTTTCAGGCCAGATAATTTTGTTTTTGGCCAGTCCGGTGCTGGAAACAATTGGGCCAAGGGGCACTACACTGAGGGAGCTGAGCTGATTGACTCTGTTCTTGACGTAGTGAGGAAGGAGGCCGAGAATTGTGACTGTCTTCAAGGTAACCTTGGATAAGTATAACCTGTGCTTTGTTTGAGTACATTTTACTTTGTCAATTGATATTTTGGCATGTTTTGACCCTTGCTTTCTGCTTTTTTTCTTCTTAGGTTTCCAGGTGTGCCACTCACTTGGTGGAGGAACTGGTTCCGGGATGGGGACCTTGCTGATCTCAAAGATCAGGGAAGAGTACCCCGATAGGATGATGTTGACATTTTCGGTGTTCCCTTCGCCCAAGGTCTCAGATACAGTGGTCGAGCCATATAATGCCACTCTCTCAGTACATCAACTAGTTGAAAATGCTGATGAATGCATGGTTCTTGACAATGAAGCTTTATATGATATTTGCTTTAGGACACTCAAACTTACCACTCCTAGCTGTGAGTATAATCTTCTAATATCTCGTGCCTTTGCATATTGTTACCTAAATATCTTTAGTCGATCTGTTATGCTTTTAATTCTTATTGTTTGTTGACATAGTTAAGGGCTTCATTATGAATTCAACTGTTAATAAAAAACGAAATCGGTAAATTAAGAGCACCAGCACTAAATTCTCTTCCTAGAAATCAAAAGACAGACACAGGGAAATGAGTCATGTTCGTCCTTAATCCTTCACTCCTTTCTTTGTTGCTTTCATAAGTAACTCGGCAAAACCTACTAACTGACTTGGTTCTTGGAAGAGTTTTGATTTTAATTCATACTCCAATTGATTGAGATTTGTTGGATTAATTTTGGTGAATTACTGTATGATCTTTTATATGAAATGCTGCATGATCTTGAATATGAAATGCTGTGGAAAGCTGATTTTGACATTTCAAATATTTAACATGCATTTTTACCTTTCTATTTGTTACTGTACTGTTTCATTTTGAACTTGTCATAGTACTTTGCTTTGTACTGCATAAGTTATACACACTTTCCTTTTGATGTGGTTTAGGTATTTATCTACATTGTTTTCTTATACCTGGACAGTAGTTATCTGCAAAAAGTTGTTTCTACTTGCTTACAAATGTTTTGTTTTTTATCCAGTTGGTGATCTAAACCATTTGATTTCCGCAACAATGAGTGGAGTTACTTGCTGCCTTCGCTTCCCTGGTCAACTCAATTCCGATCTACGAAAGCTTGCTGTCAACCTCATCCCGTTCCCCCGTCTGCACTTCTTCATGGTGGGATTCGCCCCTCTCACATCTCGCGGTTCTCAGCAATACCGAGCCCTAACCGTCCCAGAGCTTACCCAACAAATGTGGGATTCGAAAAACATGATGTGTGCTGCTGACCCGCGCCATGGCCGATACCTCACTGCCTCTGCTATGTTCAGAGGCAAAATGAGCACCAAGGAAGTTGACGAACAGATGATCAATGTCCAGAACAAGAACTCTTCCTACTTCGTGGAGTGGATTCCCAACAACGTGAAGTCCAGCGTCTGCGACATCCCGCCCAGAGGTCTGTCAATGGCCTCCACCTTCATTGGGAACTCGACCTCCATTCAAGAAATGTTCAGAAGAGTGAGCGAGCAGTTCACTGCCATGTTCCGGAGGAAGGCTTTCTTGCACTGGTACACTGGTGAAGGTATGGACGAGATGGAGTTCACGGAGGCCGAGAGCAACATGAACGATCTCGTATCCGAGTACCAGCAGTATCAGGATGCTACTGCTGATGATGAAGATGAGTACGAGGAAGAAGAAGAGGACGATGATGATATGTGAGAGAGTAGATACATCTTTGCTTGATTCGGTATGTAACTGGAAATACTTGTGTCTTGTTTTCTGTTGGTTGTGCTGTTTGAGCTCTGGAAACAAGCTAGTTTTATACTCCCTCCGTCCCATTCCACTTGTCTGGTTTCTTTTGGACACGGAGATTAAGAAGAGTGGGTGGTTATGTGTAGATGAGTGGGTGATTGTGTGTAAAGAGGTAGGTCCTACAAAAAAAAAGTGGTAGGTTGTGTAATGATTATTTTCCTTTTTTGAAAATAAGACAAGTCGAATGGGACAACCCAAAAAGGAAAACAAGACAAATCAAGCGGAACGGAGGGAGTACTATTTAGTAGTATCTACAACAAAGTTTGGGACAAGTGATGATAACCGTCTGGCGCTCTGGTTGTATGCTTCATTGCTATTATCATTTCCATCATTTTCAGCCTTTGTATTTTGTCTCTTATGTCTCATATACTACCTTTTGATATCATTGCTCCAAAAACTAAAAGTACCTCAAGTGAATTCGGAATTTACAAGAAAGAAAATTTAAAGGAGCAAATATATAATTTTATGTCGAGTTTCTAATATGTTTCTATATTTCTGTATTATTCTCTCTGTTCCGTTCTAAGCAGTTTAAAAGATGAAAAAAAAGTGATAAAGTCGGAAAGAAAAGTACTCCCTCCGTCTCATTAATAGTATCTTCTATACCCGAACGGGGAGTCTCATTAATAATATCTTATTTCTAAAAATAACAAAAAATTTGTGGTTACAAAATAAACTACTCAAAAATCAAACAACATACACCACACAATATCATTTTATTAATTTTCATGCCTAAAAGAAATAAAATACTACTAATAAAATGGATGGAGCAATTTTTTGTCAAATTAGATTTGAGGCATTTTTAATAATAAATCTCACGAGAAAGTGAACCACCGGGATGAATGAGTAATACGTAATCCTTTGGTTTTGCGTCCGAATCCGACATTGGACTTTTGAAACATTTCTTGGTATTAGTGTTTGTCGACGTGGCCAAAATCCAAAAACGAAATTGTTAATTTTGTAGTAGGTCCAACAAGTACGCGGTAGTCAAAGAATTCGGATAACATATTCTAACAGTATTGGATGGATGTCTGACACTATTTGTTTATGTTGGTGGGGTTCAAAATCATGAGAAAAAGGTGTGAGGATTTGGGTCAAATACGTGTCGTCGCCTTCCATATTACTACTATTATTTATACAATCTTAGAAAATAGGTGAAATTAAATACGTAAAATTCAAAATGCGAATCTCACGGGTGATTCAGATCACCAAAGAAAAATGGGAGTTTCTTTAATTGTTTTTTATTTAATTAAATGTGGGGTAGAAAGTGACAGAAGGAAAAAAGAATTCAAAAAAAGGCTTCAATTTTACCGTGAAAGTGAAGCGTAGGAGGTATGAAATGCCTAAATCTTTATCAATTATTTGGAGTGGAAAAGTTGTATTATCAAAACAACAAAAAGGAGTGGTACTAAGAAAAGCTCAAAGCTTACAGATTCCAAAATATTTGCTTCAAACAATTGAGCGAAAAGCTACTTTTTCCCCATGGAAAGAATGCTCCAATTGCAGCCAAACTGAAAAAGCATCTCAAAAATTGAACACCAAATGCTCATGTAGTAGTGTTGGAACATGCGCTCAAAGTTGTTACTATGGTCAAAATTTGTAGTCCACTAAAGAAAATAGGGACCACCCCCTTAATAACATGTCCTATTTCTTCACCCAACTAGGCCATTGAGAGAGAGAGAGAGAGAGAGAGAGAGAGAGAGACACCAAACTTAATGATAAAAAGAAGGAAAACAAGAGTTGAAATTCATGTTAAGCTTGTATAAAAGAGAGTCTATCTAAGTTTAGAAATGTAGTCAATTATGTGCAAAGAATTCCCTCAAAATTCCATCTAAACCATACAAAGGTTTTTGATAATCAACAATGTCTATCTTATATTGGCTGATTTTTTATGGTAGGAGTAAAAGAATAGACTAACCGCAACGGATTACGGACCTACCACCGTCCCTTAGCCCGTTCCCTGAAGTGATTGCTTCCGACCAGGTTCCGGCTCTGCTTCGGGAGGTCGTGCAGCTCGACAACTTGTATCGTTCTCTGCTTCTTGGCTGTCAATAACATTCTATTAGCCAAACATGTACTCTCAACTTCTAGTATGGCTAACTAACTAAATAACTAACAAACCGTTCTCGGCTTCTAGGTAGCGGTCGTGGAGTTTCCTCTTAGCATCCTCTAGTCTCTTCTTATCAACAGAATTCAACTTCTGATAGGAGAAAATATGTAACACTATGGATTGTATTTGTTAGCACAAATTGGTGCATATTTGTAAACATTAAATAGTACATACCTCTTGTTGCTGAGGAAGTTGTTTCTTCTGAAGTATGCCGTTTTGTCGGGCCTTATCGATGTTAAGTTTGGCCGTGCCCATCTCACTGCTGGGTGGCTTTGGTCTGCAGGGAGGAGATTCTTTCTTCATTCTTGATTCTTGATTTCTCCGATTCAAGTCCGTCCTTGAATCATATGGATTCCTAGGGTTGCCGGTTCTTTCGGGTTTACGCGTTGTGCCATTTTGTCGGTTCTTGTTGAATTCCCCACAGTTTCTAAGATCTGAAACAAGTCATAAATTTGCTTCTTTCTTAGTGGGGAATTCAGATAAAGAACCAAAACAGCAAAAGGCGCAACAGAAAGAGTTTGGAGAATAGGGATAGATAACGACTCACTTCCATCATCATCCATCCCGTCAAAGAACTTCAAGAAAAAGAATTGTGCAACACGAGATTGAACAAAAAGAGTGTCAGTACACGCACAAAACATCGCGTTATAAACAAGACATAAGATACCTGAGATAGCTCCATTGAAGTAGGAGTAGCGAGAAAAGCTCCTTCATCTAGAGGAGGAGAAGGAAGCCCTTCTTCTTCTTCTTCTTCAATGCCAGATGTTTTGCCAGATTCAGTTGTAAAATCTGAACCTCCAAGATACAAGCAATATGTTAGTCCAACAATTCTTGATTCCTGGGTTTTTAAACTCCGTTTTGGGTTAACATACCTGCAATGGCTGTGGTAGCACTAACCCAAGCATCAACCATGAGTTTCCAATCCCTGCATTATAGAGCAGGGGATCAGACACTCAGCTATAATAGCAAGTATATAGCATTACTCAAAAGCCCATAAAACGGGAAAACAAACGCAATGCAACGTGTCGGATGCTATCAAATACTTTCCTTTTAGGCCAAAACTAAATGTAGTAAGAGAATGAGTACACGTGTAACGTAAAACGATCATGATCATCAATTATACAACTAGGAGTCGAGATTACTTACTCGACTAATCTCCTAACAAGATTACGGATTTCCTTTGATCCGTGCTTCCTGAGAGCATTAACTGATTTTCCAATCTCCGTTTCCTGAAGTAGAAATAAGCCGTTAGAACCCTAACCACTAAAAATGTCGAACAACCAGCAATCAAAAGAACACAAATCTCAAACCTTGAGAATCTCCACGGACAAAGGCATCAACTGAAGCCGCCTCAGTGATTCAAACAGCACCTCATCAGACTGCCAAGAAGTAAGATAACAAGCTGTAATCAAAACGACAAACAATCAAACTGTTCGAATATACTCCAAACTATCAGCAACAAATGGATAATAATGAGAACTTTTCTATGTTCATTCAAGACTACAAGCATCAACATCAAGAAATTAAGCAGCCTACTACACATCATAATCATTCACAATATCCTCAAACAAATTCAGTAACTCCTAAAATCTTTCAGCAACACATGGATAAAATGGGAACTTTTCAATGTTCATTCAAGAACGCTATCACTAGTAAATATGATTAAAGGACTATAATAAGCCTAATAACCTCAAACAAATCAAACAAGTTAACCTCAACCAATAAATGATCATAAGCAAGAAACTCATAATCAAATTACCTTTCCCTCTCTGTCCTCAACAACCTCTTTGATCCTCAAAACGTCTGCAAGAAACTGAGATTCCTCCTCAATTTCAGCAGTCAGTGCTTCAGCATCATCATAGTCTTGATCACAAACCCCATTTTTCGCATTATGATCATCATCTTCATCTCTTTCCTTTGAATCTTTAATCCTTCCAGCCACCACCCCAGTTTTGTACTCACCAACTCCCTTCAGACAGTTATCATAGAGCTCAGTTCTATGACAACGTAAGCACTTTGTCACTCTAGGCGCAAACAGCATCTCAGCAATCCGATCCCTCTTCACTTTGAAATCATAAGGGCAATCAGAAGCAGCAACCATGATTGCATGCTCGATTATACAGAAAATATCAGAATTTGCACTGCTGAAATAATCCCTCCATTTATCCAAACTCACTGGATTTTTAGTCATGGTGGGAAATCCGATTGAATTTCACAAACCCTTCGAGAAAAGAAAATAAAATACTATTTTCTTGGTCAAAAGTTTGATGATACCCAGAAACGGAGTACTAGACTATTCTTCAAGAAATGGGAAAAGTTAGCTTATTGTTTTTTTTCCCCCTTTTCCTTCTTCAATCAGTTCTGAGTCAAGAATCTTGATAGGCCGATTGAAGAAAATCAATAAAGATTTAAACTTTAGCAGCAAAGAGACGACCAACAGCAATTTCTTCTCAATAACTTGACAAAAATCTAAATCTGCAACCGACTTCAAGAACTGTTCCAGTCAGACAAGAAATGAAGAGAAGCGTTAATCTAAAAAGGGTTGAAATAGTTTATAGAAATAAATGTATTTCAACGAAAAATCAATGGAGAAAACCAGAGAAAAGTCCGTGTCCAGGTAATGGGAATATATGACAAAAGGGTGATGATAAATATTCTCTCTTCCTTCCGTTTCTCTCTCTAGAACAGAATACACGAATGCTGCTCAGAAAGGAGAGAGGAACATTTATTTTAAATATAGATTTTGCTTTTTCTTATCTTTTTCCTTGTAGAGTTTAATTAGAGACTGTAAATGAAGAAGATAGGGTTTTAAAAGGGATAATCAACCTCAAAAATAGGATTAAATTTCAGACAATCTAATTGCATGTCGGATGTTCTTACAAGAAAAGAAATCGGTTTTTGCAGTGAAAGAGAAAACTTGCGACTTTTTTCAAAATTTACCAACGCCGAAAAAGACATTTCTGTAGTCATGTCTTATTGCTATTAAACCGACTATATTTTACTACAAGTCCTTCAGCTCTTGCCTTATTACATTTCAGTGTCTAAATATTGAAAATGAATGAGATCTCATTGTGAATTTGTGATTTGATTTGATTTTCTTAATACTCATGGGGAAATGGAGATGAATATAATTTGATATTTGATTCTTTTATTATTATTATTTTTATTTATTAGTATTATATAGTTTGTGATATCATAATCTTGTAAATAAATAAATTTTATATAATGTCATGTGTAACTGAAGCCATTAAAATTAATTGTTAAAATGACGTTTTTATTGTTTACATGGGCGTCGAACCTAATATTCATGCAAGCAGAAAAAGTTCGGAAACGCATTATGCATTCAATCGCAAAAATTAAAAAGTCCGTCCAATAATTCGCCAATATTTAAAATTTATATTAAATTTATAAATTAGGTTAGCTCATAATTTATTTAACCAATAACCCTAAATGAAATTTTTGAAAAAGTTATTTTCTCATCCCATTATTAACTTCTCATGGCATAATTAAAATCACAAAAATTTGTCGTTATAGGGGTGTTTGGAACAGCTTATGCTAAGTAACTTATAGTTGAAAGCTATATTTTTTGTGTTTGGAATTCCAACTTTCAACTAGAGCTTTTGATTTTTTTTCCATATTTTAGAGAAGCTGTTTAAACTGTCTCACCCTACCTTATAGCTTATAACTTACACTTTATGAAATTTATTGGATGATTATATCTTTAAAAATTTATTTTATTCCCAAAAAAGTTCTTCATAAAATTTAAATATAATTCCATAATTAATGAACAATTATTATGTTTTAATATAAATTAAATTGTAATATAAATAATAATCACATTTTTTATTTAATATACAAATTAATTTTACATTATATAACATTGAGAGATGACAATTATAAAGAGAAACTTAAATTTGTTACTTCTTTCGTCAAAACTAGAGATATGGATATTATGTAGAATCTATAATTAAATACGGTGCAATTCATTATTTCCCATGACCAAGTATTATTTGTGGACATTAATATATAAATGAAATTAAATAAATGAGAGGTTCAATTATATAAAGACAAAAAATTGGGAATTCTCTCTCTTCCTCTCTCTCTCTCTCTCTGGAAAAGATAGGATGAGGATAAGAGTGAGTCATCCCACATATTTGCACCTTCAGATTGACATTTGGATATCATCTTTCTTTAAGCAGTTGCTACCTTTTTTATTTCACAAACCTCACCAATTCATTATGCAAATGCTCACGTTTTATTTATTTATTATCATCCAATAAAATCCATACCAATTGTGATTGGGCAACACTTCCGTGCGCCGGATGTATGTACATCCTATACATCCGGGCCGCATGAAAGATTCATTTTGACTGGCAACCCGCACTGACTTCTAATTTTAAAAAAAAAAGGACGCATTTAAGACGAGAGAAAGTAAGGATGGCAAAAGGACCCGGACCCATAGGACCCGTACGCAATGGGGCGGTTCCAGTTCCTGCGGTAGCCCCGCCCCGGACCCATTCCACAATAAATTAGAATTTAGAAGGTCCGGTTCCTGCGGTAGCCCCGCCCCGGACCTATCCCGCCACAAATTAGAATTTAGAAGTGTAAAATTATTATATCGAACCCGTATCAATAATTTCTTTACATGCACTTATACCGTTTGAGATAATGTTCACATTTATTAATATTCTACATGTATATTTATATAAGGATATGCCATACTAAAATAAAAAAATTAATACATCTAACAAAAAATTAGCTTATAAAATGTAAATATTAATTTTCTAGATTTCAATATACTATATTCAAATTGTAATTACAAGCATATATTTCGAAAATGAAATTAACATTTTATTTCCAAAATTTAAATTTAAAACTATTTTTATTTGTGAATTTCTATTCTTTAATTGAAATAGAAATACAATTATGATTAATGGACAATTATAATTGAAAACTTTTTATAATAAGTGAAAATACATTTAAGGAAAAATCAGCTTATAAAATATAAATATTAATTTTCTAGATTTCAGTATATTATATTCAAAATTATAATCACCATGTATTTCAAAAATGAAGCTACTATGAACATCTTTATGAATTTATGATATGTATTTTGTTTATTTGAAAACATCTGAACATGTGAAATTGTGTTTGTTTTATGTTTGTTGTAGTAGTATTGACAATGATAGATTTTGCAACTTGATTATTTCGTAGTAAAGAGTATTTGTTGTAGTAGTGTTGATAGAAAAAAAAAATTCAGGGTGTTCTGTGGGGAGGGGCGGTAGGACCCGCCCCGTGCGGGTCCGGTTCTGGGGCCAAAGTAGCAGACCCATAAGGGTCCACGGGGTGGGGCGGGTGCACGGGTCCGTCGCGCGGGGCGGGTCCAGGTAGTATGATACTCGGACCCGACCTGCAATTTTGCCATCCATAAGAGAGATCCCTACTCTCTCGCTCATTTTCTGTCTCTCTCTCTCTCTCTCTCTCTCTCTCTCTCTCTCTCTCTCTTGCCTCTCCGCCTCCTCCCTCCGCCTTCTCTTTCAGCCTTCGTCATCCACTTTCGCTCCCCGCCTTCTCTTTCTGCCTCCGCTCTCTCCGCCTCATCTCTCTGTCTCCGCTCTCTCCGCCTTCGCCGTCCGCTTCCGCTCTCCGCCTCCTCTCTCTACCTCCGCTCTCTCCACCTTCGTTGTCCGCCTCCGCTCTCTGCCTCCACTTTCTCCTCCTTCGTTGTCCGCCTTCGCTTTCCCCACCTCCATTGTTCGCCTCCGCTCTCCGGATTTTTTAGTATTCAACTGTGAGACGTCGTCGTCGGGGTATTGCTTCGCCAAATCCGTGCGTTTCTCTCTCTCTCTATATATCTCTATCTCTCTGACACCAAACACGCAGATCTTCGCAGAGCGTGTGTTTTGAATTGAAGTTAATTAGGTCAATTGAATCAAAATCGTTCTTGAAATTTTGGTGAATATTGCTTGTGCGTAAAAGTGGTGGTAGAATTAGCATATTTGTTATTAGTTTACAAGATTCCTTGGTAGAAAATTGTGCTTGTCCGCTAAGAAGTGGTTCACCAAACAGATTCCTTGTAAGTTTACAAGATTCTTTCACATTTATTCATTATAAATGACACTCTATGAGAATGTCATATCCTCCTCCAATATAAATGATACTTTTGATTATTATGATTGACACTTTGAGTAATATTTTCGGTTATTATATTAATCATATTTTATTGACTAAATAATTGAACGGTGGTTTCGTATGATTATCGGATTAAAGTGACACGTTTCTTAATTCTGATTGACACTTTGTTTCAGTGTGATTGACACTTTGAGATAAATGACACATTTGTTCACAAAAATTGACATTTCGAGATAAGTGACACATTTATTCATAGGTAACATTTCTTTCATATGCAAATGACACCTTTTCGAAATAAATCACATTTGTTTCAAAAATACTTGATAAACAATAAATAATACTCTACAAATGACACTTTTGTTCTAAAGCAAATGATCTACAAATGACACTTTTCTTCTGGAGCAAATGACACTTTTGTTCATTGCAAATGATCTACAAATCCGTGCGTTTCTCTCTCTATATATATATCTCTATCTATCTCTATCTCTCTGACACCAAGCACGCTGATATTCGCAGAGCGTGTGTTTTGAATTGAAGTTAATTAGGTTAATTGAATCAAAATCGTTCTTAAAATTTGGGTGAATATTGCTTTTGCATTACGGTGGTGGTAGATTAATTAGCATATTTGTTATTAGTTTACATGATTCCTTGGTAGAAAATTGTGTTTGTCCACTATGAAGTGGTTCACCAAGCAGATTCCATGTAAGTTTACAAGATTCTTTCACATATTTTCAACGAAATTCGAACATGTAAATTGTAGTTTCTCTTAATTGGTCTGTTTGTGTATCTATACCTCAAAGAAATGACACTTATGTTCATAACAATTGACACTCTAAAATAAAATGACACATTTATTTTTGCAATTGACACATTTATTCATTACAAATTACACTCTATGAGAATTTGATATGCTCCTCCAATACAAATGATACTTTTGTTTATTATGATTGACACTTTGAGTAATATTTTCGGTTATTATGTTGATCATATTTTATTGAATAAATAATTGAACGGTGATTTCATATAATTATCGGATTAAAGTGACACGTTCCTTAATTCTGATTGACAATTTATTTCTGTGTGATTGACACTTTGAGATAATTGACACATTTGTTCACAACAATTGATATTTCAAGATAAATGACACATTTATTCATAGATGACATTTCTTTCATATGCAAATGACACTTTTTTCAAAATAAATCACATTTATTTCAAAAATACTTGATAGACAATAAATAATACTCTACAAATGACACTTTATTCAAAACAAATGACACTTTTATTCTAAAGCAAATAATCTACAAATGACACTTTTCTTAAGAGCAAATGACACTTTTGTTCATTGCAAATGACACGATCGTCGTTAATTAAAAAAGGGAATAAAATCTAAATAAATTAAAAAACATTAAAGGAACTAAAAATAATTAAAAGATGTTAAATAATTTTTTAAAAACAGTATATAAAAAATATAAAATAAAATAAAAATAATTTAAAAATTGAATAGTGTTTTTGCTAAATAAAAAAATGGGAAAAAAAAAGAGAGACAGAAAAAATTAAAAAAATGAATGATAAAAAATGCAACGAGAAAGGGTCGAACCTATGACTTCTTGGTTGAAAAGAGTATACTTCACCACTAGGCTATGAGCTACCATTAATTATTTTTTAACAAAACATATATTTACCTTAATGTACGCACATCTAGTAACTGGGCAACAATTGGATCCGCGAGTTGGGCCGTATGTATGACTCACTGGAAGTATTTGTGATTGCGATTAACTTTCTTGTAATATTTTTTCTTTTTATTTTATATTATCCACTTGCATATTTTTTTAATGAATTATATTATATACATAGTGTTGGTCCCGAGTGTACGGTCAGGTGTAGAGGGGGGGGTGAATACACCTGATTCGATTTCTCAACTTCGAACACGAACAGTCCTATTCAGGATGGTGTCGGCCCAAACAGATTCGGCGGACCAAACAGTGCTTACGAATCGTGTGCGGCAAAGAGTCCGACTCTACTAAGATCCGCTGGGCGGACGAGTCGAAATTCGGTATCTACGATAAGAGTTCGGCGTGCGGGAAATGTGTGTGTAGGCCCAAATCGGTTGAGTGGTGAAAACGTTTTATGAAAGTCTCAGTTCAGTAGATATGAAGTTCAGTATGCTGAGACAGTTGATTGATTTTAAAGGAATGATGTTCGGTATGAATAGTAAAATCAATGCAACAGTCAAGAAAGCAATAGAGAGACAGGATTTTTAAAGTGGTTCGGATATCGCTCAAATCCTACGTCCACTGTCCCGAAAGATCAGGAGGCTATTATTTATCCTAAGTTAGTCTCAGTCAGCTTGCGCACTGGGCAAAGCCGCGTCTTGGTTTTTATACTGATCCAAGTCTCAGTTTACAAACATCAAACTTAGAAGTGTTTGACAAACTTTCTCCAACAGTGAAGGAGTCCTTATACAATAAGGATCGGGTTCAAAGGTGAACTCCTTCGTCTAAGCTATAGATAAGAACGGTTGAGCTTAGGGTTAGAGGGATAGGGAATATGAGTGAGTAGCTTCTAGATCGACGAACAGCTGAAGGTAAGCTATAAGATCGTGTAACGTCGATTGGATACTATAGACTTTGTATGTCGGTTCAGCTTGATTCCCTATGAGCTAGAATGTAGTCTTTCGCCGGAAGATTGTTCTTCGAGTTCTTGCTAAGACGTAGTTCTTTGGGTTCTTTGCTCGTTGAATGCTTTCTTGATTTTTGCTCTAGATACGTGCATTCCGTTGCATTCTTCTTGAATAATCCCTCTATTTATAGAGCAGAGATTGAAATAGATCCGTTGGAGACAATCTTCTTCTCTCTCTCTCTTTTGGTAGCAAACGGCTCTTTTTGACGTAGGTAACAGTGCCTTTTCCTCCTTTTCCGGAAAGTGTTGACTTGCAGCTTTAGTAGGTAGGATGACACGTGTATGCTTGTCATTTGTCGAGGTGAATAAAGTGGTTGAGACGAGCAGGACTTCGAGGCTAATTGAAGCTGACTTCTCTCTTCCTCGTATATGACTATGCTGATTGCATTTCAAAAAGATCTGACAATTCAGAAGATTGTCTGCCGATGTTGAGTCTGACCTTGTATTCAGTAGATAGACAGCTGAGATAAGTCTATCGAAGATCGGCTCCGAGTTCGATGAACTACTCTGCCGAGTTCGGTTCGATCGACTCTCTCGATATCTTTGCTCTCCCGCTGAGTCCAAGTATCACCGAGTCTTCTACACCGGTGCCGAGGCAAATAAGCTGCCGAGCGCCTTGACCGGAGCGAGTGTCTCCCGAGTCCGAAACCTCGAGACCAACAACATATACAACGGAATGGTTCACCAATCAGATAGGGTTTTGGGATCTTCAAATCTTCAGACAAGTACAGAGCACAAGGCTACTGAGCTTAAGATCAGTATCTAAGACCGAATCATTTCCCACTAAGAGTAACAGTGCTGAGGATGGAATCATCACCCAACACATAGTTGGATGATTAATTATGATTAATTATGCCATTAAAATAGGAATCAAACTCGATAAAGAATGAAGGTTATGAATGTAATACCAAGTGAAATAATTATAGTCACGTCACGTTAGCTTTTACGAGATTTTCTAAAGATATCTACAAATACGTGCGCACGTGTCTTATAAATCGGGGATGTTTTAATTATGGCTATTTTAGCAAATGAGGGACTAATCCAGCGAGATTTAAAAGATGAACTCCAATCCCACTTTTATTTTTTCCGTGAAAAATTGAAAATACTAAAGTCGAGGTATACGGCTATACCCAAATTACATTAGTGCGTCATAAAAGAATCTATTTTTGTAAAAGTATGACTAATAACTAATATGCCTTAGTGGGAATTCAATTAAAGAATATTGTTAATGATGTCACGAGTGTGAAGTAGGTGTGTCCAAATAAGATGTGTTAATCATAGCAAGATGGAATAATAATGCACATGCACTTAATGCACAAGATTCTAGGGTTGGAGTTCATTTTGTTGGTGCATTTTAGCTTTTACACCTTTTTTTTACTTCTATGTTTTATTTCACTATAAGTATCTCCTCAAAAAAAATAAAATTAGAACGTACTGAAAATTTAATAGGCAAATTGATTTTGTTAGTCCTAAAATTATGAGTGTTTGGTCAATTTAGATCTTAATTATTTTTTTAGTTAATTAGTTCACAAACTATAGAATTTTAGATGAATTAGTCATTCTGTTAAAATTTTGGTTAGTCAACCATTAGTCAATGATTTTTAAAGGGCATTTGCGGTATAATTTTATTGAGGACCAATTTGACCAAAATTTTCACTAATTTTTTAGTTGTAAAAAATCAAAAAATATTTTAGTCATTTTGATTTTTTTTAAGGACCAAATATGCCAATTCTAAATAGATTGAGGAAAAGTCCAGCCAATTATAATATATTTTGGAATCATAATTGTCAAATTTTATAGTCTCGTGATCAAATTTTTCGAATCTATTACTATGATAACGAGAGATAAAAATGTAGGATATTTGAAAATTAATGAATACAACATTACTAGATTTCCATTCAAAACATGTTTTCATTCCAATAGGATTTATTCCTTAATTTTTCAGATATTATTTTCATAGTAATATTCGAAGAACTTGGTCATAGAGTAATAAAATTTGGCGATTATATCCCTAAATGTATTATAATTGGCGGAAATGATCATCAACCTATTTAAAATCGGCATAGTTGGTCCTTAAAAAAATAAAAATCAATATAATATCTTTTGATTTTGACAAACTAAAAAATTTTAAGTAAAAAAATTTGATCAAATTGATCCTCAATAAAATTATACCGAAAAAACCTTTAAAAACTGTTAACTAACAATTAGCTAATCAAAAATTTAACAGAAAGACTAATTTATTAAAAACTCTATAAAAAAATGACCAAATTAGTTAAACAATCATAATTTGGAGATTAAAAAAAAATCCCATTTACCGATATAAATACCTAAAAATATAAGGTCTAATTTAATACTCTATTAAATGCACACCAAATCGTAACACTATTAAAACACCAAATTGTAACATTATAAAAACATGTCTATTTGGTAGTTATTTAAGAAACATCACATAAATATTGTACTTACTTTGAAAATTGACTTGGAACAATTCAAAATTATTCCAATTCTTGACTTTTTTAGGAAGAAACTTAGTAAAACCGTAATAGTCAAAATTAAATAAATCAATTATTTAAATTCACATTATTAATTTGAAATCGAAACTATGATTTAAATTGTCATATATACAAATTTATCTAATTTTGACATTTCCGGCCGCCATCCTTTCCGGTTTCCCACCTTAGTCACAAGACTTTGGTCGGTGCTAGCAACTTAGATTTGGATACTACGTATGTAGACAACATAGTACCACATTTTTAGAGAAAAACTGAAGCCATAGTACTATATCCTCCGACCTATGACCTATTTAAAGAGTGCAGTAGTACGTCACCTAAATTATCAAGATGAAAGCATAAAGATCCGTACCATTTATTTTCACACAAAATTGAAACATCCGTTGGTTTTTTCCTTCGATCACCTTCTCACACTATCTTCAATCAAATGAAAAAAAAAACCTACTCCTATATGTGAGAAGTTTACATTGTACGCGCCAAAGATAACGGTTATGGTTCCTCGTTATTAAAAAATAAAATAAAACTTACCCAACCAGGGAAACTCCCCTTTTCCATTCATTCGTAATTTGGTTTGCATGTATTGATCGTTCACTTGGTTTTTATTTAGCACGAGTAGGGCTGTAATCGAGCCGAGTCGAGTCGAGCTGAGCTTGGCAGAGGCTCGGCTCGAATTCGGGCTCTAGCTCGGTTCGAGCTTCTAATATGAGCTGAAGCTCGATTTCATAAATAGTTCTAGTATTCGAGCTCGGCTCGAAAGCTCGAGATTTTTTGTATTTTTTTTAAAAATTATAATTTTATTTATATTTATAAATAAATAAATATTATTATTATTTAATATAATAGAATTAAATAATATAAAAACTTTTTCGAGCCGAATAGTCACGAGCTCGGATTCGGCTTGAACTCGAGATCAATTCTTTTTTTTTTTTTCATTTGATTGAAGGTGGTAAGGGATTCAAAGAAAAAACTAATGGACCCTTCAATTTCATCGTGAAAGCGAACAGAAACGATCGTCATGGTGCACTTTTTTATAGGGTCAGATATAGCGGTACACCCTTTAACGGGTTAATACAATTTTATCTACATTTTATATACTAATTCCTATATCGAATCCAGTTGCATCCAACTATAGCAGATACCAATTATGTCCATTTACAAAAATCATTTAAATAATCTAGAAAATATAATTTGACTTTCAAATTCTTGATCAGCCTTGGAATTATATCACCAGCATTGAACTATCTAATCCTTGATCGTTTCATATGCCATTGCTTTTGCAGTCCACAAAAACAAGTTGGGATATACAAACATTTTCAAGCAAAAGCAAGAAGTATTTACAGCTTCATCAAGGCAGCGATATCCTTTGTGTTGATCTCCCTCTGCGCACGCCGCCCGAAAGCTTTCTTGGCCAGCGTCCTCTTCTTCTCCTGCAGCTGCAATATCCTCTCATCTACCGTATCTCTCGCGATCAATCTCACGATCTTCACATCGCGCTTCTGCCCAATCCGATGCACCCGGTCCATAGCTTGCTCCTCCACTGCAGGGTTCCACCACGGCTCCATCAAGTAGACGGTCGAAGCAGCAGTCAGATTTATCCCCGCATTCGCAGCTTTCAGGCTCGCCAGCATGATCGTGGGCCCACCTTCCAAAGCTGGGACTCCGAAGTCTTTGATCACCTGCGACCGCTTCTTGGCGTTCATCGAACCATCCAACCGGATCACATTGAAACCGACTTCCTTAAGGGGCTCCTCAAGGAGAAGCAGCATTTTCCGGAACTGGGAGAAGATGACCGACTTGGAAGACGGGTCTGCGTCTCTAGACGCTGTTAGGAGTTTCAGAAGTGCAGCGACTTTGGATGATCGTGTCGTTGATGGGACTTGATCGGAGGAAGCCTCCGGAGGGGATTTGAAGATGTCGGATTCGGAAAGTGGGTGGCGGCACATTGGACAGCAGGCTTTAGTCCGTTTTAGTGTTTTCAGGATGCATGATTCACAGAAGATGTGAGCGCAGCATGTTATTATAATGTCCGTGGGCGGGGAGATGCAGATCGGACAGTCGAAATCCTCTCCATCTTGAAGCACGGCAAGCAACTTCTTCAGCAACGTTGGGTTGTTATTCACATCTGCATTGATTTAGCAAGTATGAGTACAAGATAAAGACTATGCTATTGATGAACTAATCATGCAAAGTTATTGTCAAGTGGTTGAAGTTTAAATTACAACACATTACCTTCAATTTGGCTTTGTGGAAGTAGAGCTCTGAGATCTGCGGGGCACAAGGCCAGATCTGTGCAAATTTGACGAAGCCTTACAAGGATGCTAAGAACAGTAGAATAATGTCTAATCACATTTTCGGAATGAATAAAGTCTTTAACAATCTTCCTGGCCTCTTCTTCCATCTGATCATAGAATCTGCGCTCTTCATCACCAAGGTCCACCAAAAGGGTTTCTATGCTTTTAGATGGCAGACCAATCAAACCTTGCTCTTTTGTTCGTCGTAAAGATATAGTAGCCATAAGAACCTTCAAGCACAAGACACAATGACATAATGATGGTTCTCCAAATGTTGGGACTTGAGATGATTTAAAACGCGAGGAAAGTAACAACACAAACTAAACAACAGTTATGCATTATGCCAGACAGTTGAAAGAATCATGTTAATGGACTCAGCATTTTATTGCAGCCTGCTACTATCACACTATGTCAACATCGCAAGTTAAAACATTATCCCCTTAATCAACTGTTTTGACAAGAATTTGGATGATTTAGTGTTAGGTAGACTAGGCATCTCAATCTTGTGAGTTATGACATCTTGTACAAAAGTTTCTCTATGGAACACCAGATGACCCCGCTACTCAGTACAGAGCATAACATTTGGGCAAACATACGGATTTGTTACTCCATATGCGAAACATGCATATATTTTGCATATTTGAAGCTATATTATCCTAACTTTCATTACTGTTATTATTACTATTTTATCTTTTAAGACATGGGGAGCATATCAACCAGGAAAGGTAAGCAGTAAACAGGTTAGGGAGTTCAGAGAGAAGTACTACAAAATTATATGTATTTACCTGGAGGCGTGAGATACCATTCTCATCTCCTTGAGTAAGTGGTCGTTGTATCAAACGATTCCAAAGGTCTTTTACGGAAAGAGGTTCAAACTTCAGAAAGGCTACTAACGAAAACAAATCATAAGAGTTATTCTGTACAGGTGTCCCAGTTATTGCCCATCTGCGCTTTGCATTCAGATTAGTGACTGCACGGCTCTGCTGAGTTTTGGCATTTCTAATCATATGCGCCTCATCTAGTAAAACTCGTCTCCACTCAATCTTCTTAATAGGAGACTCTTCCCAAGATTCCTCACTAGCTAGTGTGGAATATGTTGTCAGCACAATATCATGCTCCAGAAGCTCTTTAGCATCAGCAGTCCGTTCACCATAGTACATGTACACCTTAAATGCTCCCTTTCTAGTGTGTTCTTCTAACTGTGTCATCCATGATGAAAAGACAGAAGGTGGACAAACAATCAGAGTTGTCTTCGGCTCCAAAGAGCACACATTATCAAATGCAGGTCTTTTTCCATTTTTCTTTGCAACATCTTCAGCTTTCCTCTTTTTATCAGCCTTTCTTTTCCCTTTTCCCCTCTTTGACTTTTCACTCAATTCCTCATCATCTACATCAGCTATACTGCTGGAGGAATTTACACCACGAGCCGATTTATCAAAAGCAATCAATGAGAGAAGTGTAAGGGTCTTACCCAAGCCCATGTCATCAGCAAAAATGCCACCTCGCAAAGGCTCCGGTCTTTTATCAGTCTCGTAATTTGTCAGTTCGTTAATGCATACCCCATTCTTCTCTAACCAAAAAGGAGGCAATTCACATGATGTCTCCCTACTAACTAACCATCCTAGTCCTTCCTTCTGATGTAAAAAGAGCTCTGACTTTATCATGTCTTTTGGTGGCTCCAAGGGTTCCGACAACCCTGCTTTACTAACTTTCGCGTCCAACAGTTTGAATATTTCATCTACGTTCTTCTCCTCTAGAATACTTTTTGTCTCTTTCACTGCCATTGCCTGAGACAATGTAAAGGACGGATTATTTTCTGAAATTAACAGCAGCCCATCTCTAGATATTGCCATCTTGACTCTCTCAAAGTCCTCTATCCTGGCGAAAATGTGAACCTGACAGGGCATATTGAATTTGTTCCCTTTTCCTGGTGGTTTTGGAATGATACCTGCACATGTTAAAGACATTTTAAATACTAATTAGTAGAAAATGCCATATTAGTAATTGAAGCTAACTTCAAGATAGTTATATAGGATTCAATTCGAAAAATGGAGACAAGTTTGCATCGTGTCTTTAATGCTTGATATAAATGTGTACCACGTGCTGGAATGTCTTAGTCTAGAACTATTTTTCCATCACTAATAGACCAGAAAAGCTCATAAAATATCAGTCAAATCCACTATGTATTACCGAGCCATGAATGTCTATATGCACTGTAGTCTGTATCAATAGAAAGCAGCAGTCGGTATAATCTTGATGTTTCTACTTGCATGCATCGGACACAAACCCATATGAATTTCTTCAAGTAGAAGATATGCAGTAAAGATCATATTTACAAACAAGTATAAAAAATAAATGGGAATAGATAGTCAATTCCCCAAACACCACATCCTCAATTCATTTACTAAACACAAGCTATCCATTCACTAACGCTTTATAAACCCCCAACCATAAGAAAAAATTCCAGGAGCAATACAAACACCAAGAATTTAGTGAAAACCGAACTACCTTCAATAGTAATCAATCGACAATCGATCAAAGGCGACAGCACGGCGGCAGCACGGCGCTCGAGGTGGCCGACCTGCAAGGACAACATGTTGAGGACCTTAATCGCGTTTCCGTCGTGCGGGTTCAACTCTTCGCGGACCAGACCCACAATTTCACGGCCACTGATTGTTCCCTGGTAGTACCGCAGCCCGACGACGTTAACGATCACAAAACCGACGAGGAATGTGTCGACTTGGGGAGTGGGCCAGCTGTCCAAGCTCATGAACGCATCCACCGGGTCTTCTTGATCCCCATGCTCTGCTTCAATTTCATCCATATCGGGGTAAAATGATTCTGATCTAGGGCTTTCTGAATTGGGATTTTAAGAGGGTTTTGCCGACTCGTTGAAATTGGAGAAGGGTATTCTTCTCGTGGGGTTTTAAAAAAGGGCGAAAGGCGGGTTTAGAGAGAGAAGAGGATACATATACGTTACCTATGGCGGTATTTACATTTCGAGCCTCCGAGTTTTAGTGTTTTGCTAACTCGCCCCTTCAAGTTTGAGGGATCTAACAATTACATCCTTTGATTTGAAATTCAAATTTATTAAGTGATAAATTACGAGAAAATTATGTGTCCAAATCCCAAATAAACTTTATAAATTATATTTTGTAACGCATACATATTTATGAAAAACAATATTTCAGGGAATCAAACTTATTATGAACGAATTCGGCCCAACTTAGGAAAGACAAAAAATTTGGTGCATCCGGTTGCATTTAATATTAAATCTAAAGTAGTGTGTCATATAGCAACAATGTCGTTGTAGCGCATTCGATAAGGCTATTAGGCTCTTACACTCTAAACATGAGTTTGAGTCCTGGCAGCGTTTTTTAATTTTTTTTATTTTAATTCCAAAAAATTGCAAAATTAACACACTCAAACACTCATATTGTTTCTCATCTTTACACTTTGATACCAGATCAAAATAGCTCTACCAAAAAAAGATTAAATAAAGTTATTGAATTAAATTCCTTTGTTTTATTTTAATTCCAAAAAATTACAAAATTAACACACTCAACATTCACATCGTTTATCATCTTTACACTTTGATACCAGATCAAGGTAGGTCTACTAAAAAAGAGATTAAATAAATTTATTGAACTAAATAAAAAATATTATACTTAAATCAGTTAATAAAAGTATAATTTCTTATCTTAACAAAAATATTACTTTTTATGAAAAAAGTATCAAATTATTCTAAATACTTGTAAAAAAAAAGTCAAACTTCGCTGCTAGGACTCAAACCCAAGTGTATAGAATTTAAGCCCGATAGCTTAACTAGCTGCACTACCACAACATTCATAATATATTACAAACCGCCCTTTTTAAATTGTAGGCGTCCGGTTGCACTAATTTTGTCTACATATTTTTTCTTTTTTTGAAATGAGCCATTTATATTAAAACTTCTCAATTAAGAAAATGAGTCACAAATAACGGAACTGTTTGAATATTTTATAATACGTGCATAGTTTTTATCCAAAGAAAACCACAATCAATATTTGAAGTGGTATGAATTCTATAGGAATGTTAGAGTAAACCATGCTTGTTTAACTTTGTGTAATAATATAACAACTGCATAATATTATCAAATAAGCTGATCATTATAGAGGCTTCTAGGGCTAAAATTCTATATGATATCATAATTATGTATCTACATTATTAAATATACAACTATGTCGATAGAAATACAAGTTGGAACACAATAAAATCCAGTACTGTATTAAAATTACGTGTGATATCATAATTATATATACATTATTATATAAACAATCATCTCGATTGAAATACAAGTTAAAATACCATAAAATCCAATATTTATATTAAAAAGAGTGACGATTTCATAATTGAAAAGACACACATGACAAAGTCTCAGCCATATGCATTCATTGCACCACCAACCGCATTTATTACTAGGAAATTCACTCTTAATATAGACAAAATACAATAAAAATAAAATTCTCCAAAACGATAAAAACAAAATTTAGAAAAATAGTTTCTATATAGAAAAAAAAATTATAACCACAGTGTGGGAGTGATGAGAACATTATGCAAATTCTGTATAAAAAAAAAAGTAAATGAGAAAAATAAATAAAAATGAGTTTTTGAATGAGAAATGAAGTTCATTCGAATTTTGGTGTACTCCTTATCTGTTGTGTAGAGGATTGGGACCTGTGTTGGTTCGCCTCTTCTCAGCTCTAAACAGTTCGTCGTCTCCGGAGATATTCTTGCAGTTTGGTGCAATTCTCATTTTATGAATTTTGACAGTAGAAACTGAATTACCCCTTTGGCCCTCGATGAATTTCCGATTCCCATCTACAAAAGATGAATCGTCTAAAACTGAAAGCATTATTAACATAAGAAGAAAGAGAAAGAGATGGAGTTTTCTCTTGGGAGAATATTCCACAGAAGTCATGACATGGAAGAAAGAAGCTAACTAAACGTCTATCTCTCTCTCTAGATTTACTTTCTTGAGAGAGAAGATTGGCTTAAAATGACACACTTTTTTGTTGGATTTAGAAGTGAAGGGGGTTGTCTGACTTTCGGGAAAACATTTCAAATCTCTCTCGGAGGCTTCATTTATTTGTCTTTATATATAGTACGTGTCGTATAGCTAGTTTAATTTCATGAAGAAAGCTTTTTTTAGTTTTCAAATAATATTTGATTATTTGTTGGATATATTGTAAACTCAACAAGATTTTAACTCTCTTAGCATCCACAATCCTACTTCATTTAAACACATATATATTTCTCTCTTCTCTACATCAGTTTTTTTTTAAACACTCAATTTTAAACACACAATCAGCATTCCTTCATTTATCTATATCTACAAATTCTACTTTATTATGTCTCACTAATTTAATTTTTTAAACATTTTAATTTAATGACAAAAATAAATAAATAACAATAATATTATTTCTCAACAAATAAATTAATAAATAAAAAATTATAAAAATTTATATACTAGTTATTTTGGATAACTTCAATAAACAATAAATAGTAAGAAAGTAAAAAAAAAAAAACTTCGAAACTTGTAATAACATCGAAAATGTTGTAAATATATTTATGTGTATATTTACTATATATATGATGACCATGTGTAAAGGGTAAATGTACAAAAATAGTCATTCTTGATAAGAAGATAAGTTTTTGAGCCACAAGTTTAAAACTAGAAGTTTTTAGTCACTTTCTTTATTTTTCATTTATAATATTATGTGAACCCCATGTTATTGATTACATTATGTTTTGGAAAATTAAAATATTTTCAGCGGGTTCATTATAACCACTTTTTTTTTCTTCCTACACAATTGACGATTACACGATTTGATTTGAATTTAACGATTCACGATTGACGATAATGAAATTGAATAATAGAAAGCATATAACGATTAGCGATATTAAATTAAAAAATTACGATTAGAATTACATTACATTAGGCCAAGAAACATGTAAATCCTGGCTTTAAAAAAAAGGAATTTTTTTTTAATAAAAGCATTATATTGGCCTAATCCCCCATATTCGCTTTCGCTTTGGTGGGCTGCGTCCATCCGCGAGACCGACCCCTCTTGAGGGTTTCGTGGACTACCTCCGATTCCGTCATGCTCTCCATTTTGCTTTCCAATAGTTTTAGATCTTCGAGCACCTTTTACAGCTTTTCGTGCATGAGGTCTACGACACATTCAAGCTCTGCTACACGGTTGGTAGACATTGTTGGATCGTGAAATCGTGCTTGGATCGTGAAATAGTAAAAATAATGGAATAGAGGAGGGTGTGTGTGATCAAAGTGGCGGCTTGATGAGTTTTAATAGACAAGAATTATGAGATATGTTAGAGGTGTGTGTGTGTGTGTGTGTGTGTGTGTGTGTAATCATTAATGGTGAGACAATTACAAATCGATGAAACCTGATGGAGGGAGATATACCATCATATTAAATCTTAATGATCATCGAGAAAAATCTTGTAATAAATGACAAACTGAAACAACGTTTCAACTTCCAACAATCTTTACGTAATCGTTACATTTGCCTAGTGAACTTAATCGTTACATTTGCATAGTGAACTTAATCGTTACATTTGCCAAGTGAACAACGTCCACTAGTCACTTTAATCGAGTAATCGTATTATAATGGTAATCGTGCTTGAAACCTTTTTCGTTTAATCATATTAAATGCATTAATCGTGTTAATCGAGTAGTCGTATTAAAATTATTAATTAAAATAATCGAGTATCTGTATTACAAACATTAATCTGTTAATCGAGTAATCGTATTAAAATCATTAATTAAAATAATCGAGTAATCGTAATAAAGCATTGAATCGATAAATCGGGCAATCGTCTTAAAAGCATTAATTAAAATAATCGAGTAATTGTCTTAAAAGCATTAATCATGTTAATCGAATAGTCGAGTTAATCTAGTAATCGTTAATGAAATAATTTCATAAATATGTATGTAATATAATGAAATACAACTTTCGTTATTTAATGAAAGACAACTACCTTTCTTACAACGTTCAATTTTTCTGACCTGGAGCATTAATGGTTGAATTTGTATAATTATATTAAGTTGAAATTGAAAGAAAGATTTCATTTTAAACAACGAAAATAGGTTTGAGACACAAAAAATCCATCCAAAAATATTTTCAACGCCCGTGAGTTTTCTTAGTGACGGTATAAATAAGAGATGGATCCAGTAAGTCATCTTATTTTTTCAGTTTTGAGAAATTAGTGCAAATATACGTTTTCCCTAATTCATACCTACAAATAAAAGTTTTCTCTAGAAATATGTCTTCTTGTTCATAACTAGTCGATAACGATTATTGCAAATAATCGCCAATGCATCCTTGTTCAAAACTAGATGATAACAATTGTTGTAAATCATATGTTTTTAAATTATTTGTAATAAAGTAGATATTTATTTATCTTTGAAGGAAATATTAGGGGAATTGTACCTTCTTCCTTCGTATATTGTTGTAGCTCTGATTGTTGCTCATGTTCAGATCTTCTGTATGTGTCTCGGCCTTTTTCTTCCTCTGGGTGGTCAGAGAACTTAAGAAAATAAGATTTTTGTCTCTATCAAAAAACGCGTATGCGCTAATGTGTGTGTCTATATGATTATGAATAGAATATTAATATATATAGGCTTCAAAAGCCAATATTATATTAATATTTGTAGTTATGTCCCTAATAGGCTTCTTCATAATTAGCCCATAATATAATTAATTAATCTATTAGGCTACTAATATTAAATAACATTATTAAATAATATAAAATACATTAATCCATTAATAATGATTTCTGAGAGACAATAAATAACTAGGCAACTAATTGGGCCAGATCAGAGATCTAATACAAGAAATAAAACAGGGCCTCAAATTAATTAATTATCTATGCTCAGCCCAGAGCAAAATTAATTAATAAACACAGATTCATTCCACTAGAGAATCCGTGCTGACTTACCCCTTTATCCCAAATTGAGCAAGGGCTTGTATTTTAGACTTAATCGATCCCCGTATTTAAGATAGAAATATCCGTTAATTAATTAAGCCCACTGATAGCTTAAATTAATTAACATCTTATATATTCCTGAGTAGTACCACTCGACCTTATTAACACACCTGAACTTAATCAACCGGCTGAGTTTAGTGTGCTAATCCTTACGAGTTCCTCATGAGATATTATCAACCCATTTTACTAGAATACGGTTGCAAGATACAAACAACCAGCCTGAGCCACAAATAACTACTAACACCCAAGATATGTAGATCTGGTCGCGATGACATTCACTATAGTAGGTCAAAGTGATAGATAGTCAAATGTGCTCAGCTGATGCCTTATCAAGCTTAAGACCAGCTAAGTCACCGAGATCTTGGTCCTCCACTAAGGTCATTCAGGAGAACACATGTTACTGTGATCCATCAATACACCACCTTAAGTGTACCAGTAAAGACAAACAGCTAAGATAAGCCACTTCTTATCTAAACTGCAGCTTAAACCGACAACTTATCCTTAAGTTGTTGTTGGGAGATGATTCAGTAGTATATTTGTTAGAAGATTTGAATGATCCCAAACCCTAATTTGATTGGTAAACCATTGAGTTGTAATTGTTATGCCTTAACCTCTGAGAGTTTCAGACTCAATAGACATTCCTTCTACATGGTTCAGGCACTTAGTTCTGTCTGTTGACCCTTCAGTAGACTATCCGCCTCAGTACCATGGAGTGAAGACTCAGTAGTGCTGGACTCAGCAGGAGCAGCATACTGAGAGGTATTCATACTCAGTAGTGCTGGAATCAGCAGGAGCATCATACTGAAAGGAGTCAGTAGAACTGGACTCAGCAGGAGCAGTTCACTGAACTCAGAGTTGACCTTCAGTAGAGTTGCACTCAGCAGGAGTATACTACTGAACCCAGGTCAGACTCAGCAACGGCCTGACAGTCTCATTAACTGTCAGATTATCTTATATGTTAAATCAGTAGAGTCAGACGAGGTATTCAGAGAAGTCAGCTTCAGATCTGCCTAGAAGTCTGTTTGTCTCAACTACTTTCTACACCTCGACCAATGACGAGCAGCCAGCTGCCCAAGTTCTGATTAAAGCTGCAAGTCAACCACTTTCCAGAAATGGAGGGAAAAGACTCTGCCAGATTCTTTGAAAGAGCCATTAGCTACCCAAAAGAGAGTGACACATGGATCGACGTCTCCAACGGATCTTTCCATAGCTCACCTCTATAAATAGAGGGAAAATCAAATCGAAGCTCACCTACCAACGAAGAACCAAGAACATACGAGCGATTACGAGCAAACACTTACCGACTTAAGCTTTCCGCAAGAACTTCAGAGAAACACTTCAAGCGAAAGGCGACATACCTGCTCAAGGGAACCAAGCTGAATTAGAATCAATAGCCTCTAGTATCCAAGTGATTGAACACGGACCTAGAGAGCTTATTCCTCACTGTTCGTCACTCTAGAAGCCACCTTCTTGTTCCCTTCCCTCTAACCTAAGCTCCACTGAATATATCCATAGCTTAGATCGAAGGAGTTCATCCCTGAACTGTTCTTACTTGTAAAGAACTCCTTCATAGTTGGAGAGTTTGTCAAACACTTCAGTTTGATACTTGTAAACTGAGACTTGCTCAGTATAATCCTCAAGACTAGTGTTTGTCCAGTGCACAAACTGACTGAGACTAACTCAGTATAATAAAATAGCCTCCTGATCTTTTCGGGACAGTGGACGTAGGATTGTTGATATCCGAACCACTTTAAAATCGTTGTGTTGCGTTTTCTTTTTGCATTGATTTCTGTTCATACTGAAAACTATCTTACAAAATCATTCAACTGAGTTTCAGCAAAGCTTAAGAGATTGCACTAATATACTGAAACTGTTTTAATAAAAACGTTTTCAAACTCAACTGAATTGAGCCTACACATTTCCACACTCTACTGAACTCTTACTGAACGGTACTGAATTCTGATATCAGTCACCTAGCAGGCCTCAGTATAGTCAGTCACTCTGTCCACACGATTCAGAACAGCATATTTGGTCTACTGAACTTGTTCAGCAATGCACTCTCCTGAATATGACTGTTTGCGTTTTAAGTTGAGAAAGTTTTCAGGTGTATTGACCCCCCCCCTCTACACCTGAGCGTTTATCTCGGGACCAACAGTTGTCTCAGCTATGATAACTGTTTATATCTTGTCAGTTCAACCAATTTGTGTAGTCTTCTATGATACCCGGCACACTACATAAATCTAACTTTTATACAAGATAAAGGATAACATGTGCAAATATATATATATATATATATATATATATTTATCAGATAGGAGAATAAAATAATTGTAGGGACAAAACACATTGTATACAAGTATAAAATTTGCTTCCAGTATACAAAATCCCAACAATCTTAATATAGATGAGGTGACAACGTATTATTCTTCAACACAGTGGTCAGTGGAACATATCTGAATTCGTAGGTGGGGATGATTTTTTATTCTACACGTCGGTGCATTTTACGATTCAACAGTTAGGTACCAAATATTCACCGGAACCTGAAAACCGATTCTTCGACCATACACTACGATTTGTTTTATCGTACTTACATTTATGATGGTAGAAAGATCAAGGTTCCTTTGAATTGTGATGAATATTTGATTCGGATGCTTTTTAAGAATAGAGATGATCCTATTGTTTATGTTACGAGCAAAAATATTGATTAACTTTTTTATTATATTTAATTTGGATTTTTTTTAAATCTTGATTGTATTTTAATGTATTTTTATTGTATTTCAAATTTATTGTTATTGTATTTGACTTTTAATAAATTGGGTCAAAAGCACGATTGGGCTGAAAAATTAATTGGGCTGAAAACACGATTCTGAGAAGCCCTGGATGATTAATGCTTACAACACGATTAAAGTATACAATTGTTGAAATGAGATATTAATGCATTATAAATCATGATTAATTGATCTTCATTATTATGTATGTTCAATAAACGTATATTAATAATAATTAATAAAAGAAATCATGAGTCGATCAATCTCTTTTACATACTATGTGATGTAAATATATCAACTATAACTTTCAAATGTAAGAGAATCTTAAGAACAATACTTATAGTTTAAGATTTTGCATGAATGCGGATATAAATAATTATCACGTTATCAAATCAAATATATTAAGGGGTGTCATATCTTATAATCAAATTATCAAAACTCATTAGATTTATTATCTTAGTTAGGTTTAGAGTTTAGGGTTTTAGGGCTTAGGGGTTTAGGGTTTGAACAGGGTTTAGGGTTGAGACTCTGTTCTTAGTTGCTCGATTAAGAGGATTACACGATTCTTAGAAGCGCTGAACGATTAATACGTCTATCACAATTACACAATTAAGATAACTAGCACGATTACAGGAATAAATCGATTACTCGATTATTGCTTTTAATAGGATTACTCAATTAAAGCAACTAGCGTGGTTACTCAATTAATGCTTGTAATACATTTACTTGATTATCCATTGCTAGTACGATTCACAATTATTTCGATTACTCATCTAAAGCGGCTAGTACGATTTCACGATTAATACAATTCTCGATTAATGCTTTTAATATGATTACTCGATTAACGCGACTAACACAGTTTCACGATTAATGTCTTTAATACGATTACACGATTAATACTTTTAATATGCAAAATGCACCCTAAAATTAAATTAACCTAACGAATACGATTATGTAGAAATTGGTGGGAGTTGAAACAACATTCGTCATTACACCATACTGCAAATTTTCCCAGGAAGCAACCCATTTATTACACGATTTTTCTCGATAATCACTAAGATTGGCTATGATGGTATATCTCCCTCCATCAAGTTAGATAGATTTGCTATCATTATACCATTAATGACCATAATTCTTGTCTATTAAATCTCATCGAACTGCCACTTTGATCACACACACACACTCACTTTGATCACACACATACAATTTCACGACCCAAGCATGTCTGACAACCGTCTAGTAGAACTTGAACGTGTCGTCGGCCTCATGTAGGACGAGCTCGTGGCCTTACAGCAAAAGATGCAAACGGTGGTGGAAGATCAAAAACTCTTGGAAAGCCGACTGGAGATGATAATAGCCACGCCCGTCCACGAAGCAACGGGAATCGGATGAAGTCAACAGAACCCTCATGGCCATGGAAAAAACTGTTACTGTGTCTACCAATCCTCAACATGTGTTTGACCCGATTTCTTTGACTGTAATAGGAAAAATAGCAGGCTGGTCGGTGCTTATTCTCATCGACTCTTTGATAACTGAAGCTTCATTTCGGTTGCTCTGGTTGCTTGCATGGGGATTTTTGTGAAACCTACATCTCTATACCGCCTTAACATTTGTGAGAAGGTCATCTTGGAGCTTGATGGCAAAACGATTGTAAGTGACTTTCTGCCGGTTCCCCTAGATGGGGTAGATGTCATTCTCGGCCTCAAATGGATCCTGAAGCTACCGAATGCAGGTCTTGTGTCCACGACATCTTGAAACCATCAGCCTCGCGAATGGATGTGGACACCAAAGGAACGCCAAGATGGGGGACTAGGTAGCCGGTCGAGGAGTGTAGGGGTCGGCGACAAGGGGGGGGGAGAAGCCAGTTATGCATGCAACCATCCATTCATCCAACTTCTATGAAAAACTTTTTTTTTCTTTTTTTTTAAATGAGGGATTAGGCCTAGATATGTCTGTTTTCTTGGTCTAATAGGTAGTTATAATCGAATTATTAATATATTAATGTTAATCGTTAAATGTTTTTATTATTCAATAATCATTATCGTTGTTTTGAAATCGCCTAATTCATTTGTTAACCGTTAATTGTCAATCGTTAATCGTTATAATTAAATCGTTAATCGTTATCGAAAATCTGGATTTCTTAATCGTTATTGTTGCCTATAAATTGCCTAATTAATTCGTGTAATAGTAAGTCTTTATTACAAACACTAAAAAAGTGGGGCTAGTGTGAAGATCGAATTTTTAACTTGAAGGAAATAGTCAAAAACAAAAAAGAGCGTGGGTCCAATTATGTAAAATTCAAGAGTGGTTATATAAGATAAATAATTAAATATGTGGCTAAAAAAGATACACAATTATCCATAATGGCTATATAACGAGTTCTCTCATGTGTAAACAGTAAAAGCCTACTAGCCCATATGTAACTCTATAAATAGAGACCTTGATCCTAATAATAATGATTCTCGTTTTATCTATTATTCTCTAGTTCCTTTTAATTTATAACACGTTATCAGCACGCTCTAACCAAGTATAGGCATGAATTTCTCTAAGTTAAATGCTACTGCAAGATCTACCTAATCTTCAACTAGTGCACTCAATTGTGTTACTAATTATGTTTGTAAGTTCTTTTAATTGAGTAATTGCATGTATAAGCATTTTCTTTTACGGATGGTCAATGAAGGAGGAGTGTTGTAAATATATTAATGTGTATATTTACCATATATATGATGATCATGTGTAAACTCTAAAACCCATTAGCCCATATGTAACTCTATAAATAGAGGTATTTAATTTTAATAATAATATACTTCTGATTCTTGTTCTCTCTATTATTCTCTAGGTCCTTTAATTTATAACATTGAATATTAAATAATAAAACACTTAAAATTAAAATATGATATATCTTATCTTATATATATAAAATGAATGATTTCAATTTCAATTGAATTGCATGATTTTGTAATTTTAATCAATTTTAAGGTTATATCCGTCTTTCTGCGCATGCAAAATTCAATTCAAATTAATTTCAATTTAATTGAAATCTACTTTGCACCCAAATTTACTCGGTTGATATTTTCTCTTATATCAATTTCAATTTAATTGAAAATAAAAAATAAATAGAAAAATTAATATACTCATTAATTTTTATACACTATTAAAATAACACATACTATTAATTTTTAGAAATTTTCATAGGTGATCTATATTTGATCCCTTTTTGCTATGTTCTAGACTTCTAACTGTGCATCAAAAGGAATGCAGGCTATACACACTCGGCTTATATATAAAGTTAATAAGAAAAAAAGATGAAGCTGCAAGTATTGAAAAGAAAGCTTCACCCACATCTTCACTGGGTTTGTTGCTCTTCTAGATGCGATTATCCTAGAATCACCATATGAATCTTCGGGGATGCTTCTCAAAGGTGGAGCTAATAGACACTCTGCAGAGAATTCTTGCCTTAAAGTTCTGTTTATTAATCTTTGCATTGCATATACAAATTCATGCTCAGATACAAATATATTTGTTTAGTGATTGTACTAGATTTACATGTTTATATTGACTTTTGCTTTGTGTTCCTGAAACTTTAGATTTGTAAATTGTATAATAAGCATCTGCATATTATGTGCGATAGCTCTAGAATGTCGAGAGTGCTTGGCATTATGTACACATGCATTAGAAAAATCCATTTAATATTTTTGTTTAGATGAACATACAGACAGGATAGCAAAACGTAGCAAATGTATGACTAATGGGGACGATGTACTTTTTTTACATGTAATTAGGCAAGAAATGGATGGAATACCAATCATCGTCGCGTAGGTGAATGAAATAATAGATTAACATGGCCCAACACATTCATTAAATCTGTTATTTGAGTTGAAATCATGTTGTTTCTTGATTATCTTGGTTTGAATAGAATTTTATTAACCCAAATTACAAATAATGAGTTATGTTCATTCTCAAAAGATCAAGACAGTGGTGTTAAAACGGTTCGTGTTTCTGTCACATATTTCTGAGCTACTACTTCAAATTTTAATTGTGTCTTATTGTTACTCAATAATTATTTACCAAGTTTTTATACATTTGTTCGCAAAAAACCTTATATTGAATTTAGTGAAGCAAATGCCTTCAATAAAGCTCATGAGCTATGTGGATCTCAATTGGGAGAGATTTCCTATTTTATGAGAAGACTAGGGGTGTTACTGCTGGGGGTGATACAAGTTAACAATGTTTAGATATTAGTGACAAGCAATAGCTTATGTTATTACGATTATTCGAAAATATGACACATTTCTAGAAATAAAGGTGGAAGATATTAGTATGAATGTATACGTTTTGTAGCATTAATTATTTAAAACTCTATGAATTTGTTAGTCTTAGACACTAAAATAATGTTTAGATTTCTCCATGACAACTTGATTAAGGTAGTCCTTTGGATCATGGAGTGTCTCCAGCTCCTGAAACAAATAATAATTTATAAGAATCAATTGAAGCAGTAGTTCTCAGATGGACTCAAGGAAACACGAGCAGCCGACTAATCTTTTCCTCTTTTTTTCCATGATGTGAAAAAACTTTTTATTCACCAAATTACCGTGCTTATTAGCGTCACCTAATTTAATTTTATTCCACAAAAAAAGCTTAAGGAGTATATTGTACATTTTTACCCAATCTTTGAGAAACATGATTCAAAATCTTGAATATTACTACGTACTCCATTTTTAGTAGTTTGTGTTTTAATAATATATACGACTTGAATATTACTATGTATTCCATTTAGTAGTTTGTGTTTTAATAATATATATGACTTGAATATTACTTCGTATCCCACTTAGTAGTTTGTGTTTTAATAATATGATATATGACATGATATTATTATTTAAAGTGGTATTAACTATTGTATCATAAAATTATAATATTTTTCTGTATGGAGTACGGGTGATGTCTAGTATATATAAAAAGCGAATGTGCATTTCCAAATCAATTCCAATTCAATTTAATTCAATTGCAATTTTCATTTAATTTAGGGGTAAATCTATTATTACTATTTTTATTAATACAAATACACGTACATTACATACATCTATAGAAACACAACACAATCAATATAAATTAATATAATTCAATTTCAATCAACTTAATTTATATTCAATTTAAAACAAATTTCCATTTTCAATCCAATTGAAACATTCCCAATCCAATTGGATATTCAATTGCAATTTTAATCTTTTTTATACCTCATATAGATATAAATAGTCCAATTTATACTCAACCATATGTTAGCATTTCAATTTTAAAATTATATTTTTGAAAATAACATAAGTGTATTTAAATCAAAATTTCATAGTGTGACAAAATCACACAATTAAATTTCAATCTAATTCAATCTATTTTTTCAAATTCGAATCCAATTTCTACTCAATTCAATTTAAATTGTAATTTTAGCCTTTCTAAATTAAATATAAATTTAATTAATCTAATCTAATTTTAAATCTTACATTGCATCCCAACTTTAAACTAATATTTTTAAAATAATATTATTGAATTTAAAATTAAAGCTTTATAGGTGGCGCAAATCATGTTAACTAATTAAATTTCTCACAATTTATTTCCAAAGTTATCACTTTCTCAATATAGCAAATGTTTCCTATTATTTTATCGAGATATTCAACCATTGATTTCAATTAATTTGCAATTCAATACAATTTTACATAAAACCGATGATTTTGCCCTTATAATTTTCAATCCAATTTAATGATGCTCCCTTCGTCCAGCTATTACTGTCAAATTTTCCTAATCGGGTTGTCCCGTTGTTGGTCCGGACACGAGTGTCAGGTGTAGGGGGGGAGTGAATGTCACGTCCCGACTTCCGTGGAAATCAGGACACGGCGGAAAAATAAACAAAATAAAATTAAAAAAAAAACAATTTTTGTATGGTCCTCAAAAGTAAAGTAATAGAATTACTCTTAAGATCTCGACATTTCATATAATAACCAGAGTAGGATCAACATCATACCACCACCATGACAGATCAGTATATAAGCATAGGACTTGCAAAATAAACTAAGTTGGTTCAGACCGAAAAGATACTAAGACACCTGTACAAGGACTTAGATTTGAAAGTTTTGACACTCATGACCAACAATATCCAAAACGGAAGACACATTTAACTAAAACCCCCTTTCCTCAGCTCCCTTCGTCAGCACATGCCGCTCAACCTGAAAACATTTGAAAGTATTTGGGCTGAGTACTAGTGTACTCAGTGGGTAGAGCAGTTTGAAAAATGTTTAAAAACAGTTTATCCATGCATGAGGTATGACTTGGAGGGTTTTAAAAAGGAAACTGCTCCAAGCATACAAAACATTTATCATTGTCACATTTCCTATTACTTCTACCACTTCATTCTCATATCTTGGGTCTTGGCCCTCGAGTCGAAACTCGAGGGGTCCCTCATAACATGTTAGCACTTGGTACACAAAGATGATCAATCTTTGTGCTACTAACAACATACGTGTACACACTTTCTTATTAACCCTCATCTAGTGTGTTAGGCCAGATGAGAGCCTCGATCGATCTATCACGTAGAAGCATTAAACAGGTAAATGCACAAAAACTTTCATGGATAAACATAGTTCATAGAGCTTATTAACTCAAAGATAATTTTTAGGGAAAATATTACCCACCTCGACATTCACCGAATTGATTTATGCGAAATCTCGTCACCGAAGCTATAGCTCTTCCAGGATAGGTCCTACAACAATATCCTAAGTTTAACGTCTTGATCTAGCATCAAGTGTACAATTCATGATCTATAAGCGATACCTAATAGTTATTAGGTTAGAGCAATGTCATAGCTATAATCCGTCAAACTCGTGCAGAAGACCTATTTTGTAAATATTCCACAGACCACGGTTTCACTCCATAAATTCTAATATTCCATGTATTTCATCCTTAATGAGTCTGGTTTATACTGGAATTGGTTTCGTGACAAAATAATCAGTATCCTAGAAGTTATCACCAAAACAGTGTTCACTGTACGAACAGGGTCCGTTTCTGTCCAACTATACTCTAGCTACAGTTTGTGGGACCAACACTGCTCTAAAAATTATAATATTCTACAAATGATTAGGACACATGAATAGTGATGTCATGTCAAATTTTCAAACCTTATGGATAAGTGATGGATTCAGAATATACAGATTGTGTTTTCACTCAAAACTGCTCCACAGAATGCAAGGCTTTGTTTAACCATGAAAGGTTTATAATAAACTGCTTTTACATGTATGGTTCAAAAATACAGAGTAAATAGTTTTAGAAACTCTTATGTGTGTAGAGTATTTAGGAAAAATAATCAAGTCGAGATCATTCTTGTGGAGTGAGATATAAATATTTTACTAAGCTCTATCCCGAATGCAAGGTTTTTCGGCAGCATGAAATTGAATTTTTTTTTAAAATATAAAAACATGTCCAAAAATTACCAAACTTTACAGAGATCTTAAAAACATCCTAAAGTTTGTCTCTATAATTTTTCTGGAATTTTGAAGCAACAAAAGATTGAGTAATTGGCTTAGAAACTCATGGAAGAATCGAAAACCATCAAAATGCGTTCTGCCTAGAAATTCGTCCACTCTAGGAGGATTCTTAAACTAGATATTGCTACTCTATTTGGACCTTATGCTAGATCTATCATGACTATATATGTTTACACTAGAAAACACCATGCATGTAACATGCAATGCATCACTAAACATATTTGGATTGTGAGGAACATAATAGATAATTTAAACAAGGAGAACTACTTCTTATGCTAAGATTTCCACATGCATTCAAGAATCTTTGAAAGATCTAAAAGAATATTGCCTAGATTATGCAGACAACCTATTGCATGCTGGAATAAAGGATGTGGGATACCTGAGCTCACGATTATAACAACTTGGTTGTGTGGACACAAGAGAGAAACTAGGTGCGGATCTTACGAAAATTTCTTTGAGTGTTGAAGAGGAAATGGAGAAAATCATGATCACGTGTCATTTATGTAGTTGTCTGATGTCTACTAATGATAATACCTAGCAACTAGCTTAGACAATTACTACATAGATCCTCTCGCATGATGCACACGTGGAGAGAAGGCAATATTTACATCCAACCTACACCACCATGGTAGATATGAAGTCACATCTATGAATTTTATTTGAGTTGAAATCCTCCCCACTAATCGACAAGGTAGGAAATGTAGTGAGTCCCTGCATGGTAATTAAGGTGATAGCCTAATCCTAACATGTCAACAAATTACGAGCTCATCTACTAAGATAATTCATCCGTGCTATATGTCAAACACTTATTAATACGACGCGGTAAGACTCTTCTAAATGTATCCGCCTAATCAAGCATAAATATTAAATTCTTAATCTATGATTATATTTAATTGTCGCAAAATCGCTCTTAAGGTTTAAATATCGGTCTCGAAATACATAAAATGTACGGGTCATTACAGTGAATACACCTGAGTACAAGTTTTTCCTCAAACGCGAAGGACAACTGAGTTGTTAAGTGCGACTGATGAACAGTGCCAAATAATAACTTTATGATCACGGGTCAAAGTGTCTCAACTACTGAGTCCGTTCTACTGACTTCTGTTAGTATAGAGAGTTCAGTCGGAGAGTTTAAGTGCGGATAAGTGTGGGGCTTTTGAAAACGTGTTTTCGCAAACCAAATATGTTTTGGCTGGTGCACATTTTAAATACGTTTTATGCCAAGTATGAATTTGTAAATCGGTCTGAGAACAATGCAATAAAACAGTAAATAACACAAGCAGTTTCTAACGTGGTTCGGATACGCAAGATCCTACGTCCACGGTCCTGCAGAACAGGAGTTCTTGTTGATTTATCTAAGCAAGCCTCAGCAAGGAATCTGTACGCTGGACATACCCTTCTAAGTTATAGTCTGTTGGGAGATGATTCAGTCTTCTCACAATCAGTTGAGAACTCAGTAGCTCTGTGCAATGAATACTTACTGAAGATTTGAAGATCCCAAAACCCTATCTTGATTGATGAACCATTCAGTTGTAACCTGTTTTGTTTTGTCTCTGAGGTTTCAGACTTAGTAGACACTCTGCATCTGGTTTAGGCACTTAGTAGATTACCTGCCTCGCACTGCAGTAGAAGACTCGAGAATCTTGGACTCAGCGGGAGCGAGATATCGAAAGGAGTCGGTGGAACCGAACTCGGCAGGAGTAGTTCATCGAACTCGGAGCTGATCTTCGTAGAGCCGACTCGGCGAGAGCATGCTACCGAATAAGAGATCCAACTCAAGCAACGGCTGGACAGTCTTCCGACCGTCGATTCTCTAAAAGTCAAATCGGCGAGTCAATACGAGGAAGAGAGAAGTCAGCTTCAGATCTCCTTGAAGTCTGTTCTGTCTCACCAACTTTCCTGAACCTCGACCAATGACAAGCAGCCACCTGTCCTATATCTGTTAAAGCTGCAAGTCAACAACTTTTCAGAAATTGAGGGAAAGGACACTGCAACCATACTTTGAAAGAGTCGTTATCTACCCAAATGAGAGAGACAAAGGATCGTCATCTCCAACGGATCTATCATAATCTCTACTCTATAAATAGAGGGATAAAATCAAATTGAAGCATAACAACTACGACATACACGAGAACCCAAACGGACTCAGTGCATTCAAAGAGCAACTCATAAACACCTTAAGTCTTTCGCAAGAAGTTTGAAGAGATAATCTCCGGCGAAAGACTACATTTTGCTCATAGGGAACCAAGCTGAATCAGAATCATACAACCTCTAGTATCCAAGCGACTGAACACGAACCCAAAGTTTATACTTAGCCGTTCGTCGCTCTAGAAGCCACTTTCTCGTTCCCTATCCCTCTTACCTAAGCTTAACTGTTCTTATCTATAGCTTAGACGAAGGAGTTCATAGCCGAACTGATCCTTATTGTAAAGGACTCCTTCACTGTTGGAGAATTTTTCAAATACTTAGTTTGATACCCTGTAAACTGAGACTTGCTCAGTATAAATCTCAAAACCAATGTTTGTCCAGTGTACAAACCGACTGAGACTACCTCAATATAATACATAGCTTCCTGACCTTTCGGGACAGTGGACGTAGGATTGTTGGATCCGAACCACTTTAAAAATTGCATGTGTTCTGTGTTCTTTATTTTACTGTTGCATTGATTTAATGTGCATACTGAAAATATCTTTTAAATCATTCAACTGGGTTTCAGCAAGCTTAATCGACTGCACTAATATACTGAAACTATTTTGATAAAAACGTTTTCCTAACTCAACTGAGTTTGGGCCTACACATTTCCGCACTACTGAACTCTATCTGAACGGTACTGAATTCTGACTTTAGTCAGCTAGCAAGCCTCAGTAAAGTCAGTCACTCTGCCACGCGATTCAGAACAGCTTATCTGGTCTGCTGAACTCGTTCAGTACAACACTCTCCTGAAAAGGACTGTTCGCGTTTTAAGTTGAGAAATCGGTTTTCAGGTGTATTCACCCCCCCCTCTACACCTGAACATTACTCTCGGGACCTACAATTGGTATCAGAGCTGGAGTTCTCTAAGACTCTTGTTGTTCTGAAACTGGTCTACTTGAACGGATCCAGAAAACGTTTTCACTGCATATCATTCTTCAATCATATCATCATTCATTATGTCTGATATGTCAGGAATCATAATGGTACCCATGTTCTCAGTAGAGAACTATGGTGTATGGCGGGTCAGAATGGAGGCACATCTGACCTCCCTCCACGACAGCATGACAGAGGTTCTAGAGGATGGACCTATCGTTCCTATGGTCGATAGCGTCATAGCTCAGGACCCAGCACAAGGAGGAGGAATGGTGATCGGGAAGAAGATCCCCAAAGACAGAAGTCTCTTCACCCCTGAGGAGAAGAAGCTTCACAACTTAGACCGCGTCGCCAGAAACGCCATACTGACCACTCTGAGCGATTCCTATCTCGGAAGAGTTCAGGACTGCAAGTCCGCAAAAGAACTCTGGGATGCTCTAGCGCTACTGAGTCGGGGGACTCAGAAGATCAAAGCGAACAAACTCGCGCTAGAACTTCAGAAGCTGGAGAGACTGTCTCTCATGCCTGGTGACTCTATTGAAGATCTCAACGTCAGATTTACGGATCTAATGAACTCTATCAACGGGCTGGGAAAGACATTCTCCAACCGAGAGATGAATCTCAAAATTTTGAGGGCTCTGCCAGACGGTCATTGGACTCCCTTTGCTACTTTATTGCGTCATTCTGATTTAGATATTGTTACTCCTGACCATATCTTTTCAGAACTTAAAGCTGAGGAGTTCGAGTTTGGCTTACCTCAAAGGAAGCAGCGAGCTGAAGTTGACACCCAAGTCGACCATTCTTTTAAAGCATCAGTCAGCTCAGTAGCTCTGGCGTCTAGCAAGGCTGAACCTTCACTAAACGACATACAAGAAGGAAACTTAGCCAAGAAGTACGCGCTGCTTGCCATAGAGTATCAGAAGGAGAAGGAGAGGTGCAAAAAGCTCTCGAGAGTCGTCAGAGAATCTAAGGGTAAGACTGAATATACACCCCAGCGCACTCCTGACTCACATACTTCTGAATGCAGGAAACAGGAAGACTCGGCTCAGTTGAAAGACAGTGAAAGCAAAGAACAAAGAGTCACAACCTGCTATAACTGCAAGAAGCCAGGACACTATCAGTATGACTGTCCTGAGCTCAATACTGCTGAAAGAGCAGCACACAGAGCAAGAAGGGAGAAGTTCATCAAGAAGCGACAAGCATATATTGCTAGTGAACTCTCAGACGACTCAGATGAAGTCGACTCCTTCATGGACTCATCAGACGATGAAGCAGCTTTCATAGCCATAGAGCTTGAAGCTGAAGAAAACGCTGAAAAATATCTCATGGCAGGAGAAGAGGATGAGGTAAACTCTCATACACCAGTTAATTCCTCTTCACACTGCACACACGACACTATTTCAGGTGCAGATGAGAATCTGGACGTCGCGATTGCATACGAAGAACTACTCGACGAGCAGATTCAGATGAGTCTGCAGTTCAGTAAGACTCTTCAGGAGTTGGATACCCTGAAAGTGGAGAATCAGAGACTTTCTCAGGAGAGTTAGGTTGCTACTGAGTCAGAAGGACTTGTGTTGAGACTAAGGGAGGAGATAATTTCTCTGATGGCCAAGTCTCAGCATCAAGAAGATCAGATCTCAGTACTGACCAATGACTTGATTCAGAAAGATACTGAACTGAGTCCACTGAAGCAAGAGTTGTCAGGACTTCAGACCGAGCATGAACTGCTGAAGAAAAGCGATGATGTCTGGAGGAACCTGATGACAGAGCGGTACATGGGCGCTGAAAAGAAGCTTGAAGCTATGCTAGCAAGCAACAAGCCCAAGCATTGTAAGGAGGGACTTGGATTCAGTCATGGAGCCTCCTCATCTGCCCCCATACGCTTAGAAAACGGGCTAGCTGATAGGTTTGTTCAAGGGGAGACCATCAATGCAGAGATACTGAACCCTCTCGCCAAGAACAAACAGAAGATGAAGGCACCTCATCCCAGTTATCAACACTCTGACAAGAAGATCAGCACCAGATCACCCCAATTCAGTCAAGGGGGAACCAACAAAGCAAAATGGGCTGATCAGTATAGACCTCCACAGCTGACCCATCCAGCTCATTATGGGTCATACTACTATGATCCTATAGTCAGAAGAGGATCCAAAAGTCAAAAGAAGAAAAAGAAAGCCGTACAGAAGGCAAAGGTCAGCAGTCCACCTATGCAGAAGATCAGGACTCCTGAACCTGAAAAGCCTCAAAAGTCAGCATCGACCAGTCCAGTGGTCAAATATGTTGACAAAAGTGGAAAGAAACTGTCTGAGACCACCAGGGTCGTAAGACAGATTTAGGTTTCCAAAACTAACATCTAAGGACCCAAAATAAAAAATAAAGGTACCTAAATATAATTCTGTTTTGCAGGTGCACAAGGACCCTTGGTATGTGGACAACGGATGCTCAAGACACATGACATACCAAAAGGACCTACTGAAGAATTATACTACTGAAGAAGGACCCCGAATCGAGTTTGGAGACAACGCAAAAGGCTATACCAGAGGATATGGAACACTCAGCATTGGAACCGCAACAGTTCCAAGAGTATCATATGTTGAAGGACTTCAGCATAATCTTCTCTCTATTAGTCAATTTTGTGATAACTCGAATAGAGTGATTTTTTACGCTGGTTTCTGTGATGTCATTGATAAATCTACAGGGAAAACAATGTTGTCAGGTTCGCGCAAAAAGAATATATATGTAGCTGACTGGAACTTAGCTGAACCTGAAGCTTGTTTGTTGGCGAAGAACAACAACATAACGGGATGACTCTGGCACAGAAGACTCAGTCATCTCAACTTCAAGACGCTTAACAAATTAGCTAGAAACACTCTAGCAAGACGACTGCCGAATGAAGTATTCAGCAAAGACACTCAGTGTGAAGAATGTCTGAAGGGAAAGCAAACAAGGAATCAAAATCCACCTGTTCCATCTCCTTCCACTGATGGAATCCTTCAGCTGCTACATATGGATTTGTTCGGCCCAGTCTCTCCGGTGACGATCAGAGGTAAGAAATATGCTTTAGTGGTCATTGATGACTACTCGCGCTACACATGGGTCATATTTATTGCCAACAAGTCTGCCGTCAAAACAGAGTTACCATGAATCTGTACGCTGGACAGACCCTTCTAAGTTATAGTCTGTTGGGAGATGATTCAGTCTTCTCACAATCAGTTGAGACATAACTCAGTAGCTCTGTGCACTGAATACTTACTGAAGATTTGAAGATCCCAAAACCCTATCTTGATTGATGAACCATTCAGTTGTAACCTGTTTTGTTTTGTCTCTGAGGTTTCAGACTCAGTAGACACTTTGCATCTGGTTCAGGCGCTCGCAGATTACCCGCCTCGGTGCAGTAGAAGACTCGCATACTTGGACTCGACATGAGCAAGATATCCTGAAAGGAGTCGATGAAACCGAACTCGGCATGAGTAGTTCATCGAACTCGGAACCGATCTTCGAGAGAGCCGACTCAGCAGGAGCATGCTACTGAATAAGAGATCAGACTCAAGAATGGCCGGGCAGATCTTCGACCGTCGATTCTCTAAAAGGCAAATCAACAGAGTCAATACGAGGAAGAGAGAAGTCAGCTTCAGGTCTCCATGAAATCTGTTCTGTCTCACCAACTTTCCTGAACCTCGACCAATGACAAGCAGCCACCTGTCCTATATCTGTTAAAGCTGCAAGTCAACAACTTTTCAGAAATGGAGGGAAAAGACACTGCAACCATACTTTGAAAGAGTCGTTAGCTACCCAAAAGAGAGAGACAAAGGATCGTCGTCTCCAACGGATCTATCCTAATCTCTACTCTATAAATAGAGGGATAAAATCAAATTGAAGCATAACAACTACGACATACACGAGAACGCAAACGAACACAATGCATTCAAAGAGCAACTCATAAGCACCTTAAGTCTTCCGCAAGAAGTTTGAAGATATAATCTCCGGCGAAAGACTACATTTCTGCTCATAGGGAACCAAGCTGAATTAGAATCATACAGCCTCTAGTATCCAAGCGACTGAACACGAACCCAAAGTTTATACTTAGCCGTTCGTCGCTCTAGAAGCCACTTTCTCGTTCCCTATCCCTCTAACCTAAGCTCAATTGTTCATATCTATAGCTTAGACGAAGGAATTCATAGCCGAACTGATCCTTATTTTAAAGGACTCCTTCACTGTTGGAGAGTTTTTCAAACACTTAGTTTGATACCCTGTAAACTGAGACTTGCTCAGTATAAATCTCAAGACAAGTGTTTGTCCAGTGTACAAACCGACTGAGACTACCTCAGTATAATACATAGCTTCCTGACCTTTCGGGACAGTGGACGTAGGATTGTTGGATCCGAACCACTTTAAAAATTGCATGTGTTCTGTGTTCTTTATTTTACTATTGCATTGATTTAATGTGCATACTGAAGATATCTTTTAAATCATTCAACTGAGTTTCAGCAAGCTTAATCGACTGCACTAACATACTAAAACTGTTTTGATAAAAACATTTTCCTAACTCAACTGAATTTGGCCTACACATTTCCGCACTACTGAACTCTATCTGAATGGTACTGAATTCTGACTCTAGTCAGCTAGCAAGCCTCACTAAAGTCAGTCACTCTGCCACGCGATTCAGAACAGCTTATCTGGTCTGCTGAACTCGTTCAGTACGACACTCTCCTGAAAAGGACTGTTCGCGTTTTAAGTTGAGAAATCGGTTTTCAGGTGTATTCACCCCCCCCCCTCTACACCTGAACATTACTCTCGGGACCAACATAGTCCTTAGCGACTTTACAAATCAAACCGAAGTTTGAAGGGGAGGGGATTTTCTCCAACAGTGAAGGAGTTCTTACAATAAGAACAATTCACAGAAAGTGAACTCCTTCGAAGGTTCTAAGCTATTGATATAACAGTGGAGCTTAGATAGAGAAGAGGGAACTAAAGATTCTCTAGAGAGAAGAACTACGGACATTCAACTAAACAAGTTCTTCGCTGGATCGACTTGAATGCTCTAGAGAGTTTGTATGTTGTGAGCGTGTATTCCCTTTGATGTCCCGTGCGTTGAGCTTGAAAACTCTTCTCTAAATATAGTCGTGACCCAGACATGTATCCGTTGGAGAGGACGATGCCACGTGTCACAACCTTCCAAGGAAAACGGCCATAAGTTTTCGAACTAGCGCCGCAGAGTGGTTGGCTTCTGTACATGAGAGCAGCTTTAATGTCAGAGCAGGTAACGCTTTAGTTGCTTCTCATTGGACGAGATTTGTGGTAGGTGAGACTTGTCAGACATCAGTCTTCATCTTAGTTGACTCTCATTGATCCTCGTATGAATAGACTCTGCTAACTTTCGAATGACAATAATAGTCGGGCATTTGTTTCCTTGTCGAATCTGCAACTGAGTTGCATATGTTCAGTAGATCTGGATCGATCATACTGACTTCTTCATCTGAGTCTGCTGATAAGAATCTTCAACTGAGAACAGTCAGCTGGTGACTTTGAAGGTATTGAGCTCTTCTCACATTCAGTAGATAAGAATTGTATTGAGTCTTCAACGGAGGTCTGCTGATAAGAATCTTCTACTGAGAGCAGTCAGCTAGAGGACCTGAAGAGACGAGCTCTACAAACTGATGACATAGGGTTCTGGAATTTAACTTATCTACTGAAGTTCAGACCAACAACACCCCTTACAGGACTTAGACAAAATAAATAATGAATATAAAAACATGTCTAGCCTATTACATCATCAAGTTCGAAACACACTACGGGTACAAGGGTAGGTTTTGGGATCTTCAATTCTATAGCGATGAAAATCACTACAATTTCCCCCATTACCGAAATATAACAATAAGTCTTAAGTAAATGAACTACTGACGTCAGTTCTATGTACCCCCTAGCAATGATCTAAACGACCACTGACTCATAACCGAACAATTTCCCCCTAATTGATGATGCCAAAACCACGAAGTACTAAACTACTAACCCAAGAGGATTCAGTAAGAACTGAACAATGATAGCAAGGTTAACAGCTCATAAAAGATAAGCATATCAGAAGAAACAGGTTATGTGAGTGTGTGTCAGATCACCTCTGTGATTAGGGGTGAAAACGGATCAGATATTATCCGCCCGATCCGGAGCCGGATCCGATCGGAATCAAATTCGGGGAGCAATTCTAGTATCTGGTCGGATACGGATTCAAATCCGGATAGCCTGAATCGGATACGGATTCGAATTCAGATTTCACATTATCCGCCCGTATCCGATCTTTCCCGTATTTAATCGGATATTTCCCATATTATGAAATCGGATATTCAAAATATTTAATAATTAATTTTATAATATAATAATAAATTAATATTAAGAAATATATTAAAAAAAATTAAAGTCAAAACTAAAACCTACTCTCCCTCTACTCACATTACCCCCCGACCCCGAGCCCCAACTCTCCCCCTCGGCCCTCATCTCCCTCAAAACTCACCGCCGTCCTACCTCTCGCCGCCGCGACGTGCCGACGCCACTACCACCTCTCCCCCACCGTGCCGCTCAGCTCTCGTCGCACCGCTCTCGCCGCGCCACTACCACCTAACCAAAGGTACCGTTTAGGTGGCACCAGCGAGATCCAGCTAAGGTAAGGTCATCCATATGTTCACCCGTTCCAATAAATATGACTGGGCTTTTTGTTGTTACAACTCTGTAAATTGGGTAGAAGGATCAAGACATTTTCGGTAAAATAGCATATGAGGAAATTATTGACTTTAAGCCAGATTCTGTAAAGTAATGGTGCTTAATTGCATGAAGAAACTCCAAGAACATAGAAGTAACAAATGATATAACATCACCGTCGCGTTAAAATACATGTGCAACTTAGTGTATATCCACCTCGCTTAGATATCATCTGTTGACAAACTTGTTTTTGGGTAGTAATTGTAACAAAATTATTGTGGCATTTTCTTGAGATTGTATTACTTTAATTGATGAGGGTATTTATTGAAGTAACAAAATTATTATGGCATTTATTGAAGTCCTCTATAGCAGAGGAGGGTAAATGCTTACCTCCCAGTGAGAGGTTGAAGCTTTCGGATTACCAATTTGGAAGTTGACGAGTTTCTCTTTCTTTATGCTTGTGTGTTTAATGAGAGATTCTTTCTGAAATGCTTAACATGATTTCCATTCGCCTGTTGTAATTGGTCATTTCATACAGTATAATATGGCTGGAGAATCTTCGTTCTCGCACAATCTTTCCGTCGGAGACTACCCAAACGATGTCGATCACCTAGTAACGAGGTAGATTCTATATCCGATTTTTTCATCATCGTCTATTTAAAACAATTAAATTGCTAATTTATTTCTTTGGATCTTATATAGGGAGGGTGCAAGTGTGGTTGCATCATCCACAGCAGAAGATACAACTATACCGATTATTGATGTTGATGAGGGTTCAAAAGAAGTGGATGATGAGCCTGAAGGAAAGAGACGAAAGAGGACCACATCAGAGGTCTGGATACACGTCACTAAGTTTAAAAAGACTGTAGAGGTGAAGGGTAAGAAGGATGTGCTACTTTGGGCACAATGCAATAGATGTAAATACAAAGCTAGAGGTGAGAGTACAAATGGCACAAAGGCATTCTGGAACCATTTGAAGAACAAACATAAAATTGTGCTGGGTCAACAATTGTTGAAAGTGGAAAAGAAAGACAATGCCACTGCTATTGAACCTTACAGGTATGATCAAGAAGCTAGCATGAGAAAATTATATTTGGCAATTATCATGCATGAGTACCCTTTCAATATAGTTGAGCATGAATATTTTGTTGAGTTCATGAAATCCTTGCGTCCAAACTTTCCAATGAAGAGCCGCATCACCGTTAGAAAAGAAATAATGGAAATCTATATAGAAGAAAAGGAAAAGTTGTATGAATATTTCAAAACTGTGAAATACCGCTTTAGTACAACTATGGACATGTGGACATCAAATCAAAACAAAGCCTCCATGTGTGTCACTGTACACTGGATTGATGAAGATTGGCAAATTCAGAAAAGAATTATCAATTTCATGCATGTGGGAGGACGGCATACAGGAGTTAAGTTGTCTAATACATTCATTGCTTGTGTTGTGAGATGGTTTATTGAGAAGTCGTTATTTTCTCTAACTCTTGACAATGTATCTGCAAATGAAGTTTGTGTTAAGGATGTTATTGTCGGGCTTGGAAAAATATGCCCCCTCATTTGTGATGGTATCTTCTTTCATGTGAGATGTGCTAATCACATACTCAATCTCATTGCTAGAGATAGTATAGCTGCAATTGCAAGTACAGTCAAGAATATTCGTACATTTGTTGTAGCTATAAAGAGCTCTCCATTACAATGGGAGGAGTTTATGAAGTGTGCAGCTGAATGTCAATTGGATACAAAGAAGGGTGTTGCCCTAGATGTTGCTACAAGGTGGAATTCCACCTATCTCATGTTGATGGATGCTTTATACTACAAGAACGCTTTTAATAGCCTTCTTCTCTTGGAGAGCCAAAGGTATGAGAACATTGCACCATCAAATGAAGAATGGGGTAAAAGGCTTTATCTCTTTGCAAATGCTTAAAGAAATTCAATGACATTACTGAACTATTATCTGGCACATTGTATCCAACTGCAAATCTATTCTACCGAAATTTTTGTGATATCAAGCTTTTGCTTGTTGAATGGTGTGTTAGCAATGATATCACAATTAGGACAATGGCAATATCTATAAGTGCTAAGTTTGACAAGTACTGGAAGAAGTCAAATTTTGCTCTTGCTGTGGCTAGTTTTCTTAATCCTAGATTCAAGAAAGGGATCATAGAATTTTACATGAAGAAGTTTTATGGTGAGCTCATGTATCAAGCCGAAACGGAGAAGTTTATGAAGATTGTGAAACAATTGTTTCAACAATATGTTTCTGTTGCACCGAATGTCACATAAAGTCATGCTACTTCTGCTAGACCTAGTGAAACTTCTGAAGCACATGATTTGGTCATGGGAGAAGAATGCAATGAGCTTGAAAGTTTCTTATACCACACTGATAATGTTGGGGCTGATGTAGTAAATGACTTGGATAAATACACGGCAGAACCACCACTAATGTTACCTAAATCTGCAAGGAAGTTTGACATTTTGTCATGGTGGAAGACTCACCAAGAGATATATCCTATTCTCTCACAACTTGCTCGTGATGTGTTAGCCATGAAAGTGTCAACTGTTGCTTCCGAATCTGCATTCAGTGCTGGTGGTCGTGTTATAGATCCATTTCGTAGTCGTTTGGATCCTGATATAGTGGAAGCATTAATTTGCACAAAAGATTGGGTAGCTGCATCCAGCAAAGGTGATTATTTAAATTTTTGTCATTTTATATTATAATGAAGTATGTATAAATTATAGTCCCCTTACGTAGTTTTCTTTAAAATTTCAGGTTCTCAAAAGAATGTTGCATCTATTATTGGTGATTTAGAGGTCATGGAAACACTTTTTGCCAATATTGTGATTCAGGTTTATCAATTTTACTTCTTTAGTTAGAATGTTCTTCCAAGTTAGTTGCAAACTTAAAATACTAATTGTAGATTAAAAAATGTAGGATGAAGAAGAAATGGTCAGTGATGAAGATTGAGGAGTTGTGGCCGAGGCTTGAGATACTAAGCTACATAGTGAATGAAGACTGAAATCCACTTGTGTTATTTTTTTTGTTGATTGCTATCATGTCATGCCAAACTTTATGTGGTTCTTAAACTTTGTAAACTACTTTATATTTTAAGCGCATCTATGGTTATTGCTAGGTATTTTATTTTGAATTTTGGATTTTTTTCGTACTTTCTTGATCCTAAAAAATATGTTATTTATAATGGATAGTATATTAACTATAATTTGCATTAAAACTTCTATTAAATATTGTATACGTGATTTTTTCATGTGTTGGAATCACAAATAGATGATTATTTATGAATCATATTATCCGATTAATGTTATTCGAATTCGATCCGAATCCGTCATATATCTGCCCTGTATTTGTATCCCGAATATTCCGAATCCGTATTCGTATCCGGCCTTCCCGTATTCGACTCCGAATCCGAGAAAAAAATATGGGATAAAATATGGGAAGAGCACTATCCGTCCGTATTCGATCCGTTTTCACCCCTATCTGTGATCAGTGTGTTAAGGAAAGATAACACAGCCTAAAGACAATGAGTAGTTGTCTGGCTAACAGCAAAAACTGATATATTAATATATGACATGAAAGTACATCAGTCTAAGCTATTACAGAAGATATGAAGAAAAACAGAAGAAGTTGCTAACGTCTAAACTTCTTGATCTTAGCCTTGAAATTAGTAGACTTGGCAGCAGGAGCATCCAACCCGTAAGATTTGTAAATTCCCCCCCTCAGGGCCTGGATGGGAATGAGATCATCTGTCGTCAGGATATCGAGATTGTTGCGACGAACAACTGTCTCTAACTCCTCTTCAATCTCCTTCGTGCAGACGACGCCTTGAGCAGTCCTTGGAGGATTCAGTGGGCGATAGGCAGGGGCTGTGAATGACAGCTTCTCCTTGAACAGCAGGAGCTTTATCTGATCTCTAAAGTTGGGGTCGTGATGATATAGATACTGATCAAAGAGATCGACCACCGAAACTTTTAGAGGATAGCACTGCCATACATAGTATGCCTTGATAAAATCGTCCTTTAGCTCTTCCCACTCCTCGTTCAAGTTCCAAGGAATCCACTTGTCGACGCGGCGATGCGAAGTTTTCTTCAAGTGTGGCTTCTGAGCACCGCGCCGGAAGAATTTGGATGTCCTGGGAATCTGCTTGCTGCGATCTAAGATAGACTCTCTGGCTGCTTGTTTGGTCAGCTCTATGATCTTAGCCAGATCAGCCTGTCTCTTCTTCACTCTCAGCTCAGCAGCGCGTCTGTCTCTTGTTCGGAGGTTAAGCCCTTTCTGCACTGCGTCCCACGTGGCCTTGTCCTCTGCTTCCTACTCAGCTGTGAGTTTTGGAAGGTTTTTCAACCATTGAGCAAGGGGCAGGTTGTCGGTGTCAGAGTCTTCAGTAGGCTCCGGAGCAGATTGTGCTTTCTTCTTCCGCTGAGCCATTATCAGTTTAGCTTTACTCTTTGACGTCCTGGACATGGGGACCTTCTTCTTCCTCTTCGGCTTGGCTTCTTCCTCCATTCTCATCTCGTAATCAAGCTGGTCTTGCAGCTGTTGTGCCACCCTCTTGTCATGCTCTTCCTGCTCTTCTCAATTTTTAAACTTAGGCGACGGAGAAGGAGGAGGAGTGCTCTCAGTAGCAATCTCCTTTCCGGGCCTTTTGGTTGGCAGGGGCTCTTCTTCATCATCTGAGCCTTCGACAAAGTGGGCCACATCTTCAATGTGCGCCTGGGCTGAGGATCCTTCACCTGATCCTCCAGCCTGCGTTGTCTGCTGCTGAGGCTCAGAGGCCCCTGCTTCAGGAGCAATGGGCTGAGCCTTTGTTTGAATTTGGACTGAGGGAATGGGAATAGAACTGGTTCCAGCTTGTGCTGAACCTTCCCCCTTAATTTGTTCCCTCTCAACTGACTCCACCAATACCTCCTTCGCCCTTCCTTCCCCCTTTTAGGCATCATCTGCCGAGGTTAGGAGAGCTTTGATTGCTGTCACTTCCTGCTGAAGGGCGTAGGCAACTGACTTTATATGTGTAGAGGTGGTGTTGAAATCCCCGACTACATCACAGTAATGCACCTAGTCATCCTCCTTATCCTTGCGGATTTGTCGGATTTGGGCATCTGTTTGATTGCGCTGTTGAAGAAGCGATGCATCGAGGGAGTCGGTCATTTCCTTCTGGATGAGTTTCAGGGTTGCCACCTGAGTTTCAATAGCTGCTGATACACTTGAGGTGGCATGCCTGTTCCTCTCATCCTTCATCTTCATCTTCAACGTCAAATTGCAGAATATACAATAAAATAGGTTAATGACTATTAGATATTATCGATTTATGGATGCATTATTCTGCATAAATCTCCTATAATGGCTACTTTTTACGATCTTGATTTTAGTATTCAAATTTCTTTGAACATGAGAGATGTTCCATTGTGTGCAACGCACGGGCACTCCTACATTCACATGACCTGGAGTAATCGATAAACTATATCTCTCGAGGTATGCTCGATTAAGTTAATTCATAATGGAACTCCTTTATTCACTAAACATGATATGGTTTCTTTTAGGAAATCGGGCAGCCTTGATAAAACTTGGTGTACTGCATTTTCATGTTTATTTGTAAATGTAAACAACATGATCGAAACTTCACTTTGTTAAAAAGTTTCCTTTTATTTTCATATCGTTATTCAATTAGATAAACTAATGGAGTATATATCATAGAAAAACTTTAAAAAACTATATAACTTTTGTGCTTTTAGATCAAATTAATTGCTTAGCTGACTTAATGGACAATATTTGAACTTATACTATCAACTTAATTCTTCTAATGTTGGCAGGAGTTATGTTCTTTGAAGGGAATATTTCTTGGACGACAATGAAGGTCATTGAGCTGCTTTTGTTTTGTTGCAATAAGTTAGTTGAATCATTGCATGTGGTTTTGGACCTAAGCCATTAGCCTTAACGTACTGTAACCATGTTCGAGACTTCAACAAATTGTCCAATGATCTAAACTATAGTTGAAAATTCGAGAATTTTATCACAAACTGTAATCAAATTGATAGCCACGACTTTTCATAGGTGTAATATTTTTTTTTCCTATATGATTGTACATGGAAATTTGATGTTAAAATACTCATTTTTTAAAAATTTTGTTGTTATTGACCTATTCACTCATACTTACTTTGTGGTCAATATTCTTTTAGTTAATATTGGTACAAGTTTTTTTTATGGAATATACAGAATCAACTTCCAAGAATTATCACCACACTCGAGTGGGAGAATAATTTTACATAGATTTACAGCAAAGACAATCAAAATTTGATGTTCAGTATGTATGTGTAATGCCTCATTTGTTTTGTGTAACCAAGATAAGAATAAGTTAGAGGCTTTCAACAATATAAGAGATGATGTTTGGAGTTTGCAAAACGAGCAAATGGAATAACAGTCTTATGTCTTCCGTTCGACCACATTTTCTTAGAGGTGCAAGATGAACACATGAAAGAGTTTGAGAAATAAGCGAGCCACATTCTTATGTCTTCGGTTCGACCACATTTTCAAAGATGACCATAAGGTAATGTGAATTTTTGATTCTGTATGTTAGTGTAACATTTTCGTAATGTCGTAATGCCTAGAGCAGTATCTAAGTTACACACATAAAATCATAACAATTTTGTGCGTAGCAGGCGTAGCACGGGTGCTGCCCTAGTTACATGAAAATGTTAATCGACCAATAGTTAGCGAGTCCATGTATGCGCAACCAAGTCGTGTCGAAGTGGTGATGCACATCGATGTTACATAACTTAGAGTTGCTTCGAATTACATTTCGAAAAAAAAGTCTTCGATGTCTTTGCTCTTGAGAGCTTTCGTAAGTTCATTCTAATCCCATTTGACACATCTTGGAACAGATGATGAATGCTTCAAGGGATTATGATTCTTGAACTCTCACACGAGCAATACTGTAATTAAAGAGAATCACTGGTTAGATTTAACATAATAAAATAGAATAGTTAATACTCCCTTCGTTCCACTCCATTAGTCCACTTTTCCTTTTTGGGTCGTTCCACTCCATTAGTCCACTTTCCCTTTTTAACTTAAAATAATACTCTAATATATTCAAGTGGACCCCATTACTTTATCTATTTTACACACAACAAACAACTTTCTTAATCTCCGTGCCGAAAAGAAAGTGGACTAATGAAGTGGAACGAAGGGAGTATATAATTAGATGTACTTACAGCTAGTATAAGCACACAACCTATGGTGCCTTTTGGTTCTTTGATTATTCCGACCATTATCATATCTTACAAGAACAAGCTCCAATTGTATTTGCACATCTGGTCAAAATCATCAACACACTGGGGTCGTACCATCCAATAATGTATCCATTGGTTGGAGCAAGTGCATATGCATGGACATACACCATGACCAAACGACCAAAATCCTCGCTCGTATTTCTTCTGCTTTCAGCTCTTTTTCAATTATACATTTAGTTAACTTGTAGTCTCGTGTTTTGTTTCTGAGGTACAATCTGTTAACAAACTTCACATGAGGTCTTTCCTTCTTTCCAATTTGAATTTGGACTTTTCCATCTACAATCAGACTCCACAACCAACAATATTTCATTCACTCATATCTACAAATTCTACTTTATTAGATCTCTCTACTTTACTTATTTAAATATTTTATTTTAATGACAAAAACAAATATATAACAATAATATTATTTCTCAACAAATATATTAATAATTAAAATCATAAAAATTTACATACTAATTATTTTGAATAAATTCAATAAAACAATAAATAGTAAGAAAGTAAAAATAAAATAAATAAATAAAAACCTTCAAAACTTGCAATAACATCGAAAATTAAATAATACAACACTTAAAAATAAAAATATGATCTATTACATTAATGTTAATCGATAAATTGTTAGCGAGTCCATATATGTGCAACCAAGTCGTGTCGAAGTTGGTGATGTACATCGTTGTTACGTAACTCGGAGTTACTTCGGATTATATTTCATAAAAAGTCTTCGATGTCTTTGCCCTTGAAAGCTTTCATAAGTTCATTCTAATCCCATCGACACATCTTGGACCAGATGATGAACGCTACAAGGGATTATAATTCTTGAACACTTACACAAGCAATACTGCAATAAAATAGAATCACTGGTTATATTTAACATAATAAATAAGGTTAGTTATTTTATAATTAGATGTACTTACAGATAGTATAAGCACACAACCCATGGTGCGTTTCGGTTCTTTGTTTATTCCGACCATTAGTATATCTTACAGAACAAGCTTCAATTGTATTTGCACATCTGGTCAATATCATCAACAAACTGGGTGTAGGACAATCCAATGGTGTATCCATTGGTTGGAGCAAGTGCATATGCAAGGACATACAACACGGCCAAACGAGCAAAATCCCCGCTTGTTGTTTCTTCTGCTTTTAGCTCTTTTGCAATTATACATTTAGAAATTTGTAGTCTAGCTCGTATTTTGTTTCTGGGGTATAACCTGTTAACAAACTCCACATCATGTCTTTCCTTCTTTCCAATTTCACTTTGGACTTCTCCATCTTCAATATGTTAACAAACTCCACAACCAACATTTATTTATTCATCCATATCTATAAATTTTACATTATTGGGTCTCACTACTTTAATTTTTTAAGCATTTTATTTTAATGACAAAAACAATGTATAACAATTATTTCTCAACAAATAAATTAATAATTAAAAAATTATAAAAATTACAAACTAATCTTTTTTGGATAAATTCATTAAACAATAAATAGTAAGAAAATAAAAAAAAACTTCGAAACTTGCAATAACATCGAATACTAAATAATACAATACTTAAAATAAAAATATGATCTATTACATGAAAATGTTAATCGATCAATTGTTAGCGAGTCCATATATGCGCAACCAAGTCATGTCGAAGTTGTTGATATACATCGTTGTTACGTAACTCAGAGTTGCTTCGGATTACATTTCGAAAATAGTTTTCAAATGTCCTTGCCCTTGAGAGCTTTCGTACGTTCATTCAAATCTCATTTGACACATCTTGTAACAAATGATGAATGTTGCAAGTAAATTATAATTCTTGAACACTCACACAAGTAATACAACAATTAAAGAGAATCACTGGTTAGATTTAATAGAATAAATTAGATTAGTTATTATATAATTAGATGTATTTACAACTAGTCTAAGCACACAACCCATGGTGCCTTTTGTTTCTTTATTTATTCCGGCCATTAGCATATCGTACAAGAACAAGCTCTAGTTGTATTTGCACATCTGGTCAATATCATCAAAAAACTGGGGGTCGTACCATCCAATGGTGTATCTATTGGTTGGAGCAAATACATATGCAAAAACATACAACACGGCTCAACGAGCAAAAGCTCTTTTTCAAATATACATTTAGTTAATTAACTTGTAGTCTCGTGTTTTGTTTATAGGGTGCAATCTATTAACAAACTCCACACCACATCTTTCCTTGTTTTCAATTTCAATTTGGACTTCTCTATTATGCCGAAAATTAGCCGAATCAATTCCTCAGTGATTTGGATTTTCTCGTGTCCAATACTTAGTGCTATTATGCCGAAAATTAGCCAAATCAGTTCCTCGGTGATTTGGATTTTCTTGTCTCCAATACTCTGTGCTATAGTTTTGTTTTCCTGTGATTGTCTGACTTTCTTGAAAACATTTCAAATCTCTCTCTCTCTGACCGACACAGAAACATGCACAAGTGATATCACGTGATCTCAATCAATTTTTTGGGCTTCACTTATTTGTCTTTTATATGGTACGTGTCATATAGCTAGTTTAATTTCGTGAAGAAAGCTTTCTTCGAGTTTCCAAATAATATTGTTTATTTGTTGGATGTATTGTACAAGTCAAATATTTCAACTCTCTTAGAGTATCCACACTCCTACCTAATTTAAACACATATTTATCACTTTTTCCTCCACATCAGATTTTTCTTAAACACACAATCAACATTCCTTCATTCATCCATATCTACAAAATCTACTTCACTGGATCTCACTACTTTAATGTATTAAATATTATATTTTAATAACAAAAACAAATATATAAGAATAATATTATTTCTCAAGAAATAGATTAACAATTTTAAAATTATCTAATTATTTTAGATAAATTCTTTAAACAATAAATAATATGAAAGTAAAAAAAAACTTCGAAACTTGCAATAAGATCGAAAATAATAATACAACACTTAAAATAAAAATACAATCTATTGCATGAAAATGTTAATCGATCAATTGTTAGTTAGTCCATATATGTTCATCCAAGTCATGTCAAAGTTGGTGATGAACATTGCTGTTACGTAACTCGGAGTTGCTCTGGATTACATTTTGAAATTCTGAATTTGTACCTTGAACGAATTGTGCAGGTTCATCATCTCCATCGTTGGAAAATGTTGCAACCATATCCCTTAATCTTCAACAATCATATTGTGCAAAATTACGCAATTTAACATGATTAATTTTATTATTTTCCTGTACCCATATCGAGTTGACCCTTTTGTCCATTGAGTTGTGAGCACCTCGAACACTCATTCAACATCTTTGCTGGCAGCTTATTACCTTTCTTTAAAAAACCTCCTATTTGGATCGTCTAAAATCACCTTCACACATATTGAATTAATTCTAACAGATCTAAAATCACTATAGTGTTCTGGCAACGAATAGAAAACAACTATATTTCGAAATGGAAGGCTATTTGATTTCAATGCATAATCTTTCTCTCTCCATTTGAGGTATTAAATCGTGAGTACCATCTCTCCATTTAAATGGGATGCCGCATTGCCTCATTTAACTTTCTCTTCATTTAAATAAGCAAAATGTCTCTGCGATGAGGATGCTCTTATATATAAACTTCAACCTTATATATTAAGAAGACATGACCAATATTAAATTGATGTTGACAAAGAAAAAATAAAAAATGAACTTCAACAAAAAGTTACTAAGAATCGATCCTAGCTCTGCACAAAATTATTGTCAACTCAAATTATAGATAATTTAGTATCATATCATAGTAAGCCTTTGTGTGAAGAACCAATTATCCTTGCACTACTTACTATTTTTGTTTTATAACCATTTACGATATTATAAGTCATGGCCACTCAATTGCACTCGTAGTTATATGAGGAGATAAATGCTTTAATCGACAGTTTAATCGTGAAAATATAATCGAAGGAAAAAAGTAGGGATCACAATTTTACGGATTGAAGCCGAGTATCATAAGATCCAAAACTATTCTGCTTTGATTTTTTAGACCCGTCCCACTCCATAGATCTGTATGTGTCCAAATTTTAGGACCTGACCCTGAATAACATGGGAGGCTCTACCACTACACTAAAATTATGTAATCAATAATATATATATTTATAAGATAATTTTTAAGAAATAAGGGTACATTGGGTTCTATGAAGGGAAGGGGGAGGGATTCCGGATCCGAATTGCCATGCGTATGCTTTTAATTTTACCGTGAATGTAAGTGAACAATAGGAGTCTTTGTGATGTAACCTAAAATACTCCATAGTTTGAAGATTATAATAAACTTTTTTGTGAGTAAGTTACCTTGATGGGGATTTTTTTTTTTGAGTTAAAAATATTCATAATATTAATGAGAGACCAATTATTTCTAGATGGAAGGTTAACGGATCAACAATTACGAATAAATAAATTTAATTAAAATATTAAGACATAATCTTATCAAACCTTAAATAAAGTTATAGAATAGGAGACCTTTTATTAAGTATTTGCTTCACTAATGAAAAGATGGGTGGAAAAAGCAGTAGTAGTTGTCCCCTTGGGATGACGTAGTAGCGAAGGTGGGTGGCTGAAAGTGGGTGGCTCGAGACCGATAGGTTATGGGTTCAATTCTCACTGGAAATACTATGTATGTTTGTAATCATATTTCATAGGAGCCAAGTTTATTTACCATGTGCCCACTAAATATAATATTTTCAATTATATTTTGTTGTTAACAAAAAATTCAGAGTTAAAAGTTTAGTAGTCCTTTTTGCCCTAGACCACAATAAACACTTTAAGCTATAGACAAAATCCTGTTAAGACAGAGCACAGAAAAATCAGGCAGCAAACAGAAATGAAGAAAGAGAAAGGAGTCTTAATCGAAAACCCTAATCAAGAAGAGGAAGACGATGAAGAAGGTGACGATTTTGATCGTCGCTATAAAATCGCCCAATCAGCCGGTCTCCCCTTCTCCACTCGCAATGCTTCTTCCAAATATGATTTTGTTAAGGTTTACACAGCCGATCAACACATCATTCTTAACTTTTTTTTTTCTGCTATCAAAATCTCCACATTTGCTCCAATATTTGTGTTTCCATCTCAATTCAGGTGAAGGTGTGGTTGGGTGATAATGCGGACCACTATTACGTGCTATCCCGGTTTTTGCTTAGCAGAATGTTGACTGTCACCAAGGTAAAACCCTCTCTCTGCCTTTTTAATTTCAAATTTGGTCAAATTCAGTTTTTTTGTTCCTAATTATTGTGTTCTTTCTTTTATCTTGATTGCAGATTCCGAATCATGTGGCTATTAAGATTGCTCTTGAGCTTAAGAAGCTGCTTATAGACAATAGCCTTTTGGACGTGTATGTTCTGCCATTTTGAAGTCTACTTTACTTAATCTTGTTTCATATTTTAATTCCTTTTTCTTCTAGTGTTTTCTTATACGTTAATTATATTGCAGCTCGCAGTCCGATCTTGAAGCTAACTTATTTAAGGTGTGTTTATTCACCATCCTTGGTTTTCAGCATTTTGAAGTCAAAATGGAAAATTTTGGAACGCCTTTCTTTAAGAGTCATAAAATTCTTCAAGTTGTAGGCGTAACTGCTATGTGCATGCGTAGGATATGTTGCCTATTTAGTAGCTATGTATAGTCAGAGGTGACATAAGTCACGATCATATTCTGGATTGCATCTTATTGACATTTACTGAGGTTGGATGGCTTTGCTGTCTCAATAGATGGCTTCAGACTGACCTGAATGTTCTAAGGCCATGTGTGTTATTGTTAGCTGTCCGCCATATACTTTTTGTTTGTCCATCAAGTGCAGAAGTTCTGGTGATCATGGCATCCATTTTTTAATTGAATTATAATGAAAGATATCTCCTTCAACTAGATAATGTCATGGGGACTTTTCCATTTTTTCAATTCAGTTCTCAGATCTCCTTCTATGCTTCTTCCATTACTTATAAAGTATATGGATGGATTATACACATGATTTTATGCATAATTCTTCCCTTACACATGTAGCTTATGGAGCGGCGAGGTTATGGACAAGAGTATATAAACCGATACAAAATGATGACGAGGTCAGTTACTTTTTCCTCTCAATCATAATTTAGAATCTCAACCTTCAGTTCAATCATTTATGCTTGGTGGTACTTTGGGTGTTCTGTAAGAATATAATGTGAAAGTGTTCTGAGAGTGATATTGGTGACTGAGTAGAGTACAGAAATGTGCCGGGCTGAGTTGTAAGAAGTATTAATTTCATGTATTTATACGAAAGAAGTGCTTATTTATTGGTCTTCCGTTGATTTACATGGTCTGTCTTAGATGTCTTTCTGTATAAGATTATTTTCTGGTTCTGGTAGAACGTAGAAATGTGACTCCAAGTTCTAGTGCTTTATGTTGTTGAATTAAGTTGAGACATCCAACAAAAAATCCATAATTCACTTTAATTGATGACTAGTGCATGTGTAAAGATGTTTAAATGTTTGAAGAAACAAACATTTACTTTTGAGGGTTTGTGGGGAATAAATTTATATCATCCCCGCCGCCCAGGTGCAGAATGCTCCTAGCAAACATATTCTTGTTTCCTTAGGATGTAATAGATTATAAACTAAACAAACTTGCAGCTACTTCCTTGATGCATATGCGAGGATATTACCGTTTGGGTGGCAGCGCAGAGCTTTTTTACATGCTGTCAAAGAGTTTAATTTTGTCTTGTCAAATATTTAAACAGTGAAAATAGAGAAGAAAGATGAAATATATATTGATGCTTTTTTTCCCTAATGTCTACGTTTCTTTTAATTTGATTTTCTTTGTTCATAGATTTCATCATCAGAGAGTACCACTAGTCATTCTTGTATGTGGTACTGCATGTGTTGGGAAATCTACTATTGCTACTCAACTTGCACAAAGGCTAAATTTACCGAATGTGTTGCAGGTGAATATTTTTTTAAATATAAGATTTTAATGCTTTTCTTGTCCTCAGCTTCTATCTCTTTTTATTTTTTGTTCTCCCATCTCGCATGGGAGTTCTTGTACTTACTATTAATGCTCTTGTATTGTCTTAATGTACAGACAGATATGGTGTATGAGTTACTTCGCACGGCAACAGAGTATTCACCTTCTTGCACTACTTTCACTTGTTTTATCACTTTCTGGAAATTTTCATTAAAAATATGATAGCTATCTAACTGGCTTAGTGAGCCAGAGTCTAATTACTCGGCCTGAGATTACTGTTCAGTGATACTAAAACTCAATTCAACAGGTCAGAAGTGGTTAATAAATGGGTTTACTTGCCAGAGTACTTGTTTTTTTTTTCTATAAAAGTCTTGTGTTTATCCATTTGAAGAGATCATACCTATCCTCAGTATCGATGCAGTAGTTTGTCTATATAATTAAATTGATTGCCAGAGTGATGAGAAACTCTTATTTTGCTATGCTGCCTGATGTGTCTATTCATCTCAGTGCGCCGTTAACATCTTCCCCAGTATGGGCACGGGATTTTAGCTCCTCTGAGGAGTTAATTACTGAATTTTGCAGAGAATGTCGAATTGTCCGTAAAGGTATTCAGTATTTTCCCTTGAAGCTTTTAAAGTGTTACAGTCGGTCTCATATAATTTTTGTTCCAAATAGGCTTGGCTGGTGATCTAAAGAAAGCAATGAAGGATGGAAAACCAATTATTATTGAGGTAAACTATGAACTGCTAACCTGCTTTTCAAATTTTCGGATTGCACGCTTGCTTGCCTTTTCGTACTGAGTCTTAGATAATTCGCAGTTTATCTTAATTATGTGCGACTATTGAAAGACTGTACCTGAAAGTACAGTGTTAATTAAACTGATAATCAAATAATGGAGAGTATATTGTTAAACTTGGTTAAGATAAGGGAAAACCAGGAGAAGAGGACCCTTGATTTTCGTCCGCTGTGATAAATTTCTGAAGTATGTTTTCTCTGCTGAGAATAGAATGTTAGTTTTTACTACTATGCAGTATATTGGAGGACATCAATTCATCTGTTTCTCCGGATAGAATTGAAACCATATTAGCACGGTAGCACCTGTCTTTTTATTCAGACGCTAAAAACTGCACAAGAAGATTGTTATGCTCTCATATTGACTGTTGTGATTATCAGATCTGACTAATGAAGCTTGATTCTTTTTTACATGTAAAATTTCAATTGAACGCAAGACACTTTCGGTAGTTCTGGGTACATCTGTATGCAATGTTTTAGGTACCTTTTCTAGTTTCCTTTAAACCTGCTCTTAGGTAATGTGGAGTTAATTATGGTCAAAAGATACTCCCATGCACGTTGAGTTAATGCTTGAATTTTTTTTAATGTGGCTCTCATTATTGAAGATGCTTAATTTTAGGCAGAGAACTCTAAAGTTTACCAATTTCTTGTACTTGCAGTCCAATGAAGCACTTTACTATTTAGCAGAATGTTGGTAAAAAAATTATAATTAAATTTTAAAAGTAAGATATGCATGCGCACTGTGATAGTCATAGTGGATATTTGGATTTGAGGTTGAAACCACCAACCTTTTTGATTGACTTGGAACATATGAACTTGACGTGAGACATTAAGTTAAATATAGCTGCACAACTGAAGTAACATGAAGATACAAGGGACAGACAGAGACTTTGTGCTATAGGTTGCAGTATCTGGATGAAGCAAACATTTTTTTTATATCACTTTTGCTTGTTTCTCATGCATTTATATGTTGTCTTTTAAGAAAAATAAGAAAAACCAAATAGAAAGGAGACAATATTTGACGGGTTTTAGAAAAAGAAAATAGAAAGCTTAAGTGAACACGATGGTTTAATAATCCCATTTGGAACCGTGGCGTTTCCTATGGTACAATAATAATTAGTAGGCCTTGGAAGTTGGACCTGTTTCACTCAAAACATAGTTAAAGAGGAGATGCAAACAATTCCTAACTACAAGAAAGAAAGAAAAAGGTGAATTGTGTCTCTGTATGGCCCTGCAACGGGAAAATACGACCAATACCCACCGGCAGTGATGAGAGATAGACGGTGACATGCTGGCTCTGGCACCAAACCTCAGTGTTAACAACGACAATAAGAGACGGATGCCTAAACAGAAGAAGCACTTAAGATTTCTGCAATCCGGCGTTTTAAGTGTTTGGAGATATTTTTCGCCTCATCCGTGCTTTGCCAAGGTGCATGCCCAGTTCCATTAGGGATGGCCAAGGCACAAGATCCACCATCCAGGTTCGAGTCGCAACTTGACAGCTTGCCGGCGCCTTGCCTTGGGGTGTGTGCCTCTGACAATTTTTGAAACATTTGGTGAAAATGAAATTGATAGTCTCTAAGATGGGTAAAAAGAAAAAAAAATAGTGCTTAAAAAAGGAGAAGAATAGAAAATTTACAAAATGATTGCCGTCTGAAAGCTGTATGTCTGTCTCTGACGTTAACACTACAATAAGGTTGAAGCCCCTATCTACATGTAGAAGAAAATGTGTACTAGAGCTATTTCCGTTTTCATTGTATTGCGATTAATTCTCCCCCTGTTTTAGAAAGATATATATTCTCCCCTGTTTTAGAAAGATATGTATTTTTGTATAGGTGCTGTGCAGCTTTTTAATATATATCTGCATGCTTATGTATGTTTGTTTTCTTATAACAATTACAGGGCATACATTTGGACCCTAGTATATACTTAATGGATGATGAAAATAAACTATCAAGCACCTCCCAAGCAAAAGATGGAGAAAAGAGCTCTCCAAAAAATAAAAACGAAAGCTCATCTGAAAATATTCCTGCTGCTGCATGTGCTAATCAAGACAATGATAATTCTAGCACTCAGACTGCTAGGTCAGAGGAAACAACATCTGTTGTAGATATGGTTTCGGATGCTCTAAAGGATGTAAACATAAGTGGTAGCCCTGCCGATTGTAAAGGTGAAAATCATTGTCTTTTATGGCCTTGAATTTTATAAATTTCTTATTCTGGACTGATATTATACTATCTTCTAGAATATTGTCTCACTTTCTTCCATTATTATTTTTCTGAGTTAAAGCTTACAGTTTAGCAGCATCTTCTATCCTAGCAGGTGAAATGGTGAAAGATGCTGGACCTATCCAACCTCCTGTAGTCAATAAAGACAAGTCTGGACCCGAACCCATTATTATTCCTATAATCCTGAAGATGGCTGAATTTGATCATAAGGTATCAAAAGTTGCTTTTGCTTTTTATGGTTTTCATTGTAAACACAATGGGGGCCTGCTCGAGATAGCTCAAGAATTAACTCTTTCTTCATTACCTAAGATATGAGACAAGAATAACTATAAATTTAATTAGGGGAAAAATCCTATTTTGGCTTGCTTGGGAATGCAAGAATGGGCAAATGAGACCTTAGAATGTGGAAGAAAAATTTGTTAGTAAAGGATTTCTTTTAGGGATTAATAAGGGATTATAAATTGTTTTTATATGAAATTGATTTTTTGTAACATTCTTGTTTCACTTGAATTGGTGATTTCAGTTTATGGGGCATGCTATTTTGTTTGGTCCTGTCATTATTGAAATGATTTAGATGAACTAGGTTGACTTATCTTGATAGGTCCGTTAATTATAGAAACTAGAAACTTTGCTGTTTTCAGAACAATGTTTTTCTTTTGAACATGTGCCTTAAAGAAGTCCATTGATTTTGTACAGGCTTTGCTAGAGGAGTGGTTATCAACTCGTAGCACTGAAAAATACCCAATACAGGTTATATTGCAAACTTCATTAGAAACTGTTAATTTTTATCAAGAGTAGTTTCCGCTTCATTTGGTTATACAAGCAAAGAAGTGAGTTTTCGCTAATTTTTGTCTCTCAAATCTTATTTTCCAACTATCACATGAAGTACTGAATTACCTTGTTATGCATGCTGATCTGTTGAATGTTATGCACTGTCATTATTACAGACTGCACCGTGCCGTTATGTTCTCAAGTCCTTTCTGAAACTTCGGATATGCCTCTGGATCAATTGATGACACATAAAACAATAAGCCTGGTTTATATTTCCCTATTCAAGAGTTCAATCTGGCACATCGGTTTATTAGGTCCAGAAACATTCACAAGTTGCTTGCACTTTTTGTTACAGTTGTCTGTGTTTGTATCAAAATACACTCTGTATTGTAGCTTGTAATATCAGTCATAAGTTCTAGATAAGTTTTGTATAATTAGTTATATGTCCTTTTATATAAGATTTTAATAAACCTCGAGTATTCATGGTTTATTGATGAAAGTGAAAGAGATCTGGTGCATCAGGGGAATATTTGTTATGTCTTATTGTTGTGGGTATAATTGTTATATTGTGTTTTAGATGGTTAAGAGAGGGGACCGCTGGGGAATCTTTTTGTTGGGCTGCAGTTTGGGGGTGAGTGAGAGAGGGATCTGTGGCTATTAAAGGGAGGAAAATATCAGCTGAATGGTATCGAGAAAAATTTATCTTGTAGCACCGCCAGTGAGTGTGTGTTTGAGCTAGTTTCTTTCGATAAAATTCCTTTACAGTGTTTATACCTTGATTGCGCGGGACACGGGGCACAACACGGACAGACGTATTTACTGAAAAGCCTAGGATACAACATGAGACGTTGGTTATTTTAAAAACAAATACATAATTAAAAAACATATAAGTGGTATGGGTGGTTACATATTGATTATTGGACACAGCAATGAGAGTGTCGTGCGACTCACTCCGACACGATGGGGTTTTAAGAGTGTCCGTGCTTTCTAGGTTTCTACTTTGGAGAACTTGTGTTCATCTTATAACTGAGTTTGAGAATTGAAATGGTTGCTTATCAGATCCCCGTCTCCACAATCATCCTTCAAATGAATCTCTGACAATCACCAGCTACATCTTTCTACAGGAAAAGGATAAGTTGATGGCCAATTTGAAAAGGATCCAGGACTACCTCTGTTCATTTAAGTCCCAGGTACTGTCATTTGGAACCTTATCCAGAGAACTCAAATGCTAAATTGGTCAGAAGGACAGACACTGCTCTGCTATGTTTTATTTTCATATTATTAGTAAACGTTCTGGTGTAACTTCCAAGTGATAATATTCTTATTTCCTTCCTATAGATAGATAAGACTGATTTTCTATGCACGTCTGTTGAAATAAGTGAATGCAAATTCTCAACTTTTATCTATGCTCTCTTGATTAATCTTTTTTTAATAAATCTATTGCATATATCTTGTCCTCCTACAAAAGCACTCACCTATTTTTCCGTTCCTGGTTGTGAAAGTGAAGTTTGAAGGTGTTTGATGAGCTTTCAAATTTTACTTACAAGCTGCTAATTTATGTGATGAACTGCACTATGCAGCCGATATATAATGCTTATTAGCTGCTCATAGACTCCTAAACATTTGTGAGCAGGGTTATACGGTTGTCAATATATCAGCTACAGCTTTCCCTCAGACTTTGGATTGGTTGCATAGTTATCTTCTTCAGGTAACAGATATTCATCTATGATTGTGGAGTGTCATCCTGGATATCTTATTTCATTTCGTTGCTCTCTCTCTCTCTGACTTTCTCGGGGATCAAGATCTGATCACCTAGGGAAATAGGCAAACTTACTGCTGGCAAGTTGTGCTAGTATCCTACTTTGTAGAGGGTAAATAGGATGAAAATCAATTGTGAAGGAACAATCATGGGACAACTGATGGCAAATCTGATGTTAAAAGCACATCCCCGTTCGTTCTATTTAAAGCTTGCATTGAAGCAACTAGAAGCTTAGTATTATAAATATTAGGAATATATGATGCATTCATCAGTATTACCTTCCTGTGTTCTTTAATCTTTCAAAATTACCTGGTCCAAGTTGGGAGTTGTGAATGATAAAGTTCATGTCAAAACATGTGGTTTTAATCGCATGAATCGGTTCAGTTGATATTGTTATTCTGATCAATTTTGTTCTGTAACTAGTGCATTGAGCAAGGTACGGCTTCAGTTCCTGCTAAGAGTAATAATCAGACTGCGGGAAATTAGGTGACGAATATCAGAGCCTGGTGGATTGAAGGTATGTTAGTTTATGATTGAACACAAATGTAAGAGTTATATTTGGTGACTAGTAGCCTGATTTGGTGTATCTGCTCCTAGGAACAACTTTAGCAAGACTACATGTGAGCAGCATTGCTTTGCAACTGGGCTGGCCATTCAAGGGCGGATATCTTGAACGTAAACGAGACTATTAAAAGAAGGATGCAGCTTCCGCGTCTCAGGTAGCCGCCATGGCTGGAGATGGTATGCATATGGTTGTAGCTATTTGCATCACCTATTTTTGATTAGTGTCTTTCTGTCTGGATTGTCTGATGTTGAGAAAGGAGTCTCGGTCAGAGTGTTTCAACTATGTCACTGGCAATAAGTTTATTATCAGAATGATTTTGGAGTGAGTAGATATTTGGAAATAAAAAGGACTGGACTCTAGTATATCGCTTACCAATGATTTATATTTGAAGTTTGTGAATGAGAAAAACATATTACATCAACTTACTATATGAGGAGGTTGTAGTATTGTCAAGGAAGATCAGGGAATGTAGCAAAAAATTACTCCCTCCCTCTCCTCTCGGTATTTGTGGTCCGTTTCTTTTCGGCATACGAGTTAAGAAAGTGGTGTTATGTTGTGTAAATTGTTTGATTTTTGACAATTAAATTTAGTCAACTCAATTTTTGCCCTTTTTAGAATAAACCACTTCTCATGGAACTATTAAAAAAAAAGATACAATTTTAATGGGACGGAGGTGATGGAGGTAGTTGTAGCTGCGTCATCAGATTCAGGTCACCTCCACCTGTGTATTATGGTGAATTTGAAAATGATTATTGATATGGATAACCAACCCACTCAAATTAATTTAAACTCCAGAAAGTAGGTAGTGCATCATGCACCGGTCAAAACTCCGGTACACTCGGTGTTCTGTTCTTGTTTCTCTACCTATCTACCGAAGCAATAGATGAGCCAAGAGAAAAATTATAGTGGGTCACCTAACAATATTACTTGCAATGATGCCGGGGGAAAGAATGAAAAGTGTTCAAATAATTGCTGTTTTATGCCATCTCAATATTGTTATATTCTGTCTTTCTATATTATTGTCCAATTTACAAATCAAAAACACTTTTTTTTTGTCTTCTACGGAAAATAAAGTGAAATTAGTTTATTGTGACATTTGAATTAATTTTTATCGTACATAGAATGATAGAATAAAGAAAACACACCTTGTAAGATGGATTCAACTTATAATATGTTGGTCAAACTTATGTCCAATGTTAGAACTGAAATCCCTTAATTTAAATAATAATAATAAATAGTAGAAACGGTTGTTTTATGGCCAAATGCCAGAGATTCTATTCTACCAATCGAATATATTATCATAATTAGCTTAATATGGTTTAACACGTGTGTATTTTCCTAATGTGCAACTCGAATATAGTTATAAATTTCCTTCGTCATTTTTGGAAAAAACAAAAAAAAAACCTTTGTTGTCCTACATCTATATGTGGTGTTTTATATATTCATTTTACTTGTTACATACTTAGCACACGTGAACTCACAATAAAATTAACAATTACGAAATTTAAATCCCTGAATCTACCACCGGCTATATGACCAAATTAATTAACCTACATAGCGTAGTGGTGAAGGTGGGTGGCCCGGGACCGATAGGTCCTGGGTTCAAATTCCACTGGAACCACTATGTGTTGTCTGTCACCTATGGTTAGCCTAGGATGGTTGAACTCTCCTGTGTGCGCACCGAAGGTAGCGGCTGCGGGTTCCACGAATCAAAAAAAAATTTAATTAACCTACATTAATATTCCAATTCTTTAAGTCCCAACAACTCCTTCTGTATGTGGGTTGGAAATCTTTGCTTCTTATTCTAAACGTACAAATTATACGAGGACGTAATTAAGATGTTACAATTTGTAATAAAATAATATTATAAAAATGTGTGAAGAAATATTGGATGGAAAAATATATATATCCAACATTCTTTTCAAATGATGTTCCTTTATTCTTCAAAATAAAGATGTGGAGGAAAGAAGGGCATCAAGGAATAAGAATTACTTCTTTTTTTTTTACCTTTGATAAAAAAGCTCCACTATGCCATGAAAAGAGAGCCAAATTCTTGTTCCATTAAGGTTTCTCTAATTATTTATTAACCCTAGGCAAATTGGCAAAAATAGTCCTCTAACTTCGCGTTTTTGCGAATTTTGTCCTCAAACAATTTTTTTGTTTTTTGACCCTCAATTCCTTGTTTTTGCGATTTTAGTCCTACCGTTATATTTTCCGTCAATTTAACCGTTAATTCAAAATTTTATTAAAAAAATAAAAAATTGAAAGGGCAAAATCAGAATTTTTATTTGCATGGACCAAAATTGCAAATAAAAAATAATTTGGGACCTATTTAGCAAAATAAAACAGTTTAAAGACTGATTTCACAAATTTTAGACAAATAAGTAATTGCTTCGTATCAACGAGATTTTGCATTAAATTTTTGATTTTCATATAACTTTATTGCTTCGTATCAAATATAAGCTAACGAAGACTTCGTACCAACATAAATAACATTTAATTCGAAATGCAAAATATTACTGTGAATTAACCATTAAAAAATAAAGCTATTATCACCCAAATTTTTTTACTTCAAAATAACAATTTAGAGCATAATATTTACTTCAAAATAACATGAATACGAGGAAAATATGTGTCAGTTCGTAATTTACGATGAATAATATGTTATAAAAAACATTTAATTCGTAATTTTTCATGAATAATAGAATACGAGAAAAATATGTATCAGTTCGTAAATAACAGAAAATATTAGTTTAATTTGCAAATACTATAATAAGCCAAAAAAACTACTGCAAACAAGGTTAGTCTCGTATTCACATGCTCTGCATAGAACTGCCATGAGTCCCATGACGAATCCCCAACACCACCACCCGCCATTGAAGGCCGTAACCATAACTCACGTCCGCTACCAACGCAATGATCAGCTCAGCCATTTCCTCGCCTGGATCTACCTCGTCCCCATGTTCATCAGCTTCGGCGGATTCGTCTCCCACTTCCTCTTCCGTTGCGAGCTCCAGGGAATGTTCTTCGTCGTCGACCTCCTCCGCAATTCGTCAGCGAGCTCATCAATTGCGGATTTGCAATTCTCATCGTATTCTAGTTATTTTAAAGTAAATATTATGCGCTAAATGGTTATTTTGAAGTAAATTTTTTGAGTGATAATAACTTTGTTTTTTAATGATTAATTCACAATATATATTTTGCATTTCAAATTAAATGTTGTTTATATTGGTACGAAATCTTCGTTAGCTTATATTTGATACGAAGCAATAAAGTTATATGAAAAATCGAAAATTTAATGCAAAATATCGTCGATACGAAGCAATTAGCTTATTTGTCTAAAATTTGTGAAATCAGTCCTTAAACTGTTTTATTTTGCTAAATAGGTCCCAAATTATTTTTTATTTGCCATTTTGGTCCATGCAAATAAAAATTTCGATTTTGCCCTTTCAATTTTTTATTTTTTTAATAAAATTTTGAATTAATGGTTAAATTGACGGAAAATCTAACGGTAGGACTAAAATCGCAAAAACAAGGAGTTGAGGGTCAAAAAAACAAAAAAAAATTGTTTGAGGACAAAATTCGCAAAAATGCGAAGTTTGAGGACTATTTTTGTCAATTTGCCTTAACCCTAAAAGAGATTCTTACATTTTTTGACAGTTCTCACTTCTCATGATCATAGGCTTGTATTATTTTATCTCAACAAATTTGTCTGTACATTTACAATTAAGATTAATTAAGTACTTATGCTTATTAAATTTATGATGAATGCTTAGGGAATCCAAAAGAGGAATTGAAAAAACCCACAAGAGACCAAGCACTGTCTTTTTTCTAAATTCTTCTGTTGCTTCAGAAGCAGATAAATTACGATTATTAAATTGTAATTAGTTGTTTAGTGTCTTAATCTTGGTTTCCTTAGACAAAAGTGATTACTAAAAAATGTCTGAAAATCAGAATCACTGTCTATTTTCAACCCCTTTCTTCCGCACTTTATTTTGTCTGCACCTGATTATCAAATTATCATCACCTCCAATGTCTTTATGTCATAGTGGAATGATGATTACTTGACCCAATGGTAAAGGATTTAGTTTTTACGACGTACTCTCTCCCTCTCATTGCAATAGTTCAGTATATTTTTTCGGACTGTCTCATTGAAGTTGTCTAGTTTTATTTTTTAGTAAATTATACTTCCTCCGTTCCACTCCATTAGTCCAGTTTTCCTTTTTGGGTCGTTCCACTCAATTAGTCCACTTTTCTTTTTTAACTTAAAATAACACTCTTATATATTCTAGTGGACTCCACTACTTTATACTACTTTACACACAACAAACAATTTTCTTAATCTCCGTGCCGAAAAGAAAGTGGACTAATGGAATGAAACGGATGGAGTAACAAACATTTTTTTAGGGACCCACAACTTACACAACTTTACTCATATCAACTACTTTTCTTAAAAACTGACCCGAAAAGAAATTGTACTATTTCAATGGGATGGAGGGAGTAATATATATCGAGGTATCATATGATACCCTACATAAATCTATGGAAGAGTTAGTGGCATATCTATAAAAGAATGTCTTATTTCCTTATTTGATTTTGTGGGAATACTTTGTAGTTGCATTTAGTAACTGTAAAAGTATAGGTTTTTAGTATAATATATATGAATAAACTATAAAATAAATTTAGAGAATCTAATTTAGAAATCTAGCCTTTAAAATTCCCCAAAAGTTGGAATAATCCAGAAAAATCAAATCAAGATAATGGGAATAAATTCCCATGGATGGTCACTTCAAAAGATCAACTTTTAAGATGAGGCATGTGAGTATTTTCGAGATCGATGGTTTCTTGGATGTTAGGAGAGGGTTAATGCTGCTCCCAAAAAAGCCATGAGGCGGAATACTAGTAGAAAATTGTAAGATTCTTTTAGTCTTGCAATAAATAGTAAACACATGATTGATCTTTAAATTTGAGATTAAAAATATTATTAATTACTCTAATAATATTCGTGGTGTATATCTTAGTAGGTAAATTTTTTGTGAGGCTGTTGAAAAACATTAATATTATGATATTTATGATTTGTTATTAGTTGTTACATGTTCCAAACTTAGTCTTCTGCATTATAAAAGCGTTTAAATGCCATTTATGAAAACAAATTGAATGCTAATTAATTAATACAATGTGTCAATATGACCGTGTGGCCATGCATAAATTCCCCTTTAAAAAAATAAAAATTTTATTAAACCCCCCCCAGGCTAAACAAAATAGAATAGGGTTTAAAAAAAGTGCCTGTCTTGGAAGATAATTTAAGTTTGAAAGATTGCCATTATTGGTGAAATTATGAAAATTAATTAGTTTTGATGATTTGGATACTTAATACACTAATTGTAAATAAAATAATGGTAGTTAATCATGAGGAACAACACTTATAGGCCACCAACTTTAATAAATAAAAATAATGATAATAATTGAAAAGAATTATGAGTTAGATGATACAAGCATTGCTTTTGCATGCCCTAATAATTTATGCATAACTATTGAATGCAATCAAGCTGTTCATTTTAGTCATATATATGCTTAGTTTGTAAATTTTTATTCAATATAGACGGAGATTATGGTTGCATTTTATTTTTTTAAAGAAAAAAGTTGTTTGCATGTTGTATGATATTAAAGAAAATGAACATTAATTTTAACAAATGCTTACCTTCTAAATTTTCAGTTTTACTATGACTAAAATGAAGAGTCAACTATTACTTAAGATTTTTGACTAATTGATATGGATGGATAACAGACAAATCAAAGTAGCTACACCTACTAATGGAGACAACCTTTTTTGCATAAAATTTTTCATTGAAATTAGGCAAACATCATTCACAATCGCTACTTATAAGTGTAAATCTTAAAAAAAAGAAATTGAGATTGGAAAATCACGTGTAATATATTCGGATAAACTAACTTTAAAGTATTTAACTTTATTGAAAATGACTAATGATTTCGGTAAGGTGAACTAATATCTAACTATATCTATTATGACACTTGTTGTTAGTTGATATATACACATGTAGGAGTATTAATTAAACTAAATCTTGAATGATCTAGTTGCTAATTTACAATACGAAAATGTATACTACAAATTAATATACTAATAAAAAATGAGAATACAAACTTTAAGCAACATTCATTATAGTATAATAATTAATGTTGCTGGTTATCTAATTAAGTTTTCAAGAATCCATGATCAAGGTATTGAAAGTCTTGTTTGAAATCATTGGAGATTGGTCCTAAAAATTGGTTTTTCCCCCTTTTTATTTGTTGGGAAATCCAAAAATTCAAAGTCCAAATACCAAAAAGCTAGTCAAAGATCAAGCTACAACAGATTAAATGAAAAGGGAAGTTATATGTAGTTAGTTGTTTACACATGAAAATACTATACAAGTCAGTCATCATCATCCTCCCTCTCTCTTTGAACAGGCGGGAAGGATCTAAACCCTAACCCCACCACATATATTAGTATCAATTATTCACGATTAATAAGAGGGCCTTAAACAAAGACGGTGTGTCTCCACAAACGACCCAAAACAAAATCACAGAAAAAGAAGTGAACTCCTTGAATAAAAGTGGGAAACAAAATTAGAAATGGAAAATAGAAAAAAAGAAGGGTGTGGGAAAGAAGAGTTTGTGCTCTTTTCTTGTTGCCTCTGCTCAGCATCTTTTTCTTACTTTTGTGCTCTTTTTCCGAGTCCCATTTCTTTACCTTCTTGTTTGTGGTATTCTAGTTTTCTTCTCTTCCATTTTATATTCCCAAGTCATCTCTTTCTTTTGCTTTGAGTGATTCCTTAGTTGCTATTTCTACCCGTTTCTCTTCTTGCTCAACTCTGTTGATCACTTATCTGATTCTTGTTCCATATGTTCTTTTGCAAAATCTTTCTAACATTCGTCATTGCAAAAGAATCCCTTTTCATCAGCTGACAAGATTATTAGTTGTTTATTTATTTTTTTCCCCATTTTTGGACTTTTGTTTCTGGTCCCTTCTTGGATTTGCCGTTGGATTTAGTTTCCTTGGCAAATTTTGCGCTAAAATATTTTGTGGGTTGTGTTGATCAAGCTTAAAGATTCTATCTTTCTTGAGTTCTTGCGCAAAAATTAGGTTTTTATCCATTGTGGATTTACTGTTCTTGTGATTCCATTCATTTCTGAGTTCCAATTGATCCTCTTTTCTTCAAATGGTTTGAATTACTTCCCCAGTCTTCTTCAATAAATTCCTAAGATTTCCATCGTTTTGGTTTTACTTGCTTCTTGAACCTTCCTCTTGAGAGGTTCTTGATTCCATGGGACTTTGCCATGGAAAACCCATTGAACCCCCAGAAAATCTTTCTGGAAATCCAACAAATCCATTTGAAAGCAACGAACTTGTACTCAATTCATCAACTGGGAAAACACCCAAGTTCCCATTCTACAGCCCAAGTCCACTGCCTAGTGCATTCAAGAATTCCCCTTCTAACTCCAGCAGTATTCCTTCTACCCCTCTCCGGTTCCTTAAGCGGCCTTTTCCGCCGCCATCGCCTGCTAAGCACATTAAGGCCTTGCTAAGAAGGCGGCATGGCTCTGTTAAGCCCAATGAGGCTTCTATACCTGAAGGGAGTGAGTGTGAGATTATTGGGTTGGATAAGAATTTTGGGTTCTCAAAGAGTTTTATTAGCCACTTTGAGCTTGGGGAAGAGGTGGGTAGGGGGCACTTTGGTTACACTTGTTCAGCTAGAGGGAGGAAGGGAAGCTTGAAAGGGCTGGATGTTGCTGTTAAAGTTATCCCAAAATCAAAGGTGATTGTCTGGTTTGATGTTTCAGTGTGAAGAGATTGTTGTGAATAATTCATACATTTACATATTTACGTTGGTTGAAGTTTGGGTTTATTCTCACTTTTCTGGACAATGGAATGTCTTTGTTTGTAAGCTGTTTATGGTGTTATTAACTTCTGTGTATAGAGACTATAAGATTGTATTTAAATATATTAAGTAGCTATCATTTGCATAATGCATAATTAGTTGATATGATAACCATGATGCCATAAAATTGCATGAATATTTTTTGCTAATGCATTGGTGGTTTCTTCTTGTCCCTTGCTGGAATCATTATGGTTATTATATTATTCACCTGTAACTAACTTGTAATTACAATTTATAATCCATATCCATACGTTTGTTGGTCTTTTTACTGCAACTAGGCCAGGGAGTATTGTAGCACTAGCACTCTCATTGCTTGTCAGCTGATGCATATGTAACTTGTGCAGATGACTACGGCAATTTCCATTGAAGATGTCAGACGAGAAGTGAAGATATTACGTGCACTGTCTGGGCACAATAATTTAGTACAATTTTATGAGGCCTATGAGGATGAAGAAAATGTCTACGTAGTTATGGAGTAAGTGCCTTATCGTTTACTGGCAGGGTCTGCTTCTGCCCCATTTCTTGTTTCATCATCTTCAACCCACGTCTGACATAGTGTGTATTGATTTAATATGAAACAAATTTAAAAAATGTTCTTGTCCCAGTAACCCTTTTCTAGTGATAGAGTTGTGTAATAGTTTGCATCGTGTGAAATTTTCTAAAATTGGTGTCTATTTCGTTGCTTTCTCTTCCATAACTTTCCCATTTACTTCACAGGTTGTGCAGAGGAGGAGAACTACTAGATCGTATACTTTCTAGGTAAGCCTATTCATTCTTTTGCCACTCTAACATCCAGTATTTTAGGAAAGCTCTCTTGTGCTTCACGTTGTTTATAGTAATCCTTTATTTTCTTATCCAGGGGTGGAAAATATTCTGAAGAAGACGCAAAAGTTGTGATGGTACAGATTTTAAGTGTGGTTGCATACTGCCATTTGCAAGGTGTGGTTCATCGAGACCTAAAGCCTGAGGTACAACTATTCATGTCTCCAACTATAATATTTGGACATTTGATCTTTATTTTATGGAAAAGATTCTTAAAACTAATGACTTTTTGTTTGCTATTAAAATTAAGATCTTTCAATTTCAAAAACTAACATTTTTTGTTCGGATTGGCATGGGTTTTGGACATTACCTCAGAACTTTCTGTTTGTCTCCAAAGACGAGCACTCCTCTTTGAAGGCCATTGACTTCGGACTCTCTGATTATGTAAAGCCAGGTAAGTTGATTGCTGTTTACTTCTTTTTGTTATTACTTCAATGCAGTTGAATCTGATGCTTGAATATTTCGACAGATGAAAGACTGAATGATATTGTTGGAAGTGCATATTATGTGGCCCCTGAAGTTTTGCATAGATCATATGGAACGGAGGCTGACATGTGGAGTATTGGTGTGATAGCTTATATTCTTCTTTGTGGAAGTAGACCATTCTGGGCAAGATCAGAATCCGGAATCTTCCGAGCTGTTCTAAAAGCTGATCCGAGTTTTGAAGAAGATCCGTGGCCAAATTTGTCTCCTGAAGCCATAGATTTTGTGAAGCAGTTATTGAACAAGGACTACCGTAAAAGGCTAACAGCAGCTCAGGCTCTTAGTAAGTCATTCTATTATGTTATGTTTATAATTATGATTTATTCCTCAACTAGATCCCATCCAAGATCTAGTTGTTTCATGTTGTGGATATTCAAATACTCTTTCTATCTTATTGATATTGTGTAATTAGGCCGTGTTGGAAGCATCTCGGTTTCCTACAAGACTTAACACCAAGATTGCCAATATAATGGAACTACAGTTTTTTTCATGTTTGGTAGCATAATATAGTAATCCCCTTCTCATGTGTAGGTCATCCTTGGCTGGTTGGTGATCACGATGTGAAAATTCCCTTGGATATGATTATATATAAGCTTGTAAAAGCTTATGTATGTTCTTCTCCCTTGAGAAAAGCAGCTTTAGGGGTATGTATATTTATTCTCTTTTTTTTCAATAAAACCCGTGCCTGGTCGAAGAGATGGAGAACATAAATCTTTTGAAACTAAATCTGCATTAGAATGAATTTTACCATATTACTAGATAGAGTTCATGATCACATAATATTGCGGTTTGTTAACCAACTAAAAGTTTACTTGCTTCAAACTTTATATTCATTGTTCTGTTGAATGTGTATAAACATCTCAGTTGAGCTGAAACTTGGTTAAGTTGGTTTAGGTTTTGGTTTAGATTGAGCAAGACTTAGAAGTGCTCTTTTCAGATCACTTTTATTCGATATAATTAAGTTTTTCTTTCTTGAATTGCAACAGGCTCTTGCCAGAACATTGACAATACCCCAACTAGCCTATCTTCGAGAGCAGTTCACATTGTTAGGTCCAAGTAAAAGCGGATTTGTTTCCATGCAGAATCTCAAATCGGTCAGCTCTCTCTCTGGGCCTCTAGTTCAGTTTGTGTTTATTTATGTTGTTTTCTTGTTTATCTGACACTTCAAAATTAACCACATTGTCCGTAGGCCATGGTAAAGAATTCGACTGATGCAGTGAAGGATTCGCGGGTCCTGGATTATATTACTGTGGTAAAAAACTCACTCCCTGCCCATTCAGTATTCCAACTAATCAGCTAAAATCATATTCTTGTGTGATGCAGGTGAGCTCTCTTCAATACAGAAAATTCGATTTTGAAGAATTCAGTGCTGCAGCAATAAGCGTACATCAGCTGGAAGGTCTGCCTAGCTGGGAGCAACATGCACGCAGTGCATATGACTTCTTTGAGAAGGATGGAAATAGGCCTATTATGATAGAGGAACTTGCTTCAGTATGTCTCTCTCTCTCTCTCTCTCTCTCTCTCTCTCTCTCTCTCTCTCGTCTCTCCTGCAAGAAAGTTCTGATCTTGATCTCTTTTTTCCAACAGGAGCTTGGACTAAGTCCATCTGTTCCTGTCCATGTAGTTCTACAAGATTGGATAAGGCATTCGGACGGGAAGCTCAGCTTCTTAGGGTTCGTAAGGCTTCTGCATGGAGTCTCCTCCCGCGCATTCCAGAAGGCTTGAAAAGATGAACTTCTGGGCATACCATTTGTTCATTAGCAGCGGATTATGTCTCGTTCGTGTCCTCGTAGTTTTTCTTTTATGTTGTGGCAGTGAGATGTAGAGGAATGAATGGATGTATAGATATGACAAGTGTAGATTACAGCTCAAACCTCAATTGGTTTTTGTGCCTTTGGTGTCTTGTATCTCTTTGTGTAACCTCTGCACTTACCTTCTCAATAAATCTTATAGTTATCAATAAATTCATGAAAAATCACAAGTTGAAGTTACTAAAACAATAGTGGATATACATTACATTGTATTCTGATTTCCTTGTACATACATGAACACATAATTATAAGCTACAGAAGAATCAGAACGTATACATTGGATAGTCTTGTGCTGCTGTTCTTAGGCCTACAAACCATCTTCAACTCTAGCCAAACTAGTCATTCTTTCGGCCTTGCAAGCCAGAGAGAACTGAGAGCGCGAAGCCTTGAGAAGTAATCGTGTATCAATAAGAGAGCGCCGGCAGATTGTCGAGTTGTGAGAGTCCGGTGCATCTGCTGTAGAGTCTGCTGTCTCAAGTTGTCAGCCTAGCAAATGCCCAGGAAGAAGGAAAAGATGTAGAGAAAATGAATACAGATTCCAGTAACAAGACCTCCAGTTATAAGAGGAAATAAACCATCACCTGCTGTAAGAAGCCTTCAAGAGTGCCTAGTTTCCCCATAGCCATAGCCATCTGACCCATATAGTTGGCCACATTACCCGTTGCACCCGAAGAAGCACTAGCTAAAGTCTCGGCCAGAGATTGCTGCAACGCGTCCATACCCTGTGAGAGGGCGTCTTCTGCTTGGTTCGACGATTGCTGCAAGTTATATATCCCATTCAGCTGCTGCTCTGTTAGTGGCTCCAGCCTGTTCACTAGTAGCTGCACAACCATCACATATATGTTGTTGGAGCCTAGTGATGATGATGATAACAATAATAGGAAAATACAAAAAAGGACAGACCTTGAGAAGTTCGGAGGGGCGAAAGCCACCAATCCAAAGAAAACACCTCTCTGCAGGTGTTTTCCACATTCCGGATAAGATGTGGAATACATCGGACTTGGATGCGTTGCCCTTCAGTCTGAAGATCTCGTTGAAGCGCGATGACACGTTCTCCACAATCGTAATAAGCTCTGCATCGCCCACGTGTGAGTTAACGGCTGCTCTCAGCTCGCTTACCCTTCTGTTCTGCTCATCCACCCACCTTGCATATTCCAGGTTGAAAGCTATGGCCCCTGCAAATGATCAATGCATCCCAGTTTTCGCAGATGAAGAAATGATTGGAATCAAAATAGCAGAGATCATACCATTGCCTGTTCCGGCATTAGATTGATCTCCGGTGCTTGAAATGGATGCACGAGCCTGCTGCTGCTCCTGCTCTAGCTGAGTTAGCTTCAGACGGCTATTCTCCAGCTGCTGCACGTACGCCTGAAATGTAAATCAAAGGTTACAATAACTCGAGCTTCTCAAAAATACGATGATAAAACATTTTAGAACAAACCGAAACCTACTTTCTTCCTAAGCCTGCTTTTCCGAGCAGCTTCACGGTTTTGGGCAAGCCTCCTCAGCATCTGGGAGTTGCATCACAAGAAAGAGATGAAAAGACTTGCTAAATTGACTATTATTATTTAAGAGGGGCAAGTGAAACCTTCTGGTCTAGGATTTTCTCCTTTGATCTATCACTTGAATCAGAGGCGACAGCAGCCGCGGATGGACCTATTTCAAGCTGTGTATGGAGCAGGAAATGCATCAGAAACAAACTCGAGAGAAGGAATGTTTTGAAAACGAATCACCTGGTAGTTTTTATCAACGGGATCCATATCCGTTGAGGTTTCTGTATGGGAACTGGAATCTGCAGACTCTCTCCAGTTTTCAAGTTGAGCACCACCAGAGCTCATTGTGTGGTTTTTCAGAGTCGGATTGAACACTGCTGCCGCGTTAGAACAATTTTCATATCAACACCAAGAGATGAATCAGCTATACTAAAATCTTGAACAAATATAATATCTGGCCTCAATATTTGATCCAAGCATTGGTTACTAGATATTTTCTTATAGTAGTATATATACTTATCTAAGCATAATCAGGTATAGACATCGCAATAGCAAAACTTCAAAAATAAATGATAATTCAGATTTCTACCATAATGACTAGTTGAACTGATTTAATACGAGTTGCATTACCATTTTATGCTTAACTGACTTTATGTTTCTTGTGCTAAACGACCTAACCGATACCTAATCTTTCTTGCCAAGTTAAGAGGACATTAAAATCCAAACGACAGAGCAGAGCTCCTTCCTTTTCGTGTAACCTTAGAAGGCAGCAATACAAGTAGTGATCACAAACAATAAAAACATAAACCAACACTAACAAGTTGTGCAACTTACCATGGTTGGCATTGCCAGCACCTCCAATATGAAATCCAAGATACTGATCGAGGACCCCAAAATCGGAACGCAATGCATTCGCCTCTTCACCTCTGCAGTTTCAAGTGAAAGTCAAACTTAGCTACTAATGTAAATTTAAGAACAGATTGACATTCATTTTTTGAGCTCAGAGAGAAAAAATAATGTCAATATATCTCCAGGGTTGCAAATACAAATCAGAATAATGTTTAACTTCCTAAATCCAGAAATTATTCACTTCACGTACTAATAAGAACAATCGAATTCCCAAGAATTACAGAAATGAAAAACCATATCAGAACATAAATTCTGAGTTAAACCAAAACCAGTTGGATGGAGAGGGAGGGGAGGAAGGAGGAAGGTGGAGCAGTGCAATCAATATAGTTGGGCTTCCTTGGTCTAAAACAATAAACCAAATCCAATACAAAATAAATGTGCTAAGAATTACTACATCTGCAATAAATTCATCAACAAATGATAACATAAAAACAACGGCGAGGACTCTGTGATTGAATAAGCTACATCCATGTCAACATTGAAGACATTTAAGAAACAACACATATCAAGTAGCGGTAAAGAATAAAATATGTACAAGATTTAAATGCATTAAGATAATCAGTTCGATCAGTTCAAATATGAAGTCTCAATAGTAACACTAATAATCAGATCAAATTAAGATAATTAAGAAAGATATAGCTAAACTTACATGGCAATGGAAACTGGTGATTGAGAAATAAAGCTCGGCATCCCTGAAGTTGCTCTTTTATTAGAATCACCGCCAATATTTAGTGTTGTTCTAGCCATGATTTACCATCACAACTTCATATTTTTTGTGTTTCCAAAGATTACTTCAAACCAAACACGATTGAAAAACATAAAAGACCAGCAATAAATCAACAAACCCTTTTCACAAACACCTTCAAGGCATGATTCAACGGAAGAAAGAGAAGAGCTGTCTTGATGTAAACGACATAAAGATTAGATCTTTAGAATTCGAAAAAGCTAACAATTGACCGGAAAAATCTTATTGCTTTGATTTCGTCTAGAAATTTTGCTGGGCTCTGAAGAAAACACTGTTTGAGCACAAAGTTCTAGGGACCAGGACAAATTATGGTATTCAAGATTCTTTTAAATTAATGATTTCCATGATTTGTTTATTTATAGGTTTGTGGAAATTGAGGGACCTGACGCTCTGATCACTACAAAACGTCATTTTCAACCGAAGCATTTTCGTCCACTTCTCCAAAAACCTCTCGCCATCTCCCCCTGCTTTTCCTTTGCCTGCTTTTTTTATTGTTACTTGTGAGTGCAGATTGTGGTGTAATGCCTTCTCTTTTTCTTCTTTTGGAATCTCCATTCCATTAACGAAATCTCGTAAAATTTGCAACCGTGTCGTCCGGTTCTAAAAAGAAAAGGATGGTTAACATTACCGAAATATCTAATTTTATTTTGAAGACTCTTGGAACTCTCTTCAGTAATTATTCCTTGAAAATTCATGCTTTACTTTTTTTGGACTGACTTTTTTATTATTATAATTATAATTTTGTATATTTCGAATCTCTTAATTGCATTTAATTCTATTTTATGACCGTAATAAAGTGGAAATTCAATTGTTTGGATTAGTTCTATTGGTAAAAAATTTAGGGTTATTTGCTTTAAAATACACAAACCTTTATCAAATTACCCTTTTGCATAAGAATTTTAAAATTTGCATGTAAATTCATTAACTTTTAATTTGTTTGATATTGCACATGGATCAATAATCTAGCGAAATCAAAGTTGACATGATATATTCCGACATGACGTATCTGCACACGTGGCAATCCAATCAGCATCGAACTAAAAGTTTAAGATTTTTTATTCTTGTAAATGCATAAATTTGTACTCCCTCATCCCATAGAAAATGTCTTATTTTTCATTTCGGTGTATCCCACATAAAGTGTCAATTTTTATAAAAAAAGATGTGGATCTCATATCTTTACCAACTCAAATCAATTCAAAACAATTAATTAATTGCATAGGTCTCACCTCTTTAATTCACAAACCAATTTTAAATAATTAATTAATTCTATGAGTCTCACATCTTTACCGACTAAAATCAAATATCCTAAAACTTTGTGCCCATAAATGCAAGACACTTTCTATGCGATGGAGAGAGTAATATTTATTATTTTGCACGTGAACTTTGAATTTCATTTAAAAATTTGTACATAAATTTAGAATTTTATTTTAATTTGTAAATAAAGTTTGAATTTTATTTAAATTTTGTTACATAAATAAATGTAATTTTTATGTGGGGATTGTCGATCCCCAAAAAATTGTAGAACTAACAAATATAGTTATTAACTTGATTTTTTTTCTTCTTATGTGGGTTATGTTGATATTGAATTTTTATGGACATACCCAAATAAAAGTTTCTTGGACTCGATAATTATATTCGTTAGTTCTACAAATTTGTTGGGTTATGAGTCAGTGGTTGATTTTAATCATCACTTAGAGGGTACTTAGTTTTATTATATCAGTAGTTCCCGTAATAGGACTTGTTTATTTATCGGTAATGGGGGAAATCATAGTGATTTAATACTATGGAATTGAAGATCCCAAAACTCGTCTTGTACTCTTAGTGTAGTGTCTTTAGGACTAGATGATGTAATAGGCTAGACTGTTCTTATTTTCATTATCTATGTTGTCTAAATCCTGTAAGGGGTATTTGTTGGTCTGAACTTCAGTAGAAAGTTACATTCCAAAACCCCATGTCATCAGTTGTAAGAGCTCGTGTTCTTAGGTCATCAGCTGACTCCACATCAGTAGAAGAACACAGTACAGAGCTCAGTACCTTCAGAGTCATCAGCTGACTTCGCTCAGTAGAAGAACCTTTATCAGCAGACTCAGACGAAGAAGATAGAGATCGTGTCAGATCTACTGTATCCGACAGGAAACGACCCGACTTTTAACATCATTCGAAAGTGAGCAGAAGATCATACGAGGATGAGTGAGAGTCAACTCAGATGAAGACTGATGTCTGACAAGTCTCACCTACCACAAACCTCGACCAATGAGAAGCGGTCTAAGCCCTACCTACTCTGACCAACTAAAGCTGCTCTCATGCACAGTGACCAACTACTCTGCGACAATATTTCGAACTTATGACCATTTTCCTTGGACGCTTGTGACACGTGGCATTCTCTCCTCCAACAGACAAATGTCTGGGTCACAACTATAAATAGAGAAGCTTTTCTGAGCTCAACGCACGGGATATCAAAGGGATTACACGCTCAAGCATTCAAACACTCTAGCGCTTTCACGAAGATCCAGCGAAGAACTTGCTTATTAGAATATTTCTAGTTCTTCTCTCTAGAGTTTCTTTCTTTAGATCCCTCTTCTCTATCTAAGCTCCATTGTTATATCCATAGCTTAGAACCTTCGAAGGAGTTCACATTTCGTGACTGTTCTTATTGTAAGAACTCCTTCATAGTTGGAGAACATCCCCTCCCCTTCAAACTTCGGTTTGGATTGTAAAGTCGCTAAGGACTATAACTTAGAAAAGTATGTCCAGTGCATAGATACCTTGCTGAGGCTTGCTCAGATTAATCAACAAGATCTCCTGTTCAGTAGGACCGTGGACGTAGGATCTTGCGTATCCGAACCACGTTAAAAATCGCTTGTGCCATTTACTGTTTTATTGCATTGTTTTCAAACTATCTTACAACTCATACTTTGCATAAAACGTATTTAAAAGTGCACTAGCCAAAATTATTTAGTTTGCGAAAAATACGTTTTCAAATCGAGACGAAGTCTATCGGGCCCTACACACTTATCCGCACTAACTCTCCGACTGAGAATTTAATACTGACAGAAGTCAGTAGAAGAAACTCAGTAGTTGAGTCACTCTGACCCGAAATCAGAAGGTTACTATTTGACACTGTTCATCAGTTGCAATCTACAGCTCAGCTGTCCTTCGTGTTTGAGAAAAAGAACTTGTACTCATGTGTATTTACCCCCCCCCCCAAAAAAAAATACATGTATTTCCATAATAATATTTAAATAAAATTCAAACTTTATTTATAAATTAAAGTGAAATTCTAAGTTTATGTATAAATTTAAATGAAATTCAAAGTTAATGTGCAAAACGGAAATTTTTACAAAGTTAAGTATTTACAAGAATTAAAAAAATTAAATTTTTAGTTCGATGCTGATTGGAGTGTCACGTGTGCAGACACGCCACGCCGTAAAATGTCATGTCAGTTTGATTTCGTCGGATTTTTGACTTATGTGCAATTTCAAACAAATCAAAAGTTCATGTATTCACAGACATATTTTAATATTCGTGTGCAAAATAAGAATTTGACAATATTTTTTGTATTTTGAGGCAAATAAGCCATAAATTTAAGAATTAAATACATTTATCGAAGTTGGAATTTTAAATTGATATTTAAAAATTAGATTAGGTTTTATCGGCAATAAGTTACCTGTATTATTTCTAACCTCGTCGTGTGGCCTGTAATTATAATTTTGTTTGCCGGATTTACTTACTACAATACGTTAAATACTTTAGGAGATAAATCGTATAAATACAATAGTTTAGAAAATTTTAAGCTTTCCTTAATTTATTTTAACGTATTTAAAAAGTTTCCTTGAATTTTTAGTTACAGAATTAGTGTGTATAAACGGAAAACTGTGTGAGGAATTATTGTAACTATTTGTGAGAAGTAAGTAGCTCATTATAAATATAGTTGGATTTTTTAGCGACATAATTTGAGGTAGTGCCAGTGCCATTACATTCCATAATTTCCTTTCATGTTTAATAAGAGAACTATAAATTATCATAATACTCCAACCATGACCACATAAAATCATATTTATTTTCATAATAATATAATCATCAAAATTTAAGTTAAGCGATCTCACCTAAGATAGGGATTTTTTATAATAGAGATTCAACATGAGTTGGATTAAAGGGATTTTAAGTAGAACCCTACCCAATCGTATTTGATTGACCTTACGGGAGACCAACTTCCGTTAAAGTATTTTGTATCTTTTGAGTACATTTATTAAGAAAATAATATTTTGTGAAGTTTTCTCCCCGTGTTAGATTGACCTGTTGGAGTTGAGTACGGAGATTAAGACGTTGGGTGTAACGGAATAAAGTGGTATAAAGTGATGAGAATTGTGATGTTCTCTCCTGGTCCCAAATCTAATGAGGTATAAAGTGATGAGAATCATTTATTTAATTTAAATGTGGTCCATCATTTATTTCCATTTTAAGTATGTGATATATAATAGGATAACCCAAAATAGTACTCCATTCATTCCACTATAGTTGACCTAATTCTTTCGGGATAAAGAAAGTAGATGGATGTGTGTATTGGAGTCTATTTATTTCTTTTGAAAATTATTTCTATTTTCGAAAATATGCCAATAATAATGGAACAAAAAAAAAGTAGACCAACAATAATAGGACATAGGAAATATATGAGACATAAATACATAAATAATGATATAAAAGAAGTACATCAATAGCCTAAAGAGAAAAATGAGATAATTTTAATGAGACCGAAAGCGCATAATACTGCTAGATTTTTAGCCAATTATATTAATGCAATACTTAAAAGTCCTAATTAAATATTATTACCATTAAGATGTTATCAGTATAGAGTTTTTTTTTTTTTTTTTAATTTATTTATAGTCAGAACTCTTTAATTCTTAAAATAAAAAAGAAAAAACTTTTTTCCCTCTTCGATTCTTTGCTTGAGAGGGTCGCATTCTCTTTGCCCCTTTTGTCTTTTGACATCTCTCTCTCAGGGCTCTCTCTCCGCTTTTGCCACTTACTGAATGAACAATTTTTTCGCAAGCTTTTTTTAATCTGGGTTCTCGGTTATTCAACTCATACTTTGACGACAATAGAGTAAAAGTTAAGAAATAGCATTGCACCAAAACCTTTCGTTTGTTTTAACGCAGACGCAGTAATTCTGATTCTGATTTGTTGGCAAATATCTTCCCCTATTAGGCTCCGCTTTTGATATCGGGGTTTCTTTCAATTAGTTTCTTGTGGGGTTTTCTCGATGGTTTACCGGGCCAAACTCCTTAATCTGTAGAAATTAATACATTGACTTTAGTTTTGTTGCCCAATTTTACCGTCACTTATCGTAAAATTTTCAAGCTTTTATCAGAACCAGACTTTGTGAAGCATTTTCTTCCGAAACCTAGAGCTTGTTCGCTCAATTGTCATCTGGGTGGTGTTAATTCGGACCCTTTTCTTGAGTTTTCACTTATATTTCTTGAAACTGCCTGAGGTTGTTAGGAGTCTTGAGTTTCATGTGATTCTCTGTTGGAAATGGGGAATCACAGCAATGACAACGGTAATCAAGAAGGCGGGAATAAGAACTCATCAACGGTTTCTAAAAGTAGTGGTGGTTTCGGTGGAGCCACCAGGTCATGGGGGGGCACCACAGTCTCCGGTGGTCAGTCTATGTCGACTAGCGGTAGCGTGGGATCTCCATCCAGCCGAAGTGAGGCTGCGATAGCAACTACGGCCAGTGACAGCGTGGCGACACGGATGAACAATCTTGATATCCAGAGAGACGATGCAGGGTCTCAAGGGACTGCTGGGTGAGCTTTAAGGCCTTTTGTTTTGTTTGTCTAGTTGACTTTTGCTGATGTTTCTTGTAGTTTGAATCTGGTTGTCTTGTTGATATCCCATGGAATTTTGTTAGTTGTTGGCAGCTTACCTTGATATGCTTATTTTATAAGGGCAATGTTGCCCTTCTAGTACCTGATGGAAATGCATGCAAGAACAAAAAAAACGAGGAAGTTTAGAAATGTAGTTGTTGCTTAACTGAGAGAATTATCCAAGATGGAGCTGATGGTTCATTTTGTGAATTTCATGTGATAGCTGTTATGGTGTTAATACGAGTTTCTAGTGTTTCGGAACTGAGTTCAGCTTTTCTGTTACTCATGGGTTATTGCAATGTCTAGAAGGTTGGCAACGTCTTAGTTGTGGCAGTGCTAGTGAAACAAAGTAAGAACTTTTCACAGGACAAGGAAATGATATAGAACTTGTATTTGTAAGACTACCTTGGGCCGTTTTTAGATCCATGCTTCGACTGATTGGAGAAAAGCCAGCATGTATTTTTCATTAACTGTGACATAGTGTTAATAGATATCCATAACATGGATGAGAAGACCTACTCTTGCATAGTTTCTTTTTTCTCTGTGCAAGTGTAATTTACTGTTATATGCATAGGAACAGAAAGAAAAAGAGAGGACAGCGTGCAGTTGGAGGTGACAAGAATGGTCGAGGGCTTCGTCAGTTTAGCATGAAAGGTTTTATTTCTTTCCTACTCTTTATTTGAATGTTAAAAATCTTGGGAATGCTTAGGAAATTATGTTTGAGATTTAAATATTTACTAATATTAATTGCATCCAGAGGTTTGACCAAATTGCCGAGGGTACCTCAGTCTAACTGTCACTGTGATCAGAAATTTGATTGGAGATAGCGTCAGTTGCAAAAGTTATATGTAAATATAAATTAAATATAGGATGTAGCCACTGTTTGTATGGGCTAAGCATGTAGAAAGCTCGGTGACTTCTTCACCAGATTAATACTTTGAAAGAGGAAATTTAAGAGAGTAGTCTTGAAATAGAGAAAAGCTAGTTTTTGGAATTCTGTTTCCTGTTCTCATTGGATAGAAGGCTGCCGTGCGGTAATCTCAGTATGCCTTACACAGTATTAACTTCTCATTCTTATCGTGGATAGTGTGCGAAAAAGTGGAAAGCAAAGGAAGAACTACATATAACGAGGTTAGATATTATCTGTTCTATCTGTGGTTTGAAGCACCATTTTTCTCATTTATCAGCTGTTGGCAGCTTTCTTTCCTAACAGTCCTTTATCTTGTATTCTTCTGTTCATTTTGTATCTCATATTGACTCTCACCTTCACTGAAAACTCTGTCCCTGCCAATAGTGAAGTCTAGGACGTCCTCATTTATTTGTTTTAGCAAGCACAATTCTTTGTAACCATGGTCATATGTTTGAAACTCACTTTTGTTTTCTCCTTTGGGAATGTTGGGGGGTGTTTGTGAAGTGATTTTTAAAGTATCTAGTCTCCTGTATGTTGTAATGCGCCATTCATTGTCAAAAAAAAAACTTCTAATATTAATATTTTCTCCAGTTCGTGGTACTGATTAATTCGTATTGTGTTCAGTATTTATGTCTGCAATCTAACCGGACATACATTATCTATTTCTAGGTGGCTGATGAACTTGTTGCCGAGTTTTCTGATCCTCGCAATAGTCTTGCTCCAGACCAGGTGTTTTTGCAGTTCCAATCATGATGTCTTATGTCTACAATACTTGCAAAACCTAATATCAGTTCTGATTGTATACTATAAAATGGCAGCAACAATATGATGAGAAAAACATACGCCGAAGGGTTTATGATGCTCTAAATGTGCTGATGGCAATGGATATAATCTCTAAAGATAAAAAGGAAATACAGTGGAAGGGTCTGCCCAGGACTAGTTTGGATGACATTGAGGAATTGAAAGTAAGGCTTCTATTGGCAATGGTTTCGCCATTTTCTTTCCACTTTCTGTCGTTTATTTCATAATCAGTGTAATTCTGGATGGGGCTTGTGCAGAATTAGGCCTTTAGACTTTTCCTAATGCAAAACTAGGCAAACTCCTTCATTGGCTCTGCTTACATATTGTTTACCTAGAGCAGTGAATTGAATCGCAGATTGTGAATAATTGATTGCAGACTGAACGTGTTGCAGTTCGAAATCGAATTGAAAAGAAAGCAGCATATCTGGACGAGTTGGAGGAACAGGTAAATACTGATGAGAGCATAGCATATGCATTTCTAATTTGTGAGTAGTCCCAGAGTTAATGTCCTATGTTTTTCTATAGTATGTTGGCCTTCAAAATCTTGTACAGCGCAACAAACAACTATATGGCTCCGCAAATGCTCCTAGTGGTGGAGTTGCATTGCCTTTTATACTAGTCCAGGTACAACTAGAGTATTTTTTGCAAAATTTTCTCTTTTGCATTCAAATGCTACAAAATGTGGTGCTTGGGATTAAGGATACGTAGTAGCAACCCGCCTACTCTTTTTTGGCTTGTTGTCACATAATATAAGTTTGCTCTTCTCAAACCCATTATAGGCTATATTATAGAACTATACGTAAGGATATGCTTGTATTGATTCTTGCACTGAAAATGCATGTTTTGTAAGTGAATCTAAAGCTTCTATTTGATGTGCATGTGATACCGTTAGACTCGCCCTCATGCCACAGTGGAGGTGGAGATATCAGAAGACATGCAGCTGGTGCATTTTGATTTCAATAGGTAAAGCCAATTCAAGAAAGAGATACATACATCTCATTTTCTCCCTAGACACAACTAGTTAATCCATGTTATAACTGCAGCACTCCCTTTGAGCTGCACGACGATAACTACGTCCTCAAGGCAATGAAGTTCCCTCAGAAGCCAAGAAACAATGCTAGTAATCCTACTGATGGAGGTGAGAGCTCGAGCATGCCCAAAGCCACCTACCAACCTCAAGCATCAGGATCCAACACTCCCAGTAGGCAGCAACCTCTTCCCGGAATACTCAAGGCACGCGTCAAGCATGAGCAGCAGCAGCATTAGGTCGAAATCCAATATCCTCAACACGTGTACATATATACTACATCAAATGGGACCGGAGCAGGAAAAGCAACTAGCATTTTCTTGTCCCTCAAGTAAGTATCGCTGATTCTGATCACTATATATAATATACTTTGTAGGACTATATTTTCACCCCACATTTGTAGACAACGTAGTAGAGGATGAAGTTCTACTGTAGGCAGACTACATTTCTTGACTTGCTATTTTTCATAGATTTTGTAATTTCTTTTGTTGGCTTTGATGTTTTAGTAGATGTTCTCATTCATTTAGACCCTATAACGATTTGCTCTTGTGAACCTGGTTTATATCTACAAGACCTAAATGGCAGAAGTAAAGTACTCTCTTTGTCCTGTTCAAAGTATTCGTTTTTCTTTTTGGATTGTTAACTAGTCAAAAAGTTAAATGTATATTAAAAAACACCATTTTCTTAATAAAAAATCTACTTTGAAGAAACAAAAGACTTTTAACGATTGGAGAGAGTAATGAAGTAAATGAAAAGGAGAAGAAACAATCTAAACGAATATAAAGTTTCGACTTTGAAAAGAAACAATCAACTACGAAGGTTGAGACACATACCTTTATTGCGTTTATCATCGCATTCTTATTTAATCCTCCTACCAACCATGACACAAAGACATACACTTAAATTATTATCAAATAAAATCTCCACGACTCTCTCAAACTCCACTTGATAGCTTTGTCGACATACCGACGATGACTGCAAAGACTTAAATCGTAAAGTTTTAGTTTTGGAAACTACTCATCAATGGCAGAGGAAACTTCACTAGCCACTGTAGGATCTGCTACAACTTCTTTAGATTCCCATCAAGATAACCACCACCATCAACCATACCCAACTGATCCGACCACAGAATGCAATCAAGCTTATAAGATTTCCACAGGCTTCACTTACTGAATTATAAGCTCCTTCAAAACCCATTCTGGCAAGCTCGGCACAAGCTGCATGAGTTAAATAAACAGTCATTCTCAAAAAGAGATTGCCCACAGAGAGAGAATGGGCGTAGAGGGAGTTAAGACCTATTCAAAAGCAGGTATCTGCAACACTCCAGACCAACAATGCTCCATTAAAAACATAATAACATTGGCCATTCCCAACAGCAATGGATGAAATATTGCACCCAGCCACCGACAGTTGCTGCACCAAATTGATAACAATGATGGCATTATTAGAAACCAATAATTGAATAAAATTACTCACATGAAGAAACCCTGTATGAGTATATACAAACTCAAACTACAAAGCTCAGACATTACCTTTGTCATCTATCCCCCCTTAATCATTTCACACAAAGAAACGACCTTCCCAAAGTGATTGTCCTTGATGCTGCTGTTGCTGCTGGGGCACAACATGCTGTTGGTTTCCATTAGGAAATTCTTTCTGCTGCTCCGCATAGTGCACCATCTGTTCTGAAAAGGAATAATCCTGCCAGGCTTTCTGATTTTCACTCTGGGCATGAACTGGGACCTGCTTCCCAGGGAAGGGGAAGGTAGTAATTCCTATTGACCCACTGCTCTTGCTCATGGAAGGGAATGCAGGGATGACTTGATTCACACTGAACCCAACGTTTTGATTTGATGAAGACAGCTGATACCCATCAAGCCAGCTGTAATCATCTCTTTGCACAATCGGAGTTTCAGTTTCGGGCATGTTGTTGAACAATGCTTCATCCACAACCTTGGGAGGAGCAGAACCAAAACCAGGGGGTGGGCCAAAGTGTCTAATAGGTCGACTCACTGGATTCTTCTTTGAGCCAGGCGGCAAGACTGAAGATAGTTTCACAGCCAGCCCATCAACAGATGCTCCAGAGGACAAGGACTCAAACTTAGATGGAACACCAGCTTGTGGACGCTTAACAGAATAATTCAGAAATTGGGGGTAAGGCATGGACACAGTAGCACTTTGAGAAACTCCAAAATTTGAGGTTCCATTTCCCATCAAATTCATCTGCGCCAAACCATTCACGATAGGGGAATGCTGAGCACATTCTACTGACCAATTTGATGCGCTAGGTTGGACTGGTGGCGGATACTGAGAAGTGCCATTAGCAATGGTGTTAAAAACAGTTGCAGGAGATTTCATGCTTGCACTGAATGCATTCTGCAAGAGAAACCCATCCTGCGCAACAGAGGGATACAACTTCTCATTCCCAAAATCAATTTTTCTGGACCCACCAACAGGAGCAAAAAGCTCTGGAGAGGTCTGTTTTGAAGAGAATTCATCAACAACCTTTTCAGTAGTCGGAGGCTTAAATACTATCACCTCGTCTTCATCCTCCACCTCCACATCCACACCTGTCTTTGGCACAGCATCCAGAGACATTAGGCCTTCTGTTGAAATATCTAGCGAGTTAACTTTCACATTAGGTTCGAAATGATTATCAGAAGCCTGAGGCTCAACGCCAAAGACAAACTTCTTCTTCCTGTCATCAAAATAAATTCCCTCAAGGCCAGCTCGAACAGTATTAGCAAGAGCCTTTCCAGCTGCTATAATCCTCTTTACACGTGCAATCCTCTCTTTTCTGCCTCCATCACCTCCAAAAAAGTGCTTCCGTGAAAAATCAAGGATTAGTTGGGCAGGAAGTAGAGGATGGAAACCTCTCAATTCAAAATCTTCAGGTAATGCAAGACGATTAGCAGTCTCACTTTCGTCATACATGCACATATTTGAGAAACATGTCTCATCTTCATCTTCATCAATCGAGACGCAACCACTGGACAAAAGCTTATTCAAAACCATGATACATTCTTTCCAGAAAAAAGATCTTGCATTCACTTGTTTCTCCTCCAACTCACGGCTAACAGCAAAATCCTGATAACAGGCCAACCACTCCACAAAAACCATAATTCCAGGTAGCAGATAGCTTAATGAGGGGTCAATTAACTGGTTGCACCGCTGAAGGATACATCCCACTAATTCAAATGTTGCAGTAAAAGCATTTTGAATTAGAACGGAACGTTGTAGAATATCCGCGTAAGATTGATTTTCATTTTCCCTGCTCACATTATGCACAGTAAATATCAGAATTGCAATCATCCTGATAATTGCAAGTCTACATTCAGCAGCATCTGAACCGAAGTTGAACTCCTCTTCTGACTCGTAGGAAAGAAGTTCCAGTAAGTCGTTTTTAACCATAGAGAACACTTCATGAAAGATTTCCAGGCTGGGATCACAAAAAAAAAAGTCAGTAAATGGTCATTTTGCAGCAACAAACCAGTAATATTCTATCTATTCACATCCAACCTTGTGCGCGTGAAGAGAATGCCATTCAGCCTAACAAATTTTGTGATAAATGCTTTGAAGAGTTCAGGCTTATGTGGAGCTCTTTCCTTGACTGTACTAGGTACTAACTTATTCTCCTTCAAAGAAGGCCGTGCCTCTCCTTTGCCTTTTCCTTTGCCAGACACTTTTGAAGGTGACGTCTTCACTGCAGGAGCTTTACCATCACCAAGTAGTTGAATGTAATTCTGACGGTTCTGTCAAATAAAACAAAATGTTAAAAGAAGTTTATGGGCTTCATTTAGTAACTTCATCCTTCATGTAATGTCTCTCAACAAAACTCGTGTACACCATTTCCAAATACATCCCAAATTCAATTAAAACTCCATGCAACAAAACATGAGCAGTGACAGCTTGTACGAGCACAACTAACAGATGCAGTTAATACTTAATAGGTCTGGCATCTGTCAAGTTCTAAACCAGATTTAAGAAGAAAGTTTTGACATGCAGGTTCAATGCAAAATTTAAGCTTCTTTGAACTAGGTTCCAGGTCAAGCATATTCATAGTGAAGAAACGACTATAGTTAGTAATACAAAACATTGAACATAAGATGCAAGTAATTGAACATTATGCCACCACAGTAGTTCACACACTGGCTTTACCTTCTCAAACGTAATAATTAAGTTGTCTCGTGCAGTAGCGAAAGGGTTATCCACTGCTAGACTTCGAAAATAGCGATATACTGACAACAGTTCGTCATTTGAATATCCAGCCAGTATAGCTAGCTGAAAATTGCAAAGGACAACATTCAAGTTGTGACAAACTGATTCAACCAATTCAAACATGCACACCGATAAGAAGTTATCAGAAACCAAAAAAAATGAAATATATGCACCTGGTGATGGGGATTGCCACTTGAAGGCCATAATGAGGAAGCTTGCAAATAATAACTTGATGCAGCTGTGAAATCCCGGGATTTAGAATCGCCTTCTCCATATAAGCTTTTGTAGCGAGCAAGATCTCCCAAATAGATCAAACAACGATGACATGATATCAAGCCTTTTTTCACCTCCAAATGTTTATTTCCATCTTTTGACATTGGGATCTGATTATCCGGATCATCAGCAAAAGATCCCAATGGGAGGCCATACCTTGCTCTTATCTTCAACATTAAATCATGATAAAATCCAGTAGCCTCAGAAAGGAGGATCTTAAACTGAGAACGAATCTTTGTAAGACGATCAGGTCCAGCACGAATTCCACCTTTGCCATTTTGGGATGGAGCTGATCCCGCCGAAGCTAATGCTGCATTGAAGAGTGACCTGAGCTCCTCAATCCTCCGATAATGCAATTGCCATAATGCATATTCTATATCATGTTGTTCACAAAAAGCATAGTCTTCAAGGAGAATGGCTTCATAATTCTCACGCATATTCTGCCATGTGTTAGGATCTGAAGGGATTCTGGTCTGTGCAGCTTTCTTTCGTTTGTTCTCCAACTCAACATTCTACAGCAGAATGAAGAAGCGACCACAAGAGATATTGTTATACCCATGTACAATGTTAGGCCAAAGTATAAAGCACCAACTTTAGGCGATAAATACCTTGTTGAATAATCGCTGAACACGCTCTTTTGAATGATTTTCTTTGTCGTTATCCATCAGCATGATCATCTTCCATGGAACAAATGCTTACAGAAGTCAAGTCCACACGATAGATCCCCAGCATACATCTCCACAAGAATCTGACTGTGAAGTGACACAATAATCATAAACATAGTAAATAAATAAGCAAAGCTCTAGCAGCTAATTTCAATGTACATCAATAACACACTTCATTTATCCGTACTTGTCATACGCACATAATAGTATTAAAGCTCAACGAGAAAAGATTGAGGTCATAATTGTCACAAGCATATAATACAACCTTATCTCTAATATACTCTAGAAAATTTCATCAAGCTCTTCACAGCACCAGCTAAAAATGTAAGTTACTAAGCCACCAGAGCCAATTTTCAACTGCCTATGTAATATATTTTATCAACTGCCTATGTAATATATTTTAGAGGTCAGCTATGAGCCCCAAATGTAACACTGTCATAACATATGCCCATGAGGTGTCTAATTGACTAACTTTTTTTGTGATCATGAGTTTTTCCATAAAATTGATTTTGGATGATAGTATGGATACAAATCGAAATAAAGAAAAAGCATGTCATCACCGATTATCCAATAGAAAATAATACACGGATGCTAATAAAACTTTAGAATTCAGCTTCGTAGAGGAATAAATGTTTCAACCAATAATAATGAGAGTCAAAACCTTGATTGTTGTTTTACCCAACTGGATATGAATTAAACATGAAAAGAAAACCTTAAAAAGCAATCGGCCGACAATCCAGCAAACCCCAAACCTTAAATCATCTGCATTGACCGACGTACGGAAATTGTTAAGTATGGCGCAAAATCAACAAACGAGACATCAGAGATTACCCAACAAGTTTACCAAACTTAAACCCCTAAATTTAACTGACTTCATAAATTTATCCAAACAACAATCATAAGAAAAAACTATGAATGCACAACCACCCTAATCTCCCAAAAAGAAACCAAAAATCAAAAGCGAAACTCACCACAAAAAAACAAAGCAACAGATCTGCAGAAATCCCCAGAAAAAACTGCGACGATTACCCCAATTTAAATCTCCTTACAAGCACACACAGAAACCAAAGCTAGGGTTTCTGATTAAGGACTTCGATTTTGGTGGGTTTTCTCTTCTCTTCTACTTGAGATATAAGGATCTACGGATTTTGTGATGCGATGCCATAGAATTGTGGGTAGCAGAAAAATATATGAATTGGTGTAGAGAAAAAAGGGAGAATAGGGGATGACTTTTTTATTTTGGAATTTTTTCAGTTTGAATTTTTTTTCTTAATTTCGGAAAACTTGAAAAATATCGAAGTCTATTTTAGACTTTTTGTATTTTTGACATCAGCTCCATTTCCTTTGAATACGAGAACCGACCTTATTATAAAGAGAATGACTAATGTGCATCTCATCCCTCTCTCTCTTACTTTGATTCAATTTTTAATTTTAATTCGATTTGATCGGATTTGATCCGATTTTCTATTTTATTAAAAAAAAAAAAATTAAACATTTCATCTCTCCCATGTCCTCCCCTCCCCACTTCCCCTTTCTCTCTCCTCTCTTTTGTCGTTTCTCTATATTATTTATATATATTAAAAAAAACATAAATTAATGACAAAATTGTGCAAATCATCTCTCTCTCGTCTTTCTCTCTTAATGTTTCGAGTCTACTCGTCTCTCTCCACTCCCTATACTCTCTAGCTTAATTTTCTCACTCCGATTTGGAGGAAAAATAGGGAAGTTGGGGAAAAAAGAAAGTGGAAATATCGGATTTGAAAGATTACATTGATCAAGTCCCACATTGATAAATGAACAAACTTAATTGTGGTATTTAAGTCTCTACCACATCGTGGGGGGGGGGGGGGGGGGGGGGGGGGGGGGGGGGTTGGACCACAGCTCCTCATGCGTTGAGCCTTTTCGCCCGACCGCCCACACGCGGTGCGGCGCCGCCGCTCCGCGTCGGGGCCCGGCCGGCCCGGGCCCCCGTGGTCCGTGTCGTGTGTCCGTGGGGACTTGGACTTGAACTTGGACTTGGACTTGGACTTGTATCTTGGATCTTGGTTAGCCGCTGCGAGCTTCAGGCCGGCATATTTTGGAGGGGGTGCCGGGCGGGGGGCCCCCCCGGGGGGAGCCCCCCCGGGGGGGGGGGGGGCCGGGTCCCGGGGGGGAGCTTTGGGGTGGGGTGTTTTCCATGATCACCCGGGGGGAGCCCCTTGGTTGGGGGGGTTTTTTGTTTCTTCTGTCACCCGTGGGGGGGGGGGCATAAAAAAAGAGCCGTTGCATTTCATTCTCAACACACAAAACCACCTAAATCATCTTTAGCTGCATACTTAGCTCTTCCTAGCTCAAGGTCTACCGGAAAAGTCCGGTTTGCAATGGGCTCGAAGGTTTTGCGGTCCAATCTTCGAGACGTTCGTCGTTTTATCTTGAAGGAACAAAAACTACGAGCGTATTTCGTCTTGCGAAGAGAAAATCGACTCGACGGTTTTGTTGTTTTATTTCATTTTGTTATTTAATTGCATTCTTTACAGCTTATAATACCAACATTTTTTTCTTTTCTCTCTCTCCCTCTCTCTCACCTCTCTCCTATCCCCCTCTCTCTACTCCGCTGTCGGCTCGCGTTCCCCGAGCTTCACCGATATTTCGGAGGAGCCGACGCTCCGAAGTTACAATGTTTGAAAGGCACCGTAGAGACGACGCCACAAATTCTTCTTCAAAAATTCTCAAAAAAGAGTTTGATGAATACGAAGCCGTCTTATCAAATGATGCGAGAGATGCGTGGCAAGGAAATTGATAAACAAGAGAGAGAAGGAGTGCAGTGTCAATTGTTCGGACGAAATGCGGGAATGAGACTCGGGCGATTGAACACCCCGAACTTACTTGGTCCTTCCGCTACGGGAGATGGGAAGATTAAGAATGGCTATGACGGTGAGAGGAACAGGAAGCATCAAGGGCTAAAGGACAAGAAGCATAAACGAAGGGGAGGAAGGAATAGGAGAAACAATGAAGTGTCTTACCGTAACTATTAGTATCGGTAGTAAATTACCATATGATGGAAAAAATCGAAAAGTAAAAAATATAAACCTTACTTTCCTAAATGGGAAGATCCCTATCAAAATAAGGTATTAATAATTTTTTTTTTTTATTTTTTAAAAATTACGCGAAGGTAGAAAATTTTGATTTTTAAAATTTTAAAAACTTTAGAGTATTTCTTTATTACAAAAAAAAAAATAAAAAAAAATAAATCAAAGCTTAAACTATGCCTTAATAACATTTAGATAAACACACCAATCATCATCGAAAACGTGGCAATTTATTAATAGAAGTTAAAGTCCTTAATACACATGAGCAAGATTCTCAAGATAAAAAAGAAAGAGGGAGTATTTATTAGTGGGGTAAGTTGATTTAATTAGTGAATAGGTATGTATAATTAGTGAACAAGTAGAAACGTGTTCTATAAAATATATAGACTTTATGACTATTTAATTTATTATTTGAAACACAATTTAGATGTCAATCATCTGTTGGTTTTACAAGCTTAGGTTCGATCACTTTTGTGTTCCTAGTTACAGTTTAGTACTTAACTTAGAGGCTGTAAGGGCTAGAGCATTATATTTCTTCTTTTATCGTACTTTTTAATCGTATTATTGTCTATTAATTTGAGAGTGAGAAGGGAATTATGTGATTTTCTTATGAACAGAGACAACTATTAAATATGTTGTTCCACTCTTATCTACTATGATTAAACAGACACTCTGCTCATCATTGACATGTTCTTTTATCGTGATTGACACGCACAATAGAGACAATTAACACTCTGCTCTTTATTGTGAATTATGGATTAAGCAGACACTCTGGTCATCATTGACACTTTCTTTTGTCATAATTGACACAAATAACACAGACAATTGACACTCTGCTCTCTACTGTAAATTATGGCTTAAATAGACACTCTGCTAACAACTTCTTTTGTCATGATTGACACGCACAACAAAGAAAATGAACAATTTGCTCTCTATTGTGAATTATGGCTTAAATAGACACTTTGCTCATCATTGACACGTTCTTTTGTCATGTTTGACACGTTCTTTTATCGTGATTGACACGTACATATACAATTGACACTCTGCTATCTATTATGAATTATGACCTAAACAAACACTCTGCTCATCATTGACACGCTATTTTGTCATGATTAACACAAACAACATAGACAATTGATACTTTTTTCATAAACAAATGATACTTTTTTCGAAATAAATCGCATTTTTTTCAAAAATAATTGATAGTCAATAAATGATACTTTATTCAAATACAAATAATGTTTTTGTTTGTTATGATTGACACTTTGGATAAAAAACAAATGGCACATTTATTCATTACAAATGACACGCCTTACTTATCAAAAAAATTGAAAAAAAATAAAAAAATTTGTTTGTTACGATTGACACTTTTGTTTGTTACAATTGATACTTTCGTATGCAAAGAGTGACACGCCCGTCCTTAAAATAAATGGGAAAAAACGTTAAAAAAAATGAAAAAAGGAAAAAAAAAATTTTAATTAAAAAAAAATTTGTTTGTTGCGATTGACACTTTTGTTTGTTACGATTGACACTTCCGTATGCAAAGAGTGACACGTCCGTCCTTAAAATAAAGAGAAAAAAAACGTAAAAAAATAAAAAATAAAAAATAATAAAATAATAAAAAAAATATTAATGATGTCATGCTGATATCAGCAGGTCAACACGGGTCAAAGCGAGTCAACGAGTCAAATACGAGTCAAAGCGGGTCAAAATTAAGTAATTAGATCATGTTGCATGTGCAATATGGTGCACAAAAGTTTTTGCCTATTATAAATGAGAAGAAATTTTTATTTGAGTAAAATAGTAATGTTATTATAAGAAATTGCTAGATGCATTACATACTCATCCGAGTGGTAATGGAATTGCATAAGAGCCTTACAATTCTCCTGGTCCCTTAATTTTGATTTTTGATCTAAATAGTATGTTGCACTCATTTACAAATGAGATTGTGCAGGTCTTAAAAACTCATGATTATCTATATAAGCGGTATACATTCACCTTTTTCGTAGATATTGACAATCAACTATCTGGCACACAAGAAGGTGGCAAGATATCACACCGTAGAAGCCTTTGGATCATGGACTTAAAATATTACTCCATCCATCCCACTCATCTTGATACGTTTTTCTTTTTGGAACGTCCCACTTAAAATGACACGTTTCCTTAAAAAGAAATAAAATTTAAAAATATTATTAAATTATCTCTTACTTTTTTATTTTTCTCTCTTACTTTTTCATTTATTTATCTTACTTTATCATTTCTCTCTTATACTTTATCATTTACTCTCTCACAAACTCATTTATCTTCTCTCTCTTATTTTATCCCTCTCTCATACTTTATCATCCACTTTATTAATTCCCGTGCCGAAAAGAAACGCGTCAAGATGAGTGGGACGGATGGAGTATCAGGTAACGGGTCTACAACGTTATCCTTTAGAATTCCTGAGCATTCCCATTTTGATCCTGTAAGGAAAAGAACATTAAAACTAATTATCAACTTATAAAATATAGTATTACGAAATTGTCTGTTGTTTTAAGGCCCATTTGAGAAAACATCTTAAATAAGTGCTTATGTGCTTATATTATAGCGCTTAAATTGAATAAGCTGATGTGTTTTGATACATTTATATACAAGCACTTAATTAGAAGAAAAAAATATTTATATATATAGAGAGAGAGTTTTAAAAATTGTTCTCAGGGGAATTTGATATGATGACCTATTTTTCATAAGCTGATTTTGTCTTATTTTCATAAGCTATTAGGAATATCTTATGAAAATAAGTCAAAAACAGCATAAGCTCTCCCAAACGCGTGCAAAAGTACTTATTTTACAGAATAAGTTGAAATAAATTGCAGATAAGCTCTTTCAAATTTGGCCTAAATCATTATAAACAACATTAAAGTTTACTTACTTTGGCATAATTATAACATCCAAATTAAAGAGTTTCACGACCCTTCCCTCTCATCCACTTTAGCGGTCTAGAGTAAGTACATTCTAAAATACATATGTTAATCACAATCAAATACTCCATCTATCCCATAATTCTTGTCCCTTATTCATTTTTGGGACGTCCCGTAATTCTTGTCTCTTTACCTAAAATAGCAAATTATTACACACTTTATTTAAGGGCCCCACCATCTTACTCACAATCAACCACTCTTCTAACTTCCCGTGCCCAAAAGAAAGGGACAAGAATTATGGGACGGAGGAAGTATAAATTATCTAAAAAACATTATGGATTATGCATTATATTTAATGGGATTATTATTTATCTAAAATAAAATATTACCTTTTGAAATGGCCATTCTTTCCCATCTCCCTAAGGTCTTCAACGTAATTGACAATCATCGTTTGCTCATTTGCGTTAAATACACTTTCATATAGCTCGAGACCATCTAAGATGTTTACTGCTCTTTCATCAACTCTTTCTATACATTTAAAGTCACTTTTACTTTGTATCCCAATCGAAATATCTTGTGTTAGCCCGCAACAATGGTCCCTTTAGCTTATCTTCAACGTAAGAAGTCATCTTTTGAAAAAAAAAAAAAAAGCATCAGTATACATATTTTACAATTATATGATTTCACTCCTTGCTAACATACATGGATATAAGAGCGTCCAGTAAAAGTTGGATTGATTTAAAGATTTCAGAAACCTTCTTTACCAAATCAATTTTAAAAACTGTTTTTTTTTTCGAAGAACACAATAAATGTCTGGGTACGTGCATAGAAAAGAATTAACTGATTTGGAACAAAAAGTAATGAATTCAAAATTGATGAAAAACATACTAACATAGCCACATAGTCATGTTGTACACTGAAACGAACAAAAACTAACATGAGAAGATAGGGAAGAGGGTAGCGCAAGTTTTTTGTTAAAAATATAATAAAAACGTAGTTGAACTATTGTAATTTAAAATTTACCTTTGATTATAAATTCAAAATTACTGTGAATTCAGACTTTGTCGTCGATTGTAAAATATCTGTAGGTTGTTGGCTTCGGATATCACAAATCTTTTCTGAAAAATGCGAGTGAAAGAGATCTTTTTGGAGATTTAATAATAAATGTACTTTTTCCACAACAAATATTGGTTAAGATTGAATTCGGTTGTAAATAATATTTAATTGGAGGTGGTTTTAATTAAATGAACCGTAACCATCGACACATTTCCAAAATTCCTTTAGTAGTCCTTTAGTATATAATAATATTTATTATTATCTACCTATACCTATAAAGTTCCACCACGAGCAACTTCAATTGTCATGAACTGCCCAAAATACTCCCACTTCACGAACTATTTTTAACCTCGCCATCAGCCTTTTCTAATAGATATTTGCTTGGATGGCATTCTTGAAATATTAGGGCAACATGAGGGCAGTTAATCAGAAGAAGAATGAGATACTCAAAAAGAAGCGAGGAGGTCGATTTAGCTTATTTCCGCTGCTTCTCCGCCGCCCTCCTCTTCTCATACAAATCCACCGCCACACCTGAAATTAAGGAAAAATACCACATACGACAAAAAACGACTTCCCTTCCCATACTTCCCCAGCAACCGTATAAAGCGGATGTCCTTCTGGGTACCACCTCCACGCCGCCAACATCACGACGCCACCGACTTCCCCAATACCAGCTTATCCGCAAAATGTCCCTCCTATTTGCTGAGAAAACCATCGGCATCCTTCACCGCCCGTCCATCCCCATTTCTTCCAATTTGCTGAATCCCCATCAATTTTTGCTACTTACTGGTTGCTGCCGCCTCAACGCCCCCTCCACCGTCTAAACCCACCACCTCCTTCTTCGACAATTTGATTACTTTTAGCAGCGCATGTTTTTTAGGCAAATCAATAGCTGGAGGAATTTCCCACCGTATTTCCTCACCGGAAAATCATTGAGCCGCCGTCCAAATCCGCAACCAGCAAATCTCTGAGGTATGTGAAAGGAAATTAACTCGCTATTTCGATTGGAAGAGAGATTAATGTTTATAATTGGAAAATAGAATTGTTGTGTTCTTCAATTTATTGATTGTGTGGAGTTGGATTATGGATGGTGGTGTGTGGAAGACGATGTTTTTTTACGGTGATTATTTTTTCGAATTTGTGGTGGACGCAAATCCTTTTCCTGATCGGTACGCCCCCAATTCATATCTTGTCTTGTTTTGTTTTGTTTTGTTTTGTGTGATCGATCATGTTCGGATGATAAATTTTTGTTGTTGCTTTCTCCGCGTTTGTGTTGATTCTTTGAATAGACGAAACATGAATCGTGCTCTGTAGGTGCTCGACCTTTAGACTGAATGATTGAATGCTTTTCCTTTGATGATTTTTGTTTTCAGGATAGTTTGTATTGATTGAATTATTCTGAGATTTTCGGGAAAATACATTCCCAAAATTTCAGAGCCCTCAATTGCGGTTGTAGATAAGATATATATTGATTGGGAAATTCGTGCGTTTGAATCTGTTTGTAAATTTCATTGAATTCGATCTCGTTGCTTTTTTTATCAAGGCACTGGGAGCCAAGATATCTGGTCCCGGAAAGAAAAGTCCTATTTCTTTGTGGAGTAAGCATTGATTATCTAGTTTCCCCTCCAAGATATTATAATATAAAAACAAAATGTGATATTTACTTTTGCTTACTTGTGGAGGCTAATAGGAGACTCGATATATACTGCTCTCTCTCGATTGTTTAACATACACAATACTTTATTCCCCCCGAATAGTTTTTCCCCTCACTTTTATTGTTATGTCTTGTATAAGTAGTGCTCCATCCAACTCCCAGCCATGTAGCATTGCTCCTCGAACCATTTCAATTGGCATTAGCTGGGTTCTTTATGTTTGATGAGTTACACGTGTATTGGCGATGTGCTGAACAAAATGTTAACCAAATCCACGTACTAAGTTATTATAAAAATTGTATTGGCATTATTATAAAAATTATATAAGTTTTGATGAGTTATATAAGAAATTGTACGTGTGCTTTATATAAGAAATCGTACTAAGGCTCTGTGTATTGGCATTATAACGATGTCCAGAACAAAAGGCATTATTATAAAAATTGTATGGGTTCTTTATGTTTGATGAGTTATTAACAAAATGTGCTAATTCTCAGGTAATCGCCTCATCGGCAGATTTCTTATATTCGGTTATTTCACTACATTTTTTTTATTTTGTGATCCATTTATAGAGATCTTACATTATGATTTGCAATCATTTCTATGTGCGTGTTTGAAAGCGTGATTTTGTTTGTCGAAATGTTTCTACCTGGTATTTTAAATAATCGTAGCCGTCACCGTCTGCAGCTCATAAGTAAGCTTGAGCCTCATCAATAAGAATTAACTTAGTTCCATATCACAGTAGATTCCTATTTGAAATTTGAATGAGATTTCAAACAACAAAAATCAAGATTCATGATGCATGCGATTGCATTTACAAGTAACTAAACTTGGTTGTCTTACTATTTGATATACTCCAATATTAAATCAGATTGCCCTAGAAAATCAAGATGGTGAGAGTAAGTGTCCTCAATGATGCTTTCAAGAGCATGTACAATGCTGAAAAGAGAGGAAAGCGCCGTGTCATGATCCGGCCTTCTTCAAAAGTCATCATCAAGCTTCTTATCGTCATGCAAAAGCATGGTATGCCTCTTGTTTTGGACAAGTTTCTTTGCCTTTGTGCAATAGTCATTTAGTTTCATTTCCTTGAGTTGACTTTGCAGGATATATTGGCGACTTTGAGTATGTTGATGACCACAGATCTGGAAAAATTGTGGTGGAATGAAACACTTAATTAATTAACTGGTGGCCCATGGTTGTTGATCTGTATCCTTTATGTTAAAAAGGTTGACTTGAGTAATCCTTCTGGTTATTTGTGGCTGAATTGGATTTTCTATTTGTATGTGTTGAATGATGCGAGCATGAACAGAGGAGCTTGAACAGCTGGATCCGCATCTTTGATTTTGTGTTTTATTGTAACAATACTACATATCTGTAGGTTGTTCTCTGTATGGTCCTCTTCATGGTGGAGCAAATGAGATAACCAACACCAAGTGCCTTTCAAGGTGCCATTAGGAACTTTTAGGTGTCCCAATGCATATTAAGGCGTTTATTGGACATAAATTTTCACTATGCTTTGAATTATTTTATATCTGTTGTAATTATCATCTTGATTTCTCATTTTTTTCGAAGCTATTATGTGATTTAGATGTAGTTGCTCCGGGAGATTGTCTGATACATGTAAATGTTATGCTTTGCTTTTGTTGTTCTCATTGTGCTGGCATTTGGAGTTTCAGTTTTCATCTGAAGCAAAGTGTGACTCACAGACCAATATGGTGATATAATCCAGGTAATCACTTCCATTTTCATGCTCTGTCATTGTCCCTTTCATACTCTCGCCTTGGTCTTCCTCCTATATTTGTTCTAAGATTTGACAAAGTGCTTATCTTTTTTCATTTGCAATGCTGTAATGGCAACTATGGAACATATAGGCATGCTTTTGGCTAAGCATACTGACTATTGGTTTGGTTTGGTCAGATAGGATTAGGTAATAGTAGTATATTGTAATTCAAAGTTTTAGTTGTTTATATCATGCATTAATGTAAGAATCTTGATCCTTGAAAAAATAAAAGAAGCAGCAAAAGAAAATAAAACATTTTCTCATTGTCTCCATAATAGAGCTTCTCCACTTTTTTGGCCCTATCTTTTGGCTATCACTATTCGAGATGAAGCTAAAATCTACTGATGCTCATATTTTTGGAGAATCTGTTTACACTTATTCCCACTTTACTTGCTGCATGTAGAAATTTGTGAAAACTTGTAATATCTATTTGCATTTTTTTGTTGAAGTTGTAGGAACTATTATTGCTTTTTCATGTCAGAACAACCTTTACATTGTCGGCCAATGTGAATATCTAAGAGCATATGTTTATGGCAATATAATGCACATGACATGATGGTCCTCTCCAATAGTTTCTGACCTTAATAGTAGACATCTAACCAGTTATTTATCATTCAAATATCAGCCTGCAAAGGTTGTTGCTTGGGTGGTTTAGGACTTTGGTTTTTGTTTTAATTGTTGACATTAAAAGTAAGTTGCTACTTTTTCTAAGCGTGGGGTTGGATGGCCATGAAGTGAAATTCAATATGATTTTGTTTAGATCTAAGTGTTGATTTTTAGTTAAATGATTTTCTTGTATATCTCCAAAGGCATGTTTAAAGGAGAATGAGTTTCTTGCTAATAGTATTTATAAACACCAGTTACTCCTGAGGATTTTCTTTGATAAGTGAGATCCTTCATGCTTCCTTTTAGAAGGGTTTTCTAGGACCTCTTTCTCTTATTAAGTTATGTTTTACATTTGTTCTTTTTAGAACTTCGCTTTTCTTGTTTGTTTAATAGATATTCGTTTTTGTACAATGCAAGGGTCTTCCTCCAATGTCAACAGTTATCTGCTTTTAGATCTACTAGACTTGTACTTCTCACCTTATATTTCATGTTTGAAATTCTTGCATGTGGAATTTTAATGGTTTCCTATGGATAATACATAGGCCATAGCTATCACTGCAACTGAAATGACCCTACCTCCGTTTCAATGCAGAACTTAATTGATTTAGCGGGTTCTGAAAGTTCAAAAATTGAAACGGTCGGGTTAAGGAGAAAAGAAGGATCTTACATCAATAAAAGTCTTCTAACTCTTGGAACTGTGAGTACCTTTTTTCATATGGTGAAGACAATTATCTGATGTCAGTTTTTTCCATTTCCTTCTATTTGTAATTCTGTATGATTACTCTTTTTTTTTTCTTTTTTTTTTTTCGAATTCCACATCACCTACCTGACAGATAGACCAGTTTTTTAAATTGCATTGACATAAAAGATTCTTCTTTGAGAACTAATAATTTTTCTACAGTTCTGCCATTTTGAACTGTCTACAATGTGAAGGTAATTTAAGGCAACCCACATTCCTTATAGGGATTCAAAGCTTACACGCCTTCTGCAATCCTCACTAAGTACAAGCCTAATCAGACCCATACAAAGGAAAAACAAGTAATATTCTATGTGAACCCATATACTACTCAAGCCTAATTACGTATTTACAAAATATTATCTCAATTCATCATATTTCATCACTTTAAAAGACTAATTTTATACATAATCGTAAGTTAAATAATGAATTAAACATGCAAATCATAGATTTTCCCAAAACTTGCAAACCATGAGATTCCTAAAAGAAGAAATTGATGTATATTTAAAATTAGTGTCATAGTATATCGATCTACATATATTTATAGGGCATGATCATAACACCGTGCGAAGCCGGTTAAACAATGTGCTAGTATAATAATAATAATAATCATTATCATTATTATTATAATATTGTATTATAGTAGAAAAGAACTGTTAAACAAGTAGATACTATTATATTATATTATATTATATTATATTATATTTAATATTTATTTTTTAGTTTTATATTATCCGTCTATTGTTACGATATATACTTATCATAGATTTCTCTATTACTTTTTTATACACACGTAAAATATAAATAAATAAACAATTAGAAACCGTTAATTTTTTGTTTGAATTTGAAATAAGTAATAATATGAAAATCAAAACCGTTATTAATTAAGATACTACATTTAAACTGTTCCTTAATTAAAATAAATTTATATTTATTGGATCTCCAAGTTTCAGAAGAAGTCATTATGGACAAAATATGAGTCTTGCAAGTTTCAGAGTAGACGGAGTGCTATACAGTTACGGTTGGAAATTTGGTTTTGATTAATTAATATTTTAGTTTAATCATGATTAAGTTGTTCTGGCCACGTTCGTATTCTCAAAACCGAATTTCGGTGAGTGAGAAAGGTGCGTTTTAAGTTGGTCACTTCTGTGGGCATTTTCGTAATTGGATGGAAGTACTGTCAGCCAACCCGACCCAATACTTGGCTCGTGTCTGGGCAAGTAGACTCGTGTTATTGGCTTGGGTTTGGATCTAAGTTTGTGGGCTGATTGTTAGCAGGCTGACTGAAGCTGTTGACAGACTAAGTCTGTTGGGCTAGATGTTATATGAGCTAGCAGTGGATTGGGCTTGATGGTGAGAAGTCCAATCTGGTTGATGTGCAACTGGCATGTGTATCTGTTGAGCTGCTTGCGAGTTGTTGGCACATCAAGGGTCTTGATGACCTAGAAACATCCATGAAGACTTGAAAGGTATAAGTAGTGGCTCTTAATGAGCAAGTAATAGAGAGACACTTTAATGCCTTGAGTCCCTTCACATGGTGGATGTTACTTTTTTATATAGATGCATCTACAAACGTTTCACACACAACACAACATAACATACAATACACACAACAAATACAAGATATCACGAAAATCGCAAACACACTTCATTTGCATCTATAGTCTAGTTCTCTGTCTGCCCAATTCGTGCCTTGGTTCAGTTCGCCAGAGTCTTTCCAGTTTGCGATGCTGCTGCCGGGAAGGAGGAAAGTCATTTTATCTTTGGGGACAGATTGTCGATCTGTGAGCACTAGCTGGGGCAATATTATCTTGCGGAAAGAGGAAACTCGACTCGATTTTAGACTGTTCAGTCCAATCAAATCTGTCCATTTTATCGTTTCATACACAAGAGATTCATCAACTCGGACGTTCTACCTAGAAGACCAGAAAATTGTCTGCCCTATTGGATACGAAATCGGTTGTAATCTAGTACCTCAATTTCTATTGTATTTTCAATTACTTGTTATTATTTTGTACACATTTCCAAGGTTATCGACTATTTTTAACCAATAGTCGCAAGACAGTATTTTGACCTACTAAAGCTTTGGAAATGACGTCCAACACTGGTTCAATCTCAAACAACCAATCTGGTGGGGCAAGGGTCTTACCGGGTTCTGCTCAAGTTGAAAAACCATTCAAGTTCGTTGGTCTTGACTTGAAACTTGGCGCTTGAAGATGATGTTCTACCTGACTACTCTTGGCCTGGCGAAATATGTCAAAGAGCAGGCTCCAGTCATTGCTGTTGATGAGAAGGATCAAAACAAGAAGAATGCATATGAACAATGTGAAGGAAAATTGAGGTTAAGAACGATTACCTTCCTCCTTCGTATGTTGTTGAAGCTTTGATTGCTGCTCGTGTGTCAGATCTTCTGATCTGTGTCCCGACCTTTTTCTCCCTCTGGGTGGTCAGAGAACTAGAGAAAATAAGATTATGTATCTCCCTATCAACGCCGTGCGTTAATAATTTTATGAATGTGTATTCTGTTTCTGAACAAAATACTAATATATATAGGCTTCAAAAGCTAATATAATATTAATATTTGTAGCCCATTAATTTAATTATATTCCTAATGGACTTCCACATAATTAGTCCATAATATAATTAATTAATCTACTGGGCTACTAATATTTATCAATTAACTGGCTCAGCCAATTAATTTCAGATAAATACCATTATTAAATAGTGTAAAAATATATTAATCCATTAATAATGATTTCTGAGAGACAATAAATAACTAGGCAACTAATTGGGCCATATCAGGGATCTAATACAAGAAATAAAGCAGGGCCTCAAATTAATTAATTATTTATGCTCAGCCCAGAGCAAAATTAATTAATAAACACAGATTCATTCCACTAGAGAATCCGAGCTGACTTACCTCTTTATCCCAAATTGAGCAAGGGCTTGTATTTTAGACTTAATCGATCTCCGTATTTAAGATAGAAATATCCGTTAATTAATTAAGCTCACTGACAGCTTAAATTAATTAACATCTTATATTCCTGAGTAGTACCACTCGACCTTATTAACACACCTAAACTTAATCAACCGACCGGGTTTAGTGTGCTAATCATTTCGAGTTCCCCAGGGGATATTATCAACCCATTTTACTAGGATACGGATGCAAGATACAGACAACCAGCTGATAAGCCCGGATTTGCTGCTTCATTTTATCGGATTTTATGCGCAGTTTCTTCGTGTTCTATGCAGGAGATGGTCAGTTATAGAGATAATGGTGGTACTTTGGGAAGGAATGCTAGAGGAGAAGAAAACATGCTGTTGTACAGATTTATGTGCTGCTGGACCAATTTCTGGACGTTGGAGAGTGTAACTGGGCCAGAGCCGTTTGGGCCGAAATTGTCAAGAAAATATCCAGGCTCACTCTCCAATTGCTGAAGCTTGGAAAAGAAATTGGAGGGAAAAGAAGAAAGTCTTGAAGCTACTGCTGCTGAGATGATGTGCCCTGTCACATCGCAGCCTTCCTACTACCTACCAGCCACACCCCTACTCCATAGTACCTGCCAAGAATTTAATGCTGTGAAGACTAAAAACAATATATCAACTCTTTTGGATGTAATATGGACACAACTCGTTTTCTGCAAGTAGTAGTAGTAGTAGAAGAAGAAAAACACTCTCTCTTTTGTTCTTGAAGTTTTTAGCTTTTAATTTTCGTCTTTAATGTTTTGCACCGAACTTCCAACTGTGAGAACGGATTTAATGCTTCAGCCTCTGGTACTGGTTTCTGCACTTAATTCTCTTTAAGTTTCTGTTGAGTTATAGCTTCTGTTTTCTGGTTTGTGAATGTTCTTGTTCTCTCTAGCTTCTGCCATAATTATTCTGATGCTTTAAGTAATATCAAGTGTTTGTTAGCCTCAGTTCATTTCTCTTCAGTTTTCCTTATGTTTTCGTTTAATATGTTGTCTGCCTTTATTCTGCCTAAGATGTGTAGCTAAATCTTGAGATCTGGCTAGATAATGAAATTCCGACTCCACACTTCGTGAGACTTCTCGTGCTTATAACTGGAAAATAGGGTTTCTGGTAGATTTGGGCAGGTTGAGCATGTTGGTAGCTTGAGATTGATCACCTTAGGCTAGTTAACTTTTTAATCACCTAGATCTATTTGATAATGAAGTCGCTTTGTATGATCAACATCGGTGACCTAATTAATCCGGTTCCTTCGGTCTAAATGCTTCTTAATAACTTCTCTTTCGTTGATCAACAAGCTAGAGTCGTTGTTAGGATAGGGAGTGGGTTCATGATCAACATGCCTTCTCCACAGCAAGAAAAAGGAGTGGATGCATCCGTGATCAACACGGCATCCAAGCTGGGTAGTCTTATGATTTAGTTAACCCTTTGGGTCGAGGATCGAAGTAGAGTTGGAGTGGATTTATCTGGCCAGGTCCCTTTCTTTCTGTATTTGCCCAGTTTTCGATTTATAAAATATTTTGCCTAGTGTTAATCAAAACCCAAAGTTCATGGTGGTTGCTAACCAAACCTTTTTCGGTCTGTAGAAATAACCCGTTTATGTCTATCCATTTCCTGTGGATTCGACCCTGCTTACCTCTGTGCTTGTTTTAAGTTAGTGTTGTGCAGGAAAATATAAATTGTTTTTGGTACACGATTTTGACGACGAGATCGTGCTCCAACCAAAATGGCGCCGTTGCCGGGGAATGGCGTTTTGATTTAAACTAACCTTTTCTACTGCCTTTTATCTTTGTTCTACCCAAGTGTTTCTTCTAGGTGTTTATGAGTGGCTCGTTCAACCCAAATTTCTGGCTAGACCCTGAAATTGAGAAGACTGCCAGGAGACTCAGGAAGGAGACACGGTTGCGCAAGCAACAAGCTGAACTGGAGTCGCAGGGCGAAAGAACTCTCGCATACGAGAGGCAAGTGGTGGGCATGCGAAGCCAGCTCCCCAGAAGATCGAGATATTCTATTTGACAGGGCAGAGGACCAACCTGAGAAAGAGGAATCTGATTCTGAATCAAAGACAAAATCCAAAACATTCATGGAAGGTGATGATCCGAAAGTCCTCGAGGTCAATGAACACACTGCCAGAAAGCGGAAGAATCCTGTGCAGATTGCTGCTTATGGTGAAAATCCTGTAGAACTCAAGGTAGTGGTGTTGAATGCCCTGCCCAAGTTTTATGGAAAGACGAATGAGAATCCATTCTCATTCTTGAATGAATTCGAGAAGATATGTAGGCTCCAAAAGAAAACTGGCCAGCAGACTGAAGATGAAGTTAAGCTAGTTGCATTCCCTTATGCATTAAGCGATCGAGCCAACATGTGGTACTCAAGCCTACTCACAGATTCCATTGGGAATTGGCCACAGATGGAGACTACCTTCCTGGAGTACTATTTTCCAGCGATAAAGACAAATGCCCTGAGGAAAGAAATATCAAGTATCCAACAAGGTTATGATGAGCCCTTGAGTGAGTACTGGGAGCGTTTCGGCAGATTGGTGGAAGACTGCCCTAATCATAAATATAGAGATGGAGAACTGTTCCAGTTTTTCTACCAAGGCATGACCATGAAATACAAGGACTTTGTAAATTCCGAAAGTGGAGGAGGATTCACTCACTTTAAGATTAGTGAGGCCAGACAGTACATTCAAAGACTGGTGGACTCCACTAAGGAGTACAACAAGGAGAATGCTAGGAATGTAAAGAAGGTTGCCCAGGCAAGTTCATCTGACTATGAAAGAAGAAATGAAGAGAGGATGGAAAAGATTGAAAAATTATTAAACTAGATGGTGGAGAAACCATAACCAACAGGCCCTGTTGAAGTAACTTGTGGTGCATGTGGCAAACTCGGCCACTCTTCAATCAGATGTACCATGGGTGTTGACTGCGAAGATGTGAATGTTGTGGGAGGGTACCATTTCATGAAACACATGGACTATCCCAATTTTCGGTGGAGACAACAAGGAAACCCACCACATCAAGTACAATCAAGTTACCAACCTCCGCAACAAACCTAATCGAGTTTCCAACATCAAAGCTTTCCTCACCAAAATACACCTCAGCCTGCCCAAACTTTCTACCAGCAACCTCAACAGAATTTCCAAAACCAAAATCTCCAAACCCAACCTCAGCAAAACCTCCAGCTATAAAACCAAAATTTCCAGCAGCCTCCACAGGACTATCAACAAAACTTTCATCACCGAAGTTTTCAAAATCGAAATCAATATACCCCACAGCCTGCGCAGACTTTCTATCAACAACCTCCACAAATCTATAAACTGCAGTCATACCAACAACCACAACACCAAGATTTCCAACCTCAACAGCAGCCTTGCGAGGAGCAGACTTATCCTCCATTACACCTTAGAGTCCCACCAAGTTTCACATCTGCACAACAAGCTGCAAACCAACTTGTTTTACCAAGGCCTGCCAAAACAAACGAGGAACTATGGAAAGAATTTCAAAACACCCAATTTGAACAAAAAGCTGGTATGAGTGCCCTGTCACAGCAAATGGAACAACTTGCAAATTCGTTGAAAGAGCTGAAGAAGAATCAAGGCACAGTGCCTTCGCAAGTCCAAATGAATCCCAGGGCGAATGTGAGCAAGATTACCATGCTAAGTAAGAATGAAACCAAAGTGGTGAAACCAACTACAACCACTGAGCCACTGATCTTGCCTGGTTTCAAGATCCTTTCTCGAGAAGAATCGGCAAGAATGAAGAAGCAAAAGGGACGTCTGCCTGAGGCAAAAAAGATGGAGATACCCCCACCGTTTCCAGCTGCATTAACATGGGAGAATAAAATTACCAAGGCTCCAGGTCATGGGAAGTTGTCTTCCCCAGTTCAATCTAATCCACAAATACTTGTAAATGCTGTGACATTGCAGGCTGGCGTGGACTTGAAAGATCTACCACCAAAGAAGCGGAGAACTGCTTGGGAATTCGACTGGAGAGAGCACTTTGATCTAAATAAAAAGAGCTCCCAGATAGATACTAAATTAGAGGACAAGGAACCTGAAAAAGATCCTGACCAAGTACAGTTGCCCTTCAAAGTCAAAGCAAACCCCAAGGGAAATGCGAATACAAGTGCAATCATGTTGAGAGGTGAGAAAGAGTTGGAAGAGCCAGCACAGAAGGACAAAAATATGACCTGGACAGATGATCAAGAAGCTATAGAAGAGGAACAAGAAATGCAGGCAAGGCCACAAGTGCTGGCAAAACCAACTGGAGCTGCCATTCCACCACCATTTCCAGAAGCACTGTGCATGAAACCGAAGCCTAGGATAGATGTCATAGACTATAAGGCTCTATTTGAAAAAAATGGAGATCAACATACCCCTATTAGATGCTCTGGAATTCCCCCAAGTGAGGAAATTCATCAAGGAATTCATAGCAGGAAAGGTGGTTGACAATGAGAAAGTGTTGATGGAGAAGGTCGCATCTGCCATTATTCAAGGTAATCTTCCAGAGAAGTGCGTAGACCCAGGTGCGTTTACCCTTCCTTGTTTAATCGGTGAAAAACTGATTCCCCTTGCTATGTGTGATCTTGGTGTATCAATAAATGTCATGCCTCTCTCTGTTTATAAGAGTCTGATTGGTGTTGAATTAACTGAAACAAGAGTCATTATGCAATTGGCGGATAGGTCATGCATCTGCCCAGTTGGATTATTAGAAAATGTTTTGGTCAAAATCAATGACTTTGTTTACCCAGCTGATTTCTATGTGATAAAAACAAATAATGAACAAGCTAAAGGAACAACTGGGGTGCTTTTGGGTAGACCTTTCCTGGACACAATTAAAGCTATAATTGATGTGCATGGAGGTACAATTGACATGTCTTGGTTGGGGGACCACTACACATATAACATTAATGAGGCAATGAAAAAAATAACTAACATGGAAAATGTTTATACTGTCGATGTGTTTAACCCCCTGGTCCAAGATCATCTTGAGACTGAGTTGGTGCAGGATACGCTAGAACTGACCCTGACACAAAAGCTAACTGGGACAGAAACTCATGGGATAAGTGATATCAAAGTCAAAGAGATTCCAGAAAAGCCCTCATCGTCCATGATCCAACTAGCCGCCAAGGAGACTGTTTTCGACCATTATGATCAACCAAAAACTGCAAGATCTAAGGAGTTAAACCCAGAGCATAAAAGAGATAAAGACGGAGCAATAAAGAAACTGGACATACAGTCAAGCAATGACTGTGAAAAAATATTGAAAGGGAAAACCAGTTGGGATTGAGCCTTTTGAGCACTTCAATACCTAAAGATCCCTCTGCCCCTGACAAGACAAACGGTTCTGCTGAGATACTTAAACCCGGGCAGAGCACCCCAAGCACACCTGTGGATGCAAGACCTTTAACTTCTTATGCAGAACTGGGAGATCTGAAAATTCTTTACAAGGCAAATGAAAGGCTTCAAGAGCAGATGGCGGATATGCAGAGGTAACTGGAGGCACTGACCGGAAAGAAAGGAAAGAGCGCGGCTAAGCCGCGCAATCGGTAATCGGTTTCTACTCACTCCCCCTTTTGTTTGTGTGTCTTTTTCTTTTTAGTTTTGTTCTTTTGTGTTTGTTTCCCCCCTCCTCCTCTAAAGTGTGAGGAGGGGGTGTGTTTGTTTTTATTGTTGTGTGTCCTCTCTTCTCCTTTACTCTATGCCTGCTTGAGGGCAAGCAGGGCTTTAAAATGTGAGGAGGGATTGTTCTGTGTTGACTTTTTCTGCCCTGAACACTCAGTTCTGCCTGCTTGGGGACAAGCAGGGCTCTAAAGTGTGAGGAGGGGCATTTTTAGTTTTGTTGTCTGTGTGTTTGTAAGCATGCCATGTTTCTCCAAGTCTGCTATGTATTATGATTGCCCACTGCCCCAAATTTTTTTCAAATCTTAGTGAATCACAAACATGTTTTCTTCACTGTTTGGGATTAGAAGACGCTAGGAACGATGAAGTAGGGGCAGATATTGAGTCTAATTAAACTGAACTAAATAGTCAGGATTGAGCCTAGAGTGGGGCACTCCCCACTTACTTCTTTTTGAGAGAATAGATGTCACAAAGTCGCCATATTAACATAACATGTGCACCATGTGATAGAAGGCACTAGGGATAACCTTAATTCTGGCCTGAGTTTATATAACCTTTGCCCAAATATCCCCTAGTAAACAAATTTGAGCTTTGGCCTGTTCATTCAATCAGTCACTAAATATTAGCCACTACCCATTTTTAGACCTTCTCTTGCCCCTGTTATGTATATATGCTTTTGTACACCTTGCGCAACTGATGAAATCAAAGTTTATGTGGAACTGCCTATTTAGAGGGGTAAATTGTAGAGTGGGAGACTGGGAAGAAAAGTCAAATAAGTTCAGCACCAAAAAGAGTAAAAAGAAAAATCGAAGGAAAGAAAGGTGCTTGAAAAACAAAAGAAAAGAAAAATGATGCACCTAGAAAAAGAAGAAGAAGGGGAAAGAAGAAAAGAAAGAAAAATTATTATCCTTCCCGGCTGTTTATCATTTACTCCCTGCCCTGTATCAATCTTTATTCCAGCATTTACTTGCACAAGCCGAGGGTACTTTGCATAATATGCATGACAAATGATGCATAACTAAATGAGCCTAGGACCTTTAGGATCCCACCTTGCAATATCATTTCATGGTCCTTAGCCCCGTTACAACCCAAGAGAAAAAGACCTTTTTGATGGTGCTAATTGGTTGACTTAATATGGCGATTGCGTGTATTTAGGTTTAAATGAGTGGTTGTCCGGACTAGTGTAGTTGAGTACCGAGTGAAATGTGAGAATGACTCAATGTCTGCCCTATTTTGACCTAGTTGATTTTCCTAAACTTGTTGATGCATGTTTCTTGCGTGAGATCTCACTTTGATATGCTTTATATCTTGGTCGGGTGCTATCATTTACATGTGCAGAATTTGGTTTTGCTTGGCAGCTTGTCGTCTTTATGTTTTTTGTGTGTGTGTCCGTGTCTTCCTTTTATTGTGTTTCCGTTTCCTTCTTTGAGTCTATTTGTGTGAGTCGTATTGGGGGGAGTGGAAACCGAGCAACATTCGTGCTTAAAGATTCTCTTCATACTTGAGGGCAAGTATTGCTTAAGTGTGAGGAGGTTGATAAGCCCGGATTTGTTGCTTCATTTTACCGAATTTTATGCGCAGTTTCTTCTTGTTCTATGCAGGAGATGGTCAGTTATGGAGATAATGGTGGTACTTTGGGAAGGAATGCTAGAGGAGAAGAAAACATGCTGTTGTGCAGATTTATGTGCTGCTGGACCAATTTCTGGACGTTGGAGAGTGTAACTGGGCCAGAGCCGTTTGGGCCGAAATTGTCAAGAAAATATCCAGACCCACTCTCCAATTGTTGAAGCTTGGAAAAGAAATTGGAGGGAAAAGAAGAAAGTCTTGAAGCTACTGCTGCTGAGATGATGTGCCCTGTCACATCGCAGCCTTCCTACTACCTACCAGCCACACCCCTACTCCATAGTACCTGCCAAGAATTTAATGCTGTGAAGACTAAAAACAATATATCAACTCTTTTGGATGTAATATGGACACAACTCATTTTCTGCAAGTAGTAGTAGTAGTAGAAGAAGAAAAACACTCTCTCTTTTGTTCTTGAAGTTTTTAGCTTTTAATTTTCGTCTTTAATGTTTTGCACCGAACTTCCAACTGTGAGAACGGATTTAATGCTTCAGCCTCTGGTACTGGTTTCTGCACTTAATTCTCTTTAAGTTTCTGTTGAGTTATAGCTTCTGTTTTCTGGTTTGTGAATGTTCTTGTTCTCTCTAGCTTCTGCCATAATTATTCTGCTGCTTTAAGTAATATCAAGTGTTTGTTAGCCTCAGTTCATTTCTCTTCAGTTTTCCTTATGTTTTCGTTTAATATGTTGTCTGCCTTTATTCTGCCTAAGACGTGTAGCTAAATCTTGAGATCTGGCTAGATAATGAAATTCTGACTCCACACTTCGTGAGACTTCTCGTGCTTATAACTGGAAAATAGGGTTTTACGGTAGATTTGGGCGGAGTTGAGCATGTTGGTAGCTTGAGATTGATCACCTTAGGCTAGTTAACTTTTTAATCACCTAGATCTATTTGATAATGAAGTCGCTTTGTATGATCAACATCGGTGACCTAATTAATCCGGTTCCTTCGGTCTAAATGCTTCTTAATAACTTCTCTTTCGTTGATCAACAAGCTAGAGTCGTTGTTAGGATAGGGAGTGGGTTCATGATCAACATGCCTTCTCCACAGCAAGAAAAAGGAGTGGATGCATCCGTGATCAACACGGCATCCAAGCTGGGTAGTCTTATGATTTAGTTAACCCTTTGGGTCGAGGATCGAAGTAGAGTTGGAGTGGATTTATCTGGCCAGGTCCCTTTCTTTCTGTATTTGCCCAGTTTTCGATTTATAAAATATTTTGCCTAGTGTTAATCAAAACCCAAAGTTCATGGTGGTTGCTAACCAAACCTTTTTCGGTCTGTAGAAATAACCCGTTTATGTCTATCCATTTCCTGTGGATTCGACCCTGCTTACCTCTGTGCTTGTTTTAAGTTAGTGTTGTGCAGGAAAATATAAATTGTTTTTGGTACACGATTTTGACGACGAGATCGTGCTCCGACCACCAGCCTGAGCCACAAATAACTACTAACACACAAGATACGTAGATCCGGTCGCGATGACGTTCACCATAGTAGGTCAAAGTGATATATAGCCAAATGAGCTCAGCTGAAGTCTTACCAAGCTTAAGACTAGCTAAGTCACCGAGATCTTGGTTCTCCACTAAGGTCAGTTAGGAGAACACATCTCACTGTGATCCATTAATACACCACCTTAAGTGTACCAGTAAAGACAAGCAGCTAAGATAAGCCACTTCTTATCTAAATTGTAGCTTAAACCGACAACTTATCCTTAAGTTGTCTCAGCTGTGATAACTATTTATATCTTGTCAGTTTAACCAATTTGTGTTGTCTTCTGTGATACCCGACAAACTACACAAATCTAACTTTTATACAAGATAAAGGACAACATGTGCAAATATATTTATTTATCAGATAGGAGAATAAAATAGTGGTAGGGACAAAACACATTGTATACAAGCATAAAATTTGCTTCCAGTATACAAAATCCCAACACAATGGCCTCATGAAGACTTCCTATGCAAGAACTATATCTTGAACAGTTTTGAAGATGCCCTGTATTCTGTCTACGCAGATACAAACAACTCCTAGGATATGTGGGTACTTCTTGAAAAGATGTACAAAACTGAAGACGTTGGAACAAAGAAATTTGTTGTAGCCAGGTATCTGGCTTACCAGATGCAAGATGGTCGTTCTGTCATGGAAAAGGTGCAAGAGTTTCAACTAATTGTGCACTCTGTTCATGCTGAAGGGATGAATATTCCCGATGACTTCACTGTTGCGTCAGTGATTGAGAAGTTGTCTCTTTTGTGGAAGGACTTCAAGAGTTACCTGAAGCGTAAGCAGAAGGAAATGGCTCTTGAAGATTTGATTGTCAAACTCAGGATTGAGGAAGACAACAGAAAAGCCGATCCAAGACCGAGTGTCTCGATCGATGAAAATGCTAACTTGCTGGAACGTAGTGGTCCAAACAAGAGAAAGCGCCCTGGCCAGTCAACCAAAGGCAAGAAGGCTGCGCAAGGGAAGTTTAATGGGGAATGCTACAACTGTGGCAAACATGACCACATGGGAAGCCAGTGTAGAAAGCCCAAGAAGAAGAAAGCTCCCCAACATGCTCATGTTGAACATTATGAGTTGAATGATGATGATCTGGCTTGTGTTGTGTCAGAAGTAAATCATGTTGAAATCCCTAAGGAGTGGTTCGTGGACACAGGTGCTACTTGTCACGTCTGCTTGGACAATGGTGCGTTCTCTGTCTACAATGTTGTTGAAGGCAAAAAGTTACATATGGGCAGTAAGGCTTCATCTGAAGTGGCTGGAATCGGAACCGTAGTTCTGAAGTTATCCTCTGGGAAGGAGCTAATGCTGAAGGATGTGTTGCATGTCCCAGACATCTGCAAGAACTTTCTCTCGAGCTATCTTCTTGTAAAGAACGATTTTAAGCTTGTCTTTGAGTCTGATAAGTTTATACTTACCAAGTCTGGAAAGTTCCTATGCAAAGGTTATGTTGCTGATGGACTTTTCAAAATGAATGTAATGGCTGTGCGCCGAGCACATATGAATAAGAATGTTTCTACTTCTTCTTATTTGGTTGAGTGCTATGATCTATGGCATGTTAGATTGGGACACGTTAATCTAAATGCTATAAAATGATTAGTAAACTTGGATTTATTAAAGTTGAAAGAAGTAGACACACGTAAGAAGTGTGAAATCTGTTTTGAGGAAAACTGGCCAAGTTGCCATTTCACTCTGTTGAAAGAAACACAGAACCTCTAGAGTTGATCCACACAGATGTGTGTGATATGAAATTTATGCAAACTAGAGATGGGAAAAAAATATTTCATTACTTTTATCGATGACTGCACAAAGTACTGCTATTTTTACCTCTTAAGGAGTAAAGACGAAGCTATTGAAGCTTTTAAGAACTTTAAAGTTGAGGCTGAAAATCAGCTAAGTACCAGAATTAAAGCAATTCGAAGTGATCGAGGTGGTGAATATGCAGCGTCGTTTGAGGAGCTAGTGCCCAGGCGGGCATAATATATCAAACGACGGCTCCATACTTGCCTCAATCAAACGGTATTGTTGAACGCAAGAACCGTACGCTAAAAGAGATGATAAACACTATGTTGATAAGTTCAGGTCTGCCCCAGAACATGTGGGGGGAAGCTGTCTTGACAGCTAACTATATTCTGAACAAAATTCCACTTAAGGGTAAGGATGTGACCTTTACGAATTGTGGAAAGAACGTAAACCGTCATATAAATACCTCAAAGTGTAGGGGTGTCTGGCCAAGGTTGAAGCGCCTTATCCAAGACAAGCTAAGATCAGTCCCAGAACGATTGACTGCATCTTTATAGGATATGCACTTAATAGTAGTGCTTATCGTTTCCTAATTCATAAGTTGGAGATACCCGATGTGAATGGAGGAATGACGATAGAGTCAAGGAATGCAATATTCTTTGAATACTTTTATCCATGCAAGAGTCTGGATAGGATAGAAGGAAGTTCTGGGAAGAGAACTCATGATGGTGCTACTAGTTCTCATCAGATAGATGATGTTGAACTGAGACGTAGTAAGAGAGCAAGAACGACAATGACGTTTGGGCCAGATTTCATCACCTGTATGTTAGATGATGAACCAAACTCTATAGCAGAAGCTCTGTCCAGCCCAGACGCTGTGTTCTGGAAGGAAGCTATCAATAGTGAGATTGACTCCATCATGTAGAATCATACATGGGAGTTAACTGATCTCCCAAAAGGTTGCAAGCCCTTAGGATGCAAGTATATCCTTAAAAGAAAGTTCAAAACTGATGGTACTATTGATATGTACAAGCTCGTCTAATAGCCAAGGGTTTTAGGGAGAGAGAGGAAGGTGACTTCTTCAAAACCTACTCACTTGTGAATATGATCACGTTTATTCAAATGCTTCTCTCGATTGCTGCGTTACACAATCTTGAGATCCATCAAATGGATGTGAAGACTGTCTTCCTAAATGGTGAGCTAGAGGAAGAGATTTATATGGACTAACATGAAGGGTTTGTGGCACCTAGGCAGGAGTACAAGGTGTGCAGCCTGGTTCAGTCGTTGTATGGTCTAAAGCAAGCGCCAAAGCAATGTCATGTGAAGTTTGATAACACGATGTTATCAAATGGTTTCAAAATCAATGAGTGTGACAAGTGTGTTTACATTAAAGGCACTGCTGATGCATTTGTTATAGTTTGCCTTTATGTAGATGATATGCTGATAATTGGCAGTAGTCGTCAACTCATTGTTGATACGAAACATATGTTGAAGAGAAACTTCGACATGAAAGATATGGGCTTAGCTGATGTGATTCTTGGAATCAAAGTTGTACAGAAGGCTGATGGAATTGTCTTGACATAATCTCATTACATCGAGAAGGTGCTCAAGAAGTTCAATGCCTATGATAACATGCCAGTTAAAACGCCATTAGAGCTCAACGTGCATCTGTGCAGGCACAGAGGTGAGCCTGTTGCACAAGAGGAGTATGCAAAGATCATTGGATGCTTGATGTAAATTAGTAATGTACGCGTCCTGATCTTGCCTGCCCAGTTAACAAGTTTAGCAGGTACACGAGCAATCCAAGCAGAGAACATTAGACTGCTCTAGTACTAGTGTTGAGATATTTAAAGTATACTCTCAACTTGGGGCTGAGATACACTAGATACCCACTTGTGCTAGAAGGGTACAGTGATGCGAACTGGATATCGAATACGAAAGACTCATTCTCAATAGTGGTTATGTATTCCCTATTGGGGGTGGAGCAGTGTCGTGGAAGTCCACGAAGCAAAAGTGTATAGCCCGGTCCACCGTGGAATCCGAGTTTATAGCTCTGGACAAAGCTGGTGAAGAAGCAGAGTGGCTTCGTCACTTTCTTGAGGATATTCCATGTTGACAGAAGCCAGTGTTTACTGTCTTGATCAACTACGACAGTCAAGCTGCTATTGGCAGGGCACTGAATGACATGTACAATAGTAAGTCAAGACACATACGTCGTCGATATAATACCATAAGATATTTGATCTCAAGTGGGATTATCTCTGTTTGCTATGTCAAGTCAGAGGATAATCTAGTGGATCCGCTAACCAAAGGGTTAAATAGAGATTGAATAAATAAGTTGTTAGAGGAAATGAAATTAAAAACCCACAACTAGAACAATTATAGTGGTAACCCAACCATGATGACTCCCAGAAAATTTGTTCAATGGGACAACTAAGCTATAAGAGTTCGCAGAGCAACACTTGGAAGATTACATCTTCACTCATTCCTTTGGAAAGCAAGTTAAGTATTTAAACCTGTCAATGTGGTGAGGTTAAGTCTTATGACTTTTAATGATTCCTGGACAGATAAGTATGGCAGGATACTTGGAAATGAATCACCTATATAAGTGAGAAGTGTGGCCGCTTCACAGAGGGCACTTATGAATCCAAAGATGTGTCCAAGGCCGAAATGGATACAAACGTGAGAACGAACAAGGTTGAGATAGTATTGTGTTGATACTATTGTCTTGGTACACACTAAGGAGGAATAGTTCAAGGCATCATGTCCACTAGTCCGCCGGTGTACCCGATAGTGTTGATAAGGGAAGGTTCAAAGCTTCAAGCTACCTATCCTGCTGCAATGCTGTTTCTTTCGACCTGGGCATTTAGTTTGCATACATGAAATATGAGGGGAAGAACGATATACCTTCCTCCTATGTATGTTGTTGTAGTTCTGATTGTTGCTCGTGTGTCAGATCTTCTGATCTGTGTCCCGACCTTTTTCTTCCTCTGGGTGATCAGAGAACTGAAGAAAATAAGATTACGTCTCTCTCAATACTCACACCGTGCGTGTGTAATTATGTGTGTGTGTTCTGTTTATGAACAGAATACTAATATATATAGGCTTTAAAAGTCAATATAATATTAATATTTGTAGCCCGTTAATTTAATTATATTCCTAATGGACTTCCACATAATTAGCCCATAATATAATTAATTAATCCATTAGGCTACTAATATTTATCAATTAATTGGCCTGACCAATTAATTCCAGATAAATAACATTATTAAATAATGTAAAATTACATTAATCTATTAATAATGATTTCTGAGAGATAATAAATAACTAGGCAACTAATTGGGCCAGATCAGGGATCTAATACAATAAATAAAGCAGACCTAAAATTAATTAATTATCTATGCTCAGTCCAAAGCAAAATTAATTAATAAACACAGATTCATTCCACTAGAGAATCCGTGCTGACTTTTCCATTTATCCCAAATTGAGCAAGGACTTGTATTTTAGACTTAATCGATCTTCGTATTTTAGACCAGAAGATCAAGAGGAAATCCAGGTTTTGCGCAAAAGGATTTATAAATTTTACTGCCTGGACCCTCCAGCTGATCGCTCGGTGGATTTCAAGAAGAAGACTCAGAGCTTCAGACGAAAGCAGTGATTTCTCCTTTTTGTTTTTGATAATTCTTTGTAATAGCATAGGAACCTGTACTTTGACGATCTATATTTAAGAGTTCCTATCGCTTGCTAGACAATCGCTCATTGTCTTTAAGCCTTTTAGTGTCATGTTTTTACGACTGATCACCAAGTGATCTGACACACACTCACATCAGTTTCTCTGATCTTGCCTTTCTCTCACCTGCTGAAGATCATTTACTATTATCGGTTTTTCCTCGAGATGCTTTAAGGGGGGGAAATTGTTGCCGATAGGACGATATCTTTAATAGATGTTAGAGTATAGAGGTTTTGGCATCATCAATTAGGGGGAAATTGTTGGATATGAGTAGATTGATACTCAGCTGTTCTAGGGTTAAAAGAAATTGGGGGAAATCATAGTAGTACTATGGAATTGAAGATCCCAAAACCAAGGCGATATCGGTAGATTAGTGTGTCGATAGGATTAGGCGATGTATAGGTTAGACTTGATGTTTTGTTTATTGTTTTTGTCTAAGTCCTGTGACGGGGTAGTTGTTGGACCGATCTTCTTGCCGAAGATACTTTTCGAACCCCATGTCATCGGTGTAATCGCTTGCGTTCTTCGTCGAAGCCGAATGCTAAACTTCACTGGAGACGGCGCATCGGCCTTACCCGATCTCGGTAGAAGACATTATCGGCTGATGGTCATCGGCGTAAGAACCTATGCAAGCACAATACCTTCGCGATCGACCAACCGACTATCGAAGCTCACTTCATCGGTCGACGACTCGGCCGAAGAAGACAGAGACGTATTCGATCTCGTACCCGACGAAAAGCGACCCCGCACACTGAAGTCTTTTCGAATAGTTCAGCGAGAAGACATACAAGGTTGTTTGAACGGTCAACTCTGACACTCTCACCAACTACAAACCTCGACCAATGAGAAGCCAACAACGCTTACCTACTCTACGGTAAAAGTTTGCTCTCATGAACAGTGCATTAACCGCCCGCTTCGCAACTAGCTCGAATTTATGGCCGTTTTCTTTGGAGGCTTGTGACACGTGGCATCGTCGTCTCCAACGGACATATGCCACAACTCACAGCTATAAATAGAGAAGGATTTGAAGATTTCGAAACACAGAGGAATATACGCGAAATTAAGGGAAAGCATTCAAGCTCACAACGCTCTAGAACCTTTAAGCTTATCCAGAGACAAACTAGTTTTCATAGAACACTTCTTGTAGTTCATCTCTCTAGAGCTCTTTGATCCCTTTCTTCTCTAAACTAAGCTCATTGCGGATTCATAGCTTAGATTCGAAGGAGTTCACATTTAGTGAATCGTTCTTGTTGTAAGAACTCCTTCTCGGTTGGAGAATATTCCCTCCCTTCTAAACTTAGGTTTGGATTGTAAAGTCGCTAAGGACTATAACTTAGAAGGATCGTCCCGCGTACGGTTTCCTTCTTTGAGACTTGCTCGGATTAATCAACAAGTTTCTCTCGCTGAGTTCGGGACCGTGGACGTAGGATCCGTTATCCGAACCATGTTAAAAATTGCTTGTGTTATTTACTGTTTTATCGCATTGCATTTAACCCTGTTTTAAATCATCAGCTTGCATAAAACGTATCTTAAAAAGCACACAGCCAAAAGACTTTACATTGCAAAAATATGTTTTCAAAAGAGACGACTCCGGGCCTAACACTTATCTGCACTACAGTCTCCGACTGAGTTTCGTAATACTGACATCAGTCAGTAGAAGAGCTCAGAAGCTTACTCACTTTGACCCCGTGATCGAAGGCTTACTTGGCACTTGTTCATCGGTTGCAAACATCGGCTTCATTCGACCTTCACCGAGAAAAAGAAACAGAGCTCAGGTGTATTCACCCCCCCCCCTCTACACATGACTTTTCGTCTCCGGACCAACAATTAGTATCAGAGCCCACGGTGTTCAACTGATCGCCGGTTCTGTAATACTGGTCCTCTCGAACTGATCCCGAAAACATTTTCTCTGCACAAGCATCTCTTCATCTCATCCCTATACTCGTTGCAACATGTCTGATATGTCAGGTATTCGGATGGTGCCGATGTTCTCCGTTGAAAATTATACGGTTTGGCGCGTGCGTATGGAGGCACATCTTACGTCACTCCACGACAGCATGGCGGATGTTCTTGAAACAGGACCCATAATCCCCATGATCGACAGCGTCGTATTTGCTGCTAGTTGCACAGACAGGGAACCCCTCAGATTAAGGAGAACAAGCTCGAACTAGAGCTTCAGAAGTTCGACGCCCTTACTATGGAGCCAAATGAGACGATTGACGAGCTCAGTGTTAGATTCACAAACCAAGTCAACGTCATCAATGGGCTGGGGAGGATGTTCACCAATAAAGAGATGAACACCAAGATCTTAAGAGCGTACCTCGACAGAAGTGGCTTCCATTTGCTGCTTATCTAAGACGTTCTGATCTAAATTCTCTAACTCCTGATGTTATCTTTTCAGAACTAAAAACGGAGGAATTTGAGCATAGCCTACCCCAGAGATGCTCCAGTGCTCCAACTGACACCCACATTGATCATGCCTTCAAGGCAACTGTCAGCAAAACTGGAAACAAAAATACTTCATCGAGCAAGGCAAGAGTGCTTGAAACAAAGTCATCTCGAAATATCTCACTGCCGATCGGCTCGCGCGATGACTCTCAAATATCAAAGAAAAAAAGAGAGAGTCGGGAAGCTAAAGAAGTATCACAGAGATTCACCCTCAGGTAAGAAAGATTATCAAAAAAGGGAAGAATCTAATTCTACACCCGAATGCGGGAAAACAGAGCATAAAGTTGCTAGTCCTTCAAAGGACTCGGTCGGAAAAAGCAAGGCAAAGAAAAGTCTCTACATGCTATAACCGCAAAAAGGAGGGACATTATCGGTACGATCGTCCCGAACTCTCAGCGCTCAAAGAGCGAACGGCGAGCCGAAGAGAAAAATTCGCCAAACGAAGGCAGGCCTACATAGCCGGAGAGATATCCGACAACTCAATTGAAGAGGATACTTTCATGTATTCCTCTGAAGACGAAGCCGCATTCGTCGCAGTTGAGGAAACAAATACAAGTCCTGAAGAGTCAGCCGAATACTGCTTGATGGCAGGAGAAGAGACTGAGGTAAACTCTAAACCTAAAACAACCTCTTCTTCACATAGCACACACAACACATGTTCTTTCACAGATGATCCTCTAGACGTTGTGCAAGCGTATGATGAACTACTAGAGGAGCAGATTCAGCTAAGCAGAGATTTCAGCAGAACGATTCAGGAACTTGAACAAGTAAAGGCTGAAAATCAGAGACTTTCTTCTGATTGTCAGGTCTCTACTGAGTCAGTGGATCTAGTGGTGAGACTCAAGGAAGAGATTAAATCTCTTATGACTAAGTCTCAGCTTCAAGAGACTCAGATCTCAGTTCTGACCAAAGACAATTCTGAGAAAGAGACTGAAATAGCTCAACTCGATCGAAGCTCTCGGACGTACGTAAGGATTATGATTCACTCGGAAGAAGTGACGAAGTCCGGAGAGGACTGATGACCGAACAGTATCTTGGAGCTAAGGAGAAGTTGGAAAATATGCTCGAGCACAACGGCCAAGTCTTTGTGAAGGAAGGCCTTGGCTACAAACATGAAGCTTCCACTTCCAAGAGCTCGGACTTGCGGACCGATAGGTTCGTCGAGAGGGAAAGTACAAGCTGCTTGTCACTCCACCTCGGGCGAAGAACAAACAGAAAATTATTGCACCTCGGTCGAGCAACCGAGAAGAAGCGGTGACAAATGGTTCCAGCCCGGGACACCACGATCAAACTCGGGGGGGGAACCAAGAAGGTCGGATGGGCGAACGAGTATAGAGAACCACCGTATGAGCATCCGGCTCGGTACGGTTCATACTACTATGAGCCCGGGGTCGGGAGAAGCGCTAAGACTCGAAGAAGAAAGCTCCCGAACCCAAAGTCAACAAGAAGTCGGTATCTCCAAGTTCTAAAGAGAGAGAAGCGACAAGGTTCGAAGAAGAAGTCTCGAGACTTCTAAAGTTCCTAAGCAGATCTGGGTTCCGAAATCACCCACTAACCTGTAAGGACCCAACTGAACCAAAGGGTACCTAAAAATGTTTATGTTTTGCAGGTGCATAAGGACCCTTGGATAGTGGACAACGGCTGCTCGAGACACATGACACATCAGAAGAGCTTGCCGACCAACTACGTACAAGAAGATGGTCCCGAGGTGAGTTTGGTGACAACTCCAAAGGCTACACAAGGGGATATGGAACACCGAACATTGGGGCCGCCTCGGTTCCAAGAGTAACATATGTTGAAGGACTTCAACACAATCTCCTTTTTGTCAGTCAATTTTGTGATAATCATAACAGAGTTATCTTTGACGCTGGTTTCTGTGATGTTGTTGACAAATCTACAGGGAAAACAGTGTTGTCAGGCTCGCGGAAGAAGAACATCTATGTTGCAAACTGGAAAACCGCAGAACATGAGGCTTGCTTGCTTGCACAGACTAAATCAAGTGACAAGTCGAGTGGCTATGGCACAAGAGACTCAGCCACCTGAACTTCAAGACTATGAACAAGCTCGCAAAGAACTCTAAAGTCAGAGGACTGCCCAAGGAATCTTTTATCAAAGATAGAAATTGTGAAGCATGCCTGAAGGGAAAGCAGACAAAGAAGAGCAATCCACCTATTCCTTCACCTTCCACTGATGGAATCCTTCAGCTGCTCCACATGGATCTTTTCGGGCCGTCTCTCCGGTGACTATAAGAGGCAAGAAGTATGCCCTAGTCGTCATAGACAACTACTCGAGATATACTTGGGTCATCTTCATCGCCAATAAGTCTGATGTTCAGACTGAGCTGCCTAATCTACTGAAAAAGCTCAGTGTGGAAAATGACATCAAGATACAGAGGATACGCTCAGACAGAGGAACAGAGTTTCTAAACTCGTTAGTTAAAAAGTACTGCGATAAAGAGGGAATTCAGCATGAGACATCAGCTGCACGCACCCCTCAGCAGAACGGACTTGCTGAACGAAAGAACAGAACACTCAAAGAAGCAGCAAGAACGCTCCTAGCAGACTCTGGACTACCCTCAAAGTTTTGGGCAGATGCTACTGACACAGCCTGCTACACTCAGAACCGCTCACTGCTTACAATGCAACACATGAAGACGCCTTACGAACCGTGTGGAAAGGGAGAATTCCTTCTATTTCTCATTTCCATATTTTTGGTCGTCCTTGCTTTATCCACAATAATGGGAAAGATCGGTTGAAAGTCTTTGACAAAGCAAATCTGATCAAGGAGTATTCTTAGGATACTCTCGGGTCGACAAAGCATTCGGAGTCTTTAACTATCGGACTCTTTGCGTGGAGGAAAGCCCTCATGTTGTTTTTGATGAGTTTGTTGCCGAGGACAGGGAAAGATGCTCGAGCCAAACATCGAAGATGTCGGCAACAAGCTACGGGATCTCGAACCGATTGATAAAGGCTGAGAAGATCCGAGCATTGTTGGGATGATGAGTCAGACGATGATGAAATTCAGACTCAGTCAACAAGCAATGTAGCTGACCTAGTTGATTCTCCAGAACAGAATCAACAACAGGTAACAACGGTCGATGAGGAAGCCCCCGTGGTAACTGAGACCTCTACCGAGAATATAAACTCGGGGGGGAACGTTAAATGTTCCCGAGCTAAATGCCCCCGAACTCGGAAACTCGGTAGATCCTAATCTTCTTACTTGAATTGCTTCATCGCGAACGATATTCTTGAAATGCCTAATACTCCTATTGACTGTGCAGAAGTAGTATCAGAAGAAGAAGCCCGACTCAGACGCTCGTGGCTAGATGCTCATTCTTCAGATCTAATCATTGGAGATCCGTCGGCTACTATAAGGACAAGATCAAGATTAAGTCAAGGCGAAAGCTCACTTTACTCTTGTTTTCTCGTCTACGAGATGAACCTCAATCGATAGAAGATGCACTTAAAGATGCTTGATCGGGTCATAGCCATGCAAGAAGAGCTGAACCAATTCGTGCGAAATGAAGTATGGGAGCTTATTGACGACCTGGACATCAGCACATGATCGGAACAAAGTGGGTCTTCAAGAACAAGCGAGATGAAAACAACGTCATTGTCAGAAATAAAGCTCGACTAGTTGCAAAAGGTTACAGTCAAGCTGAAGGAATTGACTTTGATGAAACATTCGCTCCAGTCGCCAGATTGGAAGCCATTCGTCTTTTCCTAGCATATGCAACACATCAAGGTTTTAAAGTATATCAGATGGATGTGAAGTCGGCTTTTACGAACGGCGTGCGAAGGAAGAAGTCTACGTTGAACAACCACCGGCTTTCAGGCGAGGGACATCAGGTGTACAGACTTAGGAAAGCTCTGTATGATACCCTATCAGACTTTCTACTTCAGAAAGGTTTTCAGAAGGGGACAGTAGAATGTCAGAAGATGACATTCTACTGGTGCAAATCTACGTGGACGACATCATTTTCGGCTACAGAAACGAAGTCATATGTCAGTAGTTTGAGAAAATGATGAAGGAGAAATTCGAGATGTCTATGATGGGAGAGATGAATTATTTCCTTGGATTTCAAGTAAAGCAATCAGCTGAAGGAATTTTCATCAATCAGGCCAAATACACTCGAGATCTTCTCAAAAGATTCGGTACTGTGATTCCAAAAAGCCGGTCAAGATCCCCATGAACACAAACTTTAAAATCGATCTAGACAATGAGGGAGCTTCTGTTAACTCTACTGATTATAGAGCTATTATTGGTTCTTTACTTTATTTAACAGCTAGCCGACCTGACATAACTTATGCTGTAGGTGTATGCGCAAGATTTCAGGCGAATCCCAAGCGAAGTCATCTAGACTCAGCGAAGAAGATTCTGCGATATCTAAGAGGAACACCTGATGATGGGTTATGGTATCCTGCTGATGATAACTTAATACTAACAGGCTATTCGATGCTGATTATGCAGGATGCAGGATAGATCGAAAATCAACTTCCGGAACATGTCGGTTCCTAGGCGGCATGCCGATATCGTGGTTTTCAAAGAAACAAGCACTCGGTAGCTACGTCCACTACCGAAGGCCGAGTACATGGCTGCGGGAAGTTGCTTGTGCCCGAATCCTTTGGCTTCGACAACAATTGAGAGATTATGGTATAACTCGGGATGAAGTGCCCATCTATTGTGACTCCACCAAGTACAATAGCTATAACTCATAACCCGAGTTCCGCATACGAGATGCAAGCACGTGGATATTCGACATCACTTCATCGAGACCATGTCGAGAAGAAGGACATCGAAATGGAGAAAATCCATACCGATAAGCAAAGGGCGACATACCGACCAAACCACAAGGCGAGAACAAGGTTCGAGAGAACTATCGGTTGAGCTAGGTCTCGCTAGATCCTACCGAGACAAGTCAATAGAAGCCAACTACCGATAATGATATACTTAGCAACAATTGGTATCGGTATGGAATCAGGCACGACAAAGTCGAAAAACTTAGTACAGTGACTCGGTTGGGAGATGCACACCTGTACACGGCAAGGGGGAACATGGTCATCGGCACAACCATCCTCCCGATAAATGATGGTAACCAGTGATAAGTTCATCGAAGAGGTTTGCGTAGTATCGTTACTTAAATTATTCAGAAGCATGCCGCATTTAATGCATCAGTCGCTTACATTCAGTTGTTAAGGAGCATTTATTTCTTACCATTTATTATGTTTAAGGTTTAAGGGAAGGTCGGCGGGACCCTTCGCTCGTGTAATTAATGCTCTCTCGCGCATTTAATGCATGTCTTCTCACTTACCTTTATTACGTATATCTATAGTATTGGCGGCTAAGTAATCATACCCTCTATATCATTCAATCTTAGACGTCCATCGATTTCGAAAGATTAAATTTGAACCATAGGATTCAAACTGAAGATCAAATCAACTAATACAAATTCTTTTCAACTTCGATTACTCCTCACTTTTCGCCATTCTCATATCTTAGAGCTTTTTCTTAGCGATTCAGTTATCTTCCTTACATCCTCATCCAAACTGCATTGTTGTATATTCATTCAAGCTCTATTTCACGGTAATGTATTAATATCTGTTGATAGTCACTGACTTACTCTATTTTCAAGTCCTAACAATTTGTTTTGCAGATTTCAATGGCGATAGTACAGACTCCTGAGAAGATGGTTGAGATCATGACCATCCGGGTTCAGTTTGAGCCGACGATGGCTCTCCGGCAGGTGGACCTTTCATATTTGGAGCCGATATTTGGCGCCCTTGAGAAGTCAGGGCTGGCAACTCTTGTGTCGAGGCATCCCCGTTCTCATCTGCCGAGACAAGTTGTGGAGGCCTACTACAACTGGAAGTCGCTTGCCTCAGGAGGAGAAGAGGCTTCGTTTGTTTACAGTCGGGAAGTTGCCCCAAATCAGTGGAGGGAGGCTACCCACTCCTTCAATATCTCAGAGGCTCTCGTTCAAGCCTTTCAACTCCCCTCAGCTGGTATCTCTCCCGTTGGTTATAAGGAAAGGGAGATAAATGATTACGTCCAAAAGTTCTGTGGACGCAGCGACATAGTGTTCAAGACGGCGCTACGGAGAAATCTTTTGCTACCTCGAGATAGGGGGTTTAGCTTACGTTGTATCTCATATTCGACGAGCTCACTTGGATCCTATGATCAGCTTTCTAAGCCGAGGATACAACTGATGATGATTATAGACGATGGAGTAGAAGTGAACTGGGCCGACTACTTTACTACTCAGCTGAAGGCACAAGCCCAGAAGTTTACTACTTCTCCTACTGGAGAGAGGAAGCTAACCAGTACAGGCAAGCTCCTATTCGGCACCAAGATGTCGGTGCTGATAGAGAGTGTGGTACAGGAACGTTCAGCTTTTGCGGACTCAAAGTCTTTTGATCTCAAGAGTATTAAATTTATGACAAAGGCCGGAACAGAGGAAGTCAATTGGCAAGGGGCCACTCGAACCGAAGAGAGCTGCGTCTACTCGCCCCCCATCCGTCCAAGTGCCAAAGAAGAGGAGGTTGGCTAAGACTCGACCTGCTGAGGTCACAGTTGCTCAGCCACTTACCATTATTGAGCCAGCTCCTCCTTCTACTCAAGAGGAGCAACTACTCGATTCAGATACTGGAATCGAGGGAGCAACGATCAAGGACAAGGTCCAAGTGATCAGCTCTAAGGAAACAGAGTCTGACGAGAGGGAACCGTCACCCGAACCTACTGCTGAGTGGACAACAACTGACACCACTCGACTGCGTGCTGCAGCTGAGATTCATCATGAGATACCAGAAATTGCTGAGCACGCAGATCTGGTTGAAATAGCAGTAAGGACAAGAGCTCAGATGCTCTTAAGGTTTCTGCACTGGGACATTCTTATTGACTTTGCCAAATCCCAACAGTCACCAGATGAGCTACTGACAGAGGAGCAAGAGCTCCAAGCCAAGATTGGATTCGGAGAGCCAGTTGATGTGGCGTCCTTCGAAGATTTGAGAGCTGCAATGCTCTATTTACTGAGCTTGAGAGCTCCGACTGAAACAGCTCCGCCCCCATCTCCACCTTCTGATAAAGGTGATAATGATGATCAAGATGAGGAGATGGATGGGAAACCCAAGGAAGCAGACCAGGGGAGAATCTGCGGAGGGACAAACTCCCCAAGAGAAGAGCCCAACGCCACCCATAGTCACATCCGGTGAGGCTACAACCGCTCCGAAGTACGTAGGGGAGCGGTTGATCTCGTTCTTTGAGCGAGAGGCTCGGAACCGGCTCTTATCGATACAACCCATCGGTTCCATGTCCTCACGTTACGTCAACGGGGGCTATCAAACGCCAAGGTGAGAAAAATCGACTCCTAGCAAAAGATGTTCATTTCAAATGGGAGAAGTACACCAAGGCTCAGAACGAAGCTCTAAGTAAGTTGGCCGCCGACATCTCAATTCCTAAAGAGGCTTCTCAGCCAGATTTCAAGGAGATAGTTGAGCAGGCCCTAAGTGCTCAAAAGGCCGATTTAACAGCACAGAGTCAGCAGCTGCTTGCCGCTCAGCATAAAACTTTCTCGGAGCGGTGACTCGAGGCCATGAAAACAGTTCAAGGCTTCATAGATGAGAGAAACAAGATAGCAACCATTTCTCTTCAAACAACCATCAAGCAACAGGCTGAGGCCTTAAAAGCCATTCAGAACGAAATAACAGAATCAAATGATCAAGCTCTGCTGAAACTCCGTCAGGAGTCAGCCGCTCAGTTGAAGAAATCTAGAGCTGATCAGGAGAAAGACTGGGAAAACTACTGCAACTTGGTCAGTGATTTTGATAACACAGTTACCAAGATCAAAGATTCTGTGCACAATCTGGAGAAGGACGTAAAAGCTATCCGCACCTCCCTGGCAAATATTGCTGATGCCAAAAAGGGGGAAGATATTGTAAAAGATGAACCTGATACGGATACGGTCGACGTCCGGATCCTTGAGGGACGGGCTCGGGAGGCGGGACTCTCCTCGGCGCAGAGCTCTCACCGCAGAGATTCGTGGGGGAACAGGCTCCGGAGGCGGGACCATCTACTCGAAAGGTACATCTACCGAGGTCCTTCTCCTTGATTTCCCACTACAAGCCACCCCCATCTCCTCTTCAGCTGCCACATAGGTGAAAACGCTCAATTTCCTAGGGGACCAACCTGAAGAAGAAGAGTCTCAACAGCTGCCGCAGAGGTCGGGGAAGGAAATCGCTATCGAATCCACTACTCCTTCCTCCCCGATCAAGAAGTTTAAATCAAAAGCGGAGCAAGAGGCATTCGACCTCAGAATAGCCCAAGAGCTGCAAGACAAGCTGGACCAGGAGCGTCAGCTAGAGGAGGCAGCTGAAGCAGCGAAAAAGCCTAAGGGCAAAGCTGTCAGGGGCAAAGGAAAGAGAAAGGTCATTAATACAGTCGAAGAGCAAAAGAAGAAAGCCCAAGAAGATTTTGCTAAGGCTCTTCTGACTGAAATCAAAGCTACTGCTCAGAGTATTCCCATATCTACTCTTACACTCGAAGCGGATAGCGTAAGATCAAGCGACACGGGAAGCGACGCTGCAAGGACTGAGTCTCAGACGAGGAGACACTAGAGCAGCCGCTCTCCGTGAGAAGAAAAGGATGGCTGACCTGGCAAGAATGAAAAGCCTATCTGATAAGCCAGCGGCCGATCTAAGAAAACAGATACCCAGAGGATCGAGGAACAGGAGGACTACTATCAAAACTCCTCGTATGAAGCTGTTTCCTGCACCTCATGTGGACAAATGGGTACCTGTTGATCTGAATGATCAATGGGAGACTCTCAAAGAAATGTTTGTTAAAAATCTGTATGTATGGGGCTTCTATCCGAAAGACATTCCGGCTGATCAACTGTTCGAAGAGTGTTTTAATGAAGTCTTTCCAGAACTCGGAGAACGGTTGCTGCCTATCATGAAAGAACTGAACATTCCTGTGAAAGCCTGCATTCAGAAGATATCCTCCTCCCATGACTTCTAAAGGCATTATCATCACAAAGTCTATCGAAGAAGAAATTGAATCTGCAGCCTATCAGCATGAGTTACATCCGCATAGACCAGAAGATCAAGAGGAAATCCAGGTTTTGCGCAAAAGGATTTATAAATTTTACTGCCTGGACCCTCCAGCTGATCGCTCGGTGGATTTCAAGAAGAAGACTCAGAGCTTCAGACGGAAGCAGTGATTTCTCCTCTTTGTTTTTGATAATTCTTGTAATAGCATAGGAACCTGTACTTTGACGATCTATATTTAAGAGTTCCTATCGCTTGCTAGACAATCGCTCATTGTCTTTAAGCCTTTTAGTGTCATGTTTTCACGACTGATCACCAAGTGATCTGACACACACTCACATCAGTTTCTCTGATCTTGCCTTTCTCTCACCTGTGAAGATCATTTACTATTATCGGTTTTTCCTCGATGCTTTAAGGGGGAAATTGTTGTCGAGGGACAAGTATCTTTAATAGATGTTAGAGTATAGAGGTTTTGGCATCATCAATTAGGGGGAAATTGTTGGATATGAGTCAGTAGATTGATACTCAGCTGTTCTAGGGTTAAAAGAAATTGGGGGAAATCATAGTAGTACTATGGAATTGAAGATCCCAAAACCGAGCTGATATCAGTAGATTAGTGTGTCGATAGGATTAGCTGATGTATAGGTTAGACTTGATGTTTTGTTTATTGTTTTTGTCTAAGTCCCGTACGGGGTAGTTGTTGGACTGATCTTCTGCTGAAGATACTTTTCAGAACCCCATGTCATCAGTGTAATCGCTTGCGTTCTTCGTCAGAAGCCGAATGCTAAACTCAGTTGGAGACAGCGCATCAGCTTACCCGATCTTAGTAGAAGACATTATCAGCTGATGGTCATCAGCGGAAGAACCTATGCAAGCACAATACCTTCGCAGTCGACCAACCGACTATCGAAGCTCACTTCATCGGTCGACGACTCGGCCGAAGAAGACAGAGACGTATTCGCATCTATGCACGACGTAAAGCGACCCCGCACCCGAAGTCTTTTCGAATAGTTCAACGAAGACATACGAGGTTGTTTGAACGGTCAACTCGACACTCTCACCAACTACAAACCTCGACCAATGAGAAGCCGACAACGCTTACCTACTCTACGAGAAAGCCGCTCTCATGAACAGTCGCATTAACCGCCCCGCCGCAACTAGCTCGAATTTATGGCCGTTTTCTTTGGAGGCTTGTGACACGTGGCATCGTCGTCTCCAACGGACATATGCCACAACTCACAGCCTATAAATAGAGAAGGATTTGAAGATTTCGAAACACAGAGGAATATACGCGAAATCAAGGGAAAGCATTCAAGCTCACAACGCTCTAGAACCTTCAAGCTTATCCAGAGACGAACTAGTTTTCATAGAACACTTCTTGTAGTTCATCTCTCTAGAGCTCTTTGATCCCTTTCTTCTCTAAACTAAGCTCATTGCCAGATTCATAGCTTAGATTCGAAGGAGTTCACATTTAGTGAATCGTTCTTGTTGTAAGAACTCCTTCTCAGTTGGAGAATATTCCTTCCCTTCTAAACTTAGGTTTGGATTGTAAAAGTAGCTAAGGACTATAACTTAGAATGATCTGTCTTGCGTACAGTTTCCTTGCTGAGACTTGCTCAGATTAATCAACAAGTTTCTCCTACTGAGTTCAGGACCGTGGACGTAGGATTTGTTATCCGAACCACGTTAAAAATTGCTTATGTTATTTACTGTTTTATCGCATTGCATTTAACCCTGTTTTAAATCATCAGCTTGCATAAAACGTATCTTAAAAAGCGCACAGCCAAAAGACTTTACATTGCGAAAATACGTTTTCAAAAGAGACGACTCCGGGCCTAACACTTATCCGCACTACAGTCTCCGACTGAGTTTCGTAATACTGACATCAGTCAGTAGAAGAGCTCAGAAGCTAACTCACTTTGACCCCAGTGATCGAAGGCTTACTTGGCACTGTTCATCAGTTGCAAACATCAGCTTCAGCTCACCTTCACTGAGAAAAAGAAACAGAGCTCAGGTGTATTCACCCCCCCCCTCTACACCTGACTTTTCGTCTCCGGACCAACACAAAGGCACTAGACTGTCTGACTGGTAAACAATTCTATAATCCCTAGTCCTTTTAAGGTACTTGAGAATATTTTTGACCGCAGTCCAGTGCGCTTGTCTAGGATTAGACTGATATCTTGAGACCATGCCACGTGTCAGACACGTGGCAGACACGGCCCAATGCACAGTTGCTGCCGCTCGTCGCCGCCGCCCACGACGGCCCTCTGACCGCCTGTTCAAGGTCGCCTAGCTACCTGGAGAACTTCTGCCGACCGCCTGCCATGAGATAGTCACCGCCGCGCCACCTGGAGCCCCAAGTCGCGCGGCCGCATCTACACACAGCAGATCGCACGCCGCTGCGCTTCCATATATAGCCCTCTCCCAGTCCTCCGCCGTTGTTGCATTCGGCATTACCGACGTCTCCCAGACGTCTGCCATGTAGAATGGTCGGCTCCGTCCCTGCAAACGCAGTAAAACGCGATGCCCGTCGCCTCCGTTTATGCCGCCCAAAATTCATCCTCTCCGAGCCGCGATTCAATCAATTGAAAGAGGTGAAACGTAATTGGAACACTCACAACCACCGTGTAACGGATTCCGAACGAGATTAGTTCCTCAATTTCTCGAATTTCAAACGATTCGCCGGAACGAATTCATAACGAGCAACAAAGTTCAGACGTCAATTTCGATTGCATCCGGGATCGGATGACCCCTTAGGACCTATCGACGGGAAGCTCATAAGATGAGGAATCCAGAGGTTCAAGCCGATCGTCGATCGGATATCGTACGCGCCGGGAATCGCGCCGCAAGATGCGGCGGAACCCTAGCAAACTAGGATTTTCTGCAAAAATTTGGGTTCCGTCTTCGTCTCGTTTTTCTTGCCTCCCAGACCAATTACAGTACAAAAACAGTACAATCACATAACAAATAGGTCCTATCATCTACTCGTGAATTTTCTCACGAGAAAAACGTTACAACGAGGTCAAAACAGTGGGTCGCAGGCCGCCCCAACCACGAAATTAGCCCGATAACGACGGAAATAAACCCTAATCATGCTCCTAATAGCAACAATCAGAGCCTAAACCAGGCTCTGATACCAATTGAAGGAAATATGAGGGGAAGAACGATATACCTTCATCCTACGTATGTTGTTGCAACTCTGATTATTGTTCGTGTGTCAGATCTTCTGATCTGTGTCCCGACCTTTTTCTTCTTCTGGGTGGTCAGAGAACTAAAGAAAATAAGATTACGTCTCTCTCAATACTCAAGCCGTGCGTGTGTAATTATGTGTGTGTGTTCTGTTTATGAACATAATACTAATATATATAGGCTTCAAAAGCCAATATAATATTAATATTTGTAGCCCATTAATTTAATTATATTCCTAATGGACTTCCACATAATTAGCCCATAATATAATTAATTAATCCATTGGGCTACTAATATTTATCAATTAATTGGTCTGACCAATTAATTCCAGATAAATAACATTATTAAATAATGTAAAATTACATTAATCTATTAATAATGATTTCTGAGAGACAATAAATAATTAGGCAATTAATTGGGCCAAAACAAGGATCTAATACAAGAAATAAAGCAGAGCCTCAAATTAATTAATTATCTATGCTCAACCCAGAGCAAAATTAATTAATAAACACAGATTCATTCCACTAGAGAATCCGTACTGACTTATCCCTTTATCTCAAATTGAGCAAGAGCTTGTATTTTAGACTTAATCGATCTCCGTATTTAAGATATAAATATCCGTTAATTAATTAAGCTCACTGACAGCTTAAATTAATTAACATGGGATTGTTGGAAATTTAGTTTTGACTAATTAATATTTTAGTCTAACCATGATTAAGTTGTTGTGGCCACGTTCTTATTCTAAAAACCAAATTTCGATGAGTGAGAAATATGCGTTTTAAGTTGGTCACTTGTGTGCGCATTTTCGTAATTGGATGCAAGTACTGCCAGCCAACTCGGCCCAATGCTTGGCTCGTGTCTGGGCAAGTAGACTCGTGTTATTGGCTTGGTTTGGATCTAAGTTTGTGGGCTGATTGTTAGCAGGCTGACTGAAACTGTTGACAGACTAAGTCTGTTGGGCTAGATATTATCTGTGTTAGCAGTGGATTGGGCTTGATGGTGAGAAGTCCAATCTGGTTGATGTGCAACTGGCCTGTGTGGCTGTTGAGCTGCTTGCGAGTTGTTGGCACATCAAGGGTCTTGATGACCCAGAAGCATCCATGAAGACTTGAAAGGTCTAAGTAGTTGCTCTTAATGAGCAAGTAATAGAGAAACACTTTAATGCCTTGAGTCCCTTCACATGGTGGATGTTACTTTTATATATAGATGCATCTACAACACAACACAACATAACATACAATACACACAACAAATACAAGATATCACGAAAATAACAAAACACTTCATTTGCATCTATAGTCTAGTTCTATGTCTGTCCAGTTCGTGCTTTGGTTCAGTTCACCAAAGCTTTTCCAGTTTGCGGTGCTGCTACCGGGAAGGAGGAAAGTCGTTTTATCTTTGAGGACAGATTGTCAATCTGTGAGCACTAGCCGGGGCAATACTGTCTTGCGGAAACAGAAAACTCGACTCGACTTTAGTCTGTTCAGTCCAATCAAGTCTGTCCAGTTTATCGTTTAATACCCAAGAGAATCATCAACCCGTGCGTTCTGCCCAGAAGACTATAAAGTTGTCTGTCCTATTGGATACGAAATCGGTTGTAATCTAGTACCTCAATTTCTATTGTATTTTCAATTACTTGTTATTATTTTGTACGCATTTCCAAGGTTATCGACTATTTTTAACTAACAGTTACTTCATGTAAGTTCACTTTGATTTTTTGATTTGGATTTAAATTTGTAGTCTAATGTATTTCTCAGCCATTATCTCGCCTAGTTTTTTATTTGATCCTGCCATGTTAAACTAGAAAATTGTTTGCACTGAATTTGAATTGTCAATAGTCTTTTTTCTAATACAAATCTTCACTAATTCTGGTTTTCCCTATTTCCTTCATTTATTTCATACAGTCTAGTTCTTTGTATTTGCCATGAATGTTTAAATTGGTTTGATTTGTGTGTTTCAGAGTAACCCATATCACATGAATTAAGTAACTCGTACATGGATGAATTTGAAAATTGTTGTTTCAATCATTAGATGTTAGTCTGAATTAGAAAGAGCATTTTAGTTGTAGTGAGTCATTTATTTTAACATTCCCAAAATACCCCTGAAAAAGTGAAGGCTGGGAAGCTATTTTTTTTAAAAGTTTAATACCCTTGATTACTATTGTTGTATATACATTCTTCTTAGATTGCTTTAAAAGTCCATGAAGTAAAGCGACTTGTAAGCATTGAAAATATATAAGATATGCAATGCAGATGTTTTGACTAAAATATTTAAAAGCTTCAACTCGGTAGTCGTTCATTGGAAAGTCGTTAGCTAGGTCCACTAGGGGTGTTCGGTACGGTATACCGTACTATTTTTTCCATACCGCATACCGTACCGATAAGCATCGGTATGGGAAAAAGCATATCGTTACCGTACCGATCATTTTGGTATACCGTAATTCGGTATACCGAAAGTTCGGTATAGCAAATCTTCATACTATTGTCATACCGCTCTTTCGGTATACCGAACCGCACTTCGGTATACCGAAAAATCAAGGTCTACCGAATATTTAACGGTATACCGTAAATTTAATCTTTGTTATTTATAAAAGCCAAGAAAGTTATTAATATTATTTTCCAATAAAAGTAATTAATCTGTCTATTTTGTAGGAATTTGTTAATACGGGTTAATGTTCATAAAGTTGAAAAATATAATTTTTTATCCATTTCATGATTTAATAGATAAATAATGTGATTTTATGTCAAATAAAGTTATGTCATTTTAGTGAATTTATGATATAACATTAAGATTGTTTGATATGAGTGACATATTTGTAACAACCCGTGTTCAAAACTTGTAACTAATATTTTTGCACTCTTTTCTACAAGATATATGCGGTATGAACTTCGGTATGCGGTATACTTCGGTATGAAAAATCTCATACCGTTATCATACCGGAAAAACTTCGGTACGGTATGATACCGTACCAAAAATCACGGTATACCGAAAATTCGGTATTTTCGGTATTTTTTCGGTACGGTATGTGCGGTATACCGATTTTTCGGTATACCGGTCCACAAACATAACCTAATTTCCAGTTGTTATCTATGCAACTTACTTCAATGGTAATGTGATTTTATGTATTAAAGCTAATTTTTGTTTAAATATTACTTAACTCACCAAAACATTAATTAATATTCATTTTTGCCTAGGCATTGACCTAAACACACAAACCGATCGAGGATCCGCTATAATGATACATCCAGATGTACCGGAAGCATTGATTCTAAAAACATGGTGATATTTTTCTTAATATGCTTTTTTAAATATGTGATATAAGGCTGAAGAATTTGGGTTCAGATTGATAAATGTAGAGAAGAACAAGATTTTACTACCCAATAATAATATGATCAACTACAAATCCATGAAGATAAAGAGCATATCCTTCTAATTCACATAAATTCAAATGGATCTAAACCCAAGGTAGATTGTTTACTATTTAATATTTTCGGCACGGAGATTAAGAAATTTTAATTTAGTGTGTATTTTATGAGTTTTAATTGTATAAAGAAAATGACACAGTTTTCGAGGAGCGGTTGGTGGAAAAAAATGAGAATTATCCAAATTTTTGCAAGGCTAGTGAAAGGCAATCGATTTTTATTTTTTATATTTTTCTTATATTGTATTTGAAGAAATAATCTAGTTTTCAAAAATATAAAAATCATAATTTTCTGAGTTCGGAGCGGAACATAATCGAGTGAGAGATAGATTTTTGAAGAGAGAGAGTATAAGAATGTGGGGTTGAGTAATGAGTAAGGGGGACCCACTTCATTTTATGTTTAAAAGTAATTTTTACTATTTTAGGAAAGATGACAGAAATAGCGGGACAGCCCGATTAGGCAAGTAGGACATAAATAGCGGGACAGAGGGAGTATATACTATTAACATTATACATTGACTATCTTTTAATAAAAATTCAATGAATTTATTTTGTTGTTCCTAAATAGTCAAACGATTCATTGTATTAAAATAATGAATTTAATTTATTGTTCCTAAATGTAGTAAAATGATTCATTGTATTTTTTACGGTTCATTTTTTTTAGAGGTTAATATACATTATACTTCGTTCAGGTCGAAAAATTTCTTTAAATTAATATTTCTCTAAGATAATAAAATCTCCTGGTCCCAACTATATTAATTTAGAGAGGTTTTACTGTGTATATTATACATTTTCTAGCTCTAACTAAATATTATCGTTGTAGATGTAAATTTAATGTTGAATTGATTGACTCCAGCTCGAATGTGTATGCATCTGTCTTTGGAAGTAATGCTGAAAAAATAATTGGAAAAACTGCAGTAGAACTTGTTAACATGCAGGAGAAGGTAAATTACAATTTATTATTGGTTTATTTGTCTCAAAATACATGAACTTTTGTCAAATTCCCGTTTTGCACATGAACTTTAAAATATGTCTGTAAATACATGAACTTTCAATTTGTTTGAAATTGCACATAGGTTAAAAGTCCGACGAAATCAAAACTGACATCGCATTTTCCGGCATAACGTATCTGCACACGTGGTAGTCCAGTCAGCATCTAACCAAAATGGTGAATTTTTTTATTTTTGTAAATACACAAACTTTGTAATAATTTTCGTTTTGACATAAACTTTGAATTTTATTTAACTATGCACATAAACTTAGAATTTCATTTTAATTTGTAAATAAGGTTTGAATTTCATTTAAATTTTGTTATGGAAATAAATGTACTTTTATGTAGAGTATGTAGACTCCAAGAAATTTATAGAACTAATCAATATAATTATCGAGTCCAAGAAATTTTTATGTGGGTATGTCCATACTCAATCTCAACATACCCCACATAAAAAAAACACTCGATATATATTTTTTAGTTCTACAAATTTATTGAAGTAGACAAGTGCTACATAAAAAGTACATTTATTTCCATAGCAAAATTTAAATGAAATTCAAACTTTATTTACAAATTAAAATGAAATTTTAAGTTTATTTGCAAATTTAAATAAAATTCAAAGTTCATGTGCAAAACGGAAATTGTTATAAAATTTGTATATTTATAAGAAAAGAAAAAAAAAAAACAGTCTTTTGGTTCGGTGTTGATTGGACTACCACGTGTGTAGATAAGAGTTTTGTCCTAGATCTGTGAAAGAGATGAAAAATTAATAATCCATCACGATGTAGCTAGGTTTGGAAACCCAAAAAAGTAATTAAATGAAATCCCTATTTACAGAAATATGATAGCTATGTTAAGACATACTATAAATTTTTCGGTACCTTGAATAGAGAATTAAATTTAAATTATATGTAACATATGTACGATGTATCTGATAGGATAAAAGTGATGCCCCTGACACTATCTATATTCGCAGTTTGTGAAAATATATTACATTTGTAGTTTACGGATAATAAACATCATACATAAACAATGCCAAGGCAGGCCAACAGATTCAAGGTAATACGCAGCCAGTCACCCAGGACAATACTATACGCACATACCAAGTAGGGACAGCTGTAGAACTAAGAAATTAAAACAACTAATAGATTCCAACGACATAATATGATGAAATTTGAGATACTACAACTTTTGTACGATCGATCATATGTTCCCTCTGCATCCGACAAAAAGCAATAAGATCAACGAAATACATACTACATTATAGTAGAAAGATATCTTGCATGAATCAATAGTTCCGTACATATTCCAACAGTTCTGTACTTAAATTCAGATAGATTTTCTTACAACCTAAACCTCCTTATAAATTCATATGGTTGGAAGTAAAATATTTAAGAAATAAGGGCAACTAACAATGGGAGAGAAATACTTTTTAAAATAAAAGAACAACTCACCTCATGTGATCGACAATATATAATCCTTTGGAGCTGTACAATAATCATACATCCGCTAATCTGAAGATATCACGAAATACTACATTCCTAGTTTTGCAGTCGGTTTTAACCTCTGACAAGGTTGGTGGGTAAATCAACACAACTACTTGATTAGATGTCTTTGCTCTTGACAAAGCTACATATAATTAGACATGCTCACTCAAATAAACTCCAACATAATCTAATGTTTGACCTTCAGCTTTGTTAATGGTCATTGCCAAACACTGTTTCACAGTCCTACAAAATGGGATTCCATTCTTCTCGTCATCTGGACTATTTATGTGAATCATTGGTAAGAAAAAACATTTTCCTTTCTGTGATTTCTACATATATGGACTTAGCTCCTACTTCTTTACATATTAACCTTGTTCCGTTGCATAAACCTTCTACTGGATTTATATTACGTAGTACCATGACGGGACAACCCTTTTCAAGACTAATTTATGAAGCGACAATCCATTTGGTGTAAAGGTGTTTAAAGATTCTTCGGAATCAGCTTGGTGGTATTCATTTAGAGTTTTATCACAGATGGTATAGATGACTGTTTCAATGGGAAACTGTTCAATGATGATAGAATTAATGTCATCAACAGTTTGATTTCTTGGGCATAGGATGCTTCTGTTTACCATCACATATGGTTGTCGGATGAATATGTTACACAGATTAAGCATCAAGAAAATTATTATAACCATTTCATTTACAAATCAGACAAATTCGTGAAATTAATTAGAAGAATGTAACTAATTAAATCATTTAGTTTTACTAACTTGTACTTTATTAAATAATGTTAGACTATGAAACAAGGTGAAAATCTAAGAATTATAGAAACGTCAAATAATAATATTCTCGAGATGAACATAATTAAAAGTACCTGTTCAAAGTACGATATATCGTCATCATAAGGCAACATAATCTCATACGGCATAAAAAAAATTCTTAGACCATTAATGGAGGTTAAAATTAAAGAATTAATACAGAAGCCTAAAATAATAACATTATGTATTAGCATAATTAAATTTACCTGTTGAAGGAAGATTTATCGTAAGGCAACACAATCTCAGATGGCAGAACAATATTTTCTTGTGAATCAGATTGTATTAAACCTTCTCTAATATTTATTAAAAGTGATGATAATGTAGGATCAAGATTTGCACACATGTTCTCTGTCAGCCGAAGTTTAGTCAAAAGTGGCCAGATATTAGTTTGCAAAATGCAACATTTGATCAATGTTTCTATTGTCGCATGTTTTACAATAGGGAGTGTTTGTCTGAATACAACTAGTTTACCGCCTAGAGGAAGATCGTTGGACATGATATCTCGCAGCAACTTGTCTACAGATTGAATTGCATCCTTGCTTGCCATTGCTGCTTCATCCCGTATAATAAACTTTGCATCCCATATAATAAGCTTTGCATGTTTAATCAACTTCGCAACACTGTTGTGTTTACTAAGACCACAAGTTTGTCCTTTTGAGAAGTCTAGGGGTATTTTAAATCAAGAATGTGCCGTCCTGCCTCCTGGAAGAAGTGATGTTGCGACTGTAGAAGTTGCAACAGCAAGAGCAATTCTATTATGAGCTCTGATTGCAGCGAGTAATGCTCGATATAAGAAGGTTTCGCCTGTACCCCCAGGTCCATCAACAAAAAATGAACCAACTGCATTTGGATTAATAGCAGACATAATTATGTTACATGCGTGCTGTTGGCTCGCATTAAGTTGAAGATGAAGGTTTCGTTCCAAATCATTAACCAGAATATTACGTTCAAACTCAACTTCTCTTGTCAATCTAAAAGAAACATCCTCTTCTTAGGTAGATGGAAGAACAAAGAACTCATTTATATGTCAACCCATCTATTGTAAATACGTATCAATATTGTCTTGAGTTTTTCTTTTCTTTTTAGATCCACATCACTCAATCCAGATCTAGAATGATGTTGAAACCGGTGGTGTTAAACCTGATGTTTCAAATCGAGAGAAATCGACGATTACATCGATTGAAAAATATGAATGATTACCTATCAAACGAATTGTATAAATAAATTCTAAATTAAAAAATGTTATTGAGGATCAAGTTCTTCTATATTTTCAGTTATATTTAACATATACTCCAATTTTTATTTAGATAAAAAAATCTAACAATTTTGTTATGTTAAACCGATGAAATTTTAGAATATCAAACGTTATTTAATAATTGATACCCCTCGCAGAATAAATAACAAGAACATAAATTTATTTCGACTACGGTGATATGAGAATCAACCGTGAGAGTAATTAAATATATTTTATAATAATATTTTGTTCACCCTATATATCATTTATTATTATTTATAAATTGAATTGACTTATTTCGAATTCGAAATGTATTTTTAATTTTTTTAACAATGAATTCAAATTAATTAGTAACTAAAATTAAAATTTAAAAAATCGTAGTATTTTCAAATTGTATGGTATTTTGGGCAGCGGCGGGGCGACAAAGGGTGGAGGAGATGAAAAAGATGGAGGAGAAAGGAGAAGGCGTAGATATCGATCCCACATAGGGATGGGAAAATTGCAGGTCAGGTCCGGATATCATACTATACGGACTCGCACGGGTCTGTAAAATTGGACCCGTACGTTGGAACTGAGGGACCTGCTCCGCCCCGTGGACCCGCACGGGTCTGTAAAATTGGCCCCGGAATCGGACCCGCACGGGGCGGATCCTACCCGCCCCGGCCCGAACCAGACCTGCCTATTTATTTTTTTTCATTTTCTTTCACTAATTAAAAAAAAAATCACCACCTTCAGTACGAAATAATCAAGTCCTCTCATTGACAACACTACTAACTACAATAAACATTAAAAGCAAAACAAACAACAATTTAACATGTCCAACACAAAACAAATAATCATTTAACATGTTCGAATGTTAAAAAAAAAACAAGATTCAAATCACAAATTCATAAATTCATAAAGTTGTCCATAGAGAGAAGTAGAAAATTTCCTCCAAATCACCACTTGATCACCATTGCAAGACAACCAAAACACTCCACCTAACAAAGATTAAAGAAGAGTCATGTACTCTCCAATACATATCCTAATACATATTAAATTCAAGCTAATGATTTACAAATCCACTTTGGAGACTACTAGGCTTCCTTCATTCCTTGTCATCACCGACATTTTGAAGAACAGTAACACGTGTTTTTTTTCTCTACGTACAATAATAAAGAATCAATCAAAATCTACAAACACAAAACTTAATATATATAATAAGGTAATAAAGTTAATGTACTTACCATCCAATAGCCAACTTTCAGTGCACATAAGTTTCTCAACTGTTTCTAGAGCCAATTTAGAACGCTGTGGAGAAATAACCCTACCGCTTGTGCTAAAAGCAGACTCTGAAGCAACTGTGGACACCGGAATAGCTAAAATATCCCGAGCTACCTTATGCAAGATAGGAAATTTAGCCTTATTAGCCTTCCACCAAGCCAATGCATCAAAGTCATCTGAATGCGATAGTGTGTCATCATCCAAGTAAAGGTCCAGTTCTGACCTTGTTGGTTTCCTCTTCTGCTTAGAAGCATATAAGTTGAACTTATTGAGAGAAAATGCTCCTGAAGGCTGAATATCTGATGAGCTAGTACTTATCTGACTTTCATCTTGTGCCCATTCCTTTTCTTCATAATGATCCATCAACTTACGCAACACATTACGAATCTTCTCAATCTCATGGTCAGTAACTATCTGTTCCTTTATATTTCGGGGAAATAACAATCAAGAATATCTATCTTGAACCTAGGATCAAGAACAACTCCCACCTCCATCAAAGAATGCACCTCATACCAATATTTGTTAAACTTTGTGACCATTCTACTTGACATCAATTCAACAGTATCAATACCAGAAGAAGACCAAGTATTCAGTGTTGCCTTGATCTCACATATAATAGGGAAAAACACATTTGCAGTAGGATATCTAGTCCTAGAGAAAATATTAGTAGCATTATAAAAAAATCTCAAGCCTACTGCAAGCTTCCCTAATCAAGGTCCAATCAGACACAAAAGGTGCAAACTTAAATGCCAACTCACGATGCACTAACCTAGCAAATACATTCTTATACTGCAATGCAGTTTGCAACATCAAGAAACTGGAGTTCCATCGTGTTTTACAGTCAAGGATAAGCTTCTTACCGATTGGAGTTTTCAGTTAGCGAGCTATTTCCTCAAACTTCTCCCATCGCTTTTGTGTAGCCATCCAATATGCAACACTATCGTGAACACGCTTCAGTGCCTCTCCAATGACAGTCACGCCATCCTTCACAATCAAGTGCAATATATGTGCCGCGCAATGCATATGAGCTAGGTCACCATCGTACAAAAGTGTCTCTCCACGAATCTGCTCAAGCTTATCAACAAGCAGACGAATCATTGCATCATTAGTTGTACAATTATCCACTGTAATAGTGGATAATTTCCAGTCAATGTACCAATCCACTAGGCATTCCTTCACAGCCTCAGCGAGAACCTCAGCAGTGTGCGGGCATGGTACATAAACAAACCTGTAAATAATAAAAATATTTAGAGAAAAAAGACTATTATATTTATGGTTTGTAATAACTTAAAGAAAACCAATAAAGATTACCCAATGATTCAATTTTTGAGGTTCCAAGTGTTATCTATAAAGTGTGTTGTAACCGCCATGTAGCCTTTGTTTTGATTAGATGTCCACATGTCTATTATTAATGCCACCCGACTATCAAGCTTGTCAAACAAATTCTTGATCTCATCCTTTGATTCCTCATATACGCCAAAGCAATCACTTTTTATGGTAGTCCGACAGACATGCATAAAAAGTGGGTTCAAGATCGCACAAAATGCCCTAAATCCTTCATGTTCCACTATAGATAAAGGATACTCGTGCATTATTATCATCTTAGCTAGCTGTCTACGAGAAAATTCTTGCTTGAAAGTAGTAGGTAGAAGCTCGTGTCCATCCTTGTGAGCGTTGGATACAAGAAGTTGTTGTCTTATTTCTTGGTTTGTCCTTTTATTACAGCTGAAGTAATGTTTCTTTAAATGACTTGTCCCTTTACTTAGGTCCCCACCTATTTGTCTCTTACAATACTTGCATTGAGCTTTTGGTAAAACTACATTATCCTTTTTAATGCTCACCTTGTCAAATTGATTCCACCATGGTGATGTAACTCTTCCACTAGTTGAGCCTTTTTTTTGTGCCTTTCTAGAAGTTCCTTCTCCTTCACTGGATGGTGGCAGCATATCCGAATCAATTTCTTGATCTTGATTTGTGTCTTCATTTGTGAAAGATTTAGAGATGGACCCGATGGTACAGATGGAGATGCAGACTGTTCGACATCGACAATTGGACTAGTAGGATTAGATCCTAAATCTTCCATTAAGCTACAAGTTCAGAAGAATCATCAACTACTGGAGGGCGAACCAGTAAGGGGGGATGGGTTCAAATATCTCATTGGAACAACATAACAAGGGGCTAAGATGTGTAAGAAACATTTGCAAGTCGCAATACAACAGATTGGTAAAAATACCAGGGGAACTTTCCATGTCTTAAGCTTCTGCAGCACAATATCTGTGCTTCAGCTCATATTTTCGTGACACAAATGATCAATATAGAGTTATGAATTAATTTAACCAATTTACTCTTATTTACTAGTAAGGTTTAGTTAAAGTCATAATATTGACATCCCAAAAACAAAAATATGGAGAAGTATATGGAAAACATCAAGCAGTATTCTCATGGGAAACAAACAGGATGCTTCAACAAAAGAGAAACGACAATATGTAGAAGTATATGGAGAAGTATATGGAAAACAACAAGCAGGCTTCTCTTATTTACTCTTATCAACTTCTGCAAGATCAATGACAAACAACAATATGGAGAAGTATATGAAAAAACAAGCAGTCTTCTCATGGGAAACAAACAGGATGCTTCAGCAAAAGAGACAAACGACACAAGCATATCATCATACATATCAAAGGAAAATGATATCTGAAGAGAACGCACCTTGATTCAATTGCGGAAATTCTTCGTAGTTAGGCTTGACTATCCGACACTCTCTTCGCTATTCGATGCCTCCGCCTTGTTCTGAGCGTTGGAAGAGGGCGGCCGGTGGCGGTAGATGACGTCTCTGGAAAGAACGGAGAATCTTGATTCAAGATTAAGATTTTAAGAAGACAAAATTGGATTTTTTAGTCCCAAACTATGCGTGTTTTGTCAATTTGGTCTCTTATTTATTTATTTTAGTTAATTAATTCCCAAATTATAGAATTTTGGATGAATTGGTCATTCCGTTAATTTTTTTGTTAGTTAACTGTTAGTCAACGATTTTTAAAGGGTATTTTCGGTATAATATTATTAAGGACCAAAACGTCCAAATATTGAAAGATTGAGAACCAATTTGACCAATTCTTTTTCTTTAATTTTTTTAAGTTTTTCAAAAATTGAAAAATATTTTAATAATTTTGCTTTTTTTTTTAATGAGCAATTATGTCAATTTTAAATAGGTTGAGGACCATTCCCGTTAATTATGATATATTTGGGGATCATATTACTATGAAAACGATGGATTAAAACATAAAATATATTACTCCATAACCAATTTTTTTCCGAATATTACTATGAAAACAGGGGATTAAAACATAAAATATACGAAGAATTAATGAATAAATCATATTGGAATGAAAACATGTTTTGAATGAAAATCTAATATAGTTTTATTCATTGATTATCAAATATTCTACGTTATTATCTCTCTTTATCATAATAATATATTCGAAAATTTTGATAACAGAGCTATAAAATTTGACGATTATGATCCCAAAATATAGGGATTGGTCTTCAACTTATTTAAAATTGGAGTAGTTGGTCCTTAAAAAAATCAAAACGACTAAAATACTTTTCGATTTCTGTAAAATTAAAAAAAAATCAGTAAAAAAAAAATTGGCCAAATTGGTTCTCAATTTTTTAGTATTTGGACATTTTGGTCATCAATAATATTATACCGAAAATACCCTTTAAAAATCGTTGACTAACAGTTGACTTACCAAAAAATTAATAGAAGGATCAATTCATCCAAAATTCTATAGTTTGGGGACCAATTAACTAAAAATAAATAAATAAGGGACCAAATTGGCCAAACACGCATAGTTTGGGGACTAAAAAATCCAATTTGCCTTTTAAGAAACCCTAGGCGTTACTACGTTAGGACTTAGTACTGGAAAGTTAAGAATAATTCTTTTTTTTACCCATAAAAAAAAGAATGTCCTAAATATATAATAATTTTATTATTCATAGTAATAGTATGTTGATTACTTGATTATATCGAATTAGCGTATTCTTTGGATTATAGAATAGTCCTAGATCACATATAAAAATACGTAAAATAATATTGGATTGTACTATTACACATCAAATATATAAAATGAAAATAACGATAAAAGGCGAAAATAACGAAAATCATTTTTCAAATATATATATATTTTGTTGTTTTTATTCATCGTCTTTCTTTAATTTTTTCAAATATACTTTCATATATTATGAACTTATGAATTGCTTATGCATATGTTATAATTCTTATCAATTTATAAATGAAGTTCATAAATAATAAGATAAGAGTATATTTTTTCACCTGTATCAATAATTTTCTTACATGAACAAATATATATTTTGTTGCTTTTGTTCATCATCTTTATTTAATTTTTCAGATATACTTTCAAATGTTATGATTCTTATGAACTTATGAATTTCTTATGCATATGTTATGAGTCCAAATTCCAATTGTTCATTAGTCATGAAAAAATTCAATTTTGAACTTGTAATTATTCATTAATACTTATTTGTAGTACAAAAAAGTTAATTTCATTTTCGAAATACATGTTTATGATTACAATTTTAAATATAAAATACTGAAATCTAGAAAGTTAATATTAATATTAATATTTATATTTTATAAGCTAAATTTTTGTTAGATGTATTTTCACTTGTTATAAAAAGTTTTTAATTGTATTTGTTCATTAACATAATTGTATTTACACATATAATCCATTTAAATTACAGAATAGAAATAAAAAAATGCATTTTAAATATATATTTTAAAAATACTTATTTTATAATGTAGAAAATGTTAATTTAATTTTTGAAATACATGCTCATGAGTCCTGATTATAATTTTGAATATAGTATATTGAAGTTTATAAAAGTAAATATTTACATATTATAAGCTAATTATGTTAGATGTATTAATTTAGTGTGTTATATTTTTATATATTAATATTACTATATATGTGAAATAATAACGAATGTGTGCATTAGCTCAAATGAATAAGTTCATGTAAGAAAATTATTGATGCGGGTTCGAATCCCGCTAATAACATTTTTACAATTTTAATTTATTGCAAAGCGGGTCCGGGGCAATTCTAAACGGAGCGACTCTCCAAGGGGCAATGCGAATCCCACACAAATTTCCCCCAATACAATGTTCTTAAATTCAGAGTTTTGAGTAATAATCAAGGCAAATTGGATTTTTTAGTCCACAAACTATGCGTGTTTGGTCAATTTGGTCCCTTATTTATTTTTTTTAGTTAATTGGTCCCCAAACTATAGAATTTTGGTTGAATTGGTCTTTCTGTTAATTTTTTGGTAAGTCAACTGTTAGTCAACGATTTTTAAAGGGTATTTTCGGTATAATATTATTGAGGGTCAAAACGTCCAAATACTAAAAAATTAAGGACCAATTTGGCCAATTTTTTTTTTTACTGAAATTTTTTAAATTTTACAAAAATCGAAAAGTATTTTAGTCGTTTTGATTTTTTTAAGGACCAACTACGCCAATTTTAAATAAGTTGAAGACCAATCCCTATATTTTGGGATCATAATCGTCAAATTTTATAGCTCTGTTATCAAAATCTTCGAATATATTATTATGATAAAGAGAGATAAAAACGTAGAATATTTGATAATCAATGAATAAAACTATAGTAGATTTCCATTCAAAACATGTTTTCATTCCAATATGATTTATTCATTAATTTTTCGTATATTTTATGTTTTAATCCCCTATTTTTATAGTAATATTCGGAAAAAAATTGGTTACGGAGTAATATATTTTATGCTTTAATCCATCATTTCCATAGTAATATGATCCCCAAATATATTATAATTAACGGGAATGACTCTCAACCTATTTAAAATTAGCATAATTACTCCTTAAAAAAAAGCAAAATTATTAAAAATATTTTTCGATTTTTGAAAAACTTAAAGAAAAAAATTGGTCAAATTGATCCTCAATCTTTCAATATTTGGACGTTTTGGTCCTCAATAATATTATATCGAAAATACCCTTTAAAAATCGTTGACTAACAGTTGACTAACAAAAAAAATAACAAAAGGACCAATTCGTCCAAAATTCTATAATTTGGGGATTAATTAACTAAAATAAATAAATAAAGAATCAAATTGGCCAAACGCACATAGTTTGAGGACTAAAAAATTTAATTTGCCAATAATCAATGATTCAATATACTAGACTACTAGTATAATACTTCTGTTTTGGGCTTTAGCCCAAACCAAACCCATCACAATATGAACGGAAGAGTTGTAAAACCCTAATTCCACCCATTCCAATTTCTGCTGCGAGCTAAGAGGGTTTAATCTCCCCAAATCTGCTGCGGAATTTATCCTTTTCCGTTTGTAGAACTAATTGTTTTTAGTTTTTTCGTTGTGTTGAACTGGGAAGAAGATGGGGCGGGCATACAAAATGAAGGGGCAGAAAAGGAAGAAGAAAGAGGAGAAATACGATAAAGAAGATGAAGAACCGAAGCAGTTATTTGACAATGACACCCCGCAGCCTTTGAAGAAAGTTAAGACGGACGGCTCGGGTTCGGGAAAGGAGGAGAAATTGGAGAATGTGGTTGATGATATGCCTGGAATTCCGATTGTTCTGGCGGATACGACGGCGAATAAGCCGAATGTTATCTTTGTCCTCGAAAAGGCCTCTTTGGAAATCGCACAAGTTGGGAAGGTTTGTTTGTGAGAGAAGGATTGGAAATTTACTTTTATATGCGTTTTGATTTCTAACATCATTTGAGTTTCGTGGTGGTTGTTTTCGTGGCAGACCTATCAGCTTTTGAGTTCCGACGAGCACAAAAATTACCTGGAGAGGCAAAAAAAGAACCCTGCAGATTATCGGCCTGATATTGCTTTTCAGGTTTTAGCCATGTTCACTAATTTCTTAATAGTGTTTTTGTTTGACGATACTAATGTAGTTGTTTGAACTGAGACGTATATGATTTGATTGCATATCATTTATAAGGAAAGAGTTGGCACCTGATTGATGATAGCTTTTAGGGGACTTATTTGTATTTGAGTGGCTTTGCTTTTGAAGATTAGATAATCCCATGAAGCTCGGATCTTGTAGGGCTGGGCCAATTAGCTCTCTACCTAAGTAATGCTTGTGTAATAATACAAATGAAGTATTGTCAGCACTTCCGCGTGAGATTTGGAATACTACTGAGAAAAATTAGCTCTATCGGCAGTTATGAGTTATACCTGATGTCAGGATGTGGCTTTTGGTGAAACGAGTTAAGGATGATGAGCCTGTCTAGACTCTTATCTTGCAGCAGTTGAAGTCCTGCATTTGCTTTGATATGTTAAATCATTAATTTTTACTATGTGTTCTTTTCCACACAGTTTGCAAAAACTTCACTCTGAGAACTGACAGATTCTAGGAGTTTCAGTGGTTAGAGATTTTGATTCTTGAATGCCAACCTAGAACTGATTTCCTTTCACCAACAACTCATATGCATAACTTGGTTTGTCTTCTTGTTAAATATGCTCTCCAACAGTCAGTGTTCTCAGATTTAGGGATATTTATTCATTTTCTAACGCTCTCAACATATTGACATTTTTAGGCAATTCTAACAATTTTAGATAGCCGTGTGAATAAAAGTGGGAGGTTGAAAGCTTTATATGTGAAGACACAGCAGAATCTTCTTATAGAGATAAATCCCACTACACGTATTCCAAGGACGTATAAGAGGTTTGCTGGTATCATGGGTGAGTATGGCTGATTAAAGAAAAGCACAATTTGCATATATTCATCCAAAAATTTATTGTTGCTAGATGGTTCTTCTAATTGTTCTTATCATTTTTTTTTTGCAGTACAATTGTTGCAAAGCATGTACATTAAAGCAAATGGTAAGGGTGAAAAGCTTTTGCGCCTCATCAAGAACCCCGTGACCCAGTATTTACCAGTAAACAGTCGTAAAATAGGTGAACCAAATTTCCCATGTTTGATATGTGTATGTATTGATGGTACTACTACCTTACTAAGTTGCAAGTGGTTTTGTTTGACATCAGGTTTCTCGCATAGTTCTGAAAAATTGGTTGATATGTACAACTACGTTGGTACTATCAACAACGAATTGGATCTAGTTTTTGTGGTATGTTACAAATATTCCTATTTACCTTTTCCCATTGTTTTTATTCCATTTTAGTTGTATGCAATATTCATTTAGCTAAGGTTTATCAACATCCTTCTATGGTGTATTGCCAGGTAGGCGCAATGTCCCATGGGAAAATTGATGAAGATTATGTTGAAGATTATCTTTCAAGTAAGCAAATCTCTTTGGTCTTTAGTATCCTTCAAATATGCAAGTGCTGTAACGTCCTACACACCTCTACGCCCTGTAATTAAAGTTACTTCGTGGAACCATAATTATCGGCACAAGATTTTCTGTGTTGATGCTGTTGAGATATAGTCTCAGCAGGATCATAGAGTTAAAAGTGCTTGAACCATATAACCTATTCTTGTCCTTATTTCGGATTCTCGTCTGTGTTTGTATTCTGATACTATTGGTGCCTGCATGCAGTCTCTGAATATCCATTGAGTGCTGCGTACTGCATTTCGATAATTACAACGGCCCTAGAGCGAAAGTTCAAGATCTTGTAATTTGTAGTCAGATCCCAGTGGCTGCAGTTTTATCCGTGCATTTCCAAGCAGCGGCTCTATCATTCTTGGGCAGGGATGCAGTCGTTGTGTTGCCTAGTTTTATTTTATATTAAATTTGGAACGTCGAATGTGATAGATTTTCTCAAGTTGTGGTGTGCATTAAAGCCATTGAATATTGGATAGTTCAAAAGTAATTCTTCTTGTTGTTGCTTCACTTTTTGGTTAGTTAAACCTCCTTTTAAGTTTTCGGTTCTTAATATTTTAAAATACAGTATTATTGTTTCATAGCCAGTTGAGTTTATGATAAAATTATTGCAAGTTTGCAAATCCACTTTGTTTCCCGGACTTGAATTTAGTTGCTTTGCTCATGTAATCACAATTCATGAGCAGCAGATATTATCTTTATATGCTACTTACGGAAAAATAATTAGTTTCACTTGTTACGTGATAAGTATGAAGATAATATGACAAATCCAGTAGTATATATGAATTTGTATCAGATATGATCATATAATAATAATAATGATATCAACAGGAATACCTTCATACTAACTTGTATCGCTATCTAATAAATATCAACCTTTTATTATTAAAAAAAAAAACTAAAAGTAATGTGTAGTAAAGCGTGGAAATGTAGCGAAAATGAAAATCGATCTCTCGTAATTCTCGAAATCATTCAATTTTATTTTAAAGAAACTATATATTTTCGGTAAGAGATTCATATTTTTTTAATTTTGGATTTGTATATGATGATTTCTTGATTTCCATTTTAACTAGAGTTCATCAATAATCCTCAAATTCAAAAAAATTATATTCGTCGTGTTAAATATATATATCCATCGTGTCTAGAAACTTAACACATTTAGTATTTTGGATTGGTTGCAGACTTGCACTATTCTTGAGGTGATGAGATGAATGGAGAAAATGCATATTACATGTTTGTAAAAATTTGTTAGTTGTGAATAATTATGCGCTGAACATTTATAGGTGGTCATAATTTCTCTTGAAGTTGTTTCTATCATTTTCTTTGATTGCAAATTTCATGAAATAAGACTTAGGATATACTTTATCTGAGTACCATTACAATTAGTCACCATGTTATTGATTTTGGTTTCCACTTATTCTTTGTAATTCAGAGTTTCTTCAATATTTTAAAAATGTTTTGGAAGAAGAGAAGTGCTCATTCTAAGATTACTGAGAGACGCAATGCTCCGACATTCTTCATTTTGAGTCCGATTTGTGACCCAACTTTAAATTCAACATTTCACGATAATTCTTTAGAGAAAATGAGAATATGATAGAACTCACCTGTGTATTTGACGGAATATAACGGAAATCTATTTAAAGAGGAAAATCGTAACTCGTTAAATTGTTCAGGAGGGAGATCCCCAAACTTAATAGTTCGGGGGCATATTGCACCTAGACCGATAGTTTCTTTTGGGTTGTTTAACGCTATTTTCGCTTTAATTTATGCAGGTTTTATAATTGATATTTATTTTAGAGTGAGTCTCTTGTACATCCGGTTGCATGTACAACCGAATGGGCCACACCCACATCATAATCATGCAGCCCACACACTAGCTCCTTGCCAGCCCACATTTTTCTTTTTCAGCACATCACCAAACGCACACTCCACTCCCAAGCACACATTACTTTTTATTTTTTTCTTTTAATTTTTTTAACAAATTCAAATACTTTTTTAACACTTTAGATCATCTCAAATTTCAATGGAAAGTATAATTTTTTGGTTCAATTAAGAAATTTTATTTTTATTTTTTTCTTTTTCAATATATATTGAAATATTTTTTTAGTATTATTTAATTTTATATAAATCTTAAATTATTTCATGATATTCGAGAATTTTAATAATAACCAATTGATATTTTTTCAAATCAATTTTTTTAAATAATGTATTAAGTTTAATGATACACTCATTTTAAGAAAGTAATACAATTGTTCAAAACAAGTGATAAATTTGTTTATAACATGTGATATTTTTATTTCCACAAATTGATAGTATTTCTTAAGATCAAGTGGTACTTGTTTCCATGTTAAATGATACTTCTATTAAAACCAACAATATTTTTGTTCATAATAAGTGATACTTTTATTCATAGCAAGTGATACATTGATTAATAACAAGTGATACTCTTATTCAGAACAAGTGATATATTCAAAATAATTGATATTTTTTTCACGGAAAGTAATACTTTTGTTAAGAACAAGTAATACTTTTATTCATAGCAAGTGATACTTTGATTAATAACAAGTGATACTCTTATTTAGAACAAATGATATATTCATAATAATTTGATGGTCTGCTGAAGGTTGGCATGGATGGTGAGAGGTATGAAGACAGCCACGTGGCAATTGGATTTGGGAATGAGGTGGCTTTACCAATTCTACATAATGAATGGCGTGAGAATTTGAGTGACGAAGATGGTGTAAAGTTAGTGGAGAAATGCATCATGCATGCGTGTAGTTCTTATTACACCATCTCTCAACAAACTGCAGATTGCAAAGATAACAGACAAGGGCTTCACGCTCTCTCAACCATATTCGTTAAACATCTTTTTAGGGACTTTGCTTGCCTTTTTGCTTACCTGAGTTTCGGCTTCTTAATATTTTGTTGCACAAATAAACTTATTAGTGTTTTTTTACCCTCATTAATATGCCCAACTCGAGCTATTAAAAATTCACCTAAACTCGAACCTTCACGGGTTATTAAACTATCGGATCAAAGAAGCCTACGAAATAAATGACAAATACTCCCTCCGTCCCGTTATTTGTGGCTCAATTGGTTTCGGCACGGGAATTAAGAGAGTAGATGATAAAGTATGAGAGGGGTAGATGATAAAGTATGAGAGAGAAAATGAGTAAGATAATGAGAGAGTATGAGAGAAATGATGATAAAGTAGAAGAGATATTGTAATAAAGTAGGAGAGAGAAGATAATAGAGTAGAAGATATGATAATAATTTTTTACCAAATTAGGAAAGTGGACACAAATAACGGGACACCCTTTTCGGGAAAGTGAGCCACAAATAACGGGACGGAGTGAGTACTTTTTAAATTTTCATATCTAGAAATTATGTACTCCGTCCGTCTCATAGATCTTGTCCTATTTTTCTGATCGGGGTGTCATATAGATCTTGTCATGTTTCTTAAAATGACAAAATCTTGTGGTTATGATTTACACACAATTTGAGAGACCTACCACGCCAAGAAAAATGAGACAAAATCTATGGACGGAGGGAGTATATATACGTTCTCATAGGATCTTTTGTCCCACATTCTCGTATGTCCGACTATCATTTTCAACTGTAAAGACCTAGGTGTTTACGGTTATAATTTTAAGGTTGTATACCAGTTTGGATTCTATCACACAATTTGTGTCCCATTGGTATCCCACTATCATTTTCAACTATAAACACCTAGATGTTTACGACAACTTTAAAATTTAAATCGATGTTTACATATGAAAATGATAGGGTGACACAAATTATTACAGTTAAAAATGGTAAGAGAATACGACATGTTACTCTTCTCGCAAACAGTTGCGCTTTAACACTATCTTTACTGTTCCTATCTACAGTTGTGGAGTGAAATAGGACTATTCCCCTATATACTAAAAATTTCTGAAAAAAAAAAGTTTGCTTTATCATTAATCATTTTCTTAATTTAATTTTAATAAATCGGTAGCTTTAATGTCATTCCCCAAATTCCCGAGGGAAGGCAACTGGGCCGGAGCGCGACTGGGGAGGGGTGAAAGAAGCGGGGAAAGAAAAGGGGAAAAACAAACTTATTTGGACTCAGTAGAACAGCCGAGATCCGTATTTCGAGAGACTTGAAATTCGGTAAACTTATATTTATATAAGTAAGATCCAACTACCTCGGTAGAAACAAGAGAGGTAGTGTGTAATATACGACGGAAACGTCTCAAACAGACGGATAGTTGAACAAAATAGAAAACTCGGTCGAGATTTCATAATAGGCTCGACTCAGGCACCTCCACTCCCGCACTTCCATCTTCAGTCTGTAAAATATTTTGAAAACATTTGGGCTGAGCACTAGTGTACTCAGTGGGTGAATCAATTCATAAACATTTTTATAAATAATTTATCCATGCATAAATCGTATGACTTGGAAGGTTTTTAAACAAAAGTCACTCCCAATCATATTAGCATCATTTACTTATGTGCGCGCGTTGTCACGTTCTACTGTTACTCTCACTTTACCCCTTCCTTCCTTTCGGACTTTGGGTACAGCCTAGTGAGTCCCACAATCATTCGATCTCGGGTCATCACCCAGAGATCCCAACCGTTAGACTTAAAGCCGAAGCCCATAGGTCCTCTCCCTTAGTTAGCACACAATGGAGATCAACCCATTGCACTACTAACAATGATGTACACAATTCTCGCTAGCGTTTTAGGCCAGTCAAGAATCTCGATCGATTAAGTCAGAGCATTAAACAAGTAGAACGCACAAAAATATTTTCATGGATAAACATAACATTTCATAGAGCTTAATAACTCAAAATAGTTTTGAGAAAGAAAAACCCACCTTGTTATACTTTACTGAAATGTTTCGGTCCTTCTCTGGTCTTTCAGTTTAATCCTCTTCTTAACTCTTTCTCAAAGTCTACTCTGTTCTCCTGAATTTGAGTAAAATTTTCAGCAGGATCATCTACTATTTATAAAACTTTTTAAGCTGCTGAGTCCTTCATGCTAGGCGTAGGTATAGCTTTGCATGGTAATAGGCTATACGTTCCTGCTGATTCCATGTGGCCAAATAAATTCTATTCAACTCCTTCTCTTCTAGAAGGTGAAGTATTCAATTTGACTTTGGCCTCTTTATAAAGAATTATAATCTTAAGGTATTTCAACCACATACGTATACATGCCTACACCCTTCATTGTACACTTCATTCTTTTCGTGATAATTAAGTGTAATTAACCCGAGGGTTATTACATTTAAGTTTGTGAAGATTTTAGTGGATGACCAACAAAAAACATTACCTTATGACGTGCAAATCGAGAGGGCGATACTCTTGCCAGCAATTCTATCATCTTAGGCGCCGAAGACAAAATCAACTGCACCGGGCTTGAGCACTATGTCTGATTTCCAAAAATCCTTGGCCTTGGCGAGTCCAAACCTTTGATGCTTCAGATTAACAGATCCATGGAATGGACCTTGTTATCTCGGTGCATCAGGTTTGTATACTAGGAGCTTAGACTTTCATATAAAAAAAAAGTTTATTCTAAGTTCATTACAAACTAACATTGTCATTCTCTCTACTTCTAAGTTTAAGCTACAAATTACCGAATTACAAATGAGTTTTTGTTCTCAGTTTCCTCTCTTAAGGGAAAAACTTTTTGGTTTTCTTTTTCTTTCGATGTAAATTAGAGTTAGTTGTGGGAAAAAATCTTTGAATTATGTTGTTGATTAGAAACTCTTATATTTTAACGAGATATATACAAAATTCTTCTATTCTGGGTCTTTTGAAGTATGTTATTGACTATAGATTCTTTTATGTTTTAGGTAGATATATACAAAATATTTATGTTTTTTTGCAATTCTGTGTGGATTAAGAATAATGGCATAAATGACTTATGGTTGTTTTCGAATTTCTTTGTTGTGTGGCAGCTTTAATAGAGGATCTACAAGGAAGAGGGGCGGTGGGCGTGTGGCTTTCAAGAAGAGCGGGAGAAGTAGATATAATATATTTGTCTAATATGAATTGATTATTGGAATCTAACTATGGTTAGGGTGACTTTGGAATATCTATAGCGTGCTGACTACCAACTCTGCAATTTGGTTTGATTCAACTGTTTTAACATCAATAGATGGTTTTTTTTCTCGGAACTGTTTTTTCTTGAAGCATCTTAAACTCTGTATGTAAATCCAATAAATTTCTGTTTAGCTATTTATGGTGGCATAATTTATCATTATAGAATTTTTCATAGTGGAGCTTTAATAGACAAGGAAGAGGGATGGTGGGCATGTTGCATTTCCATAGTTGATAACAAATTATAGGTGAGAAAAATTGATTATAGGGTTGATAACAACGGATCGCCATGGGGTTACTTTGGTATTTTGCATTTACTTTGATTGATGTTTTTTAGAAGATACTTCTTTCATATGAGGCAAACCAATAGTATGAATCAAAGGAATTCATCACCATAAATCAAATGTCGAGATGAATTAAAAAAAATGAATAGGAATGAAAATACAAAGAAATGAAAGGGTCGGGTATAATTTATTTGTATATATACAATTTGAACCAAATTTGGCCTACCTAGTTCTCCTGTAGCTGAAACCTCCGGAACCGCAAGAATCCTCAATTAATAGAATGGGATTCCAACTCAGCACCTATATATTATGAAAACAATGAAGAACTACTAAAAACTAATTGTTTGACTGAATTGATTTTTTACAAGTTCGAAGTGATTTCTCAACAAGCATAAAAAGTACACGGTAAAAAAAAATTATATTACAATTTAAAAATGAAACAATTGTCAACCTCACATCACAAAAACATTATTACTGAAGCAAAATGATACCTATAAGGGAAAAAAAAAGTTTTCAAATAAAAAATTGTAAGAAATAATTTTTGATAATATTTTAAAAAATCACAATTTCATTAGTATTTATTTAATCAGGCAACGCGGTGGATAATTTCTAGTGGTGTGGTATTTATAAGAAAGATTGTTGAGGTTGTGGAATAGTGCATTTTTTTTTCTTTTTTTATTATGTGTTTGAATTCTGTTTTTTAATAGTCACTGGGCCGGGCATTTGGGCCAGAACTTGTTTTGAGTCTAATAAATTTTGAGTCGAAACTGAGTTAATCATTAGGGGGTGGTCATTCAGGCCCATCTCAGTTCCAATAAGTATTATTATTAGTAGCATAAATTTATTGTACGCCACTAAGTTGTTCTATTATCCTATTTAATTATTCTAATGTTGTCCTTTGGATTGAGGTGCTTTACTTGTCTTTAATTAACCAAATAATTTATTTATTTCGTTAATGGGATTGTTAGGCATGGAAGGGTGTTAGGCATGATTTCCATGACTCCTAACCAAACAAACGAATCCTTCATTGGAATTGCAGTTTTGGATCATACCATTTATATCCACATACATTTCTTATCATTCTTACTTTTTTACTAGCAATTAAACTACAAACCATAGAAAAGGACAATTTACATTTCGCACTAAACAACTCGATTTTTCGTTTATTCTTTATTTTTCACATTTATTGTTGAAATAATTAATATTCCATCTCATTTAATTTTAGTAATTTAATTATTGAGTGGGCTACGCCAACGTGCAACTTATTGTCTTTTTCCTAAAGAGAGATTAAAATATTGTTTTTTAGTTTTTTTTAATGAAACTGTTTATTTTATTTTTTTTAGTTGATAACAGATTTGTCGGTTTGCGTCTTTGGTCCTTTTATCTCATTTTGATTTATGGTTATTGTATCAGTATGCTGAAATTTATTTTGTATATTTGTTACCTCTTACCACAATATATAGAATCATAAACCAAGTATTTTACATTGATGAGTTAGAAGGAAAATATGATAAGAGCATCATTTGTACTTAGATTCGTTTGAAAAAATAGATTAAGTTAGTGCTTATGTTATAAGCATTTTTGACATAAATGTTTAAATTAAACAAATTAATTGTGTTTGGATGTATATGCTGATAATACACTGACATAATAGCACAAAATAATAAATAATAAATATAGCTTAAAAATTTATATGCATGAGTCAAGATTCGATGGAAGGATTTCTACATAAGTTTCGAATAAGCTATTATTACGAACTTTAAAAAGAGATTATGGAAACTTATATAAACTTTCAAGCTTGCATAAATGCTAATTTTCCAGCATAACATCAAATTATTGAGTTATTCATAAGCTTTTTCAAACAGATCTTAATATGATTTGGACATATAAGCATGACAATATCTTTTCATGAAGTACAAATAAAATCGGAAATCTAAAAATGTCAAACTTGTTATTGACCCTAAATCAAAATAATGTAGTTATTGAATATCATATAACTCTTAAGTTGCGTGTGTACAATATCTAAATCTGGATATAAAGAACTGCAGATTAGTTGTATGGAGGATGAACTTCCCACTTATGTTTGTATTACCAAACACTACAATCCCAAGTTTGGTTGGAAGCAATATTCTTTCTGCATATATCATTATTTTATAAGATACGGTTGTTACTTAAAAATGGGTTTTCATTATAAAATAAAACCATGATATTATATATATTAAAAGTAGATCTCATGCACAAAGCATATCTCTTAAACAAAACTGCAGTGGCTGGAGGTTCAATGCATCTCATCTGTTAAACTTTGTTTATTTATTTATTTAACAAATCAGTTCAACAGCTCATTCGAACTTCGTTATAGAGAGAGAGAAAGTTGCAAATTGATCAAATAATTACACGCTTGTAGTATTAGTTTGTATCATTATATTTATATTTTGACTTAATTATACTGATGTATATTGAAATAAAATAAAAAGCTGACTTTAACACAATTACAAGGACAAGAAAAAGTCAAAAGTTAAACTCGATTGCCTTTGACTTTTTAAAAACTTTTAACTAGGGGTGTTACGGTATACCGAAAAATTGGTATACCGCACGTACCGTACCGAAAAAATACCGAAAATACCGAAAATTTGATATACTGTGATTTTCAATATGGTATGATACCGTACCGAAGTTTTTCGGTACGGCAACGGTATGAGATTTCTCATACCGCGGTATACCGTTGCATACCAAAAATTCGGTATGCAACGGTATACCGAACATACCGAACCTCGGTACATACCGTGTACCGATATACCGCGGTACACACGGTATACCGAAGTAAACCGATTCATACCGAACATCGGTATATACCATATACCGAAATATACCGATTCATACCAAATGTCGGTATATGTCGTATACCGATATATCGAACTATACCGATTCGAACCGAACTATACCGATTCATACCAAACTATACCAATTTGTACCGAACTATACCGATGTATACCGAACTATCCATTATACCAATCTTAATGTTATACTCCCTCCGTCCCATTATTTATGTCCCATTGAGATTGGGCACGGTAATTAAGATAGTAGAGGTAAATGTATAAAGTTGTGGTGTAAAAGTATAAAGGAGTGGGGTCCACTTGCTTAGATTGATTGTGGTCCACTCATTTATTTCCTTATTTGGTATGAGACATAAATAATGGGACAACCAAAAAAGGCAAGTGAGACATTAATAATGGGACGGAGGGAGTATTATACATTTATAGATTAACGTTTGTCTAATAAATTAACCGTAGTCCGTACATACCACTTAAATGACATAACTTTATTTAGCAAAATTCGCATTATTTATTTATTAAACCATGAAATGAAATCAAAAAATTTTAAATTACATAAGTAATGCATACCAATTATTTGAATAGTTTTTTGAGATGTTTGATGGAATTTGCCCTTGCTGGGTTGTGTTTTATTTTATGTATTAGCATGTTCTACTGATTATCTTAGACACTTTTTTTGGATGAGATTTGCATGTTTTCTGCATCGGCATATTCTATTTCATGACAAGTTGTTTTTCGGTATATCATGTGCTTTGGTATAATGTTATATTTTCGGTATACCGTCCGTTTTGGTATACCGTTTGCTTTGGTATATCGAAACTTTTGGTATACCGAAGTACGGTATGGTATACCGAAAGAGCGGTATGGCAACGGTATGGAGATTGCTCATACCGAACTACGGTATACCGAAGTTATTGGTACGATAACGGTATGCATTTTTCCATACCAAATATTTTCGGTACGGTAAGCGGTATGAGAAAAATGTTACGGTATACCGTACCGAACACCCCTACTTTTAACGTCTTTATCCTCATTTTCTCAGCACTTAATTCTTATCATAGTAAATAATACTCCTATTATTATTATTATTACTACTACTACTACTACTACTTTATTATTATTATTATTATTATTATTATTATTATTATTATTATTATTATTATTGGGAGATGATTCAGCAGTAGATTGTTTAGAAGATTTGACTGATCCCAAAACCTAATTTGATTAATGAACCATTCCTTTGTATTTGTAACGCCTTGGTCTCTGAGAGTTTCAGACTCAATAGACTTGCCTTCAGCATGGTCCAGGCTTAGAAGTTATGTCTGCTGAATCTGAGTGGACTATCGGCCTCAGTACCATGGAGTGAAGATTCAGTAGTGCTGGACTCAGCAGGAGCACTATACTGAAAGAGTCAGTTGAACTGGACTCAACAGGAGCAGTACATTGAACTCAGAGTCGACCTTCAGTAGAGTTGAACTCAGCAGGAGTATACTACTGAACCCCTGGTCAGACTCAGCAACGGCCTGCCCGTTTCCTTAACTGTCAGTGGTTTTCAAAGTTAAATCAGTAGAGTTGTCCGAGGTCGTACACATCAGAGAAGTCAGCTTTAGTATATCTGCCTTGAAGTTTGAATGTCTCAACAATTTTCTACACCTCGACCAATGACAAGCAGTCAGTTGTCAAAGTACTGGTAAAAAGCTGCAAGTCAACCACTCTCCTGAAAAAGAGAGTGGACTCTGCATGATTTCAAAAGAGTCGTTAGCTACCCAAGAGAGTGACACGTGGATAGTTCGTCTCCAACAGATATATCCATAGCTCACCTTAATAAATAGAGGGAAAATCAAATCGAAGAAAAAATGGAAATTACGAGAATTAAACGAACAAGAACACAGCTTTCCGCGAAGAACTTCAGAGAAAACAACTCAACGCGAAAGACACTCATACTGCTCTAGGGAACCAAGCTTCATAGAATTAAAGCCTCTAGCAACCAAGTGAAAGAACACGAACCCAGAGAGATTATTCCTCATTGTTCTTCACTCTAGAAGCCATTTCTTGTTCCCTTTCCCTCTAACCTAACATGCACTGAAAATATCTATAGCTTAGAACCGAAATAGTTCATCTCTTGAACTGTTCTTACTGTAAAGAACTCCTTCACTGTTGGAGAATCTTTCAAACAATTTTTGTTTGAACTTTGTAAACTGAGACTTGCTCAGTATAATATTCAAGGCCGTGTTTGTCAAGTGTACAAACCAACTGAGACTAACTCAGTATAATAAAATAGTCTCATGATCTGTTCAGGACAGTGGACGTAGGATCTTGGATATCTGAACCACTTTAAAAGTCGTTGTGTCTTTTACTGTTGCATTGATTTACTGTTCATCCTAAAAACCGTTTACAAAATCATTCAACAGAAGTTTCAGTAAAAAGCTTAACTGAGTGCACTAATCTACTGAAACAATTTTCATTAATAATATTTTCAAACTCAACTGAATCGGGCCTACACTATTCCGCACGCTACTGAACTCTTACTGAACGGTACTGAATTCTGACATCAGTCAGCTAGCAGACCTCAGTATAGTCAGTCACTATGTCCACGCGATCCAGAACAGCTTGCCTGGTCTACTGAATTTATTCAGCCGACAATCTCCGAAATCGGACTATTCGCGTTCAAGTTTGAGAAATTTTTTTCAGGTGTATTCACCCCCTCTATACGTGAACGTTTGACTCGGGACCAACAATTATTATTAATATTTCTCTTTGAATGGAATATTGTGGGAACCACAATGGCATATTTATAATATGTATTCTCAAATTTATCTCCCAATATTTCATAGTTGTCTATCTTTTTCAATTACATAAACACAAAAAAAATAATTTTTTTATATTATTATTATTATTATTTTAAGGGGTTTAGGAAATTCATAATTGTTACCAAAGTGTGTATGCTCATTGTCTAAAAACTCGCATCCTTTATAATTGTATGTAACTCACGATACTTCAAGACATCTTCCCTCTCGTCTTTTCTCGTCTGAATTCAAACTTCTACATCAAAATCAAATAAAGAAATAAAAGAAGAGAAAAATTGAATACAATCATTTTTTGGCCATGTTAGACGATCTAGCTATGGGCCCTTTTGACTAATAAGTAAACTGAGTCAATGAATTTGTCTTGTTAACATGATTGTTGTTGTTGTAATAAATGTCTAAAAATAATGCAATAGAAATAATGGAAATGTGAATGGAACTAAGCATTCATTTTAACTCATCATTATGACAAATTACAATGGTAATGGATTTCTAGATGACCAAATCTAAACCATTTAAATTCATTATTCCGTAAAAAAATATTCTCTATGTCTCATTAACAGTGTCCTCCTTTATATAAATGCTTTCAACAACTTCTTTAATCTGCGTGTTCAATTATATAAAAATAATGAGTTTGCACATATATTTGTTTTTGGTCCTGTAACGCGAATAATTGTCATCTACTATTTTATCATCCCACAATTAATGTATTTCACATGTCCCTATTTCTATCACCTGATTTATTTTTTACCAATGACACATATATCTAAAATTATACGGCTAATGTTGTGTCACTGATAGTCTCTTCAAATTCTCGGCAACACTATAAACCAATTATAAATTAAGCGACTAAAAAAAAAATTTATAAGACACATTTTTCACCAAAAGACAAAATATAACTTAAAAAAAAACTCATATCACATTAAAAAACCAAAATCGACATTTTATTTTTTAACTACAAATTCATCAATCCAAGAATGTGAATAGAAACAACACCACCCTCCAAACAATAAAAAAATGAGGGGGAGAGAGAAATTACCCAGTGGCTATTATTTAGTTCTCTTGAATTCTATATAGTATAGATACAAAAATGTACCACGTTCAAAGATTTGTTTCCCACCATTCTTTATTCTTTCTAATCTGTATTGCTTGCCTTGCAGTTCAATTCCAAGCTGGAAAAACTCAAGAAAATCTTTGGTTAGAGATCTGGTCAGATCTTGCTTTGTGGCTTGTGAATTTTGCCTCATTACAAAGCTCTCCTTTCCTTTGCCTTCCCATTTTACCTTCCTCGGCTCAAACAAAAGACCATACAAATTCCCACTACATAGAAATTAGAAGTGCAACATAATTTGAGTTTTCTTGGATGTTTGGGAGATTGGAATTGGTGGAGATGGGCATGGCAGCAGCAGATGATCAGTTTCATGTTCTTGCTGTTGATGACAGCATCATTGATAGAAAGCTCATTGAGAGGCTTCTTAAGACATCCTCTTTCCAAGGTGTGTGTGTGTGCTTTCTTGGGTCTGTTTTTATAAAGAATTTGAGTTGTGAGCTCTGGTTCTCTTGGATCATTTTGTCTTAAGAAGATGTGGTTTTGTTGATTATGGCAGTTACTACAGTTGATTCTGGTAGTAAAGCTTTGGAGTTTCTTGGTTGGCATGAAGATGAGAGAAGCAACTACAATGAAATTTCTATTTCTCCAAGGAAGCATCAGGTAGATTGTTGTTAGTTATTACCCATATACCACCCCACCCACCACCATAGTTTACCTAGTTTCAGCTGTCTGAAAATTCAATTTTGTGATTTTTTTTTCTTACAGGAAGTGGAAGTGAATCTTGTTATTACAGACTATTGTATGCCTGAGATGACAGGCTATGATTTGCTCAAGAAAATTAAGGTGCTCTGTTTTGATGCTTGAAGCATTTTCCAATCTAAGATAAATTTCCTTTTATGAAAAAAGAAAAAAAGAAATATAAAACGATGTTGTGAGAAAAGGATTCATGTTGCCGCCCACTTGTGCTCCTTTTCGTGGTATTCATTTCACATGAAATTTGGATGTTGTCCCAAATCTTACAAGAAGCTCTTGAAATCATGAAAGATTCTTGTTTGCTCAATTTTGATCTTACTCATAAATACAAATCACGTGTATATTATATTACTGAAGTCGTCATCTATTCTCTAAATAGCTTCTTCTCTAATACGTACATGCATCTACTCTTCACAGGAATCCTCATTCCTGAGAGATATACCAGTAGTCATCATGTCATCTGAGAATGTCCCCTCAAGAATTACCAGGTAACACCCCAAAAAAATCAATCAAAAGAATTTATTATTATTATTATTATTATTATTATTATTATTATTATTATTATTATCTGGTTTAGTATGAGTAAAGAATAAAGATTTCATGTTGTTCCACAGATGCCTGGAAGAAGGAGCAGATGAGTTTTTCTTGAAACCAGTGAGGAAATCAGATGTGAGTAAGCTGCAGGCCCATATGATGCGGAGCAAATCGAAGAAGGAGATTGAAAGTGAAAAGCCTGAAATGCAGGAAAAGCAAGAAAACAAAGAAATAATTGCAGATTCAGACATGCAACAATGTGTACACACCAATAATAATAATAATAATGAGAATAGTAAGAGGAAATCTATGGATGAAGGGGTTTCTCCAGACAGGAGTAGGCCCAGATACAGTGATAGTATTTCTCTACTCTCCAATTAATTAATCTTTTGTTTTAGTTTTTTCTTTTTCCTTTTGTTGTATGTACAGACAGGGCTTAACACAACTGTGTAAGAATTCCGGGGAAACTGGACCAATTTTGTATTTAATAGGATGAGAAGGAACATATACTTGTCATGATAATGCTTATGTGGATGAATGCTTTGGAGTTATATATTTGCATTTGATTATTTCAAAAGTGATAGATATTTGATATGAAAATAATACTCCCTCCGTCCCATTTGAAATGACCTATTTTCCTTTTCGGGACGTTCCATTTGAAACGACCCGTTTCCTAAAAAGGAAACAACTTCCTCATATTTTATCATTTCTCTCACCTACTTTATCTACTATCATTATATTAATCATTTTCTCTCATACTTTATTATCTACTTTCTCACTATCACACTCATCTTCTCTCTCTTACTTTATCATCTACTCATTTGAAATGACGGGTCGTTTCAAACGGGACGGAGGGAGTACTATTAATCTAACAATGACAAAATATATTGTCTTGAAAAAAATAAATTATTATCGCTAGTATATTTTATCATTTCTCTCACCTACTTTATCTACTATCATTATATTAATCATTTTCTCTCATACTTTATTATCTACTTTCTCACTATCACACTCATCTTCTCTCTCTTACTTTATCATCGTTTCAAATGGGACGGAGGGAGTACTATTTATCTAACAATGACAAAATATATTGTCTTGAAAAAAATAAATTATTATCGCTACAAGGAGGGGTTGAACCTCCGAACTTGTGGTTAACAGCCACACGCTCTAACCAACTGAGCTATTCCAGCTCGCTATAAATAAATTAATTTATTATTTAAATAATGATTCAAGTAGGCCTCTAGTAAAACCCACAAATTTGGCAATGTGCTAGATAAATAATTGTAGTACTTCTGATATATAAAGTTTATATATTTCGAACATGTTATCAACTCTCGATTAAATGGCAAATATTAATTAGTCGACTAGATGGCTGCAAAGGGGCGGATCTATCATTTGTTCAAGGTGAACTACAGAATTTGGAGGGGAAACGAGCAAGTTTTTAAAAATATATATATAAAGAAAATCCAAATTATAAAATTTGAGGTGTTCCATAATTTTCCTGCATCCCCAGCTTCTCAACGACTCGATGACTTTACGACCAAGGGAAATCCATGCAAAATCAAGGTCAACGGATAGACGCCCCTGACTAGAGTTTTTCATAGTTTGGCCGGAAATCGAAATTTAACCGCTTTTGAGAATAATTGTTTGATTTTGGTTCGATTTGATTTTATTTTTATCAATCCATTTGATCGAATCAGATCAAAAACTGACTTGATCAGAAAAACAAAGGGGAAACTCAAAAAAAAAAAAAAAAAAAACAACAACCTAATTTGTAATATGTCAACTATTGAATTGTGAATTTGAGTTTCAATCATTATGATTTATAGGCTATAGCTCTAAAAGTATTTAGTTTTATTTTGATTTTCAAAACTTTCAAAAGTTACTATTTTATTTTTTACAGTCTTTACAAATCACATATATAAAATCTAATGCATGAAACATGTTGCATAAAATATTTTCTACTAAGTTGATGATTATGCCGATTTTTTTCATTAAAGAAAAAAGAAATAAAATGTATATAAAAACAGAAAATACAAGAATGGACCAGTAGTATGTTGTTTGTGAATTTTGCTCTTTAGATTTGCAAAGGTGTAGTTCACTCCCCTATGACTTAGATATATGTAATTTTGGGATTAGTATTCGGGCTATGATGATTCCCCTCTTATCAAAAAACTTATGGGGATTTGGAATCGTATTTTTTTAGGGGTGCTAATAACCTTCAACGGCAACGACTACTCTCATTCAAGGATGGTTTGCTAACAAAGGCGCCACAATGGCTTACGATTGGTTCCGTCCGCGCAGTAATACGAGATTCTGACATAAATTTATTTGGAAATCATATATACATCCCTCTGAGGCATTCTTTCACTGCATGGATAGCTCTTAAGGAATAATTTTCTCCCTTGATCGTATATCCTTCCTTTATGTTTGCATCTTGTCCTCTTTGTGAAGGAAATATTAGGTTAGGAATCGATACCTTCATCCTTCATATGTTGTTGCAGCTCTAATTGTTGCTCGTGTGTCAGATCTTCTGATCTGTGTCCCGACCTTTTTCTCCATCTAGGTGGTCAGAGAACTGGAGAAAATTAGATTTATGTCTCTCCACAAAATTCACGCCGTGCGTCTGTTTTTGTGTATGTGTGTGTTCTGTTTCTGAACAGAATACTAATATATATAGGCTTCAAAAACCAATTTAATATTAATATATTTGTAGCCTATTAATTTAATTATATTTCTAATGGGCTTTCACATAATTAGCCCATAATATAATTAATTAATCCACTGGGCTACTAATATTTATCAATTAATTGGCCCAACCAATTAATTCCAAATAAATAACATTATTAAATAATGTAAAAATACATTAATCCATTAGTAATTATTTCTGAGAGACAATAAATAAATAGGCAACTAATTGGGCCATATAATACAAGAAATAAAGTTGGGCCTCAAATTAATTAATTATTTATGCTCAGCCCAGTGCAAAATTAATTAATAAACACAGATTCATTCCACTAGAGAATCCGTGCTGACTTACCCCTTTATCCCAAATTGAGCAAGGGCTTGTATTTTAGACTTAATCGATCTCCGTATTTAAGATAGAAATATCCGTTAATTAATTAAGCTCACTGGCAGCTTAAATTAATTAACATCTTATATTCCTGAGTAGTACCACTCGACCTTATTAACATACCTGAACTTAATCAACCGATCGGGTTTATGTTGGTCCGGAGACGAGAGTCAGGTGTAGAGGGGGGGGGGGGGTGAATACACCTGAGTACAAGTTCTTTTTCTCAAACGCGAAGGACAACTGAGCTGTAGGTTGTGACTGATGAACAGTGCCAAATAGTAACCTTATGATCGCGGGTCAGAGTGAGTCAGCTACTGAGTCTCTCCTACTGACTTTTGTCAGTATTTGATTCTCAGTCGGGGACTTAGTACGGATAAGTGTGTAGGGCCCGGTAGACTTCGTCTCAGTTTGAAAACGTGTTTTTCGTAAACCAAATTATTTTGGCTAGTGCACTTTTCAAATACGTTTTATGCAAAGTATGAGTTTGTAAGATGATTTGTATGCAGTGCGATAAAACAATAAATGACACAAGCAATTTTTAACGTGGTTTGGATACGCAAGATTCTACGTCCACGGTCCTGCTGAACAGGAGGTCTTGTTGATTAATCTGAGCAAGCCTTAGCAAGGTATCTGTGCACTGGACAGACCCTTCTAAGTTATAGTCCTTAGTGACTTTACAATTCAAACCTAAGTTTGAAGGGGAGGGGATTTTCTCCAACTATGAAGGAGTTCTTACAATAAGAACAGTCACGAAATGTGAACTCCTTCGAAGGTTCTAAGCTATAGATATGAACGATTGAGCTTAGATAGAGAAGAGGGATCTAAAGAAATAACTCTAGAGAGAAGAACTAAAAGTATTCTAATAATGCAAGTTCTTCGCTGGATCTTTGTGAAAGGCGCTAGAGTGTTTCGAAAGCTTGAGAGTGTAGTCCCTTTTGATATCCCGTGCGTGGAGCTCGGAAATGCTTCATTATTTATAGTTGTGACCCAGGCATTTGTCCGTTGGAGAGGACGATGCCATGTGTCACAAGCATCCAAGGAAAACGGCCATAAGTTCGAAATGTTGCAGTAGAGTTGTTCGTTACTGTGCATGAGAGCAACTTTAGTAGGTCAGAGTAGGTAGAGCTTAGACTGCTTCTCATTGGTCGAGGTTTGTGCTAGGTGAGACTTGTCAGACATCGGTCTTCATCGGAGTTGACTCTCACTTATCCTCGTATGATCTTCTGTTGACTTTCGAATGAAGTTAAGACTAGGGTCGTTTCCTGTCGGATACAGTAGATCTGATAAGATCTCTATCTTCTTCGTCTGAGTCTGTTGATAGCAGAACTTCTACTGAACTGGATCAGCTGATGACTCTTGAAGGTATTGAGCTTGAATATTGTGTTCTCTTACTGATGTATGTCAGCTGATGTGATTCTTCTACTGAGCGAGGTCAGCTGATGACTTGAGAACATAAGCTCTTATACTGATGACGTGGGGTTCTGGAAAGTAACTTCCTATTGAAGATCAATCCAACATTTTCCCCGTACAGGACTTAGACACAAAAGATAATATAATCCGTCTAGTCTACTACATCATCTAGTCCTATCGACACAGCACAAAGGATACAAGACGGTTTTGGGATCTTCAATTCCATAGTAATGAAGCACTATGATTTCCCTCATTACCGAAAAACAGATAAGTCCTATTATAAGAACTACTGATAAAATAATACTAAGTATCCTCTAAGTGGTTGTTAGGACAAACCACTGACTCATAATTCAACAATTTCCCCCTAAATGATGATGCCAAAACCACTTATAGATTCTAAGATCTAAGTCCCAAACTATTGACATAAGAGAAACTTCAGAAAAACTGAACAAATAAGACAAGACAGTCAGCAGGTGAAAGATAAGCAGGTGAAAGATAGACATATCAGAGAAACGGTTATGTGTGTGTGTGTGTGAGATCACTTCAGTGATCAGTCGTGATAAAGTAAAATAAATAAAGCCGTAAGACAATGAGTGGTTGGCTGGCTAGAAGAAAGGTACTGATATATATGGAAATGATTACACAGTCCTATCTTCTATACAGAGATAAAGAACTACTGCTATCGCCTGAACTTCTTAATCTTGTCTTTGAAATCAGTAGACTTGGCAGCAGGAGGATCCAAACCATAAGATCTGTAGATTCTGGCACGCAGGGTCTGGATATCCTTGAGATCACTCGGCTGTAAAGGATCAAGGTCATGGTGGCGAGCAGGAGAGTCAACCTCATCTTCAATCTCTTTCATACATAATACTCCTCGAGAGGTCATGGGCGGAGTTAGCTGTCTATAGGCAGGGGCAACGAGTGACAGCTTCTCCTTGAATAAAATCAGCTGAATCTGTGCTCTGAGGTTAGCGTCGTACTGATTGATGAAATCGTCGAAGAGTTCAGCAGCCGGTACCTCAGTAGGATAGCATTGCCATACGTAGTATGCCTTTATGAACTCAATCTTCAGCTCCTCCCATTCCTCATTCAGGTTCCAGGGGATCCACTTGTCTACATGGCGGTGTGGAGTCTTCTTCAGATAAGCGGCTTTTGGTGCACCTCTCCTGAAGAACTTGGAAGTCCTGGGTACTTGTTTCTTCCAGTCGAGGATTGGTTCCTTGGTAATTTTGTCAGTAAGCTCTATTATCTTTGCCAAGTCTTCCAACCTCTTCTTCTCTCTGAGGGCCGCAGTTCTAGTATCTCCTCTTCGGAGATTCAGCCCTTGTTGAGTAGCCTCCCAGGTGGCTCTATCCTTTGCCTCCTGCTCAGGAGTAAGTGTTGGAATATTCTTCATCCTCTGAGCGAGGGGCAGATTGTCATTATCAGAGCCAGCCTGCTCATCCTGAGCCTTCTTCTTCTTCTGCTCTTCCAAGAGCTTCTTAGCTTGGCTCCTGGCCATCTTGGCCACTGGCTTTCTCTTCTTCTTAGCTTTTTGAGCCTCTTCCTCAAGCTGTCGCTCATAGTCTAGCTCATCTTGGAGCTTCTGAGCAACCTTTTTATCAAATTCCTCCTGCTCCGCTTTAGTTTTGAACTTAGGCGTCGGGGAAGGCGGTGGAGTAGATTCAGTCGCTTTCTCCTTCCCGGGCCTTTGCGGTGGCAGAGGCTCATCCTCCTGGTCCACAAACTGTGCGACCTCTTCGATGTGCTGAGCCAAGGATCCTTCACCTGATCCACCGGCCGGCTCATGCACCTAAGTTTGAGCAGTTGGGATTTGACTGTGGGAGGGGGTACTAAGCTGGTTCCAGCTTGAGCAGCTGAACCTTCCCCCTTGGCAATTTCTCTTGCCTCTGTCTCTACACCCACCTGAGCAGTCTTCGTCCTCTCTTCCCTATCTTCCCCCTATTTGGCATCATCAGCTGGGGTCAGAAGAGTATGGATAGCAACCACTTCCTTTTCTAATTTGAAAAGGACATTCTTGATGGAAGTGGTGGTGGTGTCGAAGTCTCTAACCGCATCGCAGTAGTGCTCCCAGTCAGCCTCTTGATCTTTGCGGATCTGTTGAATCTGGGCTGTTGTTTCTTGTCGCTGCTTCAGGAGCGATGCGTCGAGAGAGGCAGTCATCTCTGCCTGGATGAGCTTGAGGGCCGCCGCCTGATTTTCCAAGGCTTTCTGCACGCTGGAGGTGGCCATCTTGTTTCGCTCATCCATTGTCTTTTGGACAGTGGCTAAGCTCTTAGTCAGCTGCTCAGAAAAAGATTTCTGCTGAGCCTCGAGGAGCTGCTGACTTTGAGCAGCCAGGTTCGCCTTCTGAGCGGCGAGCGCAGTCTGGACAATCTCCTGAATGTTAGGAGTTGGAGTTTCCGAGACCTTTTTCACTTCACTGGCCAGTCTATCAACTGTCTCTGTCTGAGACTTTGTGTATTGAGCCCACTTCAGGTGGACGTCCTTAGCTAGGAGACGATTTTTGTCTCCTTGCTTCTTTATCGCCCTGCTGACAGACTTGGAGGACACGGAACCTATGAGTTTGATCTGATATGACGAGGTTCCGAGCCTCTGCTCAGAGGCTGCGAGTTGTTGCTCTCTGCTGGGCTTCGAGGCAACAGGGGTGTCACCTGATGTAGGAGGTGTAGGTGTTGACTCGCCCTTCTCGCTGGGAGTTTTACCCTCAACAGATTCTCCCTGGTCTGCATCCTTGGGGGGGTGCCTGATCCTCATCATTATTGTCATCATCATCATTGTCATGATGGGAAGGCTGCGACGGGCTGCTGGCGTTCTGCTCGGAGGACCTCAGGTTCAGAAGATAGAGCATGGCTAACCTTAAGTCCTCGAACGATGCTAAGTCAGCGGGTTCCCCAAACCCAATGACTGACTGCAGACTTTGTTCTTCTGCCAGTAAGGACAATGCTGAATGCTGCTTGATCAGTTCTTCGAGAATGTCCCAATTTAGGAATCTCAGCAGCATCTGAGTCCTAGCCCTGATCGCTATGTCGACCAGATCCCGATGAGCTGATATTTTAGGGATTTGTGTAGCGACTTCTCCTATGGCTCGGAGACGAGTCTTCTGCAATGTCGACCACTCGGTTGAGACTTCATAAGCTGGTTCCTCAACTTCCTCCGGTTGAGTCTCCTCCGAACTGATCCGCTGTACCTTGTCCTTGAGGGTCGCACCCTTGATCCCGGTATCAGCGTCCAGAATATCTTCCTCCTGAGGAGGTGGGGGAGAAGTAGGCTTCGTAGGAACCTCAGAAGTTCCAGTCTTTGAGAGCCTCTTTCGCTTCGGCGGGTCGGCCCGTGGAGGCAAATCAGTAATAGGCCTTTTAAGTTCAGTGGGTCCACGTCCGACTGACTTCTCAACAGCGGCTCTTGTTTTGAACTTAATGAGTTTGCGGTCAAAGTATTTGGAATCAACAAAAGATGCGTGATTCGATACTGAGTCCTCTATCAGTATGGACATCTTGGTCCCATACATGAGTTTGCCCACACTAATTAGTCTTCTCTCTCCAGACTGTGTGGTGACAAACTTTTGTGCCTGAGCCTTCAGCTCAGTCACAAAGAACTCTGGACTCCATCAACTATGGCCATCATCAGCTGGAGTCTGGGCCTGGACAACTGATCAAATGAACCAGTGGCGCTCGTCAGGATATGTATGATGATGTATGTGAGGCCACGGTACTCCGGCAGGAGTTGGTTCTTCGGTAATGCGGACTTGAAAGAGATGTCGTCCCTTCCACAGAAGCGGTGGACATATGCATTAAGCTCCTTCTCCTTGTATCCCGCTGGAGAGATCCCATACGTAGGAAGGTCGAATGATGACTTCAGCGCTGCCCGGATGTTTATATCGGCGTGGCTGGATCCCCACTTCTGAGGGGCCTCTTCCCTCATATAGGCAATCTGGGACATCTCTCCAGATGTATCCTCCACCGAACGCCAGTTATAGTACAATTCTGCCACTTGGCGGGGAAGATATGAGCGCGGATGCTTCGTCACTAGAAGCGCAAGGCCAGACTCTTAAAGAGCCGAGAATACGGGCTCAAGATATGGAAGGTCTGCCTGATAGAGCACCATCGTCGGTTCGAAAAGAACCCTGGACTTGATGATCTCCTCAATGTGGGGTGGGGTCAGAACAATCGCCATTGATATCTGCAAGAAACTCGTTAGCACTTGAAAATAGAGTAAGTTAGATTCGAGTTAAGCAGAAGATTAAAGAATTACCGTAGACAAAGAGCAAGAGTGGAAAACAGAGACAATTTTTGAAGAGAGAGTTGAAAACTGAATGCTCAAAGATTACTCTAAGTGCGATAATGGCGAAAAATAGATAGATTAGAGGAAAAGGCGAGAGATTTTATAAGATATGAAGATCAACCGATTTTAATCGGACGGTTAGGATAAAAAAAACTCGCTTTTTAATGACGGTTGTGATCTGATGTTATAAATGGAATGATTATATTAGCCGCCTCTAACCTAGACCCACGTAAGATATGCGCAGATAAAGTAAGGTGAGAAGACATGCATTAAATGCGTTGCAGGCAGCATTAAAGGCTATGCTTTTTAAATGAAAACGGTTTCCTACTGACTTAAACCTTAAAAATTAATGGCGGGAAATAAATGCTCATTAATCTATTGAATGCAAACGACTGATATAATAAATGCGAGCATGCTTCTGAGAATATTAAGTATTTTAACTACGCAAACCTTTTCAGCTGAACTTTTACGATCAACCGGTTACCGTAATGACTTAGGAGGATCTTTGTAGTGCTGATAACCATGTTCCCCTTACTGTGTACTGTATGATTCACCCGACTGAATCAAAGTACTGAGTCTTCTGACCTGTCGTACTGATTCCTCCTACTGACAAGAGTCAGTGTGATCCAGTAGACCTAGCTCAACTGATAGTTCTCTGAATCTGTTCTCAGCTAGTGGTTTGGTCAGTATGTCTGCCCTTTGTTTGTCAGTATGGATCTTCTCCATTCTGATATCCTTCTTCTCGACATGGTCTCTGATGAAGTGGTGTCGAATGTCCAAGTGCTTGCATCTCGTATGAAGAACTAGGTTCTGAGTTATAGCAATCGCACTAGTGGAGTCGCAGTAGATGGGCACTTCATCTTGAGTAATCCATAATCTCGTAATTGTTGTCGAAGCCAAAGGATCTGGGCACAACAACTTCCAGCAGCCATGTACTCAACTTCAGTAGTGGATGTCGCCACTGAATGCTGTTTCTTTGAAAACCATGAGATTAGTTTGCTTTGCTCAGGAACCGACATGTTCCGTGAAGTTGACTTTCGATCTATCATGCATCCTGCATAATCAGCATCAGAATAACCTGTTAGTATAAGATTATCATCAGCAGGATACCATAACCCTGCATCAGGTGTTCCCTTCAGATATCGCAGAATCTTCTTTGCTGAGTCCAGATGACTTCGCTTGGGATTCGCCTGAAATCTTGCACATACACCTACAACATAAGTTATGTCAGGTCTGCTTGCTGTTAGATATAATAAAGAACCAATAATAGCTCTATAATCAGTAGAGTTAACGGAAGCTCCCTCTTTATCTATATCGATTTTAAAATTTGTGTTCATGGGGATCTTGACTGGCTTGCTTGAGTCGCAGCCGAATCTTTTCAGGAGGTCTCAAGTGTATTTAGCCTGGTTGATGAATATTCCTTCAATTAATTGCTTTACTTGGAATCCAAGGAAATAGTTCATCTCTCCCATCATGGACATCTCAAACTTCTCCTTCATCATTTTCTCGAATTGTTGACATATAGTCACATTCCTGCAACCGAAAATGATGTCGTCCACGTAGATTTGCACCAATAGGATGTCATCTCCTGACTTGATGTTGAACAGGGTGCGATCTACTGTCCCCTTCTGAAAACCTTTCTGAAGCAGAAAGTCTGATAGGGTATCGTACCAAGCCCTGGGTGTTTGTTTTAACCCATACAGAGCTTTCTGAAATCTGTGCACCTGATGTCCCTGCTGAAAGCCAGGCGATTGTTCCACATAGACTTCTTCCTTCAGTACGCCGTTCAGAAACGCTGACTTTACATCCATTTAATATACTTTAAATTTTTGACGCGTTGCATAGGCTAGGAACAGGCGAATAGCTTCCAATCTGGCGACTGGAGTGAAAGTTTCATCAAAGTCTATTCCTTCTTCTTGATAGTATCCCTTGGCAATAAGTCGAGCTTTATTTCTGACGATGACGTTGTTTTCATCTCGCTTGTTTTTGAAGACCCACTTAGTGCCGATCACATGCTGATGTCTAGGTCTATCAACAAGCTCCCAAACTTCGTTTCGAACGAACTGGTTCAGCTCTTCTTGCATGGCAATGATCCAGTCAGAGTCGTCAAGAGCATCCTCTATTGTCTGAGGTTCTTCAGTAGACAAGAAGCAGGAGTAGAGAGAACTTTCTCCTTGGCTTAATCTGGATCTCATCCTTATTGCTGCTGATGGATCTCCTATGATAAGATCAGAAGAGTGAGCGTCAAGCCATGAACATCTAAGTTTGGGTTCTTCTTCTGAGATTACTTCTGCACAGTCAAGAGGGGTGTTAGGCATTTCAGTAGTGCTATTCTGTGACTCAAGCAATTTAGTAAGAAGGTTAGGATCTACTGTGTTTCCAAGTTCATGGGCATTTAGCTCATGAACATTAGTCGTTCCCCCTAAGTTTATATTCTCAGTAGAGGTCTCAGTTACCACTGGGGCTTCCTCATCGACCGTTGTTACCTGATGTTGATTCTGTTCAGTAGAATTAACCAGGTCGGCCTACATGCTGCCGCGGGACGGGTTTGGATTTCCTCTTCGTCTGACTCATCAGCCCAACAATGCTGGATCTTTTTGGCTTTATCGTTCAATGCAAGATTCTATAGCTTGCTGCTGACATCTTCAGTATTTGTCTTTTTCGATTTCCTGTCCTCAGCAACAAACTCATCAAAAACAACATGAGGGCTTTTCTCCACACAAAGAGTCCGATAGTTAAAGACTCTGAAGGCTTTACTGACTCGAGAGTATCCTAAGAATATTCCTTGATCAAATTTGCTATCAAAGACCTTCAACTGATCTTTTCCATTATTGTGAATAAAGCAAGGACAACCAAAAATATGGAAATGAGAAATGGAAGGAATTCTCCCTTTTCACAGTTCGTAAGGTGTCTTCATGTGTTGCTGTGTAAGTAGTGAGCGATTCTGAGTGTAACAGGCGGTGTCAGTAGCATCAGCCCAAAACTTTGAGGGTAGTCCAGAGTATGCTAGGAGCGTTCTTGCTGCTTCTCCGAGTGTTCTATTCTTACGTTTAGCAAGTCCGTTCTGCTGAGGGGTGCGAGCTGCTAATGTCTTGTGCTTGATTCCCTCTTTATCGCAGTATTCTTTTACTACTGAGTTGAGAAATTCTGTTCCTTGGTATGAGCGAATTCTTTGTATCTTGATGTCTTTTTCCACATTGAGTTTCTTCAGCAACTTAGGTAACTCAATCTTGACATCAGATTTGTTGGCTATGACGATGACCCACGTATATCGAGAATAATCATCACAACGACGAGGGCATACTTCTTGCCTCTTATAGTCACTGGAGAAACTGGCCCAAACAAGTCCATGTGTAGCAGTTGAAGGATTCCATCAGTGGAAGGTGACGGAATATGTGGATTGCTTTTCTTTGTCTGCTTTGCCTTCAAGCATGCTTCACAATTTCTATCTTTGATAAACGCTTCATTGGGCAGTCCTCTGACCTTAGAGTTCTTGGCTAGCTTGTTCATAGTCTTGAAATTCAGGTGACTGAGTCTCTTGTGCCACAGCCATCCTGTTTTATTACTTCATTTCGTCTGAGCAAGTAAGCAAGCCTCAGGTTCTGCGGTTTTCCAATTTGCAACGTAGATATTCTTCCTCCGCGACCCTGATAACACTGTTTTCCCTGTAGATTTGTTAACAATATCACAGAAACCAGCGTCAAAGATAACTCTATTCGGGATTATCACGCAATTGATGACGAGAAGGAGATTATGTTGAAGTCCTTCAACATATGTTACTTTTGGAACTGAAGCAGTCCCAATGTTCAGTGTTCCATATCCCCTTGTATAGCCTTTAGAGTTGTCACCAAACTCAATTCTGGGACCATCTTCTTGTACGTAATTAGTCAGCAGGCTCTTTTGATATGTCATATGTCTCGAGCAGCCGCTGTCCACAATCCAAGGGTCCTTATGCACCTGCAAAACAAAAACAGTTTTAGGTACCCTTTGGTTGAGTTTGGGTCCCTTAAGTGTTAGTGGGTGATTCCGGGACCCAGATCTGTCTCGGGACCTTAGGAGTCTGAGACTTCTTCTTCTGAACCTTATCAGTCTTATTCTCCATAGGACTTGGAGTAACTGACTTTCTGGCAGTTTTGGGTTCAGGAGCTTTCTTCTTCTGAGTCTTTCTACTCCTCCTGACCCTGGGCTCATAATAGTACGAACCATACTGTGCTGGATGCTCAACCAGTGGCTCACCATACTGCTCTGCCCATCTGACCTTCTTGGTTCCCCCTGAATTTGATCGTGGTGTCCTGGGGCTAGAACCTTTAGTCAGTTGTTTCTTGTTGCTCGGCTGAGGTGCAATCATCTTCTGTTTGTTCTTCGCCTGAGGTGTTGATTCAGCAACCTGAACTTTTCCTCTGACGAACCTATCAACTAGCATTTATGAGCTTTTCGATGTTGAAGTGGAAGCTTCATGAGTGTAGCCAAGTCCTTCTTTCATGGCTAGTGGCCTTTAAGCTCTGAGCATGCTTTCCAACTTCTCTTTAGCTCCTAGGTACTGTTCAGTCATCAGTCCTCGCCAGACCTCATCACTTTTCCGAAGTGATTCATAATCCTTTTCAACTTCTGCGAGTTTCTGACTGAGTCCGGCTATCTCAGTATCTTTCTCAGAGTTGTCCTTGGTCAAAACTGATAGCTGAGTTTCTTGAAGCTGAGACTTAGTCATAAGAGATTCAATCTCTTCCTTGAGTCTCACAACTAGATTCTCTGAATCAGTAGAGACCTGACAATCAGAAGAAAGTCTCTGATTCTCAGCCTTTACCTGTTCCAGTTCCTGAATAGTTCTACTGAACTCTCTGCTTAGCCGAATCTGCTCCTCTAGTAGATCATCATATGCTTGTACCATGTCTAGAGGTTCATCTATGACCGAGCATGTGTCGTGTGTGCTATGTGAAGAGGAGGCTATATTAAGTTTCGAGTTTACCTCAGCCTCTTCTCCGGCCATCAGACAATATTCAGCTGTTGATTCAGGATCTGTTTCTCCGATCTCAACGGCAATAAATGCAGCTTCGTCTTCAGAAGAATACATAAATGCATCTTCCTCGATTGAGTCATCGGATATCTCTTCGGCGATATATGCCTGCCTTCTTCGGGCAAATTTCTCGCGTCTGGCCTGCCGTTCTGCTCGTTGAGCAGTTGAGAGTTTGGGACAATCGTACTGATAATGTCCTTCCTTCTTGCAGTTGTAGCATACATAAGTTCTGTAGCCTTTTCCAGCTGAGTCGTTGGATGGACTAGCAGCAAGTTCTACGTTCATGCAATCAGTAGATGGTTTAGATTCTTCCCTTTTCTGATAATCCTTTTTACCTGAGGGAGAATCTATGTGGTATTTCTTCAGCTTCTTGACTCTTTCCTTTTCTCTTTGATATTTGAGAGCCATGAGTGCAAGCTGATCAGTAGCAGGTGTCTCGGAAGACTTAGCATCTGTCGTAGCTACTGTCTTCCTGGAAGAAATGGGGTTGACTCCAGTTTTGCTGACTGTTGCTTTGTAGGCATGATCTATCTGTGTGTCAGCTAGAGCACTGGAATATCATTGGGGTAGGCTGTGCTCGAATCGGATTTCCAGGCTGACAGAGAAGAGAAGAAGTCTACCTGGGGTTATGTGTTTACCTTGGGAGGTGGAGCCATTTCATGGAGGAGTGCAAAGCAGAAATGCATTGCGGACTCAACCATGGAAGCAGAGTATGTAGCTGCTTCAGAAGCTTCGAAACAGGCAGTTTGGCTCAAGAATTTCCTCTTGGATCTTGATATTGTTCAGAATTTGCCTAAGGCAATCATGATTTATTATGATAATGCGGGTGCAGTGACAAATTCTAAGGAACCTAGATCTCACAAGGTGTCTAAACACATAGACATGAAGTACCACATTATACGAGTATTCGTAAATCGAGATGACGTGGTGATTGACAAAATTGGAACTGAAATCAACCTAGCTAATCCTTTCACGAAGAGCTTACCACTCCCGGCTTACGAGAAGCATGTTCGTGGCTTAGGAGTGGTAAAGATGCCCTTCACCACTTAGGAGTGGTGAAGATGCAGTGATAGATAGGATAGATAGCTGAGATATAGCTGAGTACTAGTTTGTACCTAGATAGCTGAGATATAGCTGAGTACTAGTTTGTACCTCTGGGAGAAGATGCAGTGATAGATATGATTTCCTCCATTACTGAAAAACAGATAAGTCCTATTACAAGAACTACTGATAAAATAATACTAAGTATCCTCTAAGTGGTTGTTAGGACAAACCACTGACTCATAACCCAACAATTTAGTGTGCTAATCCTTTCGAGTTCCTTAGGGGATACTATCAACCCATTTTACTAGGATATGGTTGCAAGATATAGACAACCAGCCTGAGCCACAAATGACTACTAGCACCCAAGATATGTAGATCCGGTCGCGATGACATTCACCATAGTAGGTCAAAGTGATAGACAGCCAAATGCACTCAGCTGAAGTCTTACCAAGCTTAAGACCAGCTAAGTCACCGAGATCTTGGTTCTCCACTAAGGTCAGTTAGGAGAACACATCTCACTGTGATCCATCAATACACCACCTTCAGTGTACCAGTAAAGACAAGCAACTAAGACAAGCCACTTCTTATCTAAACTGCAACTTAAACCAACAACTTATCTTTAAGTTGTCTCAGCTGTGATAACGGTTTATATCTTATCAGTTCAACCAATTTGTGTTGTCTTCTGTGATACCCGACATACCACACAAATCTAACTTTTTTTACAAGATAAAGGATAACATCTGCAAATATATATATATTTATCAGATAGGAGAATAAAATAGTGATAGTGACAAAACACATTATATACAAGCATAAAATTTACTTCCAGTATAAAAAACCCCAACACTTTGTTCTAATTTTCCGGAATTTAACACTCATCTTTTCTTTACTAGTCTTGTGACTAGTAGGGTTTGGGAGGGTGTTAAAGCTTGGCTCGGTCTTACCCGTCGACTTTTCTCTATTCCTAGTGCAGTTAAGTGGTTGAATAGTGACAAAGTTGGTTCGATAATTTTCAACGTGCTGAGCGCCTAGCTCTTATGGCCACTATAAACTTCATATGGCGGGCTAGGAATGCAAGAGTCTTCGAGAATATGTCATTCGATGCAGGAAGTATTATATAGAGTATAAAGAGAGATATCTACACGATATTGTATCCCTATTCCCATTCGAGACGGTGATCTTGCACCTACCGTGTTAATCGACCTTCCTTGCCTCATAATTTGGGGTACTCTTTTTCCTTGCTTTGTAGCTTTTCCCATTGGGTTTTACACCTTACAAGGTTTTAACGAGGTCCACAATCCTTCTCACTTCCGAGATAGAGGGAGGCAAAGTCCTATGTACTTTCAGTGACCCAAGCTTTAGGTGTTTAATATTATGCATCTGCATGATATTAGGCTTGCCATTATTTGAGTCTTGATGACTGGGGCTCGTACTTATTGGAAACTTCCATGGTTTGGGGTGTTTTCTCCCACGGGAATGTCTGTGTGGTCTCGGGTGTAATTTGTAATTTATTTGTAATATTTTTATATAAATAAAGGTTCAATTCACCCAAAAAAATAAGGTGCAATTTATTCCTCTATGGTTTATATGCAGTTGGACACAACCTCCTTTCGAGTCCCGCGTGTAGTTCACTCAATTTTCGAGTATAGTCGGGTGAATTTTACCCCTTGTGGTTTTGCGAATGTGCAGTTTACCCCTATGGTTTAGAAAGATCCATTCCCCCTTGAGTTTCAATCATTATGATTTATAGGCTATAACTCTAAAAGTATTTAGTTTTATTTTGATTTTCAAAACTTTCAAAAGTTACGATTTTATTTTTTACAATCTTTACAAATCACATATATAAAATATAATGCGTGAAACATGTTGCATAAAATAATTTCTACTAAGTTGATGATTATGCCGATTTTTTCCACTACGTTATCTTTTTAAGGTTCTTTAAAGAAAAAAAATGTATATAAAAACAGAAAATACAAGAATGACAGTATGTATGTTGTTTGTGATTTTGCTCTTTAGATTTGCAAAGGTGTAGTTCACTCCCCTATGACTTAGATATATGTAATTTTGGGATTAGTATTCGGGCTATGATGATTCCCCTCTTATCAAAAAACTTCTGGGGATTTGGAATCGTATTTTTTTAGGGGTGCTAATAACCTTCAACGGCAACGACTACTCTCATTCAAGGATGGTTTGCTAACAAAGGCGCCACAATGGCTTACGATTGGTTCCGCCCGCGTAGTAATACGAGATTCTGGCATAAATTTATTTGGAAATCATATATACATCCCTCTGAGGCATTCTTTCACTGCATGGATAGCTCTTAAGGAATAATTTTCTCCCTTGATCGTATATCCTTTCTTTATTTTTACATCTTGTCCTCTTTGTGAAGGAAATATTAGGTTAGGAATCGATACCTTCCTCCTTCGTATGTTGTTGCAGCTCTGATTGTTGCTCGTGTGTCAGATCTTCTGATCTGTGTCCCGGCCTTTTTCTCCCTCTAGGTGCTCAGAGAATTGGAGAAAATAAGATTTCTGTCTCTCCACAAAATTCACGCCGTGCGTCTGTTTTGTGTATGTGTGTGTTCTGTTTCTGAACAGAATACTATTATATATAGGCTTCAAAAGCCAATATAATATTAATATATTTGTAGCCCATTAATTTAATTATATTTCTAATGGGCTTTCACATAATTAGCCCATAATATACTTAATTAATCCACTGGGCTACTAACATTTACCAATTAATTGGCCCAACTAACTAATTCCAGATAAATAACATTATTAAATAATGTAAAAATACATCAATCCATTAATAATGATTTCTGAGATACAATAAATAACTAGACAACTAATTGGGCCATATCAGGGATCTAATACAAGAAATAATGCTGGGCCTCAAATTAATTAATTATCTATGCTCAGCCCATAGCAAAATTAATTAATAAACACGGATTCATTCCACTAGAGAATCCGTGATGACTTACCCCTTTATCCCAAATTGAGCAAGGGCTTGTAATTTAGACCTAATCGATCTCCGTATTTAAGATAGAAATATCCGTTAATTCATTAAGCTCACTGACAGCTTAAATTAATTAACATCTTATATTCCTGAGTAGTACCACTCGACCTTATTAACACACCTGAACTTAATCAACCGGCCGGGTTTAGTGTGCTAATCCTTTCGAGTTCCTTAGGGGATATTATCAACCCATTTTACTAGGATACGATTGCAAGATACAGACAACTAGCCTGAGCCACAAATGACTACTAGCACCCAAGATACGTAGATCCGGTTGCGATGACGTTCACCATAGTAGGTCAAAGTGATAGATAGCCAAATGCACTCAGCTAAAGTCTTACCAAGCTTAAGACCAGCTAAGTCACAGAGATCTTGGTTCTCCACTAAGGTAAGTTAGGAGAACACATCTCACTGTGATCCATCAATACACCACCTTCAGTGTACCAGTAAAGACAAGCAGCTAAGACAAGCCACTTCTTATCTAAACTGCAGCTTAAACCAACAACTTATCCTTAAGTTGTCTCAACTGTGATAACTGTTTATATCTTGTCAGTTCAACCAATTTGTGTTGTCTTCTGTGATACCCGACACACCACACAAATCTAACTTTTATACAAGATAAAGGATAACATGTGCAAATATATATATATATATATATATATATATATATATATTTATCAGATAGGAGAATAAAATAGTGGTAGGGACAAAACACATTCTATACAAGCATAAAATTTGCTTCCAGTATACAAAATCCCAACACTTTGTTCTAATTTTCTGGAATTTAACACTCATCTTTTCTTTACTAGTCTTGTGACTAGTAGGGTTTGGGAGGGTGTTAAAGCTTGGCTCGGTCTTACCCGTCGACTTTTCTCTATTCCTAGTGTAGTTAAGTAGTTGAATAGTGACAAAGTTGGTTCGATAATTTTCAACGTGTTGGGTGATGATTCTATCCTCAGCACAGTCATACTTAGTGGGAAATGATTCTATCTTAACTGACCAAAGCTCAGTAGCCTCGTGCTCTGAATTTGTTTGAAGATTTGAAGATCCCAAAACCCTATCTGATTGGTGAACCATTCTGTTGTAATTGTTTTTGTCTCTGAGGGTTCAGACTCAGAAGACACTCTGCTCTGGTTTAGGCGTTCAGTAGATTATCAGCCTCAGCACTAGATATAGAAGACTCAGTAGATACTGGACTCAGCAGGAGCAGTATACTGAAGGAGTCAGTGGAACTGAACTCAACAGGAGTAGTTCACTGAACTAAGAGCTGACCTTCAGTAGAGTAAATTCAGTACTCTCTACAGGATCAGACTCAGTAACGAGAGACAGTCTTCTGAATTGTCAGATCTTTTGAACGACAATCAGCATAGTCAAATACGAGGAAGAGAGAAGTCAGCTTCATTATGCCTCGAAGTCTGTTCTATCTCAACTACTCTGCAAAACCTCAACGAATGACAAGCAGACACCTGTCCTATACCTACTAAAGCTGCAAGTCAACATATTTCCAGAAAAGGAGGGAAAGGACACTGACACCTTTTTCAAAAGAGCCGTTAGCTACCAAAAGAGTGAGAAAGGGATCATCGTCTCCAACGGATCTTTCCCAATCTCTTCTCTATAAATAGAGGGATGATTCAAGTTTTTGAAGGGACTACTACGACTGCTACTTCACGAGAAAACAAGGAAAGAGAACTAAAACAAGAAGAGAGCAGTCAAACGAGCAATCCAAAAAGCTTAAGTCTTCCGCAAGAACTCGAAGATCTATCTCCGGCGAAAGACTACATCCTAGCTCATAAGGGAACCAAGCTTAACCGATATACAAGTCTCTAGTATCCAAACGACGTTACACGAACTCAAAGCTAAACTCAGCTGTTCGTCGTTCTAGAAGCTAAATTGTCATTCCCTATCCCTCTAACCCTAAGCTCAACCGATCATATCCATAGCTTAGATGAAGGAGTTCATATTTGAACCTAATCCTTATTGTAAAAGGACTCCTTCACTGTTGGAGAGTTTGTCAAACACTTTAGTTTGATAACCGTTGTAAACTGAGACTTGCTTAGTATAAATTCCAAGACGCGGCTTTGTCCCCGTGTACAAGCCGACCGAGACTAACTCGGTATAATAAATAGCCTCCGACCTTTCGGGACAAGTGGACGTAGGATCCCGTGTATCCGAACCACTTTAAAAATCTGTGTCTCTCGCTTGCTCTCGATTTACCGTTGCATTGATTTTAACTGTTCTTACTGAAAATCATCCCTTAAAATCATACAACTAAGTCTCAGCATACTGAACTGTTTTTTCTGCTGAATTGAGACTGTCTTGATAAAACGTTTTCCATTCATCTGATTTGGGCCTACACATTTCCGCACCACTGAACTCTATCTGGCGATACTCGAATTCGACTCGGTCGGCCTAGCAGATCTCAGTAGAGTCAGACTCTTTGCCAAACACGATTCAGAACAGCTATTTGGTCTGCTGAATTCTTTCAGTACGACACTTTCTTGAACAGGACTGTTCGTGTTCAAAGTTGAGAAAATAGGATTCAGGTGTATTCACCCCCCCCTCTACACCTGAACGTGCTCTCGGGACCAACAAGTGGTATCAGAGCAGGAGTTCTATAAGACTCTTGTTATCTTGAAACTGGTCTACTTGAACGGATCCGGAAAAACGTTTTCACTGCATATCATTCTACACTCATATCATTATTCATCATGACTGATATGTCAGGTATAAGGATGGTACCCATGTTCTCAGTAGAGAACTATGGTGTATGGCGGGTCAAAATGGAGGCTCATCTGACTTCCCTTCACGACAGCATGACCGAAGTACTTGAGGAAGGACCTATCGTTCCTATGATAGATAGTGTCGTAACTCAGGATCAAACATCTGGAGGAGGAATGGTGACCGGAAAGAAGATTCCCAAGGACAGAAGTCTCTTCACCCCTGAGGAGAAGAAACTTCATAACTTAGACCGAGTCGCCAGGAATGCCATACTAACCACCTTAAGTGATTCTTATCTCGGCAGGGTTCAGGAATGCAAGACAGCTAAGGAACTCTGGGATGCTCTAGCGCTACTGAGTCGGGGGACTCAGAAGATCAAAGCGAACAAACTTGCGCTGGAACTCCAAAAGCTGGAGAGCTTGTCTCTCATGCCTAGTGAAAAAATAGAAGATCTAAATGTCAGATTTACGAATCTGATGAACTCCATCAACGGGCTGGGAAAGACATTCTCCAACCGAGAGATGAATCTCAAGATACTGAGACGGTCATTGGACTCCTTTTGCTACATTATTACGCCATTCTGACTTAGATATTGTTACTCCTGACCATATCTTTTCAGAACTTCAAGCAGAGGAATTCGAGTTTGACAGACCTCAACGGAAGCAGAAAGCTGAAGCTGACACCAAAATTGACCATGCTTTCAAAGCATCAGTCAGCACAGCATCTCCCGCGTCAAGCAAAACTGAACCTTCACTAACTGACATACAAGAAGGAAGTTTAGCTCAGAAGTACGCGCTGCTCGCTGTAAAATATCAGAAGGAGAAGGAGAGGCGCAGAAAAGTGACTAAAGCCTATCGAGAAACAAAAGGTAAGTCTGAATACACGCAAAGCGCACTCCTGACTCACAGTCTTCTGAATGCAGAAAGAGGGATGACTCAGCTCCATCTAAAGACAGCGAAAGCAAAGAAGAAAGAGTCATCACTTTCTACAACTGCAAAAAGTCAGGACACTATCAGTATGACTGTCCTGAACTCAATAGTGCTGAACGCGCAACACGTAAAGCAAGGAGAGAGAAATTCGCCAAGAAAAGACAAGCATACATAGCTGGCAAAATCTCAGACGACTCAGAAGAAGTCGACTCCTTTATGAATTCATCTGATGATGAAGCAGCTTTCATGGCCCTAGAGCATGAAGCTGAAGAAGCTACTGAAAAGTGCCTAATGGCAGGAGAAGAGGATGAGGTAACTTCTCATGAACCATTTAACTCCTCTTCACACTGCACACACGACACTGTTTCAGGTGCAGATGAGAATTTGGACGTCACGATTGCATACAAAGAACTACTTGACGAACAGATTCAGATGAGTCTGCAGCTCAGTAAGACTCTTCAGGAATTGGATACCCTGAAAGTGGAGAATCAGAGACTTTCTCAGGAGAGTTAGGTCTCTACTGAGTCTGAAGGACTTGTGTTGAGACTCAGGGAGGAGGTAAACTCTCTGTTGGCCAAGTCTCAGCATCAAGAAGATCAGATCTCAGCTCTGACCAAAGACTTAACTCAGAAAGATACTGAACTAAGTCTACTAAAGCAACAACTATCAGGACTTCAGACCGAGCACGACACACTGAAGAAAAGTGATGATGTCTGGAGGAACCTGATGACTGAGCAGTACATGGGCGCTGAAAAGAAGCTGATACTGAATTTTAACTCAGTCAGCTAGCAGATCTCAGTAGAGTCAAGACTCTTTGCCAAACACGATTCAGAACAGCTATTTGGTCTGCTGAATTCTTTTAGTACGACACTTTCCTGAACAGGACTGTTCGTATTCAAAGTTGAGAAAATAGGATTCAGGTGTATTCACCCCCCCCCTCTACACCTGAACGTGCTCTCGGGACCAACACAACGTGCTGAGCGCCTAGCTCCTATGGCCACTATAAACTTCATATGGCGGGCTAGTAATGTAAGAGTCTTCGAGAATATGTCATTCAATGCAGGAAGTATTATTGTTGGTCCCGAGAATAAACGTTCAGGTGTAGAGGGGGGGTGAATACACCTGAAAACCAATTTCTCAACTTTAAACGCGAACAGTCCTTTTCAGGAGAGTGTCGTACTGAACAAGTTCAGTAGATAAATAAGCTGTTCTGAATTGCGTGGCAGAGTGACTGACTTTACTGAGGCCTGCTAGCTGACTAGAGTCAGAATTTAGTACCGTTCAGATAAAGTTTAGTAGTGCGGAAATGTGTAGGCCCAAATTCAGTTGAGTTTAGAAAACGTGTTGGGTGATGATTCTATCCTCAGCACTGTTTCACTCAGTGGGAAATGATTCTATCTTCTATACTGAACCAAGCTCGTAGCTTTATGTGCTCGAACCGTTGACAAGATTTGAAGATCCCAAAACCCTATCTGATTGGTGAACCATTCCGTTGTATATGTTGTTTTTCCTCGAGGTTTCAGACTCAGTAGACACTCTGCTCTGGTCAAGGCGCTCAGTAGCTTATCTGCCTCAGCACCAGTGTAGAAGACTCAGTGATACTTGGACTCGGCGGGAGAAGTATGCGAGAGAGTCGGTTGAGCCGAACTCGGCAGGAGTAGTTCATTGGACTCGGAGCTGATCTTGATAGAACTTATCTCACTTGTCTATCTACTGAATACAAGGTCAGACTCAGCATCGACAGATAGTCTTCGAACTGTCCAGAATCTTTTGAAAGACAATCAGCATTGTCATATACGAGGATGAGAGAAGTCAGCTTCAGTTTGTCTCGAAGTTTGTGCTGTCTCAACCACTCTATCCACCTCGACAAATGACAAGCATACACGTGTCATCCTACCTACTAAAGCTGCAAGTCAACACTTTCCGGAAAAGGAGGAAAAGGCACTGTTACCTACGCCAAAAGAGCCGTTTGCTACCAAAAAGAGAGAGAGAGAAGAAGATCGTCTCCAACGGATCTTTCTCAATCTCTTCTCTATAAATAAGAGGGATCATTCAAGATTTGAAAAAAACGAGTTCACGAGCTAACGAAGAAACGAACACACACACGAACATTCAAACGAGCGAATTCCAAAAGCCTAAGTCTTTCGCAAGAATCGAAAGAGTTATCTCCGGCGAAAGACTACCTCTAAGCTCATAAGGGAACCAAGCTGAACCGACAATAAAGCATCTAGTATCCAAGCGACGTGACACGAACTTATAGCTAAACCTCAGCCGTTCGTCACTCTAGAAGCTACATTCTTGTTCCCCATCCCTCTAACCCTAAGCTCAACTGATATATCCATAGCTTAGACGAAGGAGTTCACTTTTGAACCCAATCCTTATTGTATAAGGACTCCTTCACTGTTGGAGAAGTTTGTCAAACACTTTAAGTTTGATAGAAGTGTAAACTAGGACTTGCTCAGTATAATCCCCAAGCCACGGCTTTGTCCTGTGCACAAGCTGACTGAGACTAACTCAGTATAATAAATAGCCTCCTGATCTATCGGGACAGTAGACGTAAGATTGTTGATATCCGAACCACTTTAAAAATCTCTGTGTCGTTTACTTACATTCTTTTACTGTTACATTGATTTTACTGTGCATACTGAACATCTTATTTAAAATCAATTAACTGTCTCAGTATACTGAACTTCTTATCTACTGAACTGAGACTTAAAACGTTTTCTCATAAAAACTGATTTGGGCCTACACTATTCCGCGCACTGAACTCTTGCTGATCGATACTGAATTCGACCTAGTCAGTTAGCCAGATCTCAGCCGAGTCAGACTTTTAGCCTTTAACACGATTCGAAACGGTTATGCAGTCCGTCGAATCATTTCAGTACGGCATCTTCCTGAATAGGACTGTTCGTGTTCGAAGTTGAGAAATTTGGATTCAGGTGTATTCACCCCCCCCCCTCTACACCTGAACTCACTCTCGGGACCAACAAAATGTTTTTAATAAAACAGTTTCGAGATATTAGTGCGATCGATTAAGCTTGCTTTGAAACGCAGCTTGAATGATTTTAAAGATATTTTCAGTATGCACAGTAATCAATGCAACAATTAAAACAGAAAAATGAACACAGAACACAGGCGTTTTTAAAGTGGTTCGGATCGATCAATCCTACATCCACTATCCCGAATGATCAGGAGGCTATGTATTATACTGAGATAGTCTCAGTTGGTTTGACGCTGGAGAAACACTGGTCTTGAGATTTATATTGAGCAAGTCTCAGTTTACAAGGTATCAAACTAAGTGTTTGGAAAAAAAAAACTCTCCAACTATGAAGGAGTCCTTTACAATAAGGATCAGTTCAGATATGAACTCCTTTGTCTAAGCTATAGATATGATCAGCTGAGCTTAGTCTAGAGGGATAGGGAACGAGAAAGTGGCTTCTAGAGCGACGAACGACTAAGTATAGACTTGGGTTCGTGTTCAGTCGCTTGGATACTAGAGGCTTTATATTTCGGGTTCAGCTTGGTTCCCTATGAGCAGGTATGTCGTCTTTCGCTGGAGATTGTTTCTTCGAACTTCTTGCGGAAGACTTAGGACGTTTTTGTTGCTCGTGAATGCTCGTATATTTTTCTGTGTTGTTCGTTATTGTCGTAGATGTGTGAGCTTCAATTTGAATTGTATCCCTCTATTTATAGACTAGAGGCAAGGATAGATCCATTGGAGACGACGATCCTTGTGTCTCTCTCTTTAGGGTAGCAAATGACTCTTTCAAAGTATGGTTGCAGTATCCTTTCCCTCCATTTCTGGAAAGTTGTTGACTTGCAGCTTTAATCAGAATATGGACAATTGGCTGCTTGTCATTGGTCGAGGTTCAGGAAAGTAGGTGAGACAGAACAGACTTCAAGGAGATCTGAAGCTGACTTCTCTCTTCCTCGTATTGACTCTACTGATTTGACTTTAGAGAATCCTGACAGTCAAAAGACTGTCCAGCCGTTGCTGAGTCTGATCTCTATTCTGTAGCATGCTCCTGTTGAGTCGGCTCTACTGAAGATCAACTCTGAGTTCAGTGAACTACTCCTGCTGAGTTCAGTTCCACTGACTCCTTTCAGATATCTTTGCTCCTCCCGAGTCCAAGATACGAGTCTTCCTCTTCTGGTACTGAGGCAGGTAATCTACTGAGCGCCTAAACCAAATGAAGAGTGTCTATTGAGTCTGAAACCTCAGAGACAAAACAAAACATGTTACAACTGAATGGTTCATCAGCTAAGATAGGGTTTTGGGATCTTCAAATCTTCAGAAAATATTCAGAGCACATGGCTACTGAGTTATGTCTCAACTGATTGTGAGAAGACTGAATCATCTCCCAACATTTTCCCCCTATTTGATGATGCCAAAACCTAACACTATGACTTATCAGAAACAGAGCTCCTTACAAGTATTACAAGTAGAATCAGTGGAGTTGTTCTTCAAGTCCTAGACTACTGAGGGAATCAGGAAAGAAATATCAGAACCTATACAGAAAAACTAATCAGCAATTTCTCCCTGTCTAACATTATTTCCCCCATCTAAGCAATCTAACAGATCAGAATCTAACTAAGTAAAAACTGACAGAATATATAAGTTAAGTGAGTGTGTGAGTCAGTAATCACTTGAGTGATTCTGTGTGTTAAGCATAAAAACAAGCAAGGCCATATAGACAATGAGGAATTGTCAGGGCCAAACAACAGTGATTTTTCATATATATGAAGAAGTTCAGTACAGATACATCAACTGCTATTCTAAGAAAAGACAGAACATAATTTACAAGAAACACAGAAGCTAATTATCATCTGAACTGCTTAATCCTGTCTTTGAAGTCCTTTGATTTAGATTCAGGAAGGGGCAGTCCATACATTCTATAAGTAGTCTTCCTCAGCTTCAGTATCTCTGAAAAGTCAGCAGGATCATCTTCTTCTAAGCATTTGGCTTCAGCAGCATCTTTGATTTCTTTCTCAATCACTCCATAGTGAACAAGAGCCATCTAGTTTCGGTGGGGGCGGCATGATTCTTGGAGCTGGGACTCGACATCGATCTTGTCTGCTATGGCCTTCTGAACTCTAGCAAATATCTCTGGGTCAGTCCTCAGAAGCCATTCAGCAAATGCAACAGATTTATGCTTTTCAGGCCAGTATCTCCAGAAGTAATATCTCTTGACGTAATCAGCCTTCAGTGACTCCCACCTTTGAGTTCTTTCCCATGGCATCCATTCATCAACTCTTGGCCACCTGTGGAGTTTGAGGTCAGTAGGCTTCCTGAATCTTCTGTATCTCTAAGGAATGTCTGCCTTTTCAGGAATCCTCTGGCTTGCTTCTTTTTCAGCTTTCAGCCTCAGAGCTTCTAAGTCTGCTAGTCTGAGTCTTTCTCTAGCTGCTTCTATCTGCCTTGCTTCTTCTCCTCTGTATAGATACCTCTCCATCTGAGCCCAAATTTCTTGCATTTCAAGATCTTGTTCCTTCGAGGGGACATAGGAGGGTACATGAGGTTATTCTTCTGAATCAGCAGGTGTTTTTGATTTTTCTCTTGAAGAGCCCTGCTGACCAGTTGTCTGATGCTGTTCTTTTTCCTTGTCTTTCTCCTTGTCTGCCTCATCACTCAGCTTGAGAGTCCTTGAAGGCAATCTCGGTCCAGTCTTTCTGCCACCTGCTGGAGCTTTTGTTTTGCCTTTGGCTGGCTTCTTCTTTGGCTTGTTTGCAGCCTCAGCCTCGGCAATTTCTCTCGCTAATTTCTCATCCGCAACAATCTGAGCTTCTTCCTCTGGAATAATATACCGTTTAGGTCCTTTCTTTTTAGAAGGAGGGGTTGGAAGCTTCAGAATCTTCTTACCTTTTTCGGCAACTGGAGGAGGCAGAGGAACCTCTTCCTCTTCTGACTCCTCTTCTGCGTACTCAGCGATTTCTTTAATTATGTCAGACGGTGTTTGGGTCGCCTGAGTAGCAGAGTCTTTGGGTCCTGAGCCGCTTGGGCCGGTCTCAGCAGACACTACATCGCCTGTTGCTGAGACACCCTGGGCCTCGCCAAACTGAGTAGAGGGACCAGTGGGAGCAGTAGTTTGCTGACTCTGAGTTGCTCCTGCCACTGTCCTCACTCCTCTTGGTACTTTCAATACCTTCCCTTCTTGTATCTTCAATTTTCCTTCCCCCTTTTTGGCATCAAAAAATACGCCAGGGGTGGGAACAGATACCTTCTTGTCCAGACTCTTGTACGCTGCTGATAAATCGTCCAAGGCATACTGCAGCTTTGTTAGTCGTTCATGCAGCTCGTTCCTCTCCTTATTGAGTTGATCGCTGTACTTCTTGTGAGAGGCGTCTGTTGCTATCTGGATATCCTGCAACTTTTTATCAACCATCTCTTCCATTGCCTTCTGAATAGACTGGAGTCTGAGATCGGAGGCCTGAGAGATGGAAGAGACTGATTCAGTATGAGCTGTCTGGGCGGCCTTATAATCTTCAAGAAGCTTTTCTTGGCCAGCCTGAATCAGCTTCAGTTGCTCTTCGAAGTCGGCTCGTTGGATGGCGAGTGCGTCATTCAGGATGCTGGAGAAATTAGGGGCAGGCGTGTTCTGAATCGTCGTTTGGAGCCCCTTAATCTCCGCACTCTGAGCCTGAGTGGTCTGCCTCCACGTCTTGTGGACGACGTGGGCGAGGAGTTGGTTCTGAGTCCCTTGACTCCTCAGGGCCCTGGCTACTGACTTCGATCATCGGCTTCTCGGGTTGGGCGCTACCTCGAAAGCAGATTCAAGTAGAAGCTGAGAGGGTTCTGTTGATTTCGAGGTACCAGCCGTTGACTGACCTGGTCCAAGGATGCTGAGAGGTGGTTCAACGGTAGAAGTGGGAGCATCCTTGTCCAGTTGAGTTCCCTCATCAGGCTTCTCAGGGCCTGAATCACGGGGTGGGTCCTGACCATCGGGGTCAGACCCATCTGAGGGTGCCGATGTTGAAATAGGTTGGCAGTCATTCAGCAAGGCTAGTATGGCAGCCCTCAAATCTTCTAAGGAGAAGACATCTGATGGCTCTAAGTAGCCAATTTTTCTCCTTATCATCAGCTCCTCCTCATGGAGCTGTTCGCAGGAGTGATGTGTGATGAGTCTATTCAGAGTAGACTATTCCTGGAACCGGATCAGCATGTGGAGCCTAGCCTGCCTTGCCAAAGTGACCAGATCGTTGTGGCTGGCTATCTCCGGGATCCGTTCAGCAATCTCTCGGGAGGCTCTAGATTGCAGAGCTGAAGCCTCTATCCCGATGGATTCTGACTCAGAAGCAGTCTTCGAATCTTCAACTTCTATGGGAGACGGTTGCTTCTCAGCAGAAGGAATGTTGCTCAGTGGTGGAACATCCAAGGGGCTTTGAGAGGTTGGAATTGGTTCAGCTTGGACCCCTTGGTCCACTGTCTCGCCACGTTCAGTGGAGACGGCCTTCTCCACTGACGAAGTCTTTTATGAGGATTCAGACTCATCCCTCAGCTACAGAGGTGGGTCAACCACTACCTCTGATACTACTTCCAGTACGACCTCACTGACTTTCTTCAGCCTCTTGGTCGGAGTCTTTGGAGTAGACTTAGGAGGAGACCTCTTCTTTGTGGGAGTGGAGGTCTTCTGAGCTCCTATCTTGGGATCAGCAGGCCCTGATCCTATCTGCTGAAGGGCTGCTGCTAGAAGTGGACCTTCTTCGGATTAAAGTACTGCTTGTCAGCGTATGTGATACTGTCTGCTTCGCAGAAGTCTTCTATCATTACTGATAGCTTCAGTCCATATAACAATTTTCCCTTCACAGCAAGGCAAAAACTTGTCTTGTCGAATTTTGCGGACTGTGTCATGAATTCTTTCAGGAAGAATTCGGTCCAATTGATCTTAGCACGATCATGTATGGTGATCATCAACTGAAGCTTCGGCCTAGACACTTGATCAAAGGACCCGGCCTGACTCGTCAGCAACTGAGTCACTATGTAGGCCAACACTCTATACTGAGGAAGCATGGCATTCTTCGGGAATGCTGCTCTGAACGTGGTTGGCTTCCCGCAGAATTCTTCTAAGTACTCATCCATCAGATCGTCTTTGTATGCCACGGTGTTGAATCCCTCACTGGGAAGTTGGAAGCTTCTCTGAAGTGCTTCTTTGATCGACATCGTCTTTATCACAGAAACTGTACGGGAGGGATTGCCTACTGAATGAACGATGAATCTGCATCGGATATCGCCCTCTACTGATTCCGAGTTCAGATAAAGCTCAGCAATCTGGTGCGGGAGGAAGTACGATGGCTTCCTTGACAGAAAACCCTCTAGACTAGTCGCTCTGAGAGCGTTGAAGATGTCCTCCATGTATTCAAGCTCACAGGCGTCGAATTCCATCATGGGCTCGCACCAGACGCGGTCCTTCTCAAGGATCTCTTGCATATCCTTCGGAAAAAGAACCTCTTTTCCTGCCATATTCAGTAATCTGCAAACACAAGAGATCAGTATCGAAAGAAAAAAAATATTGAAATTAACATATATGATACTGAATGATCATGAAAAGTTTACCAACGATTTTCTGAGAGTTTTAAATATGAGTTTTGCAAGGAGACAAGGTTTTTCTCAGAAAAACTAGGGTTCGAAAATGTGCAAAGTAAAAATGGCGGTTTCTAAACTTTGAACGTATTTATATATGTTAAAGAAGATGAACAGTTAATAATCCACGGTTCAGTTTGAAATAGCTTTTGAGACGAACGGCTAAGATTCAATGTTATAAAATAGGTAATGATCATTTTATCCGCCTAAGTCAAAATACAGTTGTAAATAGCCAAAGAAGTAACTTGATACGACATGCATTAAATGCGTCGCAGAGTTCAGCATACTTTAGATAGAATGTCGTGTATGTAATGTAAACCGTTATATTAAATGACATTTTCTAAGGCATTGAATACGAAGCTGAATCTGAGTCATAAATGCACAGAGTATTTCATTGGCTACTGAGTAGAGATACGCAAACCTGTCAGCTGAACATCGTAGTCAGCTGATACCTCGTGTAGATGGTTGCTGAGTCTCTACGTACTGAATTTACTCATTACTGAGAGTGAACATTCCCCCTTGCTGAATGCTCCTCTCCTGAATCCACTTACTGACTGGAGTCAGTAGGGTCCAGCAGACCTAGCTCTATTGAAAGTTCTCTGAATCTGGCTTCAGCTAGAGGCTTGGTCAGTATATCTGCCCTTTGGTGGTCAGTATGGATCTTTTCCATCCTGATATCCTTCTTTTCGACATGATCATGAATGAAGTGGTGTTTGATGTCCACGTGCATGCATCTTGTATGAAGTACAGGATTCTGAGTGATTGTAATTGCACTGGTACTATCGCAGAAGATCGGCACTTCATTCTGAATAACATCATAGTCGCGTAGCTGCTGTCTCAGCCAAAGGATTTGGGCGCAACAACTTCCGGCAGCCATATATTCAGCTTCAGTAGTTGATGTCGCTACTGAATGTTGTTTCTTTGAAAACCATTAGATCAGCTTACTGCCAAGGAACTGACATGTTCCAGAAGTTGACTTTCGATCAATTCTACATCCTGCATAGTCAGCATCAGAATAACCAATTAGTTCAATGTTATCATCAGCTGGATACCATAAACTCATGTCAGGTGTTCCTCTGAGATAGCGGAGAATCTTCTTTGCTAAGTCCATGTGACTCTGCTTAGGATTTGCCTGAAATCGAGCGCAGACACCTACAACATAAGTTATGGTCTACTGATACTCCCTCTTTATCAAGATCGATTTTCATGTTCGTGTTCATCGGGATTTTGATTAGTTTGTCGGATGTACAACCGAACTTCTTGATGAGATCTCGAGTGTATTTGCCTTGATTGATGAATGTTCCTTTCTCAGATTGTTTGACTTGAAAACCGAGGAAATAGTTCATTTCTCCCATCATTGATATCTCGAATTTGTCCTTCATCATTTTCTCAAACTGCTGACACGTGATGACGTTCTTCGACCGAAGATTATGTCATCTACGTAGATCTGCACAAGTAAGATATCGTCTTCTAGTCGAATGCTGAATAGTGTGCGGTCTACTGTGCCTTTCTGAAAACCTTTCTGAAGAAGAAACTCAGATAGGGTATCGTACCAAGCTCTGGGTGCTTGTTTTAACCCATACAGAGCCTTTCTGAGTATGTAGACCGGATGTCCCCTTTCGAAAGCCTTGGAGGTCATTTCTACATAGACTTCTTCTTTCGATGCGCCGTTAAGGAACGCAGACTTCACATCCATTTGATAAACTCTGAATCTCTGATGTGTTGCGTAGGATAGGAATAGTCTGATTGCCTCCAACCTTGCGACTGGAGCGAAAGTTTCGTCGAAATCTATCCCTTCAGCTTGATAGTAGCATTTTGCCACGAGTCTTGCCTTGTTCCTTACTATAACGTTGTTTTCATCTCGCTTGTTCTTGAAGACCCATTTAGTTCCAATCACATGTTGATGCCGGGTCCGTCAACAAGCTCCCATACTTCGTTTCTCGTGAACCGATTCAACTCCTCTGCATGGCTATGATCCAATCAGCGTTCTTAAGTGCATCCTCAACTGACTGAGGTTCTTCAGTAGACAAGAAGCAAGAATATAAAGCGCTTTCTCCTTGACAGAATCTGGATCATGTCTTTACGCTTGCTGAGGGATCTCCAATAATCAAATCAGAAGTGTGAGCGTCCAGCCACGATCTACGATGTTTCAACTCTTCATCTGAAATTTGTTCAACACAGATAGTAGGTGAATTAGGCATTTCAGTCGTACTATTCTGAGATTGAAGCAATTCGGTTACAAGAGTATGATCTCTCGAGTCACCGTGTTCGGGGCATTTAGTTCAGGAACTTCATTTGTTCCCCCTGAATTATTATTCTCAGTAGAGGTCTCAGTTACCACTTGGGTTTCTTCATCGACCTGAGTTACCTGGGATTGACTCTGTTCAGTAGAGTCAACTGTTCGGCTACTTTTTTGCCGCCGACCGAGATTCGATAGACTTGTCTTCAGTTTATTCATCTGAATCATCATCCCAACATAGCTGGATCTTTTCAACTTTATCTTTCAAGCTCAGATCTTGTAGCTGCTTACTGATGTCCTCAGATTCAGGTTTAGAGTTCTTGCTCCTATCTTCAGTAGCAAACTCATTAAAAACAACATGAGGGCTTTCCTCCACACAAAGGGTCCGATAGTTAAAGACTCTGAAGGCTTTGCTGACCTGGGAGTATCCTAAGAAGACTCCCTGATCTAACTTGCTATCAAAAGTCTTCAACTAATCCTTCCCATTGTTGTGGATAAAGCACGAACACCCAAAAATATGGAAATAAGATAAAGAAGGCTTCCTGTCGTTCCATAATTCATATGGTGTCTTCTTATGCTACTTTGTCAGTAGAGATCTGTTCTGAGTATAACATGCAGTGTCAGTAGCTTCTGCCCATAATTTGGTTGGGTGTCCTGAGTCTGCGAGCAGGGTCCTTGCTGCTTCTTTGAGTGTTTTATTCTTCCTTTCAGCAACCCCATTTTGTTGACGCGTGCGCGCGGCGGGCGTCTCATGCTCTATGCCCTCCGCTGCGTGAACTCCTCCACCATAGAATTCGGGAACTCGGTTTCTGCTCCGAACGTATCTTGATGATCTTGGTGTTCTTCTCGACATTGAGCTTTTTCAGAAGCGTTGGTAACTCTGTTTTGACGTCAGACTTGTTGGCGATAAATATGACCCATGTATAGCGCGAGTAGTCATCAATGACCACTAAAGCATACTTCTTGCCTCTGATCGTTACTGGAGAGACTAGACCGAATAAATCCATATGTAGCAGCTGAAGGATTCCATCAGTGGAAGGAGATGGAACAGGAGGATTTTGATTCCTTGTTTGCTTTCCCTTCAGACATGCTTCACACTGAGTGTCTTTGCTGAATACTTCATTCGACAATCCTCTTGCTAGAGTGTTTCTAGCTAGCTTGTTGAGCGTCTTGAAGTTGAGATGGCTGAGTCTTCTGTGCCAGAGCCACCCCGTTACGTTATCGTTCTTCGCCAACAAACAAGCTTCGAGGTTGGCTGAGTTCCGATCGGCCTACATAGATATTCTTTTTTGCGCGAACCTGACAACACTGTTTTCCTGTAGATTATTAATGAAATCACAGAAACCAGCGTAAAAAATCACTCTATTCGAGTTATCACAAAATTGACTAACAGAGAGAAGATTATGCTGAAGTCCTTCAACATATGATACTATTGGAACTATTGCGGTTCCAATGCTGAGTGTTCCATAGCCTCTGGTATAGCCTTTTGTGTTATCTCCAAACTCGATTCTGGGTCCTTCTTCAGTAGTATAATTCTTCAGTAGGTCCTTTTGGTATGTCATATGTCTTGAGCATCCGCTGTCCACATACCAAGGGTCCTTGTACACCTGCAAAACATAATTATATTTAGGTACCCTTTAGTTTTGATTTTGGGTCCTTAGATGTTAGTTTTGGAAACCCAGATCTGTCTTACGACCCTGGTGGTCTTAGAAAATTTCTTCCCACTTTGATAAACATATTTGACCACTGGACTGGTCGATGCTGACTTCTGAGGCTTTACAAGTTCAGGAGTCCTGATCTTCTGAGTAGGTGGACTGCTGACCTTTGCCTTCTATACGGCTTTCTTTTTCTTCTTCTGACTTTTAGGTCCTCTCCTGACTATCGAATCATAGTAGTATGACCCATACTGAGCTGGATGTGTCAGCTGCGAAGGTCCATACTGATCAGCCAACTTTGCTTTGCTTGTTCCCCCTTGACTGAACTGGGGTGATTTGGTGCTGATCTTCTTGTCAGAGTGTTGATAGCTGGGATGAGGTGCCTTCATCTTTTGTTTGTTCTTGGCTAGGAGATTCAGAATCTCTGTGTTGATGGTCTCCCCTTGAACAAATCTATCAGCTAGCCGGTTTTCTGAGCGTACGGGGGCAGATGAGGAGGCTCCATGGCTGAATCTAAGTCCCTCCTTGCAATGCTTAGGCTTGTTGCTTGCTAGCATCGCCTCAAGCTTCTTTTCAACGCCCATGTACCGCTCTGTCATCAGGTTCCTCCAGACATCATCACTTTTCTTCAGCAGTTCATGCTCAGTCTGAAGTCCTGACAACTCTTGCTTCAGTAGACTCAGTTCAGTATCTTTCTGAGTCAAGTCATTGGTTAGTACTGAGATCTGATCTTCTCTATGCTGAGACTTGGCCATCAGAGAGCTAATCTCCTCCCTGAGTCTCAACACAAATCCTTCTGACTCAGTAGCAACCTGACTTTTCTGAGAAAGTCTCTGATTCTCCACTTTCAGGGTATCCAACTCCTGAAGACTCTTACTGAGCTGCAGACTCATCTGAATCTGCTCGTCGTGTAGTTCTTCGTATGCAATCGCGACGTCCAGATTCTCATCAAAACCTGAAATAGTGTCGTGTGTGCAATGGGAAGAGGAATTAAATGGAGCGTGAGAGTTTACCTCATCCTCTTCTCCTACCATGAGACACTTTTCAGCATCTTCTTCAGCTTCAAGCTCTACGGCCATGAATGCCGCTTCATCGTCTGATGAATCAATGAAGGAGTCGACTTCATCTGAGTCGTCTGAGAGTTTACCGGCAATATATGCTTGTCGCTTCTTGATGAACTTCTCCCTTCGAGCTTTGCTTGCTGCTCTTTCAGCAGTGCTGAGCTCAGGACAATCATACTGATAGTGTCCTGGCTTCTTGCAGTTATAGCAGGTTGTGACTCTTTCTTCTTTGCTTTCGCTGTCTTTCGACTGAGTTGAGTCCTCCTGTTTCCTGCATTCAGAAGTATGTGAGTCAGGAGTGCGCTTAGGTATATATTCAGTCTTACCCTTGGAGTCTCTAACGACTCTTGAGAGCTTCCTGTGCCTCTCCTTCTCTTTCTGATACTTCACGGCAAGCAGCGCGTACTTCTTGGCTAGGTTTCGAGAATAAACGCTCAGGTGTAGAGGGGGAGGGGGGGTGAATACACTTGAAAACCGATTTCTCAACTTTAAACGCGAACAATCCTTTTCAGGAGAGTCTTTGTCTTGAACAAGTTCGATAGATCAAATAAGGCGTTTACGAATCATGTGGCGAGTGGTCGACTTTCTTGAGACCTCGCTGGCCGACTAGAGTCGAATTCGATGCCGTTCGAGATAAAGTTCGGTAGTGCGGAAATGTGTAGGCCCAAATTCGGTTGAGTTTAGAAAATGTTTTTAATATAACGGTTTCGGTATATTAGTGCGATCGATTAAGCTTGCTTTGAAACTCGGTTGAATGATTTTATAGATATTTTCGGTATGCACGAATTCAATGCAACGGTTAAAAACGAAAAACGAACACGAAACACGGGCGTTTTTAAAGTGGTTCCGATCCAACAATCCTACGTTCACTGTCCCGAATGACCAGGAGGCTAGGTATTATACTGAGATAGTCTCAGTTGGTTTGTACGCTGAACAAACATTGGTCTTGAGATTTATACTGAGCAAGTCTCAGTTTACAAGGTATCAAACTAAGTGTTTGAAAAAAAAAACTCTCCAACTATGAAGGAGTCCTTTACAATAAGGATTAGTTCAGATATGAACTCCTTCGTCTAATCTATAGATATGATCAGTTGAGGCTTCTAGAGCGATGAACGGCTAAGTATAGATTTGGGTTCGTGTTCAGTTGCTTGGATACTAGAGGCTTTATATTTCGGGTTCAGCTTGGTTCCCTATGAGCAGGTATGTCGTCTTTCGCCGAAGATCGTTTCCTCGAACTTCTTGCGGAAGACTTATAACGTTTTTGTTGCTCGTGAATGCTCGTATATTTTTCTGTGTTGTTCGTTATTGTCGTAGATGTGTGAGCTTCAATTTGAATTGTATCCCTCTATTTATAGAGTAGAGGCAAGGATAGATCCGTTGGAGATGATGATCCTTGTGTCTCTCTCTTTTGGGTAGCTAACGACTCTTTCAAAGTATGGTTGCAGTGTCCTTTCCCTCCATTTCTGATAAGTTGTTGACTTGCAGCTTTAATCAGAATATGCACACTGGCTACTTGTCATTGGTCGAGGTTCGGGAAAGTAGGTGAGACGAACGGACTTCAAGGAGATCCGGAGCGACTTCTCTCTTCCTCGTATTGACTCTGCGATTTGACTTTAGAGAATCCTGACAGTCAGAAGACTGTCCAGCCGTTGCTGAGTCTGATCTCTATTCAGTAGCATGCTCCTGCTGAGTCGGCTCTACTGAAGATCAACTCTGAGTTCAGTGAACTACTCCTGCTGAGTTCAGTTCCACTGACTCCTTTCGATATCTTTGCTCTGCTGAGTCCAAGATGTGCGAATCTTCCTCTTACGTGCGTAGGCGGGTAATCTACCGAGCGCCCGAACCAGATGAAGAGTGTCTACTGAGTCTGAAACCTCAGAGACAAAACAGAACATGTTACAACTGAATGGTTCATCAGCTAAGATAGAGTTTTGGGATCTTCAAATCTTCAGCAAATATTCAGAGCACATGGCTACTGAGTTATTTCTCAACTGATTGTGAGAAGACTGAATCATCTCCCAACAATTATATAGAGTATAAAGAGAGACATCTACACGATACTTTATCCCTATTCCCATTCGAGACGGTGATCTTGCACCTACCGTGTTAATCGACCTTCCTTGCCTCATAATTTGGGGTACTCTTTTTCCTTGCTTTGTAGCTTTTCCCATTGGGTTTTACACCTTACAAGGTTTTAACGAGGTCCACAATCCTTCTCACTTCCGAGATGGAGGGAGGCAAAGTCCTATGTACTTTCAGTGACCCAAGCTTTAGGTGTTTAATATTATGCATCTGCATGATATTAGGCTTGCCATTATTTGAGTCTTGATGACTGGGGCTCGTACTTATTGGAAACTTCCATGGTTTGGGGTGTTTTCTTCCACGAGAATGTCTGTGTGGTCTCGGGTGTAATTTGTAATTTATTAGTAATATTTTTATATAAATAAAGGTTCAATTCACCCAAAAAAATAAGGTGCAATTTATTCCTCTATGGTTTATATGCAGTTGGACACAACCTCCTTTATAGTCCCGCGTGTAGTTCACTCAATTTTCGAGTATAGTCGGGTGAATTTTACCCCTTGTGGTTTTGCGAATGTGCAGTTTACCCCTATGGTTTAGAAAGATCCATTCCCCCTTAGTTTCAATCATTATGATTTATAGGCTATAGCTCTAAAAGTATTTAGTTTTATTTTGATTTTCAAAACTTTCAAAAGTTACGATTTTATTTTTTACAGTCTTTACAAATCACATATATAAAATCTAATGCATGAAACATGTTGCATAAAATAATTTCTACTAAGTTGATGATTATGCCGATTTTTTCCACTACGTTATCTTTTTAAGGTTCTTTAAAGAAAAAATAAATAAAATGTATATAAAAATAGAAAATACAAGAATGGACCAGTATGTATGTTGTTTGTGATTTTTCTCTTTAGATTTGCAAAGGTGTAGTTCACTCCCCTATGACTTAGATATATGTAATTTTGGGATTAGTATTCGGGCTATGATGATTCCCCTCTTATAAAAAAACTTATGGGGATTTGGAATCGTATTTTTTTAGGGGTGCTAATAACCTTCAACGGCAACGACTACTCTCATTCAAGGATAGTTTGCTAACAAAGGCGCCACAATGGCTTACGATTGGTTCCGCCCGCGCAGTAATACTAGATTCTGGCATAAATTTATTTGGAAATCATATATACATCCCTCTGAGGCATTCTTTCACTGCATGGATAGCTCTTAAGGAATAATTTTCTCTCTTGATCGTATATCCTTCCTTTATGTTTGCATCTTGTCCTCTTTGTTCTAATTTTCCGGAATTTAACACTCATCTTTTCTTTACTTGGCTCGGTCTTACCCGTCGACTTTTCTCTATTCCTAGTGCAGTTAAGTGGTTGAATAGTGACAAAGTTGGTTCGATAATTTTCAACGTGCTGAGCGCCTAGCTCTTATGGCCACTATAAACTTCATATGGCGGGCTAGGAATGCAAGAGTCTTCGAGAATATGTCATTCGATGGAGGAAGTATTATATAGAGTTTAAAGAGAGACATCTACACGATACTTTATCCCTATTCCCATTCGAGACGGTGATCTTGCACCTACCGTGTTAATCGACCTTCCTTGCCTCATAATTTGGGGTACTCTTTTTCCTTGCTATGTAGTTTTTCCCATTGGGTTTTACACCTTACAAGGTTTTAACGAGGCCCACAATTCTTCTCACTTCTGAGATGGATGGAGGCAAAGTCTTATGTACTTTCGGTGACCCAAGCTTTAGGTGTTTAACATTATGCATCTGCATGATATTAGGCTTGTCATTATTTGAGTCTTGATGACTGGGGCTCGTACTTATTGGAAACTTCCATGGTTGGGGTGTTTTCTCCCACGGGAATGTTCGTGTGGTCTCGGGTGTAATTTGTAATTTATTTGTAACATTTTTATATAAATAAAGGTTCAATTCACCCAAAAAAAAGGTGCAATTTATTCCTCTATGGTTTATATGCAGTTGCACACAACCTCCTTTCGAGTCCTGCGTGTAGTTCACTCAATTTTCGAGTATAGTCGGGTGAATTTTACCCCTTGTGGTTTTGCGAAGGTGCAATTTACCCCTATGGTTTAGAAAGATCCATCCCCCCCCCCCCAGTTTATATGTGTAGTTCACTCATTTTTCGAGTGTATAGAAAAAAAGGCCTTGTATTACTAGGGATTTAATTCTTTTTACGGTTTCTTCATGTTTCATTTGGAATAACTATAGACTAGAAAAAACGTTAAACCGAGAAAGAAAGAGAGAAACATATGGGGATCCTTATAATTTCTTCATTTCTTCGGTCCCGAGTCGGACCAGTTTTAAAAAATCATCAAATTCGATAAGATAATAAGATCATAATTTTCAAAAAATTCCAATGTAAAAAATATGATCATGTCAATATCATAAATTAATAATTATTTAAAATTACCATTAACACCAAGATAATTTTGTGAAAATATGATTTTAGTGCTGCCTTTTTTTCTTAAAACTTAAATCTAATTAAATCTAATCTCTAACTTCTCTAATTGCATCAAAAAGTCCGTTGTTGTTTTCTCGAATTAAACCATAAAATTGTGAAGAGTGCTAGACGCAATAAGTTCTTCCTTGCACCTAAATGGTTCCAAAGGAATTGTATCATTTTTAGTATCTTTTAGTGTTCATTTTCAATGAATGTTTACTATATCATTGTAGTTGTTTTTTTAAATGAATAAATATAATTCACTATTTCTTAACAAATTAATATAATTCATTATTTCTAGATAGTAATAGTAAAATCATTAAATGTGATTATGAAAATTATTTATATCTCCTTATATTCATCTAATTAAAATTCGATTTCGTTAAAGTTCGAAAACTCTCTCTAAATTAATAAATATTAACTTAGATAAATTAATCTCTCTCTAACATAATAAAATCTCACGGTTCCCATAGTACTCCCTCCGTCCCGCTAAAAACGTCCCAGTTGACTTCGGCACGGAGATTAAGAAATTTTAATTTAGTGTGTATTTTATGAGTTTTAATTGTATAAAGAAAATGACACAGTTTTCGAGGAGTGGTTGGTGGAAAGAAATGAGAATTATCCAAATTTTTGCAAGACTAGTGAAATGCAATCGATTTTTATTTTTTATATTGTATTTGAAGAAATAATCTAAAGTTTTCAAAAAGATAAAAATCATAATTTTCTAAGTTCGGAGCGGAACATAATCTAGTGAGAGATAGATTTTTGAAGAGAGAGAGTATAAGAATGTGGGGGTTGAGTAGTGAGTAAGGGGGCCTACTTCATTTTATGTTTAAAAGTAATTTTTACTATTTTAGGAAAGAGGACGAGAAATAAGCGGGACGTACCCGATTAGACAAAGTATGACGAAATAGCAGGACAGAGGGAGTATTAATTTAGATAGGTTTAAAAAATTGTTGTTAGATGGATTTGATATAAAGATCTATTTTTCATAAGATGTTTTTTCTTATTTTTATAAGTTGTTCCTACGAGCTTATGAAAATAAGAAAAATATAAGTTGTTTTTATAAGTTCTCCCAAACGCATGTACAAGCACTTATTTTTCAGAATAAAGTGAAATAAGCCGTTGAAAATCTCTCACAAACGGGAGCCTTAAAAAAACTGTTTGATTAAATATTTTACCTTCCTAATTTTAGAGAAGCAAACGCGTAAACAAGTCTTGTAAACATTAAAAAAGCTGTTTATACGGTTAAGAAGATGTAAGTGCTTAAAATAAGACACACTCTCAAAACAAGATTAACTAAAGAGATCTTAAGATTGAGATTTTGATGATAAAAATCACATTAATTTTAGTTATACCTAATCGAACAATTTCCTGATTGCGGATATAATATAATAATAAGAAAATTAACGCAGATTATCAATTGATTTGTAATAATAACTTGGATTATGAAGTTGTACGTTTTGATCCAATAGTGGTACGTTTACTGGAGAGAATAGAATAGGAATGAATTCTTGTCTGGCGTTTGTCACTCTCCTTAATGGACTTATTTCCTTAATAGATTTTGTTTTATGCCAGAGCAATGTTGACCACGAATATGCTGTACTCTGTGCAGCCTAAGTTGTACATTAGTTTGGTAATAACGAATTTCTTCCTGGAATTATTGTGTTTGTGGGGAAACTATTAAAATACAGGTTAACGCGACCGATTGTGGATTTCTAGCAGAGCCCCATCACTCTCTTTCTCTTCTCTCTCCAGATTCTCTCTCTGTATCGCTACGAAACAAATTCGTGATAAAAACCCAAGAAGCTGCAGGTGAGTGAATTTGTTTGTTTGAGAGATTTATGGTTTTCTTTTTTCATTTTCGTTTATGCTTGTGATTTTTGTTTTGCATTTAGCTCGATCATTTGGTGGTGATCCTTTTTATCCTCTGCCCTAAAAGCGGTGATTGATTATTATTTTCCGTGCGTGGTTTTGCGCATGATCTTTAGCTGAATTTGAAGGGTTACTTTGGTCTTGTTTCGGAGGAGCGGTTTTGAAGCTTTCGTTGTAGCAAGTTTGGTTAATTTGTATGTATATCTGAGAGTAGGATTAGTTCTTAGCTGAAATCTGACTTGAATTATTTTTTAAATTACGTCTGTTTGGATTTATAGATGAGATGGTGAGGTGATAAACATGTAATTTATAGATAATGGTTGAACGAGAGGCTAAAACTATACAAGATGGTATAAATTCTTTCAGCAACCGTAGAAGTTCCTTGAATATGAACCATATTAGGTTTTGCTTGAAAAGCAGTTCACTGATTTTAAGATTTTAAGACCTACTAGATTACATGAGATTGAAATGCTTGGACAAAAGTAGAGCCTTTGTTTTCGGTGCAAGACCGGGTACTTTCTATTTGCAAGGGATCAGTGTTGATTAGTGCTTCCAAAAAGGGGGAGACAAGAGAAAGGGATAAATCATTTGTAATGTGCCTGATGAAATTGTCTTGCTTTTATGACCATTAATTTTGTTTCTAGAAAAGTTTACAGTTAGCCGTTGTACTAGCTGGTTTATTTAGGTTACTGTTTCTCTTGAACTAATCACTTAATATCATTGACTGATAGAAAGCATATGTTAAATGTATAGGTTGGTAAGCAACAGATCAACTCCAGAATTCTTTGGCTTAGCTGCTGTGATTTGGTTGGCCAAAGTATATATTTATCTTATTTGGGAAACTTGCAAAATGTCAAACGGTGAAGTCAGAAAAGTCTCACTACAGGATATACAATTGGTAAGTCTTTTGGTTGTTTTACATGCATTATTTGTATATGTGGTTTTGTCGTGTTACTTTAGCTGTCGGGGTCTTTTGCACAGTATAGGCATACACGGATTTCAGTTATTTGGTTGAAGATAATGTAATCCTAAAATTTAAGATGGATTGTGGGTGGTTGTACGTAATTACTGCCATCAATTGTATACTATGAGGGGATAACATTATATGATACTCGTCAAAGTAATCTAAACTTTTTCCCAACTAGTGCATTTGTACCCTGTGAATTTTGTCTACTGGTGCATTTGTAACCTGTGAATTATATCATTATCCTGATTGTCTAGTCTGGAACAAATGAATTATGACTGATAACTTGGGCAAAAACTTAACACAATCGCCATGAAAAATCATAACCTTGATCCATTTGTATAAGTTCCTTGGATATATAAGGTGACAGTTTGTTTTTTGATGCTGCTAAATGGGTTATCGTATTAATACATTCGATGGGTATTTTAAAGCCCTGATTGATAAGAATTACTGAATTGTTCCTACTTCTTAAGTTTCTTGCCCCTCTTTCCGGTCGGTGTCCTTTCATATAACTTTCATACTGTTTGTGCTTACCTTGTATCTGTTCCGGTATCAGGTTCAAAACCTTATAGAAAGATGCCTTCAACTTTACATGAGTGAGAGGGAAGTCGTGAATACCTTGTTACACCAGGCAAAGATCGAGCCTGGTTTCACCGAACTGGGTAACTTCAGTTTCGTTGTTTATTTGTTGTTCTATCATTGCTGCCTATTACTGTATTGTAATATTACTTTATATAGTTATGCACCGTGTCAATAATAATATAGCTATGCTCAGCTGCTAGTCTGTTTCTAAAAAAATTCATACCATTGCAACTACGTCATTGATTATCTGTGTTGGATATAACTAACACTATATGACATTTCAAACTAAATATGATTTTCGTCCATTTACATTCTCGATTATATTAGATTGATACATAAGCCTTATGTGATACGTGAAACTTTGTAATGATTTGGCAGTTATGGTAATACGCATGTTCTGGTGTTTTGTTCTTTACTTATGCCCTGTTTTGGACTTTGAGGATTCATCAAAAGATTCTTTATCCTGTTTGTCCAGTGTGGCAAAAACTTGAAGCAGAAAACCCGGAATTTTTTCGGGCATATCATCTGAAGCTGATTGTGAAGGAACAGATAGTAAGATTCAATCAGTTGCTTGAGAGACAGGTTGAGCTAATGCGTCAAGTATGTCAGACAGGAGTTGCTTCAATTTCTCTATCTAATGGATCTCAGATGCATTCAAGTAAGTACTTTAAATACCCATTGTTGCTTTTCTTCCAACGGAAAGTTCATTAGTTTCTAATACTCACTGGAAGACGCATACTTTAGCGACACTCATTTCTTGCATGCTAGCTTATTCATATTATGCCATATTTGCTAAACATCCTTCCTCTGTACAAGGATAGGATTTATGTGTGGACTTGATTTTTTGTATTATAAATAGTTCGTATGCACTGTGACATAGAGTCCATTATTTTACATTATTGGTTTGATTGATAAGCCTATTGTTGCACTTTCGCAGTGCACAACAACTCGGTTTACCAGGTTCCACAATCTTCCGGCCCTATCAAGCCAGAAAACATGCACCAACCCGTTAACACCATACCTAACGTTTACACCAACGGTGCATCTGCCTTGCAACCCACCATGCAAGTTCCAGTCAACATCTCAGGTCATGCCGGTATGCCAGAAAACATGTTACTGGCTCAGAACTCCAACTCAGGAATCATTCAAGGAATGAACCGGGTGATGATCAAATCAGAGGGCAGTTTTGCAGGCAACTCCCATCATTTTATGTTTGCTGCAGACAACAATCTCATGGAACCTCGAAATGCAATTGGAGAAGCATCTGTTTCTCCTTTTGCTGGTGGTGAGTCAAGTGCACAAGCATTGAACGAGCCCATGATGGACCCGGAGATGGGCTTATTCGGATTCTTGGGACAGATACCTCGAAACTTCAGTCTATCTGATCTAACAGCAGATTTCTCCAATAGCACCGGTATGCTCTCTCCCACTATCTCTTATATCTCATAACCAATAAGAAAACATAAATGGAGTTGATTTCATACAAATCTAATATCTTGACTTGTATGCTTACCCGATATCTTCAGATATACTAGAGAGCTATTCTAGATCTCCGTTTCTTGTATCAGAAGCAAACTTCATAGACCCTCATGTGAGGGGTGACCAACAAGGTACTATCTATCCACATTTCACTTCTTTTGTATCTACTTGAAAAATGGTGAGCAAATTTTAAGTGTACTTGCAGATAAGAGGTTGGACACCATATCAGAGGGCTTAAGTTATGATGATTTTGCGAGTGATTGAATGTTTGAGTGGATGGCACGTCTCCTTTCGCATCGGTTCTTCGGTTGAGCTGCAGGGTCAGATAGAAGTTATAGTAAATACATTCCAGAACTAGAGAAGCTTCACAGTTTCTGACATATTGAAGGTTTCATTAGGTAATAATTTTATTATTAGGAAAATGGCTTGCCCCTGTCCATAGATTGTTTTCCTTTTTGTTGTATTAGGGCTTGTATCTGCACACTGTACTAGTGTATGTTGATAGACATCAGATGCTTTGATCAACTGTAATTACTAGCAAGAACAGGGTTGCTCTAAATTCTTTTCTATTCTTTCATTTCTATTGCCAATGGAGCTTGGTCGCGTTTCTGGAGTTTTGTCTTTCAAGAAAACAAAACTATTTCTATTGCCAATGGAGCTTGGTCGCGTTTCAACTATCCTAGACTAACCATAAATAATAGGTTCACACATAACGGTATTGGTGAATTTTGAACTAATGAACTTCTGACCACAGACTACCTACACCATCCCAAGGGACATTCATTGCATATCTTGGGTTGTGGGATAGTGGTTGTGTATTGCCGTGAGAAATTTCTTCATCCCTCAATAGAGAATTTGTAAAACAGAAGCAATATGTATAACTGTATAATTGGGGATAATGTATTAATATGATTTTTTAAATATATTTTTCGCATATAAATTAAGCAGACGTCAAACAAGATAGGGCTCGACCTTACTTAAACATGATCTGTTCTATAGGCTCGTATCTCCGTATCCTTGATTCCTGAGGAGACAGGAAACGAAGTTTGGTGGATGAGCCATGGCTGCCCGGTCAGGGCGGTGCCCGAATCTCGAGCCACCGCTGCAGTAAAGGATCTCAAGAGCTGAAAATGCAAATATAAAACTGCAAATACGGATATCTCTGCGGTTGCAAAATGCAATTTACTAAAAACTTTTACCAAATTCAAAATGTTTCACTTCACAAGCAACTGCCAAAAATCGTCTCCCGCCGCCGATCCATAGTCTGACTCTCCTCCGTTTTCAGGTCTCTCTATCTATATGTACGTAGATGTGCTTATAAATATATAATGCTTGAGTTTATATATTGGGTTGGTATTGTGATGTTATTCAAAATTGAGGTTTTAGTTGTTTCTTATTTGAGATTTAAATTTAAGCTTATTTCTAGTGCGCAAGATTAGGATTTCAATTGCCGTTACTTTGCGGTCTACTATGCTCGATCTCCTTTATTTAAATAAGAAGGTTTAGTTTTCTTTGTATTTGCTTTTTTTTTTTTGTTTTTCCTCATAGGTAGTTTACTTGTTTCTGCTGCGTGATTGGGAGTATAGAAATGGGAAAAGACGAATCATAATTAGGTTACATATTATTGGTGTTTTGTTGGACGATCCTAGTAAACTTAGTTTTCATTCCATGTCTTACTTTAATTTATCAGAAAACCCCAAATTTAAGCTTCTAGGTGGTATTTTTAAATAAATGGCTGTTATAGATTCGCTCTCTTACAATAATCTTGTTGGTTTTGTGGGTGAAGGTGTTGACTGAAGTTTAAAGTTAGAAACGAAGGAAGATCAGAAGGATGATGTCACACCCCAACCTTCGGAAGAGACAGGCGTGAAACGGGAAAAGAAGAGGAATCGGAGGGAAGTTGTCTGGCGATTGGAATGAACGAAGATGAAGAAAGGGATTTTGACCAAGGAAGAGGGAGCGAGATCTATTTTGACGCCAGGGACGAAATCCTAGCCGTTGATGAAACCAATGGCTGAGATGAACCATTATCATAAGATGCGAGCGTGGACGTATCACAATCCTCCACGTGTTATCTTTATTTTAATTATGTTTTAAGTATCATTAGTATTGATAAGATTAGGTTATGATGTAGCCTATATATAAGGCGCGCTTCGCAGACTTTAGCATAAGTAATTTTACCTAGTTTTTTCTATCTTCTTCTTTCTCTCTCGCATTCTGCTCTCTCGTTCAATCTTTTCTCTCTCTCGTCATATATCAGAAGTATTCTTCAATTAATCAACACATCACAGACCAATTACTGGAATTAAATTGTTAGAATTCTTCTGGTGTGTTGCAGTGGTATCAGAGCCATCTTTCCGATGACAGCTTCAAGACTACCTCCATTTCAAGAAGATGGCCAGTTGGATCCAGAAGATCCCGTGCTCCAACCTATAGAATTAGATGAAAAAACACAGATGTTAGTGGATTTGCTTAACAACAATATGATGCAACAATTGGCGAATAATACTCGTACTCTCACGAACAATTTATCAGGAATGATCGGCAACTTATCCGATCGAATGGCTTCGGCTAGGCCTTCCACTCCTCATTATGCAAACCCCTTACCTAAAGGAAACCCTTGCTCACCCCCGGGATTTAGGCCGTTTGGAAAGGGAGTTGAGGAGGGAAGCGAATCAATATTTATGGAGAATTCGAGGGCGGCTGGAGCATCCTATCTAGACATACCAAAATTCCAAGAGGATGTCTGGCCCTCAATATTGGGTAGTGGGGGAAGATTGGGAGTGAACGCACAATCAAATTATCAAGGATCGATGGGAGGAATGAGTAGGGGAATTGAGACCAGAAATCATTCACACAATTCTGGAAGCGCCGCGGGAATACTACCCACGGTTGCTAAAATAAGTTTCCCAAAGTTTGATGGGAATAGGTCCCGATCTTGGTTAATGAGGTGTAGTAGCTACTTTTCCATGGTGAATATTCCAGAAGAACAAAAGGTTGCTTTTGCTTCCATGCATTTTGAGGGAAAAGCGTTGGAATGGTATGATAATTTACCACTAAAGGGTGAGGAGTTGATTTGGGCACAATTTGTGCGTATGATCTCTACTAGATTTCAAGATTTGCAGGCTAGCAAGGCAATTGGAGAATTACATAAATTGAAACATACTGGAACCTATGAAGAGTATGTATCAAGATTTGAGGAGCTTAAGGCTTTTATTGTGCAAAGCCGATGTGGAGAATTTGATGAGGAGTATTGGGTGGCTGCATTTGTGAGCGGGTTAGATAAGGACATCCAAGCAGGATTGGAAACGCTGCATACTAATTCCCTAGAGTCAGCAATACATCTAGGAAGGCAGCAAGTGAATTTGAATGACTCTCTCATGAGGAAATTGAAGGAAATCACTAGGGGAATGTCCCTTAATAATTCTACAAGAAAACCTGAAGTTAAGCCAATCAGAAATCACCTCAAAGGCTTAAACAAAATCTCAAGCCTGGTTTCAAATTGCTCACCCCAATGGAGATGGATCAGAGAAGGGCAAAGGTTCTCTCTTATAATTGTGATGAGCTATTCATTCCAGGACACAGATGCAAGGAAAAGATCAATTTTATGGTAATGACTGTTGAAGAGCAAGGAGAATTTTTAAATAAAATGGAGACAGAGTCAGATGAAGAAGACTTTGGGGGTGCTCATGAAGAATTGGGAATGGCTATGGTCACTCTAGGATCCTTGGAAGAAGAGTCTGGGAAGAGTATATGAGGTTAATGGGTAATTCTGAAAATAGGAAAATAAGAATCCTGATTGACACTGGTAGTTCTCTGAGTTTCTTAAATTCAGGATTGGCTAAACAGATGGGAAAGAAGTTTGAAAGTGTCAAGCCAATTAATGTTCTGGTGGCTAATGGAAATATAATGGTGAGTGATAAAAGGCTTAAGGAATTCAGATGGAAGATGCAGGAACATGAATTTACTTTTGATATTAGACTACTTCCAACTGCTGGATATGATCTAATTCTTGGAAGTGATTGGTTGAAGAGAGGATTACCAATTATTTTGGATTATGACGACAATTTTTTTTCAGTTATGCATGAGGGTGCTTGGGTTTATATCAACACAGCCAAAGGAAGGGGAATTCCTCTCTCTACAAGCTTTGCGTAGTGTATCGAGTCGCTACAGAGGAACTCTCCTACTCCAGAGCAGTTCCTGTTAATGGCTATGGAAGAAGGTAAGAACCAGAATAATACCTTTATGGAGTCATTGCTGGATTCCTATCAAGATGTGTTTGAAACACCACAAGGATTACCACCCAGCAGAGGGGTGGAACATAAAATTATGCTGCAGCCAGGGAGCTTACCTAAGCAACAATACCCCTATAGGGTTTCTCATGCCCAAAAGGAAGAGATTGAAAAAACTGTAACAGAATTGTCGAAGTCTGGGGAAATTCAACCCAGTAACAGTCCCTTTTCCTCCCCTGTGTTGCTAGTAAAGAAGAAGGATAGATCTTGGAGGATGTGTGTAGATTATAGGTATCTTAATAGCATGACTATTCAGCATGATTATCCTATACCTATCATTGATGAGCTATTGGATGAGTTATATGGAGCCAAATATTTTAGCAAGATAGACTTGAGGTCTGGGTATTTTCAGATCCTTATGGATCCATCCTCAAGGTATCTCACTGCTTTTAGGACCTATCATGGGCATTATGAATACCTAGTCATGCCCTTTGGGCTATGTAATGCTCCTGCCACTTTTCAATCATTAATGAATCAAGTTTTTGAGGGCAAATTGAGGAAGAATGTCTTGGTATTTTTTGATGACATATTGGTATACAACAGTTCTTGGGAGCTACATCTCCAACATGTGAAAGAAGTATTGGACATTTTGAGAAGGCAAAAGCTTTATGCTAAAATGAGTAAGTGTGAGTTTGGTAAGAAATCAGTGACTTATCTTGGACATATAATATCCCAAAATGGGGTAGCTACTGACCCTGAGAAAGTCACTGCTATGGTGGAATGGAAAAGCCCTAATAATCTAAAAGGACTGAGGGGTTTCCTAGGTTTAACAGGCTATTACAGGAAATTCATTAAAGGATATGGAATCATCAGTAAACCACTGACCAGTTTGCTGAAGAAGGGAGCTTTTGAGTAGGGAGAGGAAGCTGGAAAGGCTTTTCAAAAATTGAAGGAAGCAATGGTTACAGCTCCTGTGTTGGCTTTACCCAACTTCACTAAGGATTTCACCTTGGAAACAGATGCTTGTGGTACTGGAATTGGGGCTGTGCTCATGCAAGAGGGTAGACCTATTGCTTATTTAAGTAAGGTATTGAGTTAGAAACATCAAGCTTTGTCAATTTATGAGAAGAAGTTTTTAGCCATACTCATGGCAGTTCAGAAATAGAAGGGATATCTGCACGGTAATCATTTTATAATCAAAACTGACCAACAGGCTCTTAAGCATCTGTTAAATCAGAAAATTACAACTCCATTACAGCGAAAGTGGATTCCTAAGTTATTAGGATATGACTACTCTATATATGATAAGAAGGGAAAGGAAGATGTTGCAGCTGATGCACTATCCAGAAGGGACACAAATCAGCGTTTGTCTATTACCAGCGCAGTACCTTTGTGGGTTAAGAGATTGGCAGAAAGTTATACCAGGGATAACCAGTTGACCACTATTATTTCAGCTAAAATGGTGGATTCTAATGCTTATCCAGACTGCACCTATCAGAGTGATCTTTTGAGGAAACAAGGGAGAATAGTGGTGGGTAATGTAGAGGATCTGAAAAGGGATATACTCAAGGAGTTACACAATTCAGCAGTTTGGGGACATTCTGGAGAGGATGGAACATATCAAAGGATCAATAGATATTTTTATTGGAAAGGATTAAAGAAGGAAGTGATAGAGTGGGTAAAAACTTGTCAAGTTTGTTCAGAGAGTAAATCTGAAAGATGCCTTACCCCAGGCCTATTGCAGCCTCTACCCATTCCCACTCAAGCATGGTCACATATATCCATGGATTTTATAAAGGGTTTGCCAAAGTCACAGGGAAGAACAGTGATCTTAGTAGTGGTGGATAGGCTCACCAAATATAGCCATTTTATAGGCTTAAGCTATCCCTATTCTGCTATTTCTATTGCACAAGTTTTTCTTGATCACATAGTCAAGCTACATGGCCAACCTCTCAGCATAGTAACTGACAAGGATCCTATATTTACTAGTGCATTCTGGACTGAACTATTTAAGCTATTGGGCACTAAGCTGGATATGACTTTAGCTTATCATCCTTAATCGGATGGCCAAACAGAGAGAGTAAATCAGTGTCTAGAGACTTATCTTAGATGCATGGTCAGACATAATCCAAGACAATGGCATAAATGGCTACCTTGGTTGAGTATTGGTATAACACCAATTATCACTCAAGCCTTAGGATGTCACCCTTTGAAGCCCTTTATGGATATAACCCACCTATATTCACTACTGGGCCATATCCACAAACTGAATCTCAGGATAGTCTGGAATTCGCAGAGGAGAGGCTGCGAACTCATCAGACACTCAAGGATAATTTAATGAAGGCTCAAGAGAGGATGACTAAATATGCTAATCAGAAAAGAAGTGAGAGGCACTTCAAGGTAGGGGAGAAGGTATATCTTAAGTTACAGCCTTTTCGTCAGAATAGTGTAATATTAAGGCAAAATCAAAAACTAGCTCCTAGATATTACGGACCCTATGTTATTACAGAAAAGATTGGAGAGGTTACCTATAGGTTGGATCTGCCTCCGGGCTCCAAAATTTGGCCGGTCTTTCACGTTTCATTACTGAAACGTTCTGTGGATCCAGGAAAGTTCCACTCTGTTTCTCCACCGAATCTTCTGGATGATAGGAGCGTCTCTTTCACACCTACAATTAAAGGAAAGCGAAGTAAGAGGAGTAGGAAAGGAAGAAACATTCAATCATTTCTTATAGAGTGGGATTTCCAAGGAATGAAGATCGAAACTTGGGTTGAAGAACATCACCTGAAAAAATATCACCCGAATATCCAACCTTGGGGACAAGGTTGCGCTGAAGAGAGGGGTATTGTCACACCCCAACCTTCGGAAGAGACAGAGAGGCGTGAAATGGAAAAAAAGAGGAATCGGAGGGAAGTTGTCTGGCGATTGGAATGAACGAAGATGAAGAAAAGGGATTTTGACCAAGGAAGAGGGAGCGAGATCTATTTTGACACCAAGGACGAAATCCTATCCGTTGATGAAACCAGTGGCTGAGATGAACCATTATCATAAGATGCGAGCGTGGACGTATCACAATCCTCCACGTGTTATCTTTATTTTAATTATGTTTTAAGTATCATTAGTATTGATAAGATTAGGTTATGATGTAGCATATATATAAGACGCGCTTCGCAGACTTTAGCTTAAGTAATTTTACCTAGTTTTTCTATCTTCTTCTTTCTCTCTCGAATTCTGCTCTCTCGTTCAATCTTTTCTCTCTCTCGTCATATATCAGAAGTATTCTTCAATTAATCAACACATCACAGACCAATTATAGGAATTAAATTATTACAATTCTTCCGGTGTGTTACAGATGACTGAAATTGGTGGGGGATCTGATCCTCCTTCTCCTACTCTGTTAGTGGCATCATCTGAACCATTGAAAAACAGTGGTAACTCTGGCTTTGATGCTAATCGAGTTGCAGAAGTGAAAGTATGGCTTGCTTCTCAATTTGATGCTCTTGGAAATTTTTTACCTGATTTTGAGTACACTCATCTGAGCATTACTCACTTACACAATGTGGCCGCCCTCTCCCAGGCCAAGACTCAGGCTGCCACCATTGTGGCAAATGACTTTCGTCAAAGAGCCATAGAATATCGTTCCCAAGGTCTGTCTTCTTTTTTTACAAATATCTACGCACAATTATTTGTGTATTACATGCTTTGACTAGGAATGTTGTCACACCCCGTTCTGGAAGGAACGGGTACGGAAAAGGAATGATTGCTCCGAGTGATAAAATCGGCATCGGATATGAATGTTTTCGGGCTACGGAGCGGGAAAGTGGGAAAGTGTGGATCCACTTCTTTAATTATTATGTTTTCCTTAATTATTATGTTTTATATTTAAATAGGTTTATGGTAATATGTGTAGCCTATAAAAGGCATGTTTGCATAACGTTATGAAAGGAATCAATCAATCAAGAAATCAATCTCTCAACTTATTCTCTCGATACTCTCAATCTTCTCTCTCCAATTACTTTTCCTTTCTCAATCTCTCGCTCAACTCTCTCCCTCAATCAATATTCTCAATCAACTATCACATGTTCATCTTCTTCTACAATCAAGGATCTGCAATCAATTATGTTTAACAATCCGGTGAATTCGCACCGGTTTGTACAGTAGTATCAGAGCAACGTTCCTGCGACTATGGGCTACTCCGGCAGAAGGCAATTAGAGCTGGATATTCGAATCGTCAACTGACGGCGATCGAACAATCGATTGCGGCGGCCTTCGAGTGAGAAACTGCTCGCTATGTTAAGGGGATGAATAGAGTGTTTGATTATTATACTCGTAGATCGGAAGCTCGCCGACGAGCATACTGTGGCTGGTATTTTGAAACTCCAGCTCAAACTGAGGAGCCACCTGCCGCTGTTCCGATCTCCACTCAGGCAGCTGCCCCCGTTGCAACCCCTCGTGCCGCTGTTCCGATCTTAACTCCCCCGGCAGTTGTCCCTGTGTCAACCCTTCCGATAGTTGTTCCCGTCACAAACCCTCCTACCGCTGCTCCGGTCTCAACTACGCCACCTGCAGCTACTGCCGTTGTTCCGGTCTCAACTACGCTACTTGCAGCTACTGCCGTTGTTCCGGTCTCAACTCCGCCAGCTGCAGCTCCTATTGTAACGCCTCTGGTTTCGGCCCCACCGATGGCAGTTAGCAAACCACCGACAGCTGCCGCCCCAGTTCCGTCGCCGCCAACTTTCCCTCTCACTGTTGCAGAAAATGAGGGAATCATTTTAAAAGGCAATACAATCCTCGCGTCCTCTTACAGCCGAGTCTTGAGGACAAGACTCCATAAAGAGGGGAGTATTGTCACACCCCGTTCTGGAAGGAACGGGTACGAAAAAGGAATGATTGCTCCGAGTGATAAAATCGGCATCGAATAGGAATGTTTTCGGGCTACGGAGCGGGAAAGTGGGAAAGTGTGGATCCACTTCTTTAATTATTATGTTTTCCTTAATTATTATGTTTTATATTTAAATAGGTTTATGGTAATATGTGTAGCCTATAAAAGGCATGTTTGCATAACGTTATGAAAGGAATCAATCAATCAAGAAATCAATCTCTCAACTTATTTTCTCGATACTCTCAATCTTCTCTCTCCAATTACTTTTCCTTTCTCAATCTCTCGCTCAACTCTCTCCCTCAATCAATACTCTCAATCAACTATCACATGTTCATCTTCTTCTACAATCAAGGATTTGCAATCAATTATGTTTAACAATCCGGCGAATTCGCACCGGTTTGTTACAATGGTATCAGAGCAACGTTCCTGCGACAGTGGGAAAGCACTCCGGCAGAAGGCGATTAGAGCGGGATTTTCGGAGCAGGCTGCGACGGCGATCGAACAATCGATGGCGGCGGCGTTCGAGCGATCCACTGCTCTATGTATCAGCGAGATGCAGAGAGTGTTTGATAGCTGCACTCGTAGATCGGAGGCTCGCCGACGTGCAAACGGTGACTGGTATTCTAAAATCTCTCCACTCCCAACTATTCAACCAGTTTACTTAGACTTTGAAGTGGATGCAACACCTACTGCTGCTGAGATTCCAGATTTGGTCGGGATCATTTCAAGCTCTCCGGCAGCCATCGTGATTGAAAATAAATCTCTCTCCAAGGAGAAAGAAGTTGTCGAAGAATCAGCTCAAGTGGAGGAGCCGGCCGCCGGCCGCCGAGCCTCGAGAAACAAGTCGTAGAAGAAGCCGTGCCGGTGGAAGAGCCGAGCGATCGTTGAAGTCGAGACGAAGGACGTGGCAGTGAAGAGATGAAGGTCGAGGCCGAAACAACCGAAGAAGGCGTGGCAAAGAAAGAGCCGAAGCGGAGGAAACCCCTGCCGCAGAAGAGGATGCTCCGGCTACTGAAGCTGAGAAAACTGAGGAGTTTGGTCAGTTTGGTGAAGTTGAGTCTGTTAGGTTTCGATCCGTCCCTATTGTCGATGGGAAAATTCCGAGGAAGGGCGCTGTAATCAAGAAGCAAATCAATGAGAATGGAAATAGTGTCAATGCTTATATTGTGTTCAAAACAGAGGAGTCTGCACAAGCATCATTGGCGCATAATATGGCCGTGGTTGGTGGGAACCCTATCCGTGTTGACAAGGCTCGCCCACCTCGCAAGAAATTGAAGGGAGACGACGCCCCTTTATTGTACGACTGCTTGCTTCCCTCGTCAAAGATCCGAGTCTTGGGGACAAGACTCTTTAAAGAGGGGAGTATTGTCACACCCCGTACAATCGAGGAAGAGGAGAAGTATTTAGATGGAAGTAGTGGCTAGATGGCGAGATCGGGAGATGAGACGTGCGTGGACGTCTTGATGATTGGCCACGTATTATCGTATTAGTATCTATTTTTCGTATTAGTTTCCTTATTAATTCCTTTAGTTATATTTGGTTAAGTTGCTAGGGTTTAATTAAATTAGGTCTTAGTCGGATACTTATATATATCCGCTACTGCTTATTGAGTTGGTATCGAAAGTTAATTTTCTCTTATTCTTCTCTCTCAATTCTATCAACTCTCTCGATACTCTTCTCTCTCTCAATCAATTCTCTTTCTCTCTCAATTACTTTCTCAATCAACTCTCTCCTTCTCACGTAATCATACTTTCCTTCACAATTGATCTCTCTCTCGTGATTATCTCTGGACAGATCTGGAAAATATGTTTAACAATCCGGCGGATCGGCACCGGTTTGTTACAAATATATGTGCATTCCCTTATCTGAAACTTGTTTTCATTGTGAAATAATGACTAGGTGTTAAGTTCATTAGGTTTGTTAAATAATGATCCTTATTGTGTTTGTGTTGGGCTTGTTCAACTTATATGGCTGCTGCTTGCTAGGATAAGAGAGATCTTTGGAACATGTTGGATTGGTGCAAGAGAGTCTACCTTCAAATGTGGTATCATCTTCCCAAGTTCTTGCCGGTGTGGCAAACTTATTGAACATTAGGGATACTTGAATTAAGTAGGTTAATTTGTCCCTTACATGTAATTATAATCCATAATGAATCACCAACTTATAAGGAAAAATCTTCGACTTTATTGTTGCTATGGCCGATAATCTCCGAGAAAAACGGCGGTTGATGAAAAGAGGGCTAAAGTGCAACAGGAGTCCAAAGAACTTCTTGACTATACTCGGAAGGCGATTGCCCGGTTAACATACTTGAAAAGGTGGATGTTGGGTGATGATTCCATCCTCGAGCCTTTGTTTCACTCGGTGGGAAATGATTCGGTCTTAGACAACGATCTTAAGCTCGGTAGCCTTGTGCTCTGTACTTGTCCGAAGATTTGAAGATCCCAAAACCCTATCTCGAATGATGAACCATTCCCTTGTATCTGTTTTGTCTCTGAAGTTTCAGACTCAGTAGACACTCTGCTCCGGTCAAGGCGCTCGGTAGCTTATCCGCCTCGGCATCGGTATAGAAGACTCGGTGATCTTGGACTCGGCGGGAGCGAGATATGCGAGAGAGTCGATCGGCCCGAACTCAGCGGGAGTAGTTCATCGAACTCGAGCTGATCTTCGATGACTTATCTCGGCGAGTCTATCTACCGAATACAAGGTCGGACTCGCAAACGGCGATAGTCTTCGGGACTGCCGAGAATCTTTTGAAAGACAATCGGCATTGTCATGTACGAGGAAGAGAGAAGTCGGCTTCGATGTGTCTCGAAGTTTGTCTTTGTCTCAACCACTCCATCCACCTCGACGAATGACAAGCATACACGTGTCTTCTCACCTGCTAAAGCTGCAGTCAACCTTTTACCTAAAAAGGTGGGAAAGTATACTTGTTACCTACACCAAAAGAGCCGTTTGCTACCAAAAAAGAGAGAGAGAGAGAAGAAGATCGTCTCCAACGGATCTATTTCAATCTCTGCTCTATAAATAGAGGGATCATTCAAGATTTGAAGCTCACCTAGAACATGAGAGAGCGCGAAAAACGAGCGAATTCCAAAGAACAAAGTCTTAGCAAGAACTTGAAGAACAATCTCCGGCGAAAGACTACATTCTAGCTCATAGGGAATCAAGCTAAACCGACATATAAAGCCTCTAGTATCCAAATCGACGTTACACGAACTCAAAGCTTACCTCAGCTGTTCGTCGATCTAGAAGCTACTCTCATATTCCCTATCCCTCTAACCCTAAGCTCAACTGTTCTTATCCATAGCTTAGACGAAGGAGTTCACATTTGAACCCAATCCTTATTGTATAAGGACTCCTTCACTTGTTGGAGAAGTTTGTCAAACACTTTAAGTTTGATAGTGTTGTAAGCGAGACTTGGATCGGTATAAAAACCAAGACGCGGCTTTGCCCGAGTGTGCAAGATGACTGAGACTAACTCAGGATAATAAATAGCCTCCTGATCATTCGGGACAGTGGACGTAGGATTTGAGCGATATCCGACCACTTTAAAAATCATGTGTCTCTTACTGCTTTCTTAACTGTTGCATTGATTTTACTATTCATACTGAACATCATATTTAAAATCAATCAACCGTCTCGAAGCATACTGAACTTTTAATCTACCGAACGAGACTTAAAACGTTTTTCACAAAAAGCGATTTGGGCTACACTATTCCGCGCACCGAAATCTTACCGTAGATGCCGAATTCGACCTAGTCGGTTAGCGAGATCTCGGTCGAGTCGAGTACTCTTAGCCTTTAACTCGATTCGAAACGGTTGTGCGGTCTCGCTGAACTAGCTTGATCGGACACCATCCCGAATAGGGTTTGTTCGTGTTCGAAGTTGAGAAATCAAATCGGGTGTATTCACCCCCCCTCTACACCCGACCGTACACTCGGGACCAACAATTGGTATCGGAAGCGGGGAGTTCTTTAAGACTCTTGTCACTTTGAGACCGGTCTATTCGAACGGATCCGAGAGGAAAACGTTTTCACTGCATATCACTCTACATTCATATCTATATTCTTCATAGCCGATATGTCGGGTATAAGGATGGTACCCATGTTCTCGGTGGAGAATTATGGAGTATGGCGAGTCGAGAATGGAAGCACATCCGACATCCCTCCATGACAGATATGATCGAAGTGCTTGAAGATGGACCTATCGTTCCCATGATCGATAGTGTCGTAACTCGAGACCAAGCTCAAGGAGGAGGAATGGTGACCGGGAAGAAGATTCTCAAAGACAGAAGTCTCTTCACTCCTGAGGAGAAGAAGCTTCACAACTTAGACCGTGTTGCCAGAAACGCTATACTGACCACCCTTAGTGATTCTTATCTTGGCAGGGTTCAGGAATGCAAGACTGCAAATGAACTCTGGGACGCTCTAGCGCTATTGAGTCGATGGACTCGAGAAGATTAAAGCGAATAAACTAGCGCCTGGAACTCCAAAAGCCGGAAAGCTTGTCTCTCATGCCCGGTGACAAAATCGAAGATGCGAACGTCGATTTACCAATCGATGAACTCTATCAATGGGTCGGGAAAGACATTCAAGAACCGAGAGATGAATCGAAGATTCGAAGGCACTGCCGGACGGACACTGGACACCTTTTGCCACTCTATTGCGACATTCTGACTTAGATGCTGTGTCTCCTGACCATATCTTTTCAGAATTACAGGCCAGAGGAGTTTGAGTTCGACAGACCTCAAAGAAAGCGGCGAGAGCGGCGACACAAAAATCGACCATGCTTTCAAAGCATCGGTCGGCACAAACATCTCCGGCCGATGAGCAAAACGACGAGTAAGGCACCGAGCCTTCACTCAATGATCTACAAGAAGGAAGTCTCACTCGAAGTATGCGCTGCTCGCTGTAAAGTATCAGAAGGAGAAGGAGCGACGCAGAAAAGTGACTAAAGCCTATCGGGAAACGAAAGGTAAGTCAAATTATATGTCGAAACACACTCCTGACTCACAATCTTCTGAATACAGAAAGAAGGATGACTCAGAACCGTCAAAGAATAGTGAAAGCAAAGAAGAAAAAGTCATCACTTGCTATAATTGCAAAAAGCCGAGGACATTATCGGTATGATTGTCCCCGAGCTCGGTAGTCTTGAACGCGCGCAGCACGTAAGGCAAGGAGAGAGAAAATTCGCCCGAAAAGACAAGCTTATATTGCGGGCGAAATCTCGGACGACTCGAAGAAGTCGACTCCTTTATGGATTCATCTGACGATGAAGCAGCCTTCATGGCCTTAGAGCATGAAGCGGATGAATCGGTCGAAAAGTGCATGATGGCAGGCGAAGAGGATGAGGTAAATTCTCATGAACCACTTAACTCCTCTTCACACTGCACACACGACACTATTTCAGGTGCAGATGAGAATTTGGACGTCGCGACCGCATACGAAGAACTGCTCGACGAACAAATTCAGATGAGTCTGCAGCTCAGCAAGACTCTTCAGGAGTTGGATACCCTGAAAGTAGAGAATCAGAGACTTTCTCAGGAGAGTCAGGTTGCTACTGAGGCCGAAGGACTTGTGTTGAGACTCAGGGAGGAGATAAACTCTCTGATGGCCAAGTCTCAGCATCAAGAAGATCGGATTTCAGTTTTGACCAATGACTTGACTCAGAAAGATACTGAAGTGAGTCTACTGAAGCAAGAAATGTCAGGACTTCAGATCGAGCTCGACACACTGAAGAAAAGTGATGATATCTGGAGGAACCTGATGACTGAGAGGTACAAGGGTGCTGAGAAGAAATTAGAGGCTATGCTAGCAAGCAATAAGCCAAAGCAGCGCAAGGAAGGACTTGGATTCAGCCAGGGGAGCTTCCTCATACGCCCTAGTACACTCGAAGTACGGCTTGCGATAGGCTTGTTCAAGGGGAGACTATGAACGCAAATATACTGAACCCCCTAGCAAAGAACAAACAGAAGATGAAAGCACCTCATCCCACACATCAGCATTCTGACAAGAAGATCAGTGCCAAGAAACCCCAGTTCAGTCAAGGGGGAACCAGCAAATCAAAATTGGCAGATCAGTATGGACCTCCAAAGGCGACACATCCAGGCTCGGTATGGGTCATATTATTATGAACCTATAGTCGAAGAGGCTCCAAAGGTCGAAGAAAAAGAAAGCCACACGAAGGCTAAGGTCGGCGATCCGCGGCTCGAAAGATTAGGACTCCTGAATCTCGAAGCCTCGAACTCACCTATAACCAGTCCGGTGGTCGAGATATGTTGACTCTAGTGGAAAGAAGATGTCCGAAGCCACCGGGGTTGTTAGACAGATTTGGGTTATGAAAACTAACATCTAAGGACCCAAAATCAAAAATAAAGGGTACCCGAATATAATTACGTTTTGCGGGTGCGCGAGAGACCCATGGTATGTGGACGGCGGATGCTCAAGACATATGACATACTAAAGGAGTCTGCCGAAGAATTATGTTGCCGAAGATAGACCCGGAATGAGTTTGGAGATAATGCCAAAGGCTACACGAGAGGATACGGCACACTCGGCAAGATAGAACTGCCAAAGTTCCAAGAGTATCCTATGTTGAAGGACTTCAACATAATCTTCTCTCTCGTTAGTCAATTTTGTGATAACTCGAATAGAGTGATTTTTTACGCTGGTTTTACGTGATGTTATTGATAAATCTGCGGGGAAAACAGGTGTTATCGGGTTCGCGCAAAAAGAACATATACGTGGGCCGACCGGAACTCAGTGAACACGAAGCTTGTTTTTGGCGAAGAATGAAAACGAACGGGGTGCCTATGGCATAGAAGGCTCAGTCATCTCAACTTTAAGATGCTCAACAAGCTAGCAAGAAACACTCTAGCAAGGGGACTGCCGAATGAAGTATTCAGCAAAGACACTCAGTGTGAAGCATGTCTGAAGGGAAAGCAAACAAAGAAAGAAAATCCACCTGTTCCATCTCCTTCCACCGATGGAATCCTTCAATGCTACATATGGATTTGTTCGGTCCGGTCTCCCGGTGACGATCGGAGGCGAAAAATATGCATTAGTGGTCATAGATGACTACTCGCGCTACACATGGGTCATATTCATTGCCAACAAGTCTGACGTCAAAACAGAGTTACCAACGCTTCTGAAAAAGCTTAGTGTCGAGAAGAACACCAAGATCAGAAAAATACGTTCAGACAGAGGAACTGAGTTCCTTAATTCCATGGTAGAGGAGTGGAGGAATATTAGGGTTTACAGTAAGGCTACCTTCCTCCTGGTGTGTTGTCGCGGCTCCGATTGTTGCTCCTGTGTCAGATCTTCTGATCTGTGTCCCAGCCTTTTTCTCCCTCTGGGTGGTCAGAGATCTGAAGAAAATAAATTTATTCTCTCTCTAAACTCACGCCACTCTCGATTTTTATGAATCAATTGTGTGAGTTTCTGAACAGAATACTAATATATATAGGCTTCAAAAACCTATATAATATTAATATATTTGTAGCCCATTAATTTAATTATAATCCAATGGGCTTCTATTAAATCAGCCCATAATATAATTAATTAATTTATTGGGCTACTAATATTTATCAATTAATTGGCTCAGCCAATTAATTCCAGATAAATAATATTATTAAATAATGTAAAATACATTAATCCATTAATAATGAATTCTGAGAGATAATAAATTACTAGGCAACTAATTGGGCCAGATCAGGGATCCAATACAAGAAATAAAGCTGGGCCTCCAATTAATTAATTATCCATGCTCAGCCCAGAGCAAAATTAATTAATTAACACAGATTCATTCCACTAGAGAATCCGTGCTGACTTACCCCTTTATCCCAATTTGAGCAAGGGCTTGTATTTTAGACTTAATCGATCTCCGTATTTAAGATAGAAATATCCGTTAATTAATTAAGCTTACCGCTTAAATTAATTAACATCTTGTATTCTCGAGTAGTACCACTCGACCTTATTAACACACCCGAACTTAATCAACCGTACGGGTTTAGTGTGCTAATCCTTTCGAGTTCCTCAGGGGATATTATCAACCCATTCCTGGGATACGGCTGCAAGATACAGACAACCAGCCTAAGCCACAAATGACTACTAACACCCAAGATACGTAGATCCGGTCGCTCATTGGACGTTCACCATAGTAGGTCAAAGTGATAGATAGCCAAATGCACTCAGCTGAAGTCTTACCAAGCTTAAGACTAGCTAAGTCACCGAGATCTTGGTTCTCCACTAAGGTCAGTTAGGAGAACACATCTCACTGTGATCCTTCAATACACCACCTTAAGTGTACCAGTAAAGACAAGCAGCTAAGACAAGCCACTTCTTATCTAAACTGCAGCTTAAACCGACAACTTCATCCTTAAGTTGTCTCAGCTGTGTTAACTTGTTTATATCTTGTCGGTTCAACCAATTTGTGTTGTCTTATGTGATACCCGACACACCACACAAATCTAACTTTTATACAAGATAAAGGATAACATGTGCAAATATACATATTTATCAGATAGGAGAATAAAACAGTGGTAAGGACAAAAACACATTGTATACAAGCATAAAAAGTGCTTCCAGTATACAAAATCCCAACAATTCTCCCACTTATACTAAAGTAAACTTTTAGTATACAATGTGTCTATATCTCAGCTATCTAGGTACAAACTAGTACCCAGCTATATGTTAGCTATCTATCCTATCTATCACGACATCTTCTCCCACTTATACAAAAGTTTTTGTAGTCCTAAGTGGGGGGCATCTCTACCATCCCTAAGCCACGAACATGCTTCTCGTACGCCGGGAGTGGTAAGCTCTTCGTGAAAGGATTAGCTAGGTTGACTTCGGTTCCAATTTTGTCAATCACCACGTCACCTCGATTTACGAATACTCGTATAATGTGGTACTTCCGGTCTATGTGTTTAAACGCCTTGTGAGATCTAGGTTCCTTAGAATTTGTCACTGCACCCGCATGATCACAATAAATCGTGATCGCCTTAGGCAAATTCTGAACAATATCAAGATCTTGGAGAAAATTCTTGAGCCATCTTGCCTCTTTCGAGGCTTAAAGCGACCACATACTCTGCTTCCATGGTTGAGTCCGCAATGCATTTCTGCTTTGCACTCCTCCATGAAATGGCTCCACCTCCCAAGGTAAACACATAACCCGAGGTAGACTTCTACTCGTCTCTGTCAGCCTAGAAATCCGATTCTGTATAACCCAAAGACACTAGGCGTCATTTGGTAAACAAGCCTATAATTTCTAGTCCGTTTAAGGTACTTGAGAATATGGTTGACCGCAGTCCAGTGTTCCTTTCCAGGGTTAGACTGATATCTTGAGACCATGCATACAACATGTGAGATATCTGCTCTCGTACAAAGCATCGCATACATGAGGCTACCGGCAGCGGAAGCATATGGTACTTGCCTCATACTTTCAATCTCTTCAGGCGTTTTCAGGGCACTGATTCTTGGATAGAAAAATGCCATGTCTGAAAGGTACTAAACCTCTCTTGGCTTTTGCATGTTAAAACGAGCAATAACAGTGTCAATGTAGGACACTTGTGACAAGCTTAACATCCTTTTTCTGGCGATCTCGAATAACCTTGATCCCAAGGATGTAAGCAGCTTCACCTAAGTCCTTCATTTGAAACTGCTCGGATAACCACGTCTTTACGTCTGATAACACTTCAACATTATTGCTAATGCGAAGGATGTCATCTACGTAAAATGCAAGAAACACCACTGATCCGTTAACACAAATACGTTACACACACCTCGTTAGGACAGGATACAAATCCATAGGATTTGACTACTTCGTCGAAAACGCTGGTGCCATAACCGAAAATTTTGCTTAAGTCCATGAATAGACTTCTTAAGCTTCCAAATTAGATGCTCTTCGCCCTCCTTCACATAACCATCCGGTCGTTTCATGTAGATGTCCCTACCTTTTTCAAGGTGACCGTTTAGGAATGCGGTTTTGACATACATTTTCCAGATATCTAGGTTCATGTGAGCTGATATGGCAAGGAGAATCAGAATGGACTTGATCATTGCTACAGGCGAGAAGGTGTCTTCATAATCGATACCTTCTTTCTGGGTAAAACCCTTCGCCACTAGTCTGGCCTTAAACGCCATGTTCTCTTCATTCGGTGCTCTCTCTTTCTCTTGTATACACACTTACTACCAATAGCATTGAAGCCCTTAGGTAGTTCAGTGATCTCGTATACATCCATATCAGTTATGGACTCAAATTCTGAGTCCATGGTGCATCTACATCTCCCACTGCTTCGTTGTAAGTCCAGGGATCCACGGTATCTTGTTCATCTGCCAGGAGATAATTAAACGTCTCCCTAGTGAACATACCGATCAGGTGTAAATATCACCCTCCCACTACGTCGAACAGTGTTAGGAGTCGTGTTAACAGATTGTGCGGTTACTCGTGAAGTACTATCTTGCACTCTTGGGTCGTTCAAGTGGAACTCGACCACCTTGTAATTCTTCAAGGATGATGTCGACTCGAGATTTATGGTTACTAGTGTAACCCTCTTCTAAGAACCGAGCGTTAGGGCTAACAATGATCTTACGTTCTTTAGGATCATAAAAGTATCCACTCTTCGTTTTCTTCGGATGCCCTATGAACAACATCACTTCGAACGTGATTCCAATTTGTCGGCTGCCTATTCGAAGCACATAAGCGGGATAAACCAAATCCTTAAGTGGTGCATACTTTGGGTTTGTGCCCGCTCCACAACTCGAAAGGGATCTTTTGTACCGACTTGGAAGACACACGATTCGGCAAGTATGTTGCAGTCTCTAGGGCATATCCCCAAAAGAAAACCGGCAAAGTTGCATAACACATCATCGACCGAACCATCTCTAAGAGACTTCGGTTCCTTCTCTCGACACACCATTCTGCTGAGGCGTGCACGGTGCTTGTCGGTTGGGATGTAATCCCACATTCGTCAAGTAGTCCTTGAACTCGTTGGACGGTATTCCCCACCACGATTAGATCGTAGTGTTTTGATTTCTTTACCTAGCTTCTTCTCCACTTCGCCTTGAATTCCTTAAAGGTTTCAAAGCAATCCAACTTGTGGCGAAGAAGGTAAACATATCCATACCTCGAGTAATCGTCGGTAAATTTGACGAAGTACTCATACCCTCCACGAGCTTGTGTAGACATAGACCCACACAAGTCGAAATGTATCAAACTTAATGCTTACGTGGCTCTATAACCCTTTGCCTTCAAAGGCCTAGTCATCATCTTTCCTTCCAAACAGGTTTCACAAGTTGGAAACGGTTCAATCTTGGAGAGACTCCAATGATCCATATTCCACCAACCTCCGAGTCCCGTTAAGATTGATGTGACCTAGTCTTAAGTGCCATAGATAAGTTTGGTTTACCTTAGAAGACTCTTTCCTCTTCTTAGGATTTGATGATGAGGAAGCAATATTAACAGAAATACGCGGTTTACAAGTAATAGTATATAAAGATCCGTATAATGGTCCACCACAGATAAAATCATCGTCTTTCATGATAGAAACTTCACTATCAAAACTTGATTTATAACCATCCATGGTGCAGAGTTTTGAAACAGAAATAATGTTTCGCCTAAACTCGAGCACATATTAAACATCTTTAAGTACTAAAACAGAACTATCAAAAGATAGATTTAAATCTCCAATAACAATTGCAGGAACTTTCAATCCATTGCCCATTGAGACTACCACCTCGCCATTGCTCAATTACCTTTTCTACAAGAAACCTTGCAAGGTGTAACAAACATGAACAGTTGCCCCCGAATCCACTACCCATTCATGGGTAGAAGAGGAAACCGAGCAGTTTCGATTCTACAAGAGCGACTCGCGTCTCTTTTGCATTTTGCCTTGACATCCGGATTATAATTCTTCCGGTGTCCTTTCTTACCATTCTTGAAGAACCTTCCTTTCTCCTTTGACATTTGCATGTCGCCGGTAAGGACCATCTTCTTACTTCCACTGCTCTTCTTGAAATGTCCACCCTTTCTGTTCTTTTTCTGGTTTCCGCATTTCAGAGGATTCCTTGAACTACTAGGGATATTCAAGACTTGAGCACTCTTGCCCTTTTCTATAACCTCTTTGACCGCTACCAAAGATTTGAGTAACATACTCAAAGTAAACTCGTTCTTAGACATAGCGGTCCTAAAAAAGATGTTCTTATAGAACCTTTGCGAGCATTTATTGGGAAGGTAAGATATCTCTTCTACTTTGTAAAATTATTTAAAATTGTAAACCCGTTAGGGTTTGGTTGGTGAGACTTGTTTAGGAACTCGAAATTAAAGTTTTTCGAACGGACATATACGAAAAAATATAAATTAAAAGCATGTATAAAATTAATATTTGCACATAATTCGTAATTAACAATCATTGTAACCTTTTGAAAAACCAATGATGTTAAAAACCTCGAACCGCTCTAGGAATTTCACTAGCAAGCCACGCGGTGGACGTTTACTAGCGTAACCCTAAACCAAGCTATTTACCTAGCTCTTTAATTCCAATCCACGTCAAGGTTCTTAAGACGAATGAAATTAATAGTTCGATATCTTGGACCATGTCACTATTAAAACGCGGGAAGGGACTTCAAGGGAAGTGAATTGTACTGCGGTGACATCTAAGCATTGACCATTAATTTGACCAAATAGAATCAAATCCTTGAAATTGACATACTTACTCGAACCATGCCGCATTCAATTTGATCTAATTAGCCATCCTATTTAATTATTATCTTCTAGAGTACTCGTGTTTACTAGGCACGCAAGCCACGCAGTGGACGTTTACGGCTTCGCTCCCACTACTCAATAATAATCAAATATTATTTTGGAAAACTCATCTCACAAAACTGGTAGCTCAAAAATGCAAGCAAGCCACGCAGTGGACGTTTACTTACATAATCTTACTACTTTCGTGTAGAGTCCAATTAATGGAGGTCCGATTAAGTGTTTAATATCCAAATTAATGGAATCTAATTAAACATTTAATTTTAAAGTTGCTTAGTCTTTTTGTTCAAAAGGTTTGTAACGAATCATGCAATCACACATAATTCCTAAAGCATGCAATTTCTAAACGCACATAATAAAACGTGCTCGCGAAAAATAAAACATGCTTTAATAAAGACATAAATCATATTTACATGCTTTTCTAAGCGCAATTAATCATATAATTGCATGCTAAAGCATAATTAAAAATAAATACGCAAATAGGAAATATAAAAAACGTTATCGGGCTTTTAAAAACACGTAATTCCTAACTATTACATATCTCGATCATGATACAGATCTTCGAAATCTTGAAAATCTTCGAATCTGGAAACTGCGTCAGCGCATCGAACCGTCGTCGCCACGTCACCGGGGGTGCCCGCCACGTGGCGGACACGTGGCGTACACGCGAGCGCCAAATCGGCAAGGGGCCGACGTGGCGCGCCACGTCGCGTCTTCTTCAACAAAAATCACGCCGGAAAAACGCGCCGCCCGCGCCGCCGCGGGCGCAACCCGTCGCCGACATGCCTCCTCCCCGACCCGCGCCGCCACCTCCCCGACCCGGCGCCGCCCTTCTGAAACGCGTGGCTGCGGCGCCAGCGGAATGGCGGCCAGGTGATGGCGGCCAGCGGCCATGCGACCGCACGCAGCAGACGCGCGCCGCCGCGCCTTCCCGGCCAAGCCCGGAGTTCCGCCACCGTCCTCGCCACCCCCGACATCCTCCGGGCGTCCGAACGTGCGAAACGGCCGGCGATTTCGGCCACACGACGGAATTGCGCAATAAATCGTGCCTCCGCCGCCGCCGCCTTTCGCCGCCTTAATTCTTCGTTTCCGAGCCGCGATTCGATCAATTGAAAGAGGGAAACGTAATTGGAACACTCACGACCACCGGGTAACGGATTCCGGCCGAGATTAGTTCCTCAATTTCCCGAATTTCAAACGATTCGCGGAACGAATTCATAACGAATGCCCTACTTCGAGACGTCAATTCCGGCCGCATCTGGGATCGGATGATCCCATACGACCTATCAACGTGAAGCTCATAACACGAGGATTCCATAGGTCCAAGCCTATCGGAAATCCGACTACGTACTGGACGGGAATCGCCGCCGCAAAATGCGGCGGAACCCTAGAAATCAAGGGTTTTCTCGCCAATTTGGGGATTTCTGGACAGCACGACCACTTCTCCTTTCCGACGCTATTCCGGACAAACCAGAAATTGGAATGGGTCGTACGACCTATCCAGACGAAGCTAACGAGAAGACGAACAAAATTATCCGAACAGATCGGAAATATACTGTAGAACGCGCCCCCACGCGCCTCCTCAAGCTGGCGGTCGTGTTCTGCCAGAAATTAGGTTTTCGCCCTTCTGCTCCGTCGCGCCTCGATTTTCGTGCCAATCGGACCAATTACAGTACAATCAAAATATAATCACATAGCACATTGATCCTATCAACTACTCGTGGATTTTCTCACGTGAAAAGCGTTACAACGGGGTCAAAACAATGGCTCGCAGGCCGCCCCAAACACGAAATAGCCCGATAACGACGAAATAAAACCTAATTATGCAACAATCAGAGCCTAAACCAGGCTCTGATACCAATTGGAGGAATATTAGGGTTTACAGTAAGGCTACCTTCCTCCCGGTGTGTTGTCGCGGCTCCGATTGTTGCTCTCGTGTCGAGATCTTCCGATCCGTGTCCCGGCCTTTTTCTCCCTCTGGGTGGTCAGAGATCTGAAGAAAATAAATTTATTCTCTCTCTAAACTCACGCCACTCTCGATTTTTATGAATCAATTGTGTGAGTTTCTGAACAGAATACTAATATATATAGGCTTCAAAAACCTATATAATATTAATTTATTTGTAGCCCATTAATTTAATTATAATCCAATGGGCTTCTATTAAATCAGCCCATAATATAATTAATTAATTTATTGGGCTACTAATATTTATCAATTAATTGGCTCAGCCCAATTAATTCCGAATAAATAATATTATTAAATAATGTAAAATACATTAATCCATTAATAATGAATTCGAGAGATAATAAATTACTAGGCAACTAATTGGGCCGGATCGGGGATCCAATACAAGAAATAAAGTGGGCCTCCAATTAATTAATTATCCATGCTCACCCCGAGCAAAATTAATTAATTAACACGGATTCATTCCACTAGAGAATCCGTGCCGACTTACCCCTTTATCCCAATTTGAGCAAGGGCTTGTATTTTAGACTTAATCGATCTCCGTATTTAAGATAGAAATATCCGTTAATTAATTAAGCTTCTTGACCGCTTAAATTAATTAACATCTTGTATTCTCGAGTAGTACCACTCGACCTTATTAACACACCTTTGAACTTAATCAACCGGCCGGGGTTTAGTGTGCTAATCCTTTCGAGTTCCTCGGGGGGATATTATCAACCCATTCCCCGGGATACGGCCGCAAGATACGGACAACCAGCCCTAAGCCACAAATGACTACTAACACCCAAGATACGTAGATCCGGTCGCTCATTGGACGTTCACCATAGTAGGTCAAAGTGATAGATAGCCAAATGCACTCAGTGAAGTCTTACCAAGCTTAAGACTAGCTAAGTCACCGAGATCTTGGTTCTCCACTAAGGTCAGTTAGGAGAACACATCTCACTGTGATCCTTCAATACACCACCTTAAGTGTACCAAGTAAAGACAAGCGACTAAGACAAGCCACTTCTTATCTAAGCTGCAGCTTAAACCGACAACTTCATCCTTAAGTTGTCTCATCGTGTTAGCTGTTTATATCTTGTCGGTTCAACCAATTTGTGTTGTCTTACGTGATACCCGACACACCACACAAATCTAACTTTTATACAAGATAAAGGATAACATGTGCAAATATACATATTTATCAGATAGGAGAATAAAACAGTGGTAAGGATAAAAACACATTGTATACACGCATAAAAAGTGCTTCCAGTATACAAAATCCCAACAAGGAGTTCTACAAAGTAGAAGGAATAGAGAATGAGACTTCAGCTGCACGCACACCTCAACAGAATGGAGTTGCTGAACGAAAGAACAGAACTCTAAAAGAGGCAGCTAGGACTCTACTCGCAGACTCAGGACTCCCAACCAAATTCTGGACATAAGCTACTGATACTGCATGTTACACTCAGAACCGATCTTTGCTGACAAAGCAGCATAAGAGGACACCATATGAACTATGGAACGGCAGGAAGCCTTCTCTATCTTATTTCCATGTCTTTGGTTGTTCATGCTTTATCCACAATAATGGGAAAGATCAGCTGAAGACTTTTGATAGCAAGTCAGATCAGGGAGTATTCTTAGGATACTCTCGGGTCAGCAAAGCTTTCAGAGTATTCAACTATCGGACCCTTTGCGTGGAGGAAGGCCCTCATGTTGTGTTTAACGAGTTTTTTACTGAAGACAGGAGCAATAACTCAAATTTTGAATCGAGGACATCGGTGAGACGGCTACGGGATCTAAGCTTAAAGGACAAATCGAAAAGATCCAGCCTATGTTGGGATGATGATTCGGACGAAGAAACGAAGACAAATCTACTCGAATCTCAACCAGCGAGCAAGTAGGCGAGCGAGATTGATTCTCTCGAACAGAATCAATCCCAGGTAACTCAGGTCGATGAGGAAACCGTAGAGGTAACTGAGACCACTACTGAGAATAACAACTCAGGGGGAACATCTAGTAATGTTCCTGAGCTGAATGCCCCTGAACCTGGTGACTCAGTAGATCATACTCTTATCACTGAAATTCTTCAATCTCAGAATAGTACAACTGAAATGCCTAACTCACCTACTATCTGTGTTGAACAAATTTCAGATGAAGAGTTAAAACATCGTAGATCGTGGCTAGATGCTCACACTGCTGATCTTATAATTGGAGATCCTTCAGCACATGTCAAGACAAGATCTAGATTCTGTCAAGGAGAAAGCGCATTATTTTCCTGCTTCTTGTCTACTGAAGAGCCTCAGAATATTGAGGATGCATTAAAGGATGCTGACTGGATCATAGCTATGCAGGAGGAGCTGAATCAGTTCACGAGAAACGAAGTATGGGAGCTTGTAGACAGACCCCGGCATCAACATGTCATTGGAACCAAATGGGTCTTCAAAAACAAGCGAGATGAAAACAACGTTATAGTCAGGAACAAAGCAAGGCTCGTGGCTAAAGGCTACTTGTCAAGTCGAAGGAATAGATTTCAATGAAACTTTCGCTCCAGGTTGCAAGATTGGAGGCAATTAGACTATTCCTAGCCTACGCAACACATCAAAGATTCGGGAGTTTATCAAATGGATGTGAAGTCCGCATTCCCGAACGGCGTGCTTTGAAAGAAGAAGTCTATGTGGAACAACCGCCCGGCTTTCAGCAGGGACATCAAGTATATAGACTCAGAAAGGCTCTGTACGGGTTAAAACAAGCACCTAGGGCTTGGTACGATACCACTGTCCGAGTTTCTTCTTGGAAAGGTTTTCGGAAAGGGCACGATAGATCGCACGTTGTTCGAAGATTCGACCGGAAGACGACCTATTACTCGTGCAGATCTATGTGGATGACATCATCTTCGGTTCGAAGAATGTCATTATGTGTCATCAGTTTGAAAGAATGATGAAGGATAAGTTCGAGATGTCAATGATCGGAGAAATGAACTACTTCCTTGGTTTTCAAGTCAAGCAATCTGAAAAGGGAACGTTCATCAACCAAGGCAAATACACTCGAGACCTCATCAAAAGATTCGGTTGCACATCCGGAAAATCTATCGAGATCCCGATGAATACGAATATTAAGATAGATCTTGATAAAGAGGGAGTATCAGTAGACCAAACTGAATACCGTGCTATAATTGGTTCTTTATTATATTTAACAGACTACCCGCCCGACATAACTTATCTTTGTAGATGTTCGTGCTCGATTTCGAGGCGAATCCCAAGCGAGCCATATGGACTCGACCAAGAAGATTCTCCGCTATCTCCGAGGAACACCGACATGGGTTTATGGTATCCAAATGATGATAATATTGAACTAACCGGCTATTCCGATGCGACTATGCGGGATGTAGAATTGACCGAAAATCAACTTCGGGGAACATGTCGGTTCCTTGGCGGCAAGGCGATCTCATGGTTTTCAAAGAAACGAGCACTCGGTAGCTACGTCGACTACCGAAGGCGAATACATGGCTCTTTGGAAGTTGTTGCGCCCAAATCCTTTGGTCGAGACAAGAACTGAGAGACTATGACGTCATTCGGAATGAAGTGCCAATCTTCTGCGATAGTACCGGTGCCATTGCAATCACTCGGAATCTCGTACTACACACGAGATGCAAGCACGTGGACATCGAGACATCACTTCATTCGTGACCATGTCGAAAGAAGGATATCGAGGATGGAAAAGATCCATCTTACCGACAAACAAAGGGCCGATATCCTGACCAAGCCTCTAGGCGAATCCGGATTCGAGAGAACTTTCGATAGAGCTAGGTCTATCGGACCCTACCGACCCCGGTCGGTAATAAGGTTTCGGGAGAGGAACATTCCAATGAGGGGGAATGATCACTCTCGATCGAATGTATTCAGTACGTAGAGATTCAGAAACCATCTACACGAGGTATCAGCTAACTACTATGTTCAGCTGACAGGTTTGCGTATCTCTACTCAGTAGTAACTTATATTTCAGAACTTTGCATTTATGTCAAAGATTCAGCATGTTATCAATATCTCTTGGTTTGTCTTTATTATTAACGAATTTCATTTATTGCACGACATTCCATACATAAGTTTGCTGAACTCTGCGCGCATTTAATGCATGTCTTTTCGCATTACTACTTAGGCTATTTTACAACTTGTCTTTTGACTTAGGCGGCTTATGCGATCATTGCCTATTATATAACGTCTAATCTTGGTGTCCTTTCTAAAAGCGGTTTTAAACTCGGCCTTTTGATCAAATAACTGTTCGTCTTCTCGTTAGATATATATATTCGATCATATCCTAGAAACCGCCATTAGCATAAAATCTTTCAAGTCCGAGAAATCTGAAGCATCTTTTAGAACGAATCTCATCCGTATTTCGCATTATATCCTTCTAAAGCATTAGATTTCTCACCGGTATGCATATTAGAACATTACGATAGCTTATTTTATTATTCGGAATCGATATATATATATATATATATATATATATATATATATATATATATATATCTGTTCTATCCAAGAATCGGATGCGATAAAGTTCTTGTAACGATTACGATGGCTGGTATCTATGTAACCGTTCACGACAAGATAGAGGAGATCCTCGGCAAAGGCCGTGTGCCGGAGCCGGTCATGGAGTTCGATGCTTGCGAGCTCGAATACATGGAGGAAGTATTCACGTACCTCCGAGCGTCCGGACTAGAAGAGTTCTTATCGAGGAAGCCTACTTTCTTCCTTCCTCGACAAGTGGCGGAGCGTATCCGAACTCAGACTCCGTCAAAGGCGATATTATGGCAAGTTTCGCTTGTTCACGCGATTGGCGACGCCTCGAAGATTCCGAGCGATGTCGATAAAGCAAGCCCTCGAAGAAAAGCTTCAATCTTCCATCCGAAGGTATCGGCACGATAGGCTACAATGACAATTCGGTAGATGAATACCGACGGTGATTCGTGGCAAGCCGACTACCTTCGTAGCTGCCTTCCCGAAGAACGCAATGCTCCCCCGGTCAGAGCATTGCCTTATATCGTCACGCAGTGGCCGACGAGCCAGCCGGATCGTTCGATCGGGTCTCGCGACCTAAGATCCACCCGATGATGGCCATATATGAATTGCGCCAAGGTCAATGGGATCGAGTTCTTCATTCGGGAGTTCATGATCCAAGCGGCTAAATTTGACAAGCCCACGCGCACGCCGAGCGCAAAAGGAAAGCTACTCTACGTGGCTCAAACGCCGGTGATGATTGAAGACTTCGTGGCTCCGAGCATATCACATATGACGCCAAGGAGTACTTCAATGTCAAGAAGATTCGGTTTCATAACCGAACTGCGGCCCTTCAAGCAAATCGGGTCGGTCCTTCGAGCCGAGATCGAACCTCGGAAGGCTACTCCACGAGAGAGGAGAACGCCTCCAAGCAAAAACCCCGAAGGCACCGGCTAAGAAACCGAAGAAAGCCATCGAGGTGCTGCTGAACCTGAGGCCCCTGCTGAACAGGCCACTCAGCAGACTACTCACCCCTAGAGGCTGATAGATGAGTCGGAGTCTTCTGAGAAGACTCAATCGAGTGGAGAAGATCGTCTCCACTGAAGCACTCGAAGAGATGGAACAAGAGGAGGCTACCGAAGCTCAAAGTGAAGAATTTCGGCGCCTTGACGGCCCCCCTCGCAGTTCCTCCACTCAGCGATGCGGCACTGCTGAGACTCGACGTCTCCACCAACCGACGAATCCGAGACGGCGTGCGAAGAAGAAACAATCGGGATGGAAGCTTCAGTGATTATATCCAGAGCATCCCGAGAGATTCTTCAACTGGTTCTGGAGCTTGCTAACTACTCAGACTTGTTGCTCATCGCAAGTCAGCAAGGCTCCACATGTTGCTGCGACATCAGGAGTGGCCTCGTCTACAGCGCCTAGTCCTCCACTACTCCTATCAGCAGCTGCATGAAGAGGAATTGAGACTGAGAGAGGAGATAGGCTATTCAGAGCCTAAAGACCTCAGCTCAATGGACAATCTGAGGGATGTGATGCGGCAATGATTCATGATCGACCGCTCGCCTGCGGCCCAAAGACCCTCGGATGGGTCGGACCATGACGACCCACCCGATGAATTCGAGCCCAGGAAAGCCCGATGAGGGAACTCCCCGGAGACAAGGATACACAAATTATTGAAGAACCTCGGCGTCCACTCGGTATCCTTAGTTCTGCGAAGTCGACGGCCGGTACCTCATCAACGAGCTCTCGGCTCTGCCTCGAAATCAAATTTCGAGGTAGCGCCCAGCCCGCATCGTCGACGCTCCAAGTACGTGGCGAAGGCTCTACAAAGCCAAGGCACTCGAACCGTGCCCTCGCCAAGGCGGTCCACGAGCTTGGAAGAAGACTGCTGGCCCACGCCACCGAGCTTCGGGGCCGAAATCCTCAATGTCCCAATCGGCCGCCCCGATGTCTCCGAAATTGTCACTCAAGCATTGGCTCACAGCGAGACCAACTTTGAATCTCAGCTCAGGATCTTTCAGGAGAGCCAAGCCAAACTACTTCAAGATTTTTAGGCTTCTAAACTGGCTCATACTGCAGCTATTACTGAACAAGCCCAGGCCATTGAGATCAGATTAGACAACATTCAACTGGTCCTGGAGGATAAGATCGCTGAGAAGCTGAAAGACTTCAAGGAAGCAGCTGACCTGTCTCACAAGCAGTACACGGCAGACCTTGCCATGGAGAGGAACGAGTTGCATGAGGCTCTGACTAAGCTCCACCATCGTCTTGATGAGCTGTCAACCTCCTACAAAAGTCTGAAGAAGTCAGTCCTAGTCCCTACCCCGGTGCTCATTGATGATGGCCAAAAGGGGGGAAAGTGAAGGAAAAAGGGAAGGAAAGAGGACTCGAAGGAAGAGAAGGAAAGAAGAGTACGAGAAACCGACCCCCACCAAAAGTCCAAAATCTAAGGGGGAAGCTACACTGAAGTCATCCCAGACTCAGACTCAAGACTCAGAAGGGTGAGGCCCAGGGTATCCCAACTGCAAGCACAGCTGCGACCGGCCCAAGTGGCTCAGGATCCCAGGCTACTCATGCAACCACGACTCCTACCGATATCATCAAGGAGGTTGCGAGTATCTTTGAACAAAATGAGGACTCGAGATAGTGAAGAAGAGGTTCCTCTACCTCCACTGTTCAAGGCAAAGGTAAGAAAGTTCCGAAACTCCCGACCCATCCAAAGAAAGAAACCCAAGAGATACATCTCGGGCGAGGAGGAGGCTCGGTTGCCGGCGATGAGAAGGCGGCAAGGGAGATCGCCGATGCTTGAAGTCGTCAACAAACCAAAGTCTAAGCCTCGCTAAAGGAAAGACTAAGGTACCAACACGCGGTGGAAAAAAGAAGGCGCCCGCTAGATTGCCTCCCGAAAAACTTCGAATTGAAGATGATGAAGATAGGGAGAGGCAACGGCAAAAAAAAGGCACTGAGCGACAAAGGTACATCCAAAACCAAATCCAGTACCTCTGCGACTCCGAACAAGCTCCTCGAAGCCTCAAGAGCAAGATGCGAAAAATTGAAGAAATCTTCGCTCGAGATGGATAGATATCTCTACGAGAGGAGAGGAAGCTAGACGGATAGAGGCCGCGAGCGGAAGGATACATTTGGCGGACCTTGAGGCACTCGGGAAGCGTGCTCGAACAAGAGGCCGCCGAGAGTTCCTTCGAAAGCCGACATTCCTTATCGATACGAAGGTTCGGGGAAGCCAAACGATCCGAAAACACATAGATGGCCGAGATCGGACGAATGGATGCTTATTCGGTTCAATCGAGAGATGGGAATCGGCCAAGATAGAGTTTATCAAGAGAAATTATTTACGGCGATTCGGCTCGAAATGTCTAAGGCCGATGCCTATGTCGAGTGGATGACCATTATCGAACCCGATCTTTACCCATATATGCGCGGAAGCGTGGCGAAGGGGTAGTAGTCGGCGTTCTCGAAGCAAGGATCATTCCTCCACCCGAGAAGACAAGACGACTCGATACATCTCGGAATGATTGAACAAGAAGTGAAGAATGCTTTGTGTTGAAAGCAGGTCTAGAACAAGATGAACCGGCGAGACTTCGCCGAATACCGGCGAGGAAAAACACGTTCGAATGTATGGAGTCCCACGCTTCCGAAGATAAATCCCAAGGTTTCATGAATAGGATTCAGCAGTTTAAGGGTTCTCCGTCTTAGTTCTCCTTTTAGCTTAGCAAGATTTGTAATGTCTTGAATCGTTTATCATATATATACAAATCTTCTTTTGGCTCGACAACTACTTGTTGTCTAAATAGCCGTATTTGCTTTATGCTTTAACACTCAGAATCACTGAAGTGATTACTGACACACACACACACCTTGTTTATTTACTTGTCAGTTTTTTGCTCGGTTAGACTTCTGATAGACTAGACTTTTATTGAGTTACTATTTCTTCAGTAAGGGAAAATTGTTGCATGAGAAAATAGTTGTAATTTCTCTTAGGGGGAAATTGTTGCATGGGGAAAATTATTGTAAAGGGGGAAATTGTTCTGCCCTGTCTCCCTCAGTAGTCTAGCACTTACCAGACAACTCCACTGACCCTACTTGTAATATTTGTACGGAGCTCTGTTTCTGAGTAAGTTAGTGTTTAACATAGTTGATAGGACATAGATGATAGGTTTTGGCATCATCAAATAGGGGGAAATTGTTGGGTGATGATTCCATCCTCAACACTGTTTCACTCAGTGGGAAATGATTCGGTCTTAGACACTGATCTTAAGCTCAGTAGCCTTGTGCTCTGTACTTGTCTGAAGATTTGAAGATCCCAAAACCCTATCCCGAATGATGAACCATTCCCTTGTATCTGTTTTGTCTCCGAGGTTTCGGACTCGGTAGATACTCTGCTCTCTGGTCAAGGCGCTCGAGAGCTTATCGCCTCGACATCGGTATAGAAGACTCGGTGATCTTTGGACTCGGCGGGAGCAAGATATCGAGAGAGTCGATCGGCCGAACTCGGCGGGAGTAGTTCATCGAACTCGAGCTGATCTTCGTAGACTTATCTCGGCGAGTCTATCTACCGAATACAAGGTCGACTCGGCAACGAACGGATAGTCTTCGGGGATCGTCGGAATCTTTTGAAAGACAATCGGCATTGTCATGTACGAGGAAGAGAGAAGTCGGCCTGATGCCTGCCTCGAAGTTTATCTTTGTCTCAACCACTCCATCCACCTCGACGAATGACAAGCATACACGTGTCTTCTCACCTGCTAAAGCTGCGCAATCAACCTTTTACCTAAAAAGGTGGGAAAGTATACTTGTTACCTACACCAAAAGAGCCGTTTGCTACCAAAAAGAGAGAGAGAGAGAAGAAGATCGTCTCCAACGGATCTATTTCAATCTCTCGCTCTATAAATAGAGGGATCATTCAAGATTTGAAGCTCACCTAGAACATGAGAGAGCGCGAAAAACGAGCGAATTCCAAAGAACAAAGTCTTAGCAAGAACTTGAAGAACAATCTCCCATGAAAGACTACATTCTAGCTCATAGGGAATCAAGCTAAACCGACATATAAAGCCTCTAGTATCCAAATCGACGTTACACGAACTCAAAGCTTACCTCATTGTTCGTCGATCTAGAAGCTACTCTCATATTCCCTATCCCTCTAACCCTAAGCTCAACTGTTCTTATCCATAGCTTAGACGAAGGAGTTCACATTTGAACCCAATCCTTATTGTATAAGGACTCCTTCACTTGTTGGAGAAGTTTGTCAAACACTTTAAGTTTGATAGTGTTGTAACCGAGACTTGGATCGATATAAAAACCAAGACGCGGCTTTGCCCGGTGTGCAAGCCGACCGAGACTAACTCGGGATAATAAATAGCCTCCCGATCATTCGGGACAGTGGACGTAGGATTTGAGCGATATCCGAACCACTTTAAAAATCCCGTGTCTCTTCTTGCTTTCTTAAGCGTTGCATTGATTTTACTATTCATACCGAACATCATATTTAAAATCAATCAACCTGTCTCAAAGATACCGAACTTTTAATCTACCGAACTGAGACTTAAAAAGTTTTCTCACAAAAACTTATTTGGGCCTACACTATTCCGCGCACTGAAATCTTACCGTAGATACGAATTCGACCTAGTCGGTTAGCGAGATCTCGGTCGAGCCGAGTACTCTTAGCCTTTAACTCGATTCGAAACGGTTGTGCAGTGCATTGAACTGTTTCGATCGGACACCATCCCGAATAGGGACTGTCGTGTTCGAAGTTGAGAAATCGAATCGTGTGTATTCACCCCCCCCCTCTACACCCGACCGTACACTCGGGACCAACAGTGGACCTGCTAGTTCTATTTTCTCATTTGCAAGTCAAATTTAATTTATCTTCTTTTCTGGGACTTCTCTTTCGTGTTGGGAACTATGATTAACTTATCCTCCTGTTAAAATTTTATTTTCTTGTCAGAATACTTTCTCAACTTGAAGATGATATACCTCCTTGTGAAGCTCAAATGGAGCACTGGAAAACGAACTTGGCAATTATGGAATCAAAAGAGAGACATATCTGCAACAGTTTTCTAATTATAAAGTATGGTAATCTTAGGTCTCTTTGACTTCGGTTTTGATGTTCTTGTTACTGTTTGTATTGTCAAGATCAAATGTGGATGCTTCTTAATTATTATTATCATCCTCTATATAATTTGTTTTGAGCCAGTTTTAATAATATGGCCGTGATCTGTCATTACGTGCGACTATGTTCACTATAGAATAACACTTAAATCCCAGGCAATGCTCAACCGTGTGGGCTATAGCCCTGATATTAGTCATGGAGTGTTGGTGGAAATGGCCGAGCACAAGGACCTGGAGAAGAAAACAAAACCGATCCTCGAGACATTAAGAAGCTACCAAGAGTTGCCTCCTGTAATTTCCTTTTTTCCATTCCCCCTTCATAATTCTAGCTATTAAAGGTTTTGAGTTTTAGACTCTTTTTTCATCCAGGACAAAGCTTTGGCTGCATTGGCAATCGAGGATAAGAAGAGGCAGTATGCTGCTTCTGAGAAGTATCTTGAAGATGTGTTGCAGTCTGCTCTTGCTTCTTCCGAATGATAGCTTGACATGATTAACAGAGTTTGTTGTGGACATGACTTCTTTCTTATGGGGCTGTATAGTTGTTTTGCTACCTTTGTGATATCTTGATGGATTTAAGTATATTGTGCAAATTACTGGAATAGTTTTGTATTTTGTGAATAGGTTCAGGATAACCCGTGATTTGATAAAATATATATGCGAAAGAAACATTCTACATTATAGCCAAAGATTGAGTCATATTCAACTTGAACAAAAAGGGATATAAACTCTTAATCTTACTTCATTACCATGTTTTATTTCTCAGTAACATAAATGGAGAAGCTGTTATTTAGGAGTATATTTGTGCAGGTGACACTTTTTATTTTTGTTGAGTTGATAGAGAAAGGAGCTGTTTGATTATTTCGTTAGTAAAACCATATCCAGAATTCACAATGTATGTTGCAGCTATAATATTACAAGGAGAACGGTACATCATGAACGAACAATATCGACGACTGACATGCGTACATCAAAGTTATCCAGGTAACATCTTCAATTGCTCTTAATGTATATATGCTTCAGAAATAGATCTCTTAACTTGATAAACCAACTTTCCCTATCCTTTGATAGATAGGGAAAATAACAGTCTTATGGATTTGACCACCTTCATTCCAAGCCTTCTTGAATTCTTCTACCACACTGTCTGAGAGCAACTCCACACCCTTTTCTTTAGCAATTTCATATGCAGACCATGACCTCAAGTATGTGAAGTAGCCCTCCATATCCATCACTTTGTCTATGTTGTCCATCTATTGGATCAAATGGGAAATCGATGGTTTCAGATTTCCAGTAAGAACCAGCATCGATGGTGTAATATCTTTGAAACAACGAGTTAGTTCACTTCCGGTGTAGTGTAGAACCAGGAGGCTTTCACCCCGCTGGGGCCACTTCACTTGTTGGTAATGTAGGCAGGTCGAACCAGTGCATGGCTTGAGCTACCGTGACCAAATCAAACGTGGATTCTGATCCAATTTTGTTTTGGAGTTCATCCATGGCCATGCTGGGGGCAATGCACTGGTATGTTATGTCTGGTAGCTTTGCTGCAAATTCTAGTTGCTTTATACTTATGTCCGTCGCTATTACATTCTTGTATATCTTAGCCAGCTGATCACATAAATGAAGCATACATTAGAAAACTAGTCCAAGAATCATCAGGGAACGTAGACTTATGAAAGAACTTACATAATTTATGTCTTAGTTTCTGTTCGCATACATTTGAAATAGAGGATCTCGTGTGACTTGCCTATAATTTCACCAGTAGTCCTTGCACGAACATTCTCCTCTCCTAAAATGGTGAAACCGATTCCTATCCCTAACAATAATCTCCCTATCATAAACCTTAGATATAAGCTTACTCGCTTCATGACAATCCTTGCACACCCTCAGATTCTTTGTAACACGAATCGTTTCACCGGGTTTCGCCTTCAACAGCCCAAATGCAATAGCTAGCTTCTCGCTGTGGTACTGCAGTGGATTCTCCCTCTCCTCCTCACCCATCATTCCCTCACTATCCATCACATACCCACAATCCTTAATCCTAACCACCATTTCTTCAACTTTTGCATATATCTCCTTAGCTTGTGGATGAGCCCTTCCTCCAGCAACAAACTCACACACTTCTCCTCCCAGCTCAATCACAGAAGAACCAGCCACCTTCTTAACCCCTCTATCGTTCATCAACTTCCTAACACTCGCCACATCCTCCCATCTCCCGGCCTTGGCGTATAGATTTGCTAGCAACACGTAGCGCCCACTGTTCCCCGGCTCAAGCTCGATCACTCGCCTACCTATCTCCTCCGCCATCTCAAGATTCCCATGAATTCTACAAGCCCCAAGAAGGGCTCCCAAAACACCCACATCAGCTCTCCTTGGCATATCATGTATGACTCCCATAGCCTCCTCTAGCAATCCTGCTCTTCCCAATAGATCCACCAAACATCCGTAATGCTCCATTCGTGGAAGTATTCCATAAACTTCGCTCATGTAAGAGAAGTAATACTTCCCTTCTTCCACTAAACCAGAATGTGAGCAAGCAGCAAGAATGTTCACAAATGTTACATGATCAGGCTTAGTCTTACCTTCCTCCACCATCTTCTTTAGAAGCTCGATCGCCATTCTACCTTGACCGTGCATCGCAAACCCTCCAATCATACAGTTCCAAGAAGAAACCCCTTTACTAGACAAACCTTCAAACACCTCAATTGCCTTATCAAGGCGCCCACATTTGCAGTACATATCCATGATCGTCGTTGCCAGCTTCGGGTCCACTTTTATCGAGCTGCTCTTTATACGGCCGTGTATCCATTCGCCTTGCTTCAATGCACCAAGAGCTGTACAAGCAGCTAACATGCTAGCAGCTACAAAGTTGTCCATCTCCACATTTTCGTCTCCCATTCTCTCGAAGAGATCAAACGCTTCGTGGAACCGGTTGTTCTGCACGTGAGCTGCAATCACAGCGTTCCACGCGGCTGAATTCTTCCAAGGCATTAGTTCGAAAACGCTCAAAGCTTCGTCCACATATCCCCATTGGGAGTAGCCGCTGATCATCGTTGTCCAAGAAACGTTATCCTTCCTATCCACATTGTCAAACACCCTTCTCGCTTCGTCCAAATCTTGAAAACTAACGTACATGTGAATCAAATTGTTCTGGCAGTATGAATCTTGGCTGAATCCAAGTTTTATCACGTGACCATGCACCTGCTTTCCTCCTTCGACGGCGTTGCCTATACTGCAAGCTCGTATAACGGGAGGGAACGAGAAGTTATTCGGCGTAACGGAATTTTCCAGCATGTGGGAGTACAAGAAAATGCATTTTCTATACAACTGTGCTTGCAGGTAGCCTCTGAACATGGTGTTGTATATGAAGGCATCTGGTTGGGGCAATAGGTCGAACACCTTGAGTGCGTAGTCCAAGTCGCCGGACTGCGACACGGCGGCGAACTTTATTACGCGTCCCATGGCGTCGTTGTCGTCGGAGAGGGCGAGCTTGATTATTTGGGCGTGGTGTTGCTTGAGCTCCAGCATCGTTGAGCAGAACTCGAGATTCTTCAATGGAGTCGCAGTGGATGGGGTTGGGATTTTTGTGGAGGGAGCGAAATTGACTGTAGACATGGGACCCTGCTCTTGCGGCTACGGGAACCGTCTAAAAGTGGAATTAAAATTTTTGGAGTAGGAGAATTTATACTCTCTAATTGTTAACCCAAATACGCGTCGTTAAAATTTAGTTCGTATTTAATTAGTGATAGGGAGAATCATATTGTATCGGAATTGAAAGTGCATATATTCTTGATAAAAAGACTCCACGCAATTTCATCAACGAAGACGCCCGGCCTAAACGACGTCGTTTATAGCTACAGTTAAACTTCGATAAAATAATATTCGATAAAGTAATAATTATCGCTAAGATAATAATTTCTTCCGGTCCCGATATGAGTCAATACACTAAAATAATGTTCGATAAAGTAATAACCTCATTAAATAAATATTTTTTCTCGATTCCAAAATTATTACTTTATCGAGATTTAAATGTAATAGTATTTAAGAAGAATCAGTTAATCGCATATATTCATTTTACTAGGCTTGTTAAATGAACTCCATGAAGAAACTAGCCTTCCTCTTCGCCTGGCAGATTCAGTCGTAGCCATGTATGCCGGAAAACTCTGTGCTTCGTCGTGGCAAAACGATCGCCTCCGCTGCGTTAAGTAGTCGTCTTTCTTGGCCTCCTCGATTGTCGTTCTAAGCTTCAACTGCGCTAGCTTAGTCGTGCCGACTGTTTCCGGGATTTGCTGTTCTTGGAAGATCGTCGATCTGTGCAGACGCAGCTGCCACTCGAAAAACACAAATCAGGGGCGGATCCAGAGTTTGATAGATAGTAGTATCCTACCATTGAGATCAATGTTTGATTCTTGATGACGGTTCGTCGTGCTAGCTCGCCACGAACCACGACTTGAAGCTTGACTACTCCTTTGAGTGCGCTCAGTGCTTTTCTAGCCTGCATAGTTTTCAATAAATTAGTGTGAAATTAAAATGAGTTTAATTTGAATTGAAGACTCACTACATATCCCTTGAAGCAAGTTTGGATTTTGATGGCAGCTGAGCGGAGGTTGTACAAATTAGTTGTTTGGTTAAAAATAGCCGAATCTTAGAAATGCGTACAAAATAATAACAAGTAATTGAAAATACAATAGAAATTGAGATACTATATTACAACCGATTTCGTATTCAATAGGGCAGACAACTTTCTAGTATTCTGGGCAGAACGTCCGGGTTGATGATTCTCCTGGGTATGAAACGACAAACTGGACAGACTTGACTGAACTGAACAGACTAAAGTCGAGTCGAGTTTCCTCTTTCCGCAAGACATTATTGCCTCGGCTAGTGCTCACGGATTGGCAATTTGTCCCTAAAGATAAAACGAATTTCCTCATTTCCCGTAGCAGCACCACAAACTGGAAAGGCTCCGACGAACTGAACCAAGGCACGAACTGGACAGACACAGAACTAGACTATAGATGCAAATGAAGTGCTTTATGATTTTCGTGATATCTTGTATTTGTTGTGTGTGGTGTATGTTGTATTGTGTATGAAATGCTTGTAGATGCATCTATATATAAAAGTAACATCCACCATGTAAAATGTCTCTCCACTACTTGATCATTAAGAGCCACTATTTAGACATTTCAAGTCTTCATGGATGTTTCTAGGTCATCAAGACCCTTGATATGCCAACAACTTCTCAGACAGCTCAACAACCACACATGCTAATTGCAGATCAAACAGACTAGACTTCTCACCATGAAGCTCAATCCACTGCTAGCCCAGATAACATCTAGCCCAACAGACTTAATATGTCAACAGCTTCAGTCAGCCTGCTAACAATCATCCCACAAACTTAGATCCAAACCCAAGCCAATAATACGAGTCTACTTGCCCAGACACGAGCCAAGTAATGGGTCGGACAGGCTGGCAGTACTTGCATTCAATTACGAAAATGCCCCATAATGACCAACTTAAAACGCACATTTCTCACTCACCGAAATTCGATTTTAAGAATACGAACGTAGCCACAACAACTTAATCATAGTTAGATTAAAATATTAATTAGTCAAAACCAAAATTTCAACATTAGTGACCTCGGCGGCGGCTCTTGCATCAGCAACGGCGGCCTCTGCTGCACCGGCTGTAGCAGTGGCCACAGCTACTGCGTGTTTCCCTCGTTCGTGCTCGGCATTGCCTTGTGTCGTCTTGGATTCTTGTATTGCAGGGTAGTCTTTGAATTTTGGTCTCGATTTCTTCTTTGGTTTATTCTGAGTGATCAATATTATAATTAATGTTTCAGTAATGAAAAACCAGAACAGAGGTTGTTACCTTTTGTGATTTTAGGTTTGGTTAAGAAGTAAAGAGTCTTTTCACGTAAGTGAACCAGCCTTTTTTCTTTCCCATTAAGCTCTGCAAATACCAATCAAACTAGTTAACTACACGAGAGAGAGAGAGAAGTTGCAAGAGATGTACATTTATCACCTAAAACATTTCATCATGTGAATGGAAGCTTCAAATACCAATCATGTGAAGCTTGCAGGAGAAAGAAAAAGACCACCATAAAATATCTTTACATTAATATTTTGGATTTTAATCTCCCTTACTGTATATTGTTGAATTGTTACAATAGGCAGAGACATAATATGATCTACTTAGGGGGGGTTGAGCTCTACGTGGCCTAACAATTTCAAAGGCACAACATGTGCCGATTGAAAGGAGAGTGAAAACAACTTTAGAAAAAAGTTATTTGATTATCTTTTAAATTATGAAGTCCTTTTTCAACTAATTACTGCGTTTGAGGTCCTAAGGTATGTATGGGTCCCTCATCTTTATGCTTTCTTCTTCTTCCTCTTTTCCCTCTAACTACCTTAATTATCTGAATAAACATGTAATAATGAGTCCCGAAACATGAAAATTTGACGTTAGGAGCAAGATGGAAGGAATAGTGGTCCTGGTATTATAAAATAACATCTAATTAACCCTTATTCCAAGGGTTAATAAATCTCAATAAATGTATATTATTATATAATAATTACTTATATAATTGTACATGTGTCGAATTTTGGGTGTAAAAGAATCACCGTCCAAACATATATAATAATACTATATAAACACCAATGAAGCGTGTTTGTTTGTCGAAGCTAGGATACAGTCACTAGCTAAGGTGCACAGTGAACTCATTATAAACCTCACTAGACAGTTCGTTCCACAATAATAATTAAAAAATTGTTCTTGTTTCAATAATTAAAGTTAGAAATAGATTTGCTAGTACGTCACTATCTTCCCATCTTGGTTTGAATAATTACAAATTAATTAAACAAACTTGTGTGCAATGTTTGTAGACATTTGTATTAACTGGGAAGTGGTGAACTTAGTGATTGAACTTTACCTTAATGCATACTAGGTTGCTTTCATTATAGTATTGTATATCTAGACCCTAAACCCTAAACTTAATTAGATCTACTGTCTTATTTTACAATAATCAATGGAATGGTCATTTGTGTCTTATTTAATCCAAAATTGTTTAAATAACTCATTCTCTAGGTTTAACAAGTTTATCTTGACAAAATATATTATACTTTTGTTAAAGGAGAAAACTTTATTTATAACAATACACATATTCATAATACAATATCAAGCATTTAAAAGATGCGGTTAGCATTCCGAGGAGAAGGATCTAGAACCAGCCGGCCGACCTTTGATCCTTAGTGCAAAACTCTAGATAGACTCAAGTCACTTCCAACAAAATCTAAGAAAAAAAAAACATATTGCATTTGGTGAGTTGCAATCTCAATAAGTATAATTCAGTAACCAATTATTTAACACCAATGCAAGAACATATACTATCCATATCATAAACCAGTAACTATCAAACATCCATTATTAACACGTAGAACACATTTTCATTTATAAATAATATAACATGTTGTCAATAATCACATTTTAGAATAAGTTCATCTTGATTCCAACCATGAAAATGCCCGTGTTTTCCATTTTCATTACCTATTATGATCCAACTAATACCAAGAGAATCATGATCACGAAAATGGTCATGACACTCTGTAATCATATATCATATATTTTTAGGAGTTCAATGAACTCAAGTGCCCGTACGGGACTCTGTCATCCAGGTATACTGGAAGATTCTTTAACACATGGCTCATGGTCATTAGTGGTCATAACAGTATCCTTTAGTCTCTGATAAATGCATATTATATGCTCATGTATCATTTTCATCATCAAACAACTAGAAATTCACAATCTCGTATGTATAACACATTATCTTCAAATAAGCCGTCAAACAAACATTTAAATTCATTCAATAATCATTAATCACAATATCATAGTGGTCGAATAATAAGTTATCAAATTATACTTACCACAACACTTCCAATCCCAACCTTTCTTCTCTAATAATCCTCTTATGCCGGTTTATCGAAGTTGTTACCTATTCACATATAAATGCATAACAAAATTGATAAACCTATTTCACAACATCATAATATTATATATATCATCTGATAGAAACTCCATGATGCAAATGATTGTGATATAAATGAACGTGTTGCCCCCGGATCAAACAAAACATAAGCATTTATACCGAAAATAGAAATAGTACCTGTAACCACATCGGGTGCAACATTAGCTTGTTCGTGTGTCATGACAAAAACTTGAGCCTGCGGCGGCCTTCTATTTATATAACTCGTTGTTGTATTATTGCTTCTCCCTGCATCAAATCTTCCTCGACCCCAACCTCTATTCATGGTGAATTCATTCCTTCTTGTCTAATCCACAACACGTTCTTCGCGTGGCCTTGAACAATTCCTCGCAATATGACCGGATTCCCCACATCTAAAACATTTTTCAGTGAGTAACATACACTCTCCCCGATGATTTTCCCCGCAATGAACACAAGTAGGGACAGATGGTGTAGAACCCATACTTTGATTAGCAGAAGATGTAGCCCTGAGATGTTTACCCATGGAACCACTCGGACTATCGTTTTGGAAAGATGTGGCAAACTCCCTCCGATTGCGAGGTCTTCCAGATTCCTCACTGTACCTCCTTTTATTTTGTTGATAGTTTAATTTTGATGTTGCCTCTAATTTTTCAATTCGAATGGCTGCAGCTTTCAACTTACCATAAGATTCCATATCTGCAAGTGTAATGCGGTTCCTGATAGAAAATCAAAGACCAGATTCAAACCTAGTACACTTCTTCTTTTCAGTTGCAATCATATGTAAGGCATAATGAGATAACTGATTAAACTGCACTTCATATTCTGCGACAGACTGGTTTCCTGCTTTAGTTCAAGGAATTCTTTTTCCTTTTGATCCTTATAAATTTCAGGAACATAAGCTTCATTAAATTCTCTAAGAAAATCATTCCAAGTAAACACAGGAGGCTGAACAGTACTCTGAGGTACAGTCTCTCACCAATCATATGCATTTCCTTGAAGAAGTGAAACTGCATAATCAAAATTTTCTTCAGGAGTTCATCTCAACTCACTACAAAATTTTTAGTGTATACCGACGATATACCGACGGGAAAAACACGGGTTGACATTTACCGATGGATTACCGATGAAAATTCAAACGTCGTTTACCGACAGAATAACAACGGAATTTTCCATCACTATTTCAAAATCACAGCTATTACCGACGGAATTAGCGATAGATTATTCCGTCGGTATTTAGCGACGGAATTTCAGTCGGTAAACTTGAATTCTGCATCCCACATCGAACTTTTGACAAACTTTGTTTACCTTTTTATATGAAACCACCTCCTAAGCTATTAAGAATCTCGCTATACACGTGCATGCGCGCGCACACTGGCCTCCACCACTGCCCACCGTCACCGCCCGACCGCCGCCGACTACCAACTCCGATAGCTGGCGGCTCAGTTGTCGGCTTAAATTTAAAAATTTCGTCGACAGTTTTCGTCGCTAAATCCGTCAGTAAAATTTACCGACAAGCTCTATATAACAATGACTTATTTTCGTTGGTAATCTGCCGATAAATCATTTACCGACGAAATTTTAATGTTTAGCAACATAATTTTCTGTCGGTAAAAGGCAGTTTTTTTGTAGTGACATGTCATCATTCTATTGATGAACGTAAATTAAACATGTGATCCTTAGTTATTATAAAAGAATTAATATTTCACATAATTGTATTTTAGCGACTTTACTTTCTACATTTTTATTTTTTCTAGGACTTGAAACTTATATTCCGTAAATGCCCTATGACTAGCAGTTGACTAACTTAAAATTTAATAGAAATACCAATTTATCCAAACTATCATAGTTTGAGGACCAATTAACTTTAAAAAAAAAGATAAGGGATCAATTTATCCAAACTAGCATACTTTGTGGACCATCTATGCTCGTTTTTAAGTTTGGCATGTCTAGCCTGGATTCAATTACCAAACTAGCACTCTTAAAAGAGAAAAAAAAAATCCAAAATAATGTTATTTTAAAAATAATTTCAACTACTTTTTTTTTCCACCTAATCACTTCTTAACAAATAAACATTTAAATGGACAATACTTCTATTTTTTATTTAATTTATTATGTTAGTTTTTTAGGGTATAAAAAACAAAACACACACTTTGATAAAATATTTTGTAAGTACAGTTATAGAAAGTGTTCCATATTTTTCAAATAAAAAATAAAATATGTTTTAATAGTTTGAGGATCCACCCCCATGCGCGGGTTAGTTTAGATTTTGATCCATAATTCAATTAGGTGGTGGGTAGTATTATATATACCTTACGACCTCTCCAAAACCACCATTCCACACAGTCACACACTATTAACTCTAAAATGCCAAATCAACCCAAAATTCATCCATCCTCCAAAGTTGAAGCTAAATTAGATTGGGCTTAAACTCTTGATTCTAATGTATTTTATTTGTTTTGATTTTTGAATGTTATGGTATAATTAAACCACATCTCTACATTCTTGATGATTGATCACCGAGTTGTGTGATGATCATGGGGGCACCAGAAGGGTGTACATACAAGGTACAAATACAACTAAATGTAGGCAATTCAACAAGAGGCAGCAATTATGCTTTCATTCGTAGAAAATACTAAAATATCAATAACATTCACAAGGTATTCTCATCAAGACGTTTGGATGTTTTATTTACATGGCGTATCTCAACAACTTTTCTGGTATTTTTTTCATTCAGAGATTCAACTGTGACCTCTAAAAATACCTCCAATGTTCCATTCTCACCAAAACTGACAAAAGATGAGCAGGCAGAAAGCAACACTTGCATCCATCTACAGATTGATTCTGTCAAGTATCGACTCATAAGATTGTCTTGAAGATAAATGGGGCCCAACTTGCAGGATGGTCGATTTTCCCTTCTTTAACAAAGAAGCAAAAAGTGCCATGAAGTAGTCGACTAGCCATCTCCGTCACTTTCTCAAGCTTACAACACCATACCCATAACCGGTTTCCAGTTGTAGTTGGGATAAACAAACTTGGATTTTGGCCAAAAAATTAGGAAGAATCCTGCCGCTTTCACCTTTTTCTTTGTCTTCTACGGCATTCAAAACATTCAGTACATGACAACTTACTCCTACTTGTGGCCCTAGATTGGAGTGAGCTAGTTTGGACCTTCAACTCATCACCCAATATCTGGCGAAGCTTCTCATTTTCTTGCATCAGCTCTTCAATGAGTACCTGGTGTTTCAACACCTGAATGCATAAGAAAGTTTGTGGTCAGTAAAGTATGTTATTATTATTAAATCGACCCTTACTAAAAAAATATCACATACTTGCAGGCAAGTTATTACTATTTGAACATCTTGCAGCATATATAATCTCGTAAATAACAACTTTTCAAAGCAATTAGATTCTTACAAGTTGCAATAGTTTATGCCAAATAAAAGATTTAGATTTTTGCACTTCTTTTAATCATATGAAAGAGAGTACATTCGTTCTTTTTGGATATCTCAACCAATTTGGACTTCGAACCTTATTTTTGCTTTGCTCAATATCACAAATAACTAAAGTAAACAATATTACAAATCATATTCAACTCATAATTAAAAATAAAGAACTTAGTTTTATGTGAATAAGTACCATTTGGAGCAAGTTATTTTCCAACTGCAATACCCCCTCACCCTGCAACAGATGCTAGAATTAGTAACTTTAAAGTCGAGCAACAAAAGTTTAAACAATCAAAGGAGCTCAATACATGTTTATAGTAGCATTTACAGCACCATCTACCTAAACTGCTAGCAATCCAATGAGAACCCAAATCTGATTGTGACGTTCGACATATGCAAGGAGGAAGAAGATGGTCAACATCTTGGTTGTTCCGTAAATTATCCATGCACGAGAGCAGCGGAAGTAGGGGGTGTTGGGGTTTGTTATATCAAACTCTTGTTGTTTCATTTTCATGCATTAGTGCTATGGTTGTTATTTCCCTATTGTTATGTACATATTTTAAGTTTTTGCTTGGAGTGTAACTGATGCAGATGAGATAACATCTACATTGTTGTTTAATTGTTTTGGGCTTTTGCAATGGACTCATTAGTATGTTCTGTGGGCTTTCGTTTTAAGGTTTTTAGGGCACATTATATTTATGTGTCTTAGTCTTTGTAATATGTAGTTTTTGAGGTTTGAGATTATAGAAATTGACGGTGCATCCATTCACCCCCAGTCCTTATCCGCTCGACCGATTTGCTTTGAAAGCCATTAATTCTTAGTGCAGCAAGGATTGTTATTTACTTATTTCAAATTATTGCTTGGAGAGTAAGTCGGCCTCCATGGGCTTAGGGTTTGAGACCGCTCTGATTATGAGGGCCTTCAGGGTTTGGTTGTATCTATTTGTTTGAGGTTTATCAAAATATCTATGAGGAAACACTCCCTCTCATCGAGCTTCAAGACTAGGACTCTCTAATTAATTGAATTCATCTATATTACTATACCGTGGTCCAAATTGGAACCTTAAAAACTTGGTATTAGGACTCACTGATGAATTGTACAATATAAATCAAAAGATTCCAGAGTCTGAGTTGGTGTTGTTTGTTCTTGGAGGACTTGGTCCAGAACATGAGTCAATATGCGTACATCTCACAAATCAAGCAAACACACTTACTCTAAATGAAGTTCGGAACCAAATCACAAACACATGAGGTGTGGTTGTTAAATCAATCTGTTCAATCACACACACATGCCTTCACTGCAAATTTTGTGTATTCTAATACAACTGGAGAACAAGGCTATCAATCCAATGCTAGAGGCAGAGGGAGGTTCTCTAGTTATAGAGGAAATCGTGGCAGAAATGGTGGAAATAGATTTCAATCTCAAGGAAATAGACCTATCTTTCAAATGTGTGGCCGCCCTGGTCATGTAGCACTTAAATGTTTCGAAAGGTTTGATATAAGCTTCTCTAGACAAGATTCATCTGGTTCTCAAAACTCTGCTCATCAAGCACATACAGCCATGGATCAGGCATCTCAGCAGAAGGCTCCCCTGCTCCTACTCCATCTTCTTTTCAGAATAATGCTAATACTTCTTCCTTTCCACATATGACAAACTATGCCTCTGCATCTACACCACAGGCTAATCATGAGGGGTATTTGGACAGTGGAGCAACAACTCATGTTACAGCTGATTTCACAAGTCTACAATCAGCTACTCTTTCTCATGGTGCAGATCAAGTGGTAGTAGGTAATGGTGCCTCAATTCCTATTAAACATATAGATTTTATCACCATTACTAATCATGCCAAAACATGTGCTGCATGTTCCAAGGATTTCAAAGAATCAGCTCAGTACATCAAAGTTTATTTCTGATAATAGAGTTTACATCCAGTTCCGTGAATCTTCGTGTCTTGTCAAGGACAAGGTTTCCCACAAAACCCTGCTGGAGGGTCCTCTTAAGGATGGCTTATACCAGCTTGATTTTCTGCCAGCTGTGGCTTCCTCAATCCAAATCAAGAAGTCTGAAGCCTTTTCTGTGGGTAATACTTCCTGTTTTTTGTACTACTCAGACAATACATGTAGCCTTATGGTATAAGGATGGCTTATACCAGCTTGATTTTCTGCCAGCTGTGGCTTCCTCAATCCAAATCAAGAAGTCTGAAGCCTTTTCTGTGGGTAATACTTCCTGTTTTTTGTACTACTCAGACAATACATGTAGCCTTATGGCATCAGAAACTAGGTCATCCTAGCTCTGCTATGTTGAATTCAGTTTTAAGACTTGTAAACATACCTTGTTGTTCAGTTCAAAAGGATATATTTTGTTATGCATGTGCAAAATTCATCAAATGAGTATGCCTTCTGTTAATACAACCCGGCCGTTTGAATTAGTACATAGTGATCACTGAAGTCCAAGTCCATGTTCATCTAGAGATGGCTATAAGTATCACATACATTTTGGGGATGATTATAGCCCATTTACTTGGATATATCCACTGACCTTGAAGTCAAGCTGCTGAAGTAGTTCAAAAAATTTCGAGTTTTGTTGAAAGGCAGTTTAATACTCCCTCTGTCCCGCTATTTGTGGCTCACTTTCCCGAAAGGGGTGTCCCGTTATTTGTGGCCACTTTCCTAATTTGGTAAAAAAATTATTATATCTTCTACTATCATCTTCTCTCTCCTACTTTATTATATTATCTCTCCTACTTTATCATCATCTCTATCATACTCTCTCACTATTTTACTCATCTTCTCTCTCATACTTTATCATCTACTCTCTCTCTCATACTTTATCATCAACTCTCTTAATTCCCGTGCCGAAACCAATTGAGCCACAAATAACGGGACGGAGGGAGTACTAAAGTTCAGAAGTTTCAAAGTGATCGGGGAGGTGAATATAGAAACCTTCAACCTATACTTGAGAATCTAGAAATCCATTTTCAACATCCTTGTCCTCGTACACATTCTTAACATGGCCGTGCAGAGAGAAAACATAAGCATATTATGGAACTTGGACTTACTTTACTGGTTGCTGCATCTATGCCTTATTCCTTCTGGAGGGATGCTTTCACCACTTCTGAGTACCTCATAAATAGACTGCCTAACAGAGAGAAAACATAAGCAAATTTCTGCTTTCACTCACTCTTCAAAACAACTCTCCCTTTTAGATTCTATTCCACACCATTCCAAATTACCAGTTTCTTAAAGTTTTTGCTTGTGCTTGTTATCCATTTATGCGCCCTTATAATTCCAGTTAGCTTCAGTTTAGTGTGCCTCCCTTGGTTACAGAGTTGAGTACACAAAGGGTACACGTCTCTTCATCCATCCGGTAGGCTATATATTGCAGGACAATAATCTTCCATGAGACAAAATTCCCCTTTCCAAACTTGTTTTCTACTCCCTTAACAAAGATTAGAATTAGATTTAGATGTGTCACAATCACCTTCAAACACTCTTCCATCTCAACAAATACCTCTTTTGCCTACTCCAACTTCAAGACCCACTTCATCTTCGTAGCCCTCTCCTTCTCGGTTCTCACCAAACTTCTACTTCTTCTACTCCATCTTCTAGCCCTCTCCTTCTCACCAAAGTTTTTTGCTTGTGTTTGTTATCCATTTCGCACCCCCTTATAATTCCAATAAGCTTCGTTTCGATCATCAAAGTGTGCCTTCCTACAGTGTCTTCATCCATCTCGGTAGGCTATATATTGCCTGACAGTAATCTTCCATGAGATAAAATTCCCCTATCCAAACTTGTTTTTACTCCCTTAACAGCATTAGCATTAGATTCATATGTGTCACAATCTGATGTGGAGCAATTGGTCAACTCGGCGAAGGATGAAGCATCGACTCGGATAATCGATTTGCACGATTTTATGTTCGGCGTGCTAGGAGAAATCACGAAGGGGAATAACAACATGCATGTGCATGGCGTTAGCTGAAGAAGATCGACGATAGATGGCAAGATAGATTTCGCTCCTTTTTTATTATTATTTCTATAGTTATATTTATAGTATTTTTGGTATGTTTTTGTGGGTATCCATCCATATAAAAGGGGATGAGAACCCTAGTACTAGATACGTTTTTTAATTTGGGATTTGGATGGGGCAAGACGTTAAGTCTTGAGGACGAAACCTTCTTGGTTTCGTAGGATCGTTTTTCTTGTTTCGATTTTGATATTGCATTCGTTTCCGTTTCGTTCTTGAGTTTGTCGAATTATAATACAAACAACTCGATCGAATCTATCCATTGGAAGTTAGGGTTTGAGATCGAGGGAATTAGGGTTTGCGGAAGATCATAATTCTCGACGGCAATTGATTTCAAATTTGGTATTCATCAACTTGGTCCGACCTACCGGATCCGGAGGCTGCGGGGGAAGCGGGCCGCCAGGTGGGCCCCGTGGAGGGCTAAGGCTGGCTTGTCCCGGGGATCGGAACCATCCGGTGTGTGCCGTCCGTGGTCGTCCGGTTCGAAAGGGGGATGTATTGTTGTGATGTGAACTTACATCCCACATCGGTTCCACATGCAAAGTGTGGAGGGTATATAAGTGGGAGTCAATCCTTCCCTCATAACCTGGGTTTTGAGGGAAGTTAGGTCTCTTGCTTGTATTCCAACACAATCACCTTCAAACACTCTTCCATCTCATCAAATACCTCTTTTGCCTAATCCAACTTCCACACCTACTTCATCTTCAGAGCCCTCTCTTTCTCACCAAACTTTCACTTCTTCTACTCCATCTTCTAGCCCAGTGCAGATTCATTCTCACATTCTCAAACTCCCCATCCCTATTCCACCAAAAAATGCTCATCCTATGTGTACAAGGGCTAACAAAGTGATATATAAGCCCAATGTTTATACAGCAACCATCACACCTTTATTTTCTGAACCTCTTAGTGATAAAGAGGCTCTCTCAAATCCACAATGGAAGTAGGCTATGCAAGCAAAATATGATGCTTTACTTAGGAATAATACTTGGGAATTGGTACAGCCTACTTCTGACATGAATCTCATACAGAGTAAATGGGTTTATAAAGTCAAGACCAAAGCTGATGGTACAGTAGATAGGTTTAAAGCTCACTTAGTGGCTAAAGGGTTTCAACAACAAGCAGGTGTAGATTACCAATAGACTTTGAGTCCCGTAGTTAAACCTGTGTCTGTAAGATTGATGTTTTCTTTAGCTGTTTCAAATGGATGATCAATTCAACACAGACATCAAGAATGTTTTCTTAAATGGAGTGTTGGAAAGACCGCTATTCATATATCAACCTATGGAGTTTGTTGATTCCATCAAAACTCAACATGTTTGCAAGCTACAAATATCTCTGTATGGTTTAAGGCAGGGTCCCTAGGGCGTGGTATGAAAGACTAAAAGGTCACCTTCTGGTATCTAGTTTTCAAAGATCTGCCTCTGATCACTCCTTGTTTCATACCAAAATCAAGGGCAAGTTGGTATTAATTCTCATCTATGTATATGATACACTCATCATCGGTGAAGATCCTATTCTGGTGTAGTCTGTTATAGATCAACTAGCTTCTGCATTGTCACTTAAAACCGTAGGAGAAGTTGCTTATTTTATTGGCATTCAAGTTGCTAGCCCAGCTATACACACTATTCTACATCAAGCTAAGTACATCCCCGAGTTACTAGTAAAGGCTAATCTTATAGAGAGAAATCCTCTGTCATCTCCCTATGATGCTGGTCAGAAACTATCCATTTTCAAATGCCACACTTTACAGGAGTTTGGTAGGGGTTTTACAATACCTCACACTCACAAGGCCGGATATTACCTTCATGGTTAATAAACTATCAGAGTTCATGCAAGAGCCTACTGAGTTTCAATGGTGCGCATGCAAACAGTTCCCTAGATACCTTAAAGGTACCTAGTGTTCAGGCCTGCATCCTCTCTTCTTCTTTCTAGCTTTGCCGATGCGGATTGGGCTAGCTGTGTGGAAGAAAGGAAATCATCAGTAGATATTGTGTTTATCTCGGTCATAATCTTCTTGCTTGGAGCTCAAGAAAACAAAGGGTTGTATCTAATAGCAGTTCTGAGTCTGAGTATCGTGCTTTAACAGACATTGTTGTGGATAAAGTCCTTGTTAGATGAGTTTGGAGTTCAACTACCCGTTCCTTACGTGGTGTGGTGTGATAACCAAAGTGCTGCTTCTCTTGCAGCAAATCCAGTTCAACATGTACATAGAAATTGATACTCACTTCGTAAGAGAGAAAGTCATGGCCAAGTTGCTCACATTATAACAAAGAATGTGTCAATCGCGCATTTGAATACTTAGTTAGCAAGCTTCCTTTGCAAGAAATACCGAGATGAAAAGTGCTGGGGGTATATTAGAGATAATATAATACTATTATGTATTGCCACATCAGTATAGTTAGTTATAAGTTAGTTACTAATCTAGCTTAGAGATCAAGTCACCATACTACAATCTGTAAAATACTCCATCTTGTGAATGAATAAACAACTCTTTCTCTCAAATTCAACAGACAGATCGAGAGGAATTCCTTGCTATGTACCGTAATGACCAGGCTAATATTCGTGCCAGATTAGATCAAATTGTCGAGGTTTTATAGAGTCAACGACCCGAGGAAGACCCCAACCAAAAGTCGGGGAAGGTCTGGTCCTTGCGAGAGGGCAACGGACGGAGTCGCAATGAAGGAACAGTCAGGGTGTTGAGTTATACTAAGATCAACTTTTCAAGATGTAATGGAAAACGAGGACCCACTGACATGGTCGAGCTATGCTTCCTTTGCAAATTAGTGGGACCGTCGGCAGACACTCCAATTCTTCCTCAGGGACAACGTGGAGAAATAATCAAAGACCATTTTGGAGCAGAAAATACTCGAGGAAGACGGAAGGTTTTTGTTTATTGTGATGGCTTATCCACTGCTTCACGGGAGCCCATCAACACTTCGTTACAGAAATATCCCGGTTTTGCCAACAAGGTCAACCGCATTCTCTTAGGTAGGGGTGTAAGTGGTTCCGCTCCGAACCGCGAAATCGATCGGACCGAACCGAACCAAACCGAAAAATATGGTTCGGCTCGGTTTCGCGGTTTGGTTCAGTTTATTTTTTTAGGAACCATTTATATTCGGTTCGGTTCGCGGTTTCAAGAATTTTTGAACGGTTCGAACCGAACCGAACCAATGTCCTATTTTTTAATTTTTTTATTTAATATTTGTCTTTCTTATATGAGAATATCGTTGGATTTAGATATTAGATTTAAGTTAAGATCAATTATAATCTATACAAAGAGAACGGAGTAACAACTCTATACTTATGAGTTCGGAATGAGTGACATCCTATAAACTATTATTTTTGCATTATTTAGGATTTAAAAAATAAAAACAAAATAAAAAGATGAACCGATGAACTGAACCGAACCAAACCATTTATAATCGGTTCGGTTCGGTTCCGATATTTTGAAACACATCGAACCGAACCAAACCATTTCTATGTGTTCGGTTCGGTTCCTAAAATACATACAAAATCGAACCAAACCGAACCGTTACACCCCTACGTCTTAGGGGGTGTAATGATGTGAACCTGAATCTGAACGTGTCGTTCGACATATGCTCGAAGGAAGAAGAAGATGGTCGACGTCCTGGCTGCTCCGTAAATTACCCATGCACGACAGCGGAAGGGAAGTAGGTGTGTTAGGGTTTGCTGATTCAAACTCATTGTTATTTCAATTTCACGCATCAGTGTGGCTAGGTTGTTATTTTCCTATTCCTAGTACGTACTTTACATTACTGCTCGGAGAGCTAGTCGATACTCAGCATGAGCGTAGGGTTTGAGTCCGGTCCCCATTATGAGGGCCTTCAAGGTTGGGATGTATCTATTTATTTGAGAATTGAGAATAAAGAAGATACGACAACTTTGACCAAAATATTTGTATGACGGACGCTCTAGTTAATCGAATTCAATCCAAATCGGGACCATAACACAATAATATGCATAGTTAAGAACAAACAAAAAAAAGAAGAAGAAAGAAAAGTGAGGTTTAGGCTTCATACTCCACAAGACCTACCTGCTGGTGATGCCATGGAAAACCGCCTCAAAGACTTTATTTGAGGCTCAGGCTTCATATTTCGGCCGACATAGTTTTTCTTAGTTTTTTAAATTACTTTTTTGTAGAAAATTAACATATTATTACAAACCTCTAGACAGTAAAAACAATAAGACATCGCTCATCTCCCTCCCTTGCTAGTCCTAACGTATTCTAAAACAATGATTTCTGCAAGCACCCACCTTCAACAATAATATCTTCAACAACATATAATATTTTAATAAGCGACAGATGCACACGCTATGAGACTCTCCTTTCTTCTTTCCATTCATGAACCTGACAGCAAAACCCTCTCATCTCCATCTCTCATCTCTTAACATGTATATAAATGGGTTTGTCTCCTACTTTTCTAATATTTGTATAGATAGGGGAAAAAAATTATAATATGGCATCACTGTTTTGTATGATTGCAATTATACATTTAACCTGTAAAGCTTTTTAAAGTTGGTGTAAAGTGCGAGGGTGGATATTCATATTGCCCAGATTTCAGAATTTTTTACTTTTTATTTCAATTTTGCAGTAAGTTCAGTTATATGGATTTATTTTTTAAAATTTTATGAGCAATTTTGTAAATAGGAACTAGAGTTATCTTATTGATTTATTAAGTGTCTTTACAACTTTGATTGTTAACATAAAACTAGACATGTTTATATGGGGAACATAATATTAAAGATGGGGATAAAGCAAGTTGAAGAAATATATACCCGTCAAGCTTGTAAACCCGAGAGGACAAACTCAAGTGCTTGAATACATGAATTGCACTCATCAGCAATTAACTATATTAGTAGATAAATGGACAACAACAACGCAAAGACCAACTGCGGAGACCCTAATAAAAAATGTATGCTTGGAACTTCAAGAAATTGTTTCTTTCCTATAGCGTGTAATAAATTTTGAAGCCCAAATGTTCCCCAGTAACAATTTAGCATAACCAAATCAAGGTATCGTCCTTTCTAAGAAGTCATGGTCCTGAGTTTCAGAGGAAAATGGAAAACTGTAGATCTTTGTCTCTTATACAACCACGACTCTTTTTATTTTTTATTTTTTTTTTCTGGAACGAGTGTCTTAGGCTTTCTAGGGTCAGCTTCAGTATCAGGACTCAGGAGCATTAAAAGTTCTTGTCAAGAAGTTCTAGCATTATAAAATTTCAGAATTTAGAGGGTTACCATTTCAGATGCATGTTGCAGTGAAAATGCTCTAGTAAATGAGGTTTAAGGATTCATACTTGATCGCGAAAGGAAGTCCCCTCGTCTTTGAGGTTTTTTAAAAAGTTGTCAAGGACTCTCTCTGTTCGACTGGTATGTTCTTTGTTTGTTGCAGCACTAGTCTGTGATAAAGTTCCCTCTGGAGAAATTGTTGTAGTCCCATTCCTATTGCTCGATGCTGATTTTACCAACTGAGTAATACTTCGATCTCCATATGATGATTCATCAACCACGCTCTTCCCACTTTGCAAGGATGTGGGGGGAATCATCCCTGGATTGACAGACAGGGTAGAGCTGGAATCTATTCCAAGTCTTTCCATCATACTTGTTCCCACTTGCTGAAAATTGGAGATGCTAAGATTAGAAAAAGAAAATACATAACTTTATTGTATTCGAGAAACGGCAAAAATAGAAGCCAGCATCAACCACATACTAAAAATTGGGATTGAATCTGATGCAGCACGCTGGGCTTAAGAGCAAAGCCTGTCATTCATTGCATTAGATTAGCTGTCAAAAGCAAGTCAAGAATATGTAGACTGCACATTTCAAATTAATGAAACCATTTCTTCAGATGCTCAAATAATTAAAAACTATAGAACTAATTATTCCAACAGCAAATATAGTTGAAAAGCCTACAAAAGAATGACATATATGTGACTGAGAACATGAAAAACAGAAGAATGCATAAAACAAATTTCGCAAATGAAACCTACACAGGCAACCAAATCATGTTCACAATCTATTTTTTTACATAGAATTTGCAACTAAAAGGCCGGGAAGAACAAACTTTCCAAAACATTCAGCGTCTATTCCTGCATTGATACACTAATAATAGATTATACAAAACTTCATAAGACTATCTTAGGCTATTATATCCTTACAGGAACATACCAACTCCAAATCCATGGCCAAAACCCACTCCACAGCCAACACCCGCTTCAATATTCTTTGCACCCACTTTCTTTAGCTATATAAATGAAAGAGAAGAACAATGATTAATATAAATTAGATCTGTACAGAAAATGAAAAATGATACCAGAAACACATACAGAATTATTGACATGTCTTTGCACCCCCGAAAAAGCATCAGTTGCACCCCTGGCCGCAGTCATGACTTGGCCTAGTACTGGTATTGCACCTAATGATATGTCGAGAGTTCACAACAAATGGAAATGCCAATCAGCCCATTTACCAAAATTACAAATGAAGCATCATTCTGGAGCCACAGCTGAACTCACTGATGAGAAGATAGTTCACCAGTGGTATATTAGCAAAACGAACTCTAACATCTAATAATCATTACTTTCTGGTAATAATTTTTCCACATGCCACTACGAGCACTAACGTAGAATTGAGCATCACAAGTTCAATATAAAACGATAAGCCTACATCACAATCGAACAAGTGTAAATCTACAGGCTTTTGAAAGATTTTCCCACAAAACCAAAATCAATTTTAAAAATTCTTAGGAATTAGATTCTCCCAGAAACATCAGGAAATAGTTAGATAAAAATGAATTCGCTCAAAAAATACCTAAATGTAGAGGGTGACCGACGCCAATGCCAACGCCACAGCCGATTCCAAAGCCGGTGAATACTTGTCCCAGTTTAAATGTAAATGGATTCTCCAACCTCATCAAATTCCTCTCAGTTTTGTTGTCCGTGGAAATGACTCGCCCGCGGCCGCCGCCAGCACTTGTCATCGCCAATGTAACTTTTGTCTTAATTTTGTTCTCTTCAGCTATGCAGCACAGCACCACCGTTACCTTTAATTTTTTGCGTTTTAACTAGGGGTGCGACTAATCTAGATGAATCTAGACAGAGTATTCTAGATAATATAAGCACAATAAAGCAATAACCGGTCAAGATCAAATGCCTGCCAGCATTTAGTAACAAATTAAAAACAAGAAAGATAATGAATTTATGTAATACTCTACCTCTACAAAAGAAAACTAAGAAACAAAAATTAATGCAGAGCATTCACACAGCCAACTTTCGTACTCTCGAAAAACCAGATAAGTTGCTCCCTCGCCTCGCAGCGGCGCCATCTGTCTTTTAAGTTAAACTAAGTCATTTCCTAAGACGGCCGGCCCCTCTTATTCTACGATATATCTTTTTTTTTTTCTGCAGAAATTAAACTCAGACAATCAAATCCTAACCGGACTGTAGAAAATCACTTCACCACAAAATTCAAGCAATAAAACTCCCAAATGTAAGATTAGACCATCACGAATATCAAACCTAATCGAATTTATCTCCTCCCGGCAGTTCTCTCTTCAATTCCCAATCAAGAAAGTAAGGAGAAAATTGGCTACAGATCCGCTCCGTCCATGCGTGTGCGCGTGTGTGAGAGGGAGAGTTACATATTGGGGAGAGAAATTTCCATGTTTGTAAAATATCTAGATCATATTACACTCACTGGAACTGCACAAGTTATCTAAGCGCCTGTGAATTTATTCAAACTAAACCAATATCTTGCAATAATGAAGATTACAGATGCTGTAGACTGTGTAGACAAGATGGTACACATGCATAAAAGCATTACAGTAACAAACGCCTATTCACTCAAACACTCCCCCTGATTATCCCTTATACATAGCTACTAAAATCACACCAATCAATTTCGCCAAATTAAAATCGGATTCATAAGAAAATCATGTTTCGAGATTCCAAGTTTTCAGTTTTGTTGCTAGTTTTTCTCACTTAATTGGCATACATTCAAACCCAATCAATAAATCTTGATGAAGAATACGCACAACAGATTCTAACCTCAGCCCATAAAGAGAAAGATTGGTTAGTCTGAATAAGAAGGAAGATTCACGAAAACCCAGAAGTCAGATTTCTAGCGATGAAACGGGGTCGGGCGGTGGAGGTTCAGGCGGTGGAAGAGGTGCTCGGTTGTGGAAGAAGTATTCGTGAAAGTGGAGAAAAGGGCAAAGTCTTGCATAGAAAAAATATCATAAATCTTCCTATCCAAGCAAGATTCAGACAGGTCGGATTTTGTAACGTGCTTTGAAGGGGCCCCACTTAATTGCAACACCCAATTATAATAATTTAATTAATCCTCGTAATTAAGGTTAAGTCAAGGAAACTATTGTGGGGTTTTAGCCGTCTTAAGGTTTTGGGCTTTTCATCTCCTACTAAAATTCAACTAATATTTTTTCCCCTCTTGATTTAGGTTTTGAGGCGCCGCCCTTCTATCTCTGTTTGTATATATATAATCACTCTTTTCGTTTATTATTTTTCCTCAAAGCAAGTTTCATATACACCAATTTTGCGATAGCAACAGAAACATATTTGTTATTGATTTCAATTTGGGAATTTGATTTAGTCAGGTTGGTTATTCCTACATTCGCTTCATACTCATATTTGTTCATTCAAATTCAGGGAATTGTTGGTCAGAATCAAGCGAAGTTTTGATCGTTGATTGTTGTTTCGTCTTTCTGGGATCGGTTTGAATTTTCTAATATGTTTTTCCGATTTTCTGCCAATTGTTTCAATTCGATTGAAGTCTGGCGTTTTAGTTTCTGATTATTTCAGTGATTTCAAATTTGATTTTTCCTTGGTATTTTCACGGACTAGATTGATTTCATCAGAGGTTTTCGTCATTGCATGTCGATATTCTCTTCGTTCTTTTGATTGTTTATCAGTTTCTTCAATTTTTTATTCTGTAAAAAAGTTTCAATCTTGATTATATTTTCCAGAAATCACAAGAGAAAAGCTATGAGTTTTCCAGATCCTTCACAACAACCAAATCCGTTCATATCACCGCCTTACTCCGGCGGCGACACCCCCACATACTGGCCGTCTTTCTGGATGGGAAACGAGCATCAACCGCAACAGCAACAACATCAACCTGGTCTGATTCCACAGTTTGATCATCAGCATCAGGCCAAAAGACCAAGAATTTCTGAAAAACCACCAAATTTTGCACCATTCCAACCAATGAATTCTATGAATCCAAGAATGAATCAGTCAAATGTTCCGGGTAATAAAGGGACCAGCCACATATTCTTCAAAACTCGAATATGTGCCAAGTTCATGGAGGGAACATGTAGGAATGGTGATAATTGCACATTTGCTCATGGGCCAGAGGATTTGCGCGAGCCGCCTCCAAATTGGCAAGACCTCATAAGGGAGAAAGAGAGGGTTAATGGTAATGGTGGTTGGGATGATGATCAGAAAATGATTCATAGGATGAAGATATGTAAGAAGTATTACAATGGGGAAGAGTGTCCCTATGGTGACAAATGTAATTTCTTGCACGAACGGCCTTCTCCCCCGATGAAGAAGCTGCTCAAGGTTGACATGCCCGGGCAGAGGGACAGCTCTGCTATCAGCCTTGTAACCACAGGGGAGGGGAGGGGACATTCTGGTGATTTTGATCAGGCGGCGGGGTGGAAGATGAGACTTTGCAGTAGATGGGAGATGGGGCAGTGTCACTATGGTGAGAGATGCCATTTTGCTCATGGACGGTCAGGTATAAATGTTGGTTTTGCTTCAGTTTAGTAGCAATCTTTTGATGCAAATGCTTTCTTGATCTTGTTTCTCGGAGGGTTGTGGCGTTTAATTATGGCAGAAGTCCAAATTTTGATCTTGTTACTTGATTCACTTCTTGTTTCTTGAATAGGGATTTCTTATTGAGAACAAGTGTTTTTACATCTAATTTCGATAATTAGTAGTAGTAATATTACTACATTGTGTGCTAATTAACTATTCATGTAGCAAGATGAGATTTTGATGTTGTTTGAATCCAACTAGGTTTTTCAAGATTTTGATTTCTTGATTTTCTTTAGCTATGTCTTTATCTTGTCTTAAAACTGCTAAAATATGCTTCTGTTCCGACAGAATTGAGGCTTCCTGGTTCACTTGACGAGGGAGAATTTGCCGTCGCTGCTAACAACATTTCTGTTCCAAGAAGTGTTGCCTCTGTTTCTGCATTTCCTACAACTTCTGCAGCAGTAGCAGCTCCGGCAAACCAAGATAGAGAAGACAAGAGAATATCAAAATGGAAGCTAACAAAGAAGATCAATCGAATTTATGCGGACTGGTTCGACGATCTTACTCCACCACACCTCACCCCAGACAAAGAATTGATATGAGCATGAACTCGCAAACTACAATCTCCAGAAACCATGTCCAAAACTGCTGATATTGATGACTGGCTGTTTACCCTCTGCATGTTTTGTTTGGTAATTCTTACCAATTGGTTCTTTCTTTTGATTGATCTTCAAATTGTAACACATTCAAATAATGTACCGCTGAGTCCAAATGTAATACTCTCAATCTGTATTGAAGTACACTACTATATTTATGAGTACGAAACAAAGAGGCATTTTTTAAATTTTTTATTCCTTCCATACAAGTAGGGATGGTACAATATCTGTTTCTCTTTTTTTCTTACATTTTCATTCTAATCAAAGCTAAACAAAGGAACGTCAGGCTACATATGAACAAGGCTAAATACAAGAGAGCCAAACCTTGCTCTATACAGAAAAGCTTACACGAAACGAGAGATTGCTGCTGCTTTGTACAGACATACTCAGGACTAACAACCTAAACAACCTTCGATCTAACGAGGTTGCTGGATGAATCGAGGGCTGCACCTTGGGCTAACGATCTTGGCTGGCTTCTCCCAGTTCCTCATCACAACATGGAGTCTCTCCTTCGGCATGCTAAGATTCTTCACCAGCGCCCTGGTGTTCTTGTTAAAACCTATCACACACATCACCCTCAATCAACCATCAATCTAACTTAATGATTCTTTCTTGAGATATTGAATTCTGATAATTCAATGTTTATGATGCACTAGAGTAAATGAATGCTAGATCAGATATTTAGTGCAAGTCCATATCATTCAACAAATGAAGTAAAGACAAACTTAGAAAGTACTCCACAATTTCTTGCTACCCTCCAATCAATTCTTGGAATAGTAATACTTCACCATGGTCCCACTAAGTCTTATCATAATGTGATAGTGGCTTTTCTGCTTTCCAAATCGTGATTAAAGACCTAACCATCACGTGACATGCTAACCACTACAAAAGTATTAGTGCTAATTATGATAAGAAATTCGTTTGAAAATAGTTTTTAGACAGAGATTAGTGAGAGAATTATATACCATTTTCAGTGATTCCTTTGGCAGCCAAACTACTGTGGTAGTCATATGCCTCAGAGGACTGGAGAAATTCCTCAAACTGTGCTTCCATATTCAAGATATCCTCATCAACATCAACGTCAATGTTATCAGGCAACAAATCGGACTCCTCATCGAAAATGTCCACCCCCTGATGCTCGCTCAGCCAGTAATCGCGGAACCAGGTGGCAGTGGTGACAAGGTTCCACCACTCAGGCGAGAAGTCTTCCACTTGCCGCACCGCCGCCGGGATGAAGAGTGGCGCGTTCGGATTCAGCGACGACCTTCCTCCGGATACAAGAGCCATGTTTTCGTCGTTTGTTCAGATCAAAAGCACCTGAGAATTTTTCGAAAGTTAAAACACCAACAGCTATTGAGAATAAAACGTGGATATCGAATGATTATACACAATCTCAATATACTCTGATTTCTTATCTCTTGAAGAATTTGGAAAGGTCATTTCAATTTTCCATCAAACATTTTCCATACTCAAAATTAAAGATTCAGTAAATTAAAGCTAAGAACTGCAAAAACATCACGTTTTGTAACGCGAAACAAATAATTTATCCAAACATTTCACAGAAGATCAGCACCAATCAAACATAAGTCCAACAAAAAAATCATAATTCGTCACAATGCGAGCATCTGGATACCAGATCTACGCATTCGAAAGCTTAATCACACGATCCACGAACCGGTTAGTGAAAGCGAGAAAATCTGGAAAAAAAATTGAAGGAAAATTGAGTCCACGAACAGTACCTAGCGAGAAAAATATCTTGTCACCCAACTAAGTTTACACGTAATCCACTACTACTCGCTCAATGAAACGAGGAGACTTCTTATATAGACGCTGAGTTAGATCACGAGCCTACCGGTTTGGCACCAAAACCTCAGGTTCGGGATAGGCCGAGCCTATCCACTGATTGACCCTTCACACGACTTAACATTTAAAGGTAACACCCTGCTTGGCTGGTATCTAGTATCGGCTACTATTTGCTTTAATTCAATCTTCCAAAAATAATACTCCCTCCGTCCCAATTTAAATGTCTTCTTGCCTTTTTGCACGGGGATTAAGGAGAGTTGGTGGATGTGAGTAGAGATTTAAAAAAGTGTGGGTCTTACAAAAAATTTGTGTGTTAAAATTTGCCAAAAAGGGAAAGTGGACATTTAAATTGGGACACCCAAAAATGGTATAAGAGACATTTAAATTGGGACGGAGGGAGTACTAATTCTTTTTCATAATTCTCACTCCAAAACTTTTCTGACATCGTATTTTAAAAAAATTATTGATTGTATATAAATATGTGAGACCATCAATTAAAATATTTATAATAATTTATTATTTTCAAAAATAAAGCAACAACTGTTGAAAATCTAAAAAAAATGAAGTAAGAATTGTGCGATTGAAGAATCATGACTTTATTAAATAAAAGTCTTATTCACCAGATTCTCACGTAGCCAATTCCAATGGAAAAAAAATCCCACAATTTCTACTATTAGGTATCATACTTTGGTGTCACATTAGATATTTGTCATTTCATATAGAAATTAGGGGGAAAAGTTAAAAATAGTGATGCCAAACAGGCATTAGGACGCCATGAGCGACCACCGTGTTAGAAAATTGTAAACTACGCTTGGAGAGTTGTACCCCAAATCTAATGGCTACAAGATATAGCCGGTGACGCGAAAGAGGATAAGAGTTGAATAGATACAGAGATTGGAATTATCACCGTGGGGTACAGAGATGGGTCCCACCTCGCATGGCCTGTATCATTCCAATGATTTCGTGTTATCAGAAGAAGATAATCCAACGGCCATGAGAGATATCCGAGCTAATCGACGGTACAAAGTGGGGAAAAGTATAATTGGTGGTGGGACCGGGTTAGGAGCTCCAAATACGCGTCGGGCACATGAGTTTGGCACTTAACAAATGAGCTTTGGCACTTAAAAAGAAGAACAAAAAAGACATGAGTTAGTCCCCTTGGGATGACAAAGTTGGTGAAGGTGGTTGGCCGGGATCGATAGGTCACGGGTTCGAATCCCACTGAACCAACTTTGTGGAGCTGTCACCTTTATGGTTAGCACAGGGTGGTTGAACTCTCCTGTGTGGTTTGCGGCTGCTTTACAAGGAGGCGGGGTTTACAGTTGCCAGAAGGTAGCCGGCTGCGGGTTCACGTATCAAAAAAAAAAAAAAAAAAAAAAAAAAAAAGACATGAGTTAAATCATATAAAGATAAAATAGAGTTATATTATTAAAAAGAAGAATAAAAAAAATCATAAAAACTCTTGGAGATCACATAGCGAAAACTCAAGGGTCGAGCCTCGTCAAAACCTCCAAATGAAGGAAAAGAGTACTCAAATTACGAGAATAAAAAAAGACATTACATAAAACAAACAAACAAACTAAGAAATTACACATAAACTCAAGATTCGGAATTAGTATATTCCTTCCACAAGATGCCGCCGAGAAATCTTCTAGATTTGCAGCTATTGAAGAAGAAAATAAGAAGCTTAAAGCTGATTTGGAGGCAACAAGCGCATTTATGAAAAATCATTTGGAAGGTCAACAGAAGAATCGCGAACTAAAGAAAATGAAGGAAGAAAATAAGATTTTGCTTTGCGACTTGAGGTCTATATCCGATCCTAGTACCCTTGCCTTTGTTCGAGCGGAACAAGCACGTATTATAAAAAAAAGATCCGAACAAGAAGAACAACCCAATCCTTATGCAACTGATGGATATGCTCCATATTTTAACAATATGGGGGGTTCTAGCTCCGATTTACCGGATTATTAGATCAATATGTACTTGTTATGTCTTATGTCTTTCTCAATTCCTAATATGTCATGTATTTTCATTTTCCGAACAAGTATTATGTACTATGTTATAAATTAATGTTATTTTATATATCTATTCTTTTGCTACAAATTTTACTACCTTATTTTTTTATTGATAAATCTTATAAATAATATGAAATAATATAATAAACATTATCTAATAAATCTTATAACTAAAGAAAAAGTCCAACGGATAGATTGGAGATGTCACTCTCGACCTCTCTCTCTAGAACTCTCTTTTTCTCTCTCTCACACATACAACAATTTTATCAAAATTCAGCACGTTGCTCGGCGATCACATCTTTCTGAGCTCAAAACCACTTCCTCGGCCGCACGCCAAGCCTCCTCTGCCGCTGAGGGTTTGGATTGTTGCATACGCGGCTGCGGTATTGGAGGGGAGGCGGTGTTGGACTTCAGCCACAGGGCAACGGTGGTCGGCGGAGTAGAGGATGTTTACGGCGAGGATCGCGCTTCTGAGGATCTTCTCGTAACACCCTGGACCGTCTTCGTCGAGAGGCTCTATCATTTAGTCAATTTTGCAATTTATGTTAATTGGGGGTAGAATTGCAAAACTTTTAATTGCATAGAGATCCTTTCCGGTTTTGTACAAGAAAAACCCATATCTATCTATTTACTTGTACAAAAACTAGAAAATTATGCGTTTTGCAGTTCGGGTTGCAGTTCCGTTGGATCAATTATCAACTGCATTTTGAGTTTTGCAGTCCCCTTGGAGATGCTCTTAGCTATCTTGCATGGACACTCCGAAAAATGCCGTCGTATTGTGTCGGACACGTGTTGGATATGGATACGCTCGGACACGCGTCCGACACATGTCGGACACGGGAAAAAAGAGTTCATATTAAAAAAATAATTAAAAAAAATCGAACACTTTCCGGACACGATAATTTATGTGTCCGACACGCACGGACACATTTTTTTATTTGGACACGTTTGTTTGACCACTTCTTCACAATGATTCTCAAATCATCGAAACCTTCAATCTTTTATTTTAAATAAACTAAATTAATTTTTTCAATCAATGGAGTAAACTCTGGTTTGCTACAACCCTAATATTTTTTATTTAGATTATTATGACTTATGAGTTATGACTTTAAGACTAATGTTTATAGTTGTTATCTATTTATCTTAGTATTTCACATTTTTATATTATGATTATGACTTATGAGTTATGACTTATATGCTTTGAATTGATCATTTGATAATATTAATAATTTAATATTATTTATATTAGCGCCCGTGTCGTGTCCTAAAATTTTCAAAAAATGTTGTATCACGTATCCGTGTCGTACCGTGTCCGTGTCCTTGCAACCTAACTTAAAAGTAACTAGCCCATTATTATGAGGGTGTAGACCCCTATTTATAGATTGGATTTAATAAATGGGCTTTGGCACTTAAAGTAACTAGTTCATTTGTTAAATCCACTTCGCACGATTTTTATCATATGTCCAATATATTAGATTGATATTCTATGATATTAATTGAAAATACATGGAATGACCAAATGCTATTATATTGATTAGTTCTTTTATAATTTAATTGTGTTATAAACTAAAGGGAACAATAGAGAGAATGAGAAATAGATGTGTATTATTTTGAGGGTGAAGACATCTATTTATAAAGTACAAGATGGGCTCATGGGCTTTTAGGGTTTACATGGTCATCACAATATATGGTAAGTATATATATATATATATATATACAACACTCCCCCTTGATTGACCATCCCTAAAAGAAATTATTCCCTCGTTAAAACATTACCAGAAAAACTCATTGGGATAAAAAACTGGAAGAAGGAAAAAGAGTACAGCTGCTCCACCTCAATATAGTCATTCTTGATCCTTGAGTCAGCGCATATCGATCTTGTGTAACAACTTATTGAATGTTGACGTTGGTAATGCCTTTGTAAAAGAATCCGCTAGATTGTTACTTGAGCGAATTTGCTGGATGTTGATGCCACCACTCTTTTGGAGATAATGTGTTGCATTGGCTCTTTTATGAATCAATCTCAATGACTCATTTTCTCGTTTGTTGCATTTGATGTCTCATTAAAAACCTTAACTAAGAAAACTCTTTGGGAAAAACTTAGAAAGGAAAAAAGAGTACAGTTATTTGACCTTTAGGGGTCAATCTAATCTTCAGGATTATTTACAATTTGTTACTCCACCTCAAGATAACAATCTTCAAGGTTATCTTTAAGGTCTACACTAATATGTGCAAGACAAGTTTAATTATCAGCATAAATAATATTATGAAATATGTCAATATATCATTACTCTCATAAATACACCAATATTATATTTGTCTCGAAAATAACAAAGGATGGTCAATATTATTTAAAATTCTCCAATTGCACATAATTAAGGAACTTTTGGTCCTCGTCTTTGTTATCTTCTATAGGTCTAAATGAGTCTCTATCCACTTTAAGTGATTGAATCAACCATTAGATAGACATGTAGATGCGATACAATAAGATCTCTTTAAAGACCTTCCAGGTAGGTCGACTAACGTAACTTTATCAGAGAGATGCTCAATCTACAGGTCGGGACAATTATTAGTTCAATCAAAGTCTTTTGATTCTAACTCCTTCTTTAATTAGGCATTGGTTGATTTCATCAAATACTTTTGTACATAATGATTCACTTATCATCTTCAGGAGGAATTTGGAGTGATGTGTTCTAATTTTGTATTCCGGGGACTTCTTATCTCTTAGCACCAATAAATCTCTCACGCTTCTGGCGTCAATGAGAATTAATTGCTTTATTTTGTCTATGAGAAACTTCAGTTCTTTCATGATGCATATACAACAGGTATATGAGATTTTAGTCACTCCTTTTGTACTAAATAATTTGATGAACTTCTAGTTCATAGTGCGTGAATCTAAATAATTAATCCAACGAGATATTTACGGCATTCTATCGTTTATGTTTCATATCTCCCCCTAATGCCGACAAGGATGTGAGTTGGATATAAAATCAATATATCAATGAATAAAATAATCCATAATGATTTGCTCTATGTAAGTCATTTGGACGGAGTATACATATAAGTATTATGCTCTTCAGGAGTTTCAATCAAACTCAAGTCATCATTTTTGTACCCGTCTGTCAAGGAATATTCGTCGTTCTTATTATATCATATACGGTTGTACTATTTCAGCCCTTACAATGACTTTTGCAGTCTAATTGAAAATATCTTTTTGATTTACATGCTTTGAGCAAGTTAAGTCCTTTAGGGATCTTCATATATATGTCACTATCTTGTGAATCATATTGATAGATATTTACTACATCCATAAGGCGTATAGCAAGCCTTTTGTGACATAAGTAGATTAATCAAATTCTAAAATACAACGGCATCTATTATGGGAGAGTACATAATTAATTCCCGATCTTTGAGAGAAACATTGTGTTACGAGTATTGCCCTTTATCTCGTAATTTTTCATTTCTCTTTGTAACAAAGACATATTTGTATCATTCGGAGATATACTTTCCGGGTTTTGGAACTACAGGTCCAAATATTTCTGGCTTTCTAGGGAATATTAATTCACCTTATATGACTTCGTTCTTCTTTGTCCAATTATTTCAATCTTGAGAATCTCTTATAGATCGTCGTTGATGATCCTCTTTTTTTATTTCAATAGTCATATTAAAGGCGAATATATCGTCATCCGTCTATGTCGATACTTGATCTCTCCAATATATTGAGATCTCATTAATTAGACGCTGGCAGTTCTTCAGGAACTTTCATTTGATTGATTAATCATTATCGTCATTTTTTTGTTCATATGTTGTGCCCCTTTTCTTAGACACAAAATTTCTTTTAGAACCAATTGGTCGACCATATTTTTGACGAATTTTATATTCATTTACTAACATTTGTACTTGTCCTTCAGGGACATTTATTCATGCCGAGGGTATTTATAGCAAATGTATAACATTGTCACTTCTTCTATATACATACTAAAACATCAAGAAGTTGATTCGCAATATTTTGCAAATAAATCTTTCGACTTCTTGTTCACATTGGTTACTTCAGGAATCCAAATGTGACATATGTTCCTCCTAATGTTGGGAACATTATTTCATCATAATAACAATCTTCTTGTGAGACTCATATTTGTACAAACAAAAACCATTTTGAGTATTGTCATGAGCCACTAATTTTTTAATCCTAATCCCAAAGCCAAATAATATTAAATCCTCTTCATGAGGAACTTGGAGTTTGTTGGTCCCGAGAGCACGTTTAGGTGTAGAGGGGGGGTGAATATGTTGGGTGATGATTTTATCCTCATCACTGTTATACTTAGTGGGAAATGATTCTGTCTTCAGCACTGACCGTAAGCTCAGTAGCCTCGTGCTCTGTACCTATCTGAAGATTTGAAGATCTCAAAACCCTATCTTGATTGATGAACCATTCCCGTGTAATTGTTTTGTCTCTGAGGTTTCAGACTCAGTAGACACTCTGCTCTGGTTAAGGCGGTCAGTAGCTTATCAGCCTCAGCACCATAAGTATAAGACTCGGTATTTCTTGGACTCGGCAGGAGCGAAGATATCGAAGGAGTCAGTAGAACTGAACTCAGCAGGAGTAGTTCACTGAACTCAGAGCTGACCATCAGTAGAGTACCCTCAGCTGTCTCTCTACTGAATGAAGATCAGACTCAGCAACGGCAGACAGTCTTCTGAACTGTTAGACACTTTTTGAATATACAATCAGTATTGTCAAGTACGAGGAAAAGAGAAGTCAGCTTCAGTATGCCTCGAAGTCTGTTCCGTCTCAACCACTCCATAATCCTCGACAAATGACAAGCATACACGTGTCTCTACCTACTAAAGCTGCAAGTCAACATATTTCCAGAAAAGGAGGGAAAGGACACTGTTACATCCTTCAAAAAGAGCCGTTAGCTACCAAAAGAGAGAGAAAGGAAGATCGTCTCCAACGGATCTTTTCCAATCTCTGCTCTATAAATAGAGGGACATTTCAAGTCTTGAAAAGGAGAAGAGAAAACAAGAGAGAGAAACGAATGCGCATAAGCTTAACGACGAAAACAAACACAAGCATTCAAACGAGCTAGAACCAGAAACCCCTAAGTCTTCCGCAAGAATTTGAAGATCTATCTCCGGCGAAAGACTACCTTCTCAGCTCATAGCCTCTAGTATCCAAATCGACGATACACAAACCTAAAGCTTATTTCAGCTGTTCGTTGATCTAGAAGCCACTCTCTCATTCCATATCCCTCTAACCCTAAGCTCAACAGAATATACTTATAGCTTAGACGAAGGAGTTCATATTTGAACCCAATCCTTATTGTAAAAGAACTCCTTCATAGTTGGAGAGTTTGTCAAACACTTTAGTTTGATAACCGTGTAAACTGGGACTTGCTTAGTATAATCCCCAAGCCACGGTTTTGTCCTGTGCACAAGCTGACTGAGACTAACTCAGTATAATAAATAGCCTCCTGAACTTTTCGGGACAGTGGACATAGGATCGATTGATATCCGAACCACTTTAAAAATATGTGTCTTGTTCTTGCTTTCGATTCTTGTTGCATTGATTTTACTGTTCATACCGAAAACCTACTTTAAAATCATACAACTTCTCTCAAAGATACTTGAACTGTCTATTCTTTGAACCGAGACTTGCTAAAACGGTTTTTCCACTCAACCGATTTGGGCCTACACTTTTCCGCACCACCGAACTCTACCGTTTGATATCGAATTCGACTCGGTCGGCTAGCGAGACCTCGGTAGAGTCGAGACTCTTTTGCCACACACGATTCGGAACGAGTTATTTGGTCCGCCGAATTATTTCAAGCATTCGACACTTTCGTGAACAGGGACTGTTCGTGTTCGAAGTTGAGAAAATCGGAATCAGGTGTATTCACCCCCCCCTCTACACCTGACCGTATACTCGGGACCAACAATTGGTATCAGAGCGCACGGTGTTCAACTAACCTCTGAGTTTTATAAGACTCTCGTCGTTCTGAAACTGGTCTACTTGAACGGATCCTGAAAATCGTTTTCACTGCATATCACTCTACATTCATATCATTATTCTTCATGGCTGATATGTCAGGTATAAGGATAGTACCTATGTTCTCAGTAGAGAACTATGGGGTATGGCGGGTCAGGATGGAAGCACATCTGACCTCCCTCCATGATAGTATGACTGAAGTACTTGAGGAAGGGCCTATCATTCCTATGATCGACAATGTCGTGACTCAGGATGTAGCTGCTGGAGGAGGAATGGTGACCGGGAAGAAGATTCCCAAAGACAGAAGTCTCTTCACTCCTGAGGAGAAGAAACTTCATAACTTAGACCGTGTCGCCAGAAACGCTATACTAACCACCTTAAGTGATTTGTATCTTGGCAGGGTTCAGGAATGCAAAACTGCAAAGGAACTCTGGGACGCTCTAGCGCTACTGATTCGGGGGACTCAGAAGATAAAAGCTAACAAACTAGCGCTGGAACTCCAAAAGCTGGAAAATTTGTCTCTCATGCCTGGTGACAAAATAGAAGAACTAAATGTCAGATTCACGAATCTGATGAACTCCATCAACGGGCTGGGAAAGATATTCAACAACCGAGAGATGAATCTCAAGATACTGAGGGCACTGCCGGACGGACACTGGACACCTTTTACCACTTTATTGCGACATTCTGATTTAGATGTTGTCTCTCCTGACCATATCTTTTCAGAACTTCAGGCAGAAGAGTTTGAGTTCGACGGACCTCAACGAAAGCAAAGAGCCGAAGGCCGACATAAAAATTGACCATGCTTTCAAAGCATCAGTCAGCGCAGCATCTCCCGCGACGAGCAAGACAACGAGTAAGACTGAACCTTCACTCAACAACTTACAAGAAGGAAGTCTTGCTCAGAAGTACGTGCTGCTCGCCGTGAAGTATCAGAAGGAGAAGGAGAGGTGCAGAAAACTGACTAAAGCATATCGAGACACAAAAGGTAAGTCAGATTATACGCCAAAGCACACTCCTGACTCACAATCATCTGAATGCAGAAAGAAGGATGACTCAGCACCATCAAAGGATAGCGAAAAGAAAGAAGAAATAGTCATCGCTTGCTACAATCGTAAAAAGCCGGGACATTATCAATATGACCGTCCCCCGAGCTCGGTAGTGCTTTGAACGCGCAAAGACGCAAGGCAAGGAGAGAGAAATTCGCCAAAAAGAGACAATCTTATATTGTAGGCGAAATCTCGGACGACTCGAAGAAGTCGACTCCTTCATGGATTCATCGGATGATGAAGCGGCTTTTATGGCCTTAGAGCTTGAAGTGGAAGAAGCTGCGAAAAGTGCCTAATGGCGGGGAGACGAGGATGAGGTGCACAAAGATCCTTGGTATGTGGACAGTGGATGCTCAAGACATATGACGTACCAAAGGAACCTGCGAAGAATTATATAGCGAAGAAGGACCCGAGAATCGAGTTTGGAGACAATGCAAAAGGCTATACAAGAGGATATGGAGCACTCAAGCATTGGGCGCCCACGGTTCCTAGAGTATCATATGTTGAAGGACTTCGACATAATCTTCTCTCTGTTAGTCAATTCAGTGATAACTCGAATAGAGTGATTTTTGACACCGGTTTTACGTGATGTCATTGATAAATCCACCGGGAAAACGGTGTTATCGGGTTCGCGTAAAAGAATATATATGTAGCCGATCGGAACTCGGCGGACACTGAAGCTTGTCCTTTGGCGAAGAACGACAACCGTACGGGATGGCTTTGGCATAAGAGACTCAGCCACCTCAACTTCAAAACGCTCAACAAACTACCAAGGAACACTCTAGCAAGAGGGATCGCCGAATGAAGTATTCGAGCAAAGACACTCGGTGTGAAGCATGTCTCGAAGGGAAAGAAAACAAGGAATCAAAATCCACTGTTCCATCTCCTTCCACCGATGGAATCCTTCACCTGCTACATATGGATTTATTCGGTCCAGTCTCTCCGGTGACGATCGTGAGGCAAAAAGTATGCTTTAGTGGTCATCGATGACTACTCGCTACACATGGGTCATATTCATTGCCAACAAGTCCGACGTCAAAACGAGTTACCAACGCTTCTGAAAAAGCTTAGTGTCGAGAAGAACACCAAGATAATCAAAATTCGTTCGACCGAGGAACCGAGTTCCTTAATTCCATGGTAGAGGAGTTCTGCAAAACCGAAGGGATTGAGCATGAGACATCTGCTGCGCGCACCCCTCAGCAGAACGGGGTTGCTGAACGAAAGAATCGCACACTCAAAGAAGTAGCAAGAACTCTACTCGCAGACTCAGGACTCCCAACCAAATTCTGGGCAGAAGCAACTAACACTGCATGTTATACTCAGAACCGATCTCTACTGACAAAGCAGCATAAGAGAACACCATAGGAACTATGGAACGGCAGGAAGCCTTCTTTATCTTATTTCCATATCTTTGGTTGTTCGTGCTTTATTCACAATAATGGGAAAGATCAGCTGAAAACTTTTGATAGCAAGTCAGATTAGGGAGTATTCTTAGGATACTCTCGAGTCAGCAAAGCTTTCAGAGTAGTCAACTATCAGACCCTTTGCGTGGAGGAAAGCCCTCATGTTGTTTTTAATGAGTTTGGTACTGAAGACATGAGCAATAACTCTATGTCTGAATCTGAGGACATCAGTAAGCAGCTACAGGATCTGAACCTAAAAGACAAACCTGAAAAGATCTAGCTTTGTTGGGTTGATGATTCAGATAAAGAAACTGAAGATAAGCCTACTGAATCTGAACCAGCAACGCAAGTAGCTGAACAGATTGACTCTCTCGAACGAGGTCAATCCCGGGTAACTCGGGTCGATGAAGAAACCCCGGTGGTAAGCGAGACCTCTACCGAGAACAATAATTCAGGGGGAACTAATGATGTTTCTGAGCTAAATGCCCCTGAACCTGGTGACTCAGTAGATCACACTCTCATTACTGAATTGCTTCAATCTCAGAATAATACAACTGAAATGCCAAACTCACCTACTATCTGTGTTGATCAAATTCCAGATGAAGAGCTGAAACATCGTAGATCGTGGCTAGATGCTCACACTCCTGATCTAATCATTGGAGATCCTTCAGCGAAAGTCAAGACAAGATCCAGATTCTGTCAAGGAGAAAGCGCATTATATTCCTGTTTCTTGTCTACTGAAGAGCCTCAGACGATTGAGGATGCACTTAAAGATGCTGACTGGATCATAGCTATGCAGGAGGAGCTGAATCAGTTCACGAGAAACAAAGTTTGGGAGCTTGTTGAAAGACCCCGGTATCAACACGTCATTGGAACAAAATGGGTCTTCAAGAACAAGCGAGATGAAAATAACGTTATAGTAAGGAACAAAGCAAGGCTCGTGGCGAAAGGCTATTGTTAAGCTGAGGGAATAGATTTTGATGAGACATTCGCTCCAGTTGCAAGATTGGAGGCAATCAGACTATTCCTAGCATACGCAACACATCAAAGATTCAGAGTCTATCAAATGGATGTGAAGTCTGCGTTCTCGAACGGCGCATCGAAAGAAGAAGTCTATGTAGAACAACTGCCCGGCTTTCAGCAGGGACATCAGGTTTATAGACTCAGAAAGGCTCTATATGGGTTAAAACAAGCACCCAGGGCTTGGTACGATACCCTGTCAGAGTTTCTTCTTCAGAAAGGTTTTCAGAAAGGCACAGTAGATCGCACGCTGTTCAGCATTCGACTGGAAGACGACTTATTACTCGTGCGAGATCTATGTAAACGACATTATCTTCGGATCAAAGAACGTCGTCATGTGTCGGCGGTTTGAGAAAATGATGAAGGACAAGTTCGAGATGTCAATGATGGGTGAAATGAACTATTTCCTCGGCTTTCAAGTCAGACAATCTGAAAAGGGAATGTTCATTAACCAAGGCAAATACACTCGAGACCTCATCAAAAGATTCGGTTGCACATCCGACAAACCTATCAAGATCCCGATGAACACGAATATGAAAATCGATCTTGATAAAGAGGGAGTATCGATAGACCAAACTGAATTTCGTGCAATAATTGGTTCCTTATTATATCTAACAGCTACTCGTCCTGACATAACTTATGTTGTAGGTGTCTGCGCTCGATTTCAGGCAAATCCTAAGCAGAGCCACATGGACTTAGCAAAGAAGATTCTCCGCTACCTCGAGGCACACCGACATAGGTTTATGGTATCCGGTGATGATAATATTGAACTAACTCGGCTATTCGATGCGCGACTATGCGGGATGTAGAATTAACCGAAAATCAACTTCGGGGAACTTGTCGGTTCCTAGGCGATAAGCGATCTCATGGTTTTCAAAGAAGCGAGCACTCGGTAGCCACGTCAACTACGAAGGCCGAATACATGGCTGCCTGGGAAGTTGTTGCGCCCCAAATCCTTTTCTTTGAGACAACAGCTAAGAGACTATGACGTCATTCAGAATGAAGTGCCGATATTCTACGACAGTACCAGTGCTGTTGCAATCACTCAGAACCCTGTACTTCACACGAGATGCAAGCATGTGGACATTAGGCATCACTTCATTATTGCCCATGTCGAAAAGAAGGACATCAGGATGGAAAAGATCCATACTGACAAACAAAGGGCTGATATTCTGACTAAGCCTCTAGCTGAATCCAGATTCAAAGAACTTTCAGTAGAGCTAGGTCTGCTGGACCCTACTGACCCCAGTCAGTAAGAGTCTTCAAGAGAGGACCATCTCAGTAAGGGGGAATGTTCACTCTCAGTACTGAGTATAATCAGTACGTAGAGAATCAGCAACCATCTACATGAGGTATCCGGTGACTACCATGTTCAGCTGACAGGTTTGCGTATCTCTACTCAGTAGTAACTAATAGAACAGTATTCTGCACTTATAATTCAGATTCAGCATGGTATTAATTATCTTAAAGTTTGTTATTTAATGAAAACGACTCTCATTTAATGCACGACATTCTATGCATAAGTATGCTGAACTCTGCCACGCATTTAATGCATATCCTCTCATAGTTACTACTTAGGCAAATTAGAACTGGCTTTGACTTAGGCGGCTACTGTGATCATTACCTTCTTTATAATATCCAATCTTAACCGTCCATATCATAAAGCAGATTTAAATTTGGCTTTTGATCGAAAACCGTTCACCTTCACATTAGATATATATTTTCGATCATATCTTAGAAACCGCCATTAGCATATCTTAGAAATTCTTGCTCCGTGTATTCTGAGATCTCTAGCAATCCTTTACTTGCTTCTTATCTTCTCTATTCTCATAATTCTATCGGTATGATTATTAAATCTGTTACTATACTTCATTATCTCTTTTCAGTATCGCTATACTAACTGTTTTATGAACAAACGATACTGATAATCTTTTCTTGTGACAGATAAAATGGCAAATCTTTCTCTCATCTCCCCAGGGAACATGTAGGAATTCTTAGACAAAGACCGTGTCTGGTGCGAACCAGTCATGGAGTTTGACAACTGCGACCTTGACTTCATGGATGAGATTTTCTCGTATCTGAGAGCGTCTGGATTGGAGCAATTCCTCTCAAGGAAGCCTACCTTGTTCCTTCCTCGATAGGTGTCTCAGATATACCTCAACTCAGATTCGATATCTGGAGACATCATTGGACGTTTTGCCGTCCACTCCATAGGCGATGCCTCTATGCGGCCGAAGCGGATCTCAATTAAAGAAGCATCGAGGAGAAGCTTCGCTTTACTGGCTTGAAGGAGTTAGCCATGTTGGCTACAAGGATGACAGGATAGACGACTATCTATCTATATTCTCGCGGAAAGCCTACCACATTCGGAGCGGCCTTCCCAAAGAACAATATGTCGCCCCGAGTCCGTGCACTAGCTTATATAGTCACGCAGCCTGCGACAAGCCAAGCGGGTTCATTCGATCAAGTATCGAGACCCAAGATCCAGCTCATGATGGCAATATATGACAAAGCAAAAATCAACTGGACGGAGTTCTTTCTTCGAGAGTTCATGGTTCAAGATGCCAAATTTGATAAGGCAACGTGCAACCCGACAAAGTAAAAGGTAACTCTTTGTATAGGTCGAAGTCGTCCATCATGATACAAGATATACGTGGAGATGACCGAGATCACCTTTGAAGACAAGGTACACTTTAATGTAAAGAAGATCAGGTTCCACAACAGAACAGCTGCTCTTCAGCAGATCGGTTCAGGAGCGTCGCTTCAGCAAACCATGCCTACCAAAAAGAGGTCTCCTCTAGCAAAAATTTCTAAGACATCGGCTAAACGTCTGAAGAGAGCCATCACTGATGTCCCTACTGAATCCGAGGCTGTACCGGAGGAAACTACTGAATCCGAGGCTGTACCAGAGGAAACTACTGAACAACCAACTGCTGAACAGGCTACTGAACATGCTACTGAACAGCCTACTCAGCCTATGCAGCTAATAGATGAGTCAGAGTCCTCCAAGGAGACTCATTCGGTGGAGAAGGCCGTTTCCACTGAACAGACTCAAGAAGTGGATCAAGGGGTTCCAGCTGAACCTAGCCAGAGTGCTGATATACAAACTCTGGAAAGCCTGCTTGATATTCCACCACTCAACACTTTGCCATCTGTTGAAAAACAGACGTCGGCCATAGATCTTGACGACTCAGAAACGGCGTCTGAGCAAGAATCAATCGGAATGGAAGCTTCAGCGCTCAGATCTCAAGCATTCCGAGAGATAGCTGACCAAATACCGGAGATCGCTGGCCACCAAGACTTGGTGTTAATTGCTAGACAGGCCAGGCTCCACATGCTCCTAAGGTTCCAAGAGTGGCACCCACAGCTTCGCCTCATCCTTCACTACTCCTGTGACCAATTACATCAGGAGGAGCAGCACCTAAGGCAACAGATAGGCTACTCCAGGCCTGCTGACCTAGGTAACTTTGATGATCTTAGGGCCGCGATGCTGGCCTTGCTGCACGATAGGCGGCGAGACTTCGAGCTCGGCCCCTCGGATGGGTCGACCACGACCGTGCGAGACCCACCCCATGATTCGAGCCCCGGGGAAGCTCGATGAGGGAGTAGCCCGAGACAAGGATACAATCTGCTCGAAACTTCGATCTACCGCTCGGTATCCTTGGGCTCGTGAAGTTGGCGGCCGGTACTTCAATGTCTCGAGCACCTGCTTAGCTCTTGCTAACATCTCAGTTTGAAGTAGCGCCCAGCCCCAAAGGCCGACGCTCAAAGTCCATGGCCAAGGCACTGAAAAGCCAAGGAGCTCGTAAACGAGCTCTAGCCAAAGTTGTCCATAAAGTATGGAAGAAAACTGCGTGAAGCCACTAGCGGCGAGCTTCGGTGGGCCGAAAACCTCTCTATCCGACTCATTGCCCACGATGTCTCTTCCATTGTCTCAAATGCGCCGGCAAAGCGGAGACAGGACTTTGAAGATCAGCTCGAGTGATTCGGGAGGGACGAAGCCAAACCGCTTGAAGAATTCAAGGCCTCTCAGTCCACTCATACTGAATCAGTCTCAAACCTATCCCAGGCCACTGAGCTCAGACTCAACGATATTCAACAAGCTCTGGAGGATAAGGTGTCTGAGAAGCTGACGGAATTTAAGGCTGCAGCTGAACTCTCCCACAAGAAATACAGTGAAGATCTTGCTTCGAGAGGAATGAGCTGCATGAGGCACTGACAAAAATCAAAGACAAACTCGACTCTCTGGTCAACCTCTTACAAAAGCCTAGACCTAAAGGTATCCACTCCGACTCCCGTAATAATTGATGATGCCAAAAAGGGGGAAGGAAAGGATAAAGGGGAAGAAAAGAAAGACTGTGAAAAAGGGGACAAGTCAACCCCCAAGCTGACCCTGACTAAACCCACAACCAAATTCACTAAGGGGGGAAGCTCCACCGAAGCCCGCCAAGAAAACCGGGTCGGTAGCGTGACGCAAGCGAAGTTCGGACTATTGCCGCTCTTGGACCGGTGAAGAGACCCGAGACCCGGGGTGTCTCCGCTGCGAGCACAAAGCAGACCGGCCCAAGTGGCTCGGGAACAGCTACTCACGTAACCCGGACTCCTACCGATATTGTTAAGGAAGTTGCTTGAGTATCTTGAACTCCGATGATTCGAAGAGGAAGAAGCCCCTCTACCACCGCTCGTTCCGGGCAAAGGGAAGAAAGTCTTTGGAACTCCCGACCCCTCCAAAGCAAAGAAATCAAAGAGATACATTTCTGCCGAAGAGGAGGCTCGGATAGCGGTGACGAGAAGCTTGCTAGGGAAATAGCCAAAGCCGAGGCCGCCAACAAGCCTAAAGCAAAGACCTCTCAAGACAAAACTAAGGCACCAGCTCGAGGCGGAAAGAAAACGCTAGGTTGCCTCCAAGGAAGCTCAAGATTCATGATGATGAAGATAGAGAAAAAGAAAAGGAGCAACAACGGAAGAATGCCGAGAAGCGAGGTACATCCAAAGAGAAATCCGGTACCCTGGCCGACTCGAAGACTCTCATCATCAACCTTCCTATATGAGATCCAAAGAACAAGATGCCGATATCGAAGCCATTTTCGCTCGAGATGGATAGGTATCTCTACGGGAGGAGAGGAAGCGGACGGATAGAAGGCTGCCCGGACGAGAATACATATGGCAGATCTTGAGGCACTGAGAATTCGTACTGAACAAGAGGCCAGGCTAAGAGTACCTTCAAAAGCTGATATTCCTTATCGATACAGAAGGTTCAGGAAGCCAACTGATCTGAAATCGCATAGATGGCCAAGGACAGACGATTGGATGCTCGCTCGGTTTACTCGAGAGATGAGAATCGCAAAGATAGAGTTTATCAAGCGCAATTATTTCCGGAGGTTACGGCCGGACAAGGCTAAGGCCCGATGCTTACACGGAAGGATGATGATAACCGAACCGGATCTATATGTATACTTGCATAAAGCCGTGTCCGAAGGTATAGAAGTCAGTGTTCCCGAGCCCAGAATCATACCTCCGCCAAGAAGAAATGATGACTCAGTCCATCATGGAGTAATAGAAAAAGAAGTGAAGAATGCTGCCGCAAACGAGAGGACTTGAAGAAGATGAGCCGAGACTTCGCCGAATAATCGAAGGCCGAGGAAGAACTCATACGGAATGTATGGCTTGCCCCTGCCTGAGTAAAAATCGCAAAACTTTATGGACAGGATCAAGCAGTACAAGCATTCTTAGTATTAGATTTCTTTATCTTCCTAGCTTAGAAAGAGATGTAATGTACTGAACTTTCATATCTTATATATACATTCTCTTTTGGCTCAGACAATATCTTATTGTCTAAACAGCCGTGTTTGTTTTATGCTTAAACACTCAGAATCACTGAAGTGATTGCTGACTCACACACTCACTTTATTTTACTTGTCAGCTTATTGCTTCTCTAGATCTGATAGTCTAGTTGTTGTGTTTCGGGGGAATTGTTTAGATAGAGGGAAATTGTTTTGCCCTGCTCCCCTCAGTAGACTAGAACTTGAAGAACAAACTCCACTGATCCTACTTGTAATAATGTAAGGAGCTCTATTTCTGATAGTTTAGTGTTAGCATAGATGATAGGTTTTGGCATCATCAAATAGGGGGAAATTGTTGGGTGATGATTTTATCCTCAAGACCGTTATTATACTTAGTGGGAAATAATTACATCTTCAAAGACCGACCGTAAGCTCGGTAGCCTCGTGCTCTGTACCTATCCGAAGATTTGAAGATCCCAAAACCCTATCTTGATTGATGAACCATTCCCGTGTAATTGTTTTGTCTCGAGGTTTCGGACTCGGTAGACACTCTCGCTCTCGGTTAAGGCGGTCGGTAGCTTATCGGCCTCGGCACCGAAGTAGAAGACTCGGTGAGTTCTTGGACTCGGCGGGAGCGATATCGAATGAGTCATTAGAACCGAACTCACGGAGTAGTTCATCGAACTTAGAGCGACCATCAGTAGAGTACCCTCAGCTGTCTCTCTACTAAATGAAGATCAGACTCGGCAACGACAGACAGTCTTCTGAACTGTCAGACACTTTTTGAATATACAATCAGTATTGTCAAGTACGAGGAAAAGATAAGTCAGCTTCAGTATGCCTCGAAGTCTGTTCCATCTCAACCACTCCATAATCCTCGACAAATGACAAGCATACACGTGTCTCTACCTACTAAAGCTGCAAGTCAACATATTTCCAGAAAAGGAGGGAAAGGACACTGTTACATCCTTAAAAAAGAGCCGTTAGCTACCAAAAGAGAGACAAAGGAAGATCCTCTCCAACGGATCTTTTCCAATCTCTGCTCTATAAATAGAGGGACATTTCAAGCCTTGAAAAGGAGAAGAGAAAACAAGAGAGAGAAACGAATGCGCATAAGCTTAACGACGAAAACAAGCACAAGCATTCAAACGAGCTAGAACCAGAAACCCCTAAGTCTTCCACAAGAATT